>BTPG01000007.1:53590899-53780899 GCA_036245525.1 Semisulcospira habei
CGCAGATTTACATTCTTATGATTTTTCGATGACCTATGTTTGTCTTGTCTTGTTGTGTGCGTGTGTGTGTGTGTGTGTGTGTGTGTGTGTGTGTGTGTGTGTGTGTGTGTGTGTGTGTGTGTGTGTGTGTGTGTGTGTGTGTGTGTGTGTACGCGCGCGTGTGTGTGTAAGTCGGGTACATAAAATAGGAACTGATTGTTTTTGAGTTGTTGATTTGAGTAAAGGTGTGGTGGTTTATCAGTATGTCTCAAAATGATTTAATGCATGATCGCTTTTGTTTGCAGAGAAGGCCAGTGGAGAAACCAACACTGATGTTGTGGGGGAGGGGAGGGGGGAACAGCAGCAAACAGGGGCGGAGGGGGTGGCGAGATATTCTTTACCGGCAATGCTATAACAAAATTCTTTTTGTGTGTGTGTGTGCTTTGGCCACAGTAGATCTATGATCACTGGTCGATCATGCACACTTCTCTTGCCTGACAGTGCTATTATCTACTTTACTTTGTAACCTTTCTAAAATATTAGCACTGGCAGTCTCCCCTTTTCTTTTCATTTACTACTACAATATCGACTGCAACCCCTTACCCCCTTTTGGTAGGTTCTCTTTTAGGGTGCATGGAAATTTAAACTCTAGGTGGTGGCATGGAATGTATGCCCCTGCAGACACCACAGTAAAATGTTGTTGTCTTTGCAGGTAGGCAGAAATTCCTGCCTCTTCCAGTATCGCCGATGGTGTGCTGAAGAGGTCGCCAAGACCGAAACAGCTGTCCACACCGGCTAAATATCTGGACCCCCCTTGGGGGAACCTAGATTTAAATTTCCATGCACTGAGTGGCTGGAACAGTGGGATATGTTATACGCCCCTCTTCGGGGGGGGGGGGGGGTTTCCATATGCATTGCTTTCAGTCACTTTTATAGCGCCCCCTCTCTTTCCTATATTTTGTGTTTTGGCCACAGTAGATCTATGATCACTGGTCGATCATGCACACTTCTCTCCCCTGGCAGTGCTATTGTCTACTTTACTTTGTAACCTTTCTAAAATATAACCTTTCTAAAATATTAGCACTGGCAGTCTCCCCTTTTCTTTTCAAATTTCTGTTTTGTTTCCCAGGGTCACCCTGGTCCATGATGTTTGTTATTTCGGCGAGAGGTGAGAGTCGTACTTCTCTCTTGGTTGTCTGATTTTTCGACCACTGGCAGCAAGGTCTAGTCGGGAGGTCATTTTGCATCAGGTCGAATGACCCAAACAAAAAGTTGGAACATACCACCCCCCACCCCCCACCCCTCCAGGTAACTGATCCGCCCCTCACAAGAGGTGGTCAAGTCAGCGATTTACAATAAAGCAAGATTTCAAGAGGAATATGAAAACTGGGCGCAACAGACTCTGCCACCGGAAGGAATATAAGCTGCAGGAGAAAG
The DNA here is from genome assembly GCA_036245525.1 of Semisulcospira habei. NCBI lineage: Eukaryota > Metazoa > Mollusca > Gastropoda > Semisulcospiridae > Semisulcospira > Semisulcospira habei. The sequence continues at coordinate 53,592,316 of BTPG01000007.1, forward strand.
ACGATTACAAAAAGAAAAAAAAAAAGACATTAACACCGAAAGACGGATGAACAGTAAAAAATTTGTTTCATTTAAAAAGCCCAAATCAGTTCCCAGTCGTATTATTGAGAAGTAAATTGCTCTTCAAACATACAGTTCCTCTGTGCGTGTGTGTGTGTGGGGGGGGGGGGCGGAGAACATATGATTGGTGATGTCTTTTTTATCAGTTTACTGTAAAAACGTTCATCTGTAACTGATGGTATTGTCTGCTGTAAGTCATTATCAATAATCAAGTTGACCTACTATTTCATGGATGATGCATAATTCTGTCTTAAATTATTTGCATGCGTTTATATACGTTGGACGGAGGGAGGAATGAGGAGGAGGAGGAAAAAGAACAAGTCATTGGTGATAACTTCTCATTAATCTTCTTATGCATGCTCCGACAGATACTGTTTACAATTCCTGGGTTGTATGCACAAGGGGGTGTGTGTGCGCGCGCACATGCTATACATCAACATATTCTTACAGCAACAAGGAAAGGCCTGATTTATTGATATTTTTTTTTTTCTCTTGCACATGTTAATGTACTACTTTTCACAAAGATAATCTTTAAATTAAAGATAGCAAAATTGAGGAAAAAAAATCTTAGAATCAAAGCTTTTGTAAAAAAAAAAATAATAATAATATTTTTTTTTTAATTGAAAAAGAATCAGTCTTCTGCAATGCACGCACATAGCACATGTATATGCTGAGTTTCCCTCCAGAAAGCCTAGCAACCCAACACGAGTTAGCAAAGGGACTGAACCCGTACACTGACCTCGCTTTTATTCAGTAACTGCCTTATAAAGGAGTGATCTGTCTTATAATGTATTGCCTTTGGACACACGGCGTTTCCCGCCATTAGTACGCTCTGTGGGCTCGTGTAGCGACAGGAATCCATCTACTACTCTAACCCACCCTCTGATCCACACACAATGGCACACATAAACAAAGACAAGTACACGGCGATTCCCACCATTCGTAAGCTCTGTGGTCTGGCGTAGGATAGCTATCCTGAAGAGGAATAATAGCACAAGCAGCGAAATGACGTCACTTCAAGCTTCACGTCATGGCATCATTAGCCCCACGACGTCATGTTCATAGTGATGACTCGATGTTATACGTCATCATCGCAGTACTAACATTTGACGTATCAGAAGATCAACTTTGCAATTTTCTTGCTGATTTTCATGCCTAGAGCTTACAGGTCACAATTTTACCTAATCCTACCCCAGGGCCGGGACAAATAGCAGGCTTATAATACCGTTATTATATAGGCGCTTTTTCTCAATTTTGGGGCAAATCGACTCAAAGCGCCGCGAAATGAAACCCAACACGCACACTCACGTAACAGACACGGATTTACGCCATTTAAGACAAACACAGTACAAGACAGACGAAGGGCCAGTTCAGCTACTGAAGGCCACGGACCACAGTGCTCTTTCCCTACTGTCCAGTCTCTTAGCCTTAGTCAGTCCCAGTCATCCCCTAATTGTTCAATTCCCTAAAAAAAACACTCCTGCCCACCAGCTGCACATTTGCCATGCACAAAATACCAAAAAAAACAGCACATGACCCGTCTCATTTCTTGGCTATGAAACTGGTTCCTTACCAACCCCACACCCAAGCACAGCTGAAATCAGCGTGCCCCTCAAATCACTACGTCAAAGGCAACTCAACATAGGCCCACAATTGTTCACTGGAGAAGCTCAGGATGGTATGAATCGAAGCACCTAACATGTCTCCTTTCATCTAACCAGAAATTTCCAGCAAATTCCAATATCCAGCCCTACTACAAATTTTCTAACAAGGCCAAAAATTATTTTTAAAAACACCGGTCCTCTTACTGCCTGAACTGCCCAATTTAAATGCGTAACGTGACCTGAAGTTACAGAGATTTATGATCGCTTGTATTTGAAATTTGTAAAGTGGCCTGAAACCGGTACCAAAGTGTGGTGGGTGGGGGGGGGGGTGGAAGAACCGGAGTACCCGGAGGAAGAACCCCCGACGGTCCGCCCGAATTAACGTACCAGAGGAGAAAAGTCCGACGCCGGAACCCGTTTTCGAACCTCGCACCTTTGGCATTGGTGGCAGGCACCTTAACCACTGCGCCACGGACCGCCCCAAACACTGTTTATGAAAAATCAAACGGGTATTAATGAGAAGATAGCTTTTTTCGTAAAAGAAAAATTAAAGTTATGTTAGCTGTTTCACAAATGACTCCGAAAAGGTGGTGCAGAAAACTGGCTGATTTTCACACCTAGGGCATACACCTCACAACTGACCTAATCGTACCCGACAGCCGAAACAAACTGCAGGCTTATGTAAATACCGCATTCAAAACATCATGCGATTATTAATGAGAAGATTGTTTTTTCGTAAAAAGATTCAATTGTTTTAAGATTAACACATATAATTCGTGACATTAATCCCAAAAACGTCAAAATATGTTTTTTCAACAAATATTTAATTATCACTCAAAACGTTCTAGAGGTACAATGCTGTTTAACGAACTCATTCAATATGTTCCTTTTATCTAGCTAAACGCAAAACATCTAGTAAAAAATAAGAAAAATTACGGACTCCCGTGTGGATCAAACGGTTTTTCTGAATCGGCAATTTTCTCGCCAATGAGCATCTTAATCAAAACATTTTTTTAAAAATGTCCCGAGGTAATTCTTTTAGGGACAATATCCTAAAATTTCAAGCTTGTCCGTCTTCAAACGCGGGCTCTAGTCGCTGTCACATACACACACACACACACACTTACACACACACACACACACACACACACACACACACACACACACACACACACACACACACATGGCGTTTGGCGCCAAATCGACGTTCTCTAGCAAGGTTTGCGTAGCTAGTCGTGACGTCATTTTTATGGTCTTACTTCTTTGCCAGAATTTCTGCACCGCACGACAGAAACGTCATGTGCATGCTCAGGAATGCACTCCGTCCTTGTCCCATCTCAAAGTCTAACGATTTTTTTTTAATACGGTAGACAAAAAGTGGCCTAAAGGCAGTAACGGAGCGGAGGGAGAGGAAGAGGCGGAGAAAGAACCCGCGACGGTCCGCCCGAATTAATGGTGACACTTACTAGAGGAGACAAGTCTGACTCCGGAAACGGGTAGCGAACCTCGCACTTTTAGCATTGGTGGTAGACGCTTTACCACTGCGCCACCCTCTAAGTGTGTAGACCTTATGTGATTAATTAATTTCTGCCTTTCCGTGGACGCTCTATCATTGCCCTTGTTTCCAGCATCTGTCTTCTGAAGACAAAAGACATTAAGTCTTATTTTGGGGTGAAAACGAGACTTTCGTCGTACGTAACACGATATTAATAATTGGACTTAGTGTATGTTGCTTTCACGTGGCATGAATGTCCAGGGTAGTTAATTCACAGACGTCTTCGCAGTTGAATAGCAAAAAACATTAAACGTTTATAACTTAACGTCTTTTGTCCAACACGAATGTGATTTCAAAGGCGGGGCACCGAATAGGGTCAGAACAAAGCAGTTGTATAGATAGCTGTTTGAGCTTCGCATCCCCACCTCGACTCTGCGGCAGGGGCAGTTGCAATACCGGAGCACCTTGATTAGGGGCTAGCCTAGTACTAAGCTCACTCATGCAACCGACCCCAGGCATTCTGAGTTTGTGAGACTTATGGCGTAACGTGAATTCATTGGCAAATGGGTGCGAGAGAAATAAATCATGCTAAGCTGATAATAAAAGCAACACAACAGCTTATATGATGCGTCCTGTTCTCATCTCTTATTCAACCTTTTAGCGCAAGTGAAAAATTATGCCGAAGACCATTATATACAAAAGTTGAGCCGCTGCACGCTGAAATCAGTGACGCCATATCGACAATAAGCTACCAAGCTATCACTTGTTGACGCATTCTCCATCGCAACTCCATCAGTTCGAGCACGGCTGTCAACGCTTTGTCTCCTCATTCAGTCCCAAAACAGAACGGTAAGTAACGCGTGTGCTGCACTGTGATTTAGGACCTTTCTGTTTTCAGTGGCAAGGTAAAAATAATAATAATAATAATAATAATAATAATAATAATAATAATAATAATAATAATAATAATAATAATAATAATAATAATAATAATATTAATAATAATAATAATAATGTATATTTTTAAGGCGCCCTTTCGATAGAAAAGCTCTAAGCGCCGTACGAATGACATACTAACATACATACACCTTTCATCCTACAACACATATAATTATAGTCCCTAACATACACACTCACGCAACAAGATATACAAGAAAAATAAGAATAACAAAAAGAACACACCAACAAAAATTGCTCACACACAACGACACACGGACAACAACGGACACACCAGACAGACCTCACCGACAACGAAATGTTGACAAAAAGAAGAATTTTTAGGGTGAATAGCTCTTCAAACAGTTTAAAGGAATAAAATGCCTTTTTAAAGACAGCCGAAAACTAATGGCTGAGTCAACATATCTGAGGGACTGTGGGAGTTTATTCCAAAGAAATGGTCCTTGGTATGAGAAAGACCTCTCGCCAAAAGACTTGGTTTTTACAGACGGAAAGCATAATATTTAATGTCTGCTGAGGAACGGAGCTGGGTTGAAGGTGTGTACAAAAGAAGAAGCTCAGAAAGACAGACAGGGCCAGTAGAAGAAGACAGACAGGTATGACAGATGGACAGGACTTTGTATTGTACTCTAGATGTGATAGGTAACCAATGGAGTGAACAAAGGATGAGTGTGATGTGGTCTGACTTCTTTGCCTTGACAACAAGCCGTGCTGCTGAGTTATGCACCCTCTGGAGCCGATCCAGAAGTTACTGAGGACAGCCACACAGGAGTGCATTGCCGTAATCGAGTCGGGACAAGACAAAGGAGCAAACCAGTGTTTTAGTGGCTTCTGGTGTGCAAAGATACCTGATGGAGCTAATGCGATGCAGTTTAATAAAAAAAATAATGCAGATCTAGAGGTATTCAAAACGTGTCGGTTTAGTGAGAGACTGCAATCAATGGTGACGCCACGATTTCTCACTTGAGCAGAAAAACTAACATCAGTATATAGGACTGTGATGAATTGCGGTAAGGAAGAAGATATTCTGGTGAGGAAACTAGCATGACGTCTGTTTTATCTTCATTCAGTTTTAGTTTGTTGGCTATTATCCGTGTTCTAACATCAGACACTGACTGTTGCACACACTGGATGATGGCATCGACCTGCTCAACATGGCCTAACTCATACAACTGCGTGTCATCAGAGTACGCGTGGTGAGAAACTGGGCGTGCAGCTACGACACCGGACAAGGGCTGCATATACATAATGAAGAGCACAGGCCCGAGTACTGACCCTTGGGGTACTCCGAAACACAGAGGGGCTGCGACTGAAAGATAACCACAGACAGAAACAGTCTGTGTCCGGTTAGACAAATAGGATTTGAGCCAATCAAAAACCTGTCCCTGGATACCACAGACACGTTCAAGGCGACGGAACAGAGTGCTATGGTCAATCATATCAAATGCGCTAGACAGGTCCAGCAAAGCTAAAACATAAACCTGACCATCATCCAGTGCAAGCAACAAGTCATTCATGATTTTCAGTAAAGCTATTTCCGTGCTATGACTCGCGCGATAGGCTGATTGCAGGGGATTTAAAAGATTGTTGACGGTGAGATGCTTCAGCGTCTTTCTCAATGACCTTTGATAAAAATGGAAGATTTGACACAGGTCTGTAGTTCTCAAAGTCATTCTGATCTAAAGATGCTTTCTTCAAAAGCGGCTTGACAACTGCATTTTTGTACAAGGTGGAAAAAGAACCAGTTTGAAGAGAATGATTAATGACATGGGTAATGTGGGGAAAAATGACATCTATACAATCATATAGTAGGGAAGTGGGCATGGGATCTAGTTCACAAGACTTGGGGGCAGTTTTCTTCAGAATCACGCGCACCTCTTCGTCATTCACAGTTTCAGATTTTGAGAATATCTGATCTTCAAAACACCTGTCAGCATACGAGGGGTCAGCCTGTCATGGTTCCGCATCAATACCATCACGAATTAGCTGTACTTTACTTAAGAAAAAGTCTGAGACAAGATCAGGCAGCTCTGAGACTGGGTAAACACTTGGGAGTGGCTTGGAATTACTCTTACCCAACAGGCGGTTAGTTATGGCATACAACTCTTTGCTGGTGTTGCAAGCAGCAATTTTAAGGGAGGCAAATGAGGTTTTTGCACTGCAAACATTTTTAGTAACAAAATTCGTGGCAGAGCAAAACAGTTGCTTATGTACAGTAAGACGAGTTTTACGCCACTGCCTCTCAGCCTGGCGACGACGCTGTTTTGCAGAGCGCAGTTCATTCGTGATGGCACTGTACCATGGGAAGGTGTTCTCCCAGATACCGTACGCTGAGTAGGCGGGGCGTGCTGGTCAATGACAGAGCGAAGACAGGCATGTAGCTGCTCCGCGTCGAGATCACGAACGGCTGACAAACAGTTCTAAATATCTGCAGTGAAGGATAAACTATCAATGGCCCGGATGTTATGCACAGTTCTTGTAGCAGAAGGAGGGGGAGGTGCTAACACATTCAGTTCTGACATGACACATAGATGGTCAGGAGCACTAGCGTCAATCACCACAAAATGTCACTGTCGCACCTGGAAATGACCCAATCAACTATGTGACCATGTCTATGGGTCGGCATAGTCACAGGGGCGGTCCGTGGCGCAGTGGTTAAGGCGCCTGCCACCAATGCCAAAGGTGCGCGGTTCAATACCGGGTTCCGGCGTTGGACTTTTCTCCTCTGGTAAGTGTCACCGTTAATTCGGGCGGACCGTCGGGGGTTCTTTCTCCGGGTACTCCGGTTCTTCCACCCCCCACACTTTGGTACCGGTTTCAGGCCACTTTACAAAATTTCAAATACAAGCGATCAAAAATCTCTGTAACTTCAGTAGCTGACTGGCCCTTCGTTTGTCTTGTACTGTGCTTGTATTGTGTTTGTCTTAAATGGCGTAATCCGTGTCTGTTTCGTGAGTGTGTGTGTTGGGTTTCAGGCGCGGCGCTTTGAGTCGATTTCCCCAAAATTGAGAAAAAGCGCCTATATAATAACGGTATTATTATTATTATTGGGGTGTAGGGGGCTCTGGATAGAGGTAGCACCTTTGCTGTTCGGCAGCTGCGTCCTACATAGGACGGACGGGCATCACTGGTCCTCATCCATCTCCTTAATCTCTCACGTGCTGGCTCCAAGCGCCACACCCTGGCAAACCACCTCAGCTGGTGGGCTAAACCACGTGAGGGGGTGGCGTTCACATTGCACCACTAGGCGGATGAGCTGTTTCTGACAGCCAACGGCTAGAGGACGGAGGAGATCAGGTTGGATCCAACGGCCAAATGTGGGGGAGTAAACCCTTCAAATCAGGAGTGGAGCCCCGAAGGCAGACAGCTGCCTGTATTCACGCACTGTTCTGGCAGCTCCTGCAGCCAAACTGGTGCCAAACGTACTGCTTTGCATTCCTTTGGATACATCAGCGAGGCCGAGAGGGGGATCTTGACGACTGGGCACCCCAGGATCTCCATACACTTCGCCCAGGCTTGCGCCCTGGAGAGGTCACTCCAGTGACTGACCCAGCAAGCGCATATACTCCATTGTCTTCCGAGACAGGATGCCAAACTGCCAAACTATTATTATTATAGCTTGAGACATGTTGAACATGTGCAAAGCGTCCAAAAGCTTGGCTGTGTAAGTGTAGTCAGGACGATCGTAATGAAAGTTGAGATCGCCCAGTATGAGCACATCACCCTTGCATGAGTTGCACATGTCCAAAAGTCTGGAAAATGGTATAAAAAACAAAACATACAGTCAGTCTGTTTATTCTTTCTATTTGGTTGAGGGCGATATAAACAAAATAAATTGAAGGATTTGCATGGGAGGCCGAGCTTCACTTGGACAAGTTCAAAAGATAAATGTTCAAACTGAAAAGACGACGTGCACGTCAGATAGGGTCCGAGAGAGTCTCTGTAGATAACAGCTATACCATCTCCACGAGAGGAGCTGCGGGGGAAAGACTTGGCATGATATCCTGGAGGGGCAAGATCCAGACACTTGGCTTCATCACCGGACGGTCTGAGCCAAGTCTCGGTGAGCAGCATAATGTCAGTGTTATTGTCTTTGGTAAATTCGTTGATCTTACAGCGTTTCTCCTGAGTTCCCATTGAACGTACATTGAACAGTGCCACTGAGAGTGAGTGTCCTCTTCTGTGTTTAACAGATGTACTGAGAACAGGAACTGTTATAAGATGCAAAAAGTCAACAGAGCGGGACACAGTGGTCTTGGGTGATGGGAGAGAGACAATGATTGGAATTGGCCTACCATAGTTTTGTTTACGGCAACCATCTCTGTGAGGCCGCTTCCTTCTGTTGCTGTTGGGGCAGGTGAGAGTAGGTGACCTGGAATGAATATCCAGTGTAAGCAGCCTTGTACAGACACAGCCCCACAGCGGAACAGAGTGCTGAGTACCAATGTCCAGCAAGGCATCTCTACTATAGGCATAGTAGGGACGAGGTCTGGCAGCGCCTGTAAACACACATTCACTGGCACAGGCAGGCTTGACATCAGGTACTGCAGCATTGGCTGACGAAGGTAAACATGCGGCAGAGTCAGGCACTGCAATAATGCAGGGTACATGTGTACCAGTGTCAGTAGAGGCAGTGGAACAGTAAGTAGAGGTGAACTCAGGTGTAGATGCACCGGTGTTGACAGGTTGAAAACAGTCATGCACTGTAGCACCACTGCTGAACTGGGTCACAGCTGTATGCACACAATAGCCAGCCAGACTTGCCTGACTGAGCTGCTGTCACAAACAGCTTAAGGAACAGAAAAATCCATATAGTTCTCATTTCTGGCGGCAAAATGGCACAAAAAGCGCACCAAAACGAAGCCCACATCATGGCAGACACACTAGTACCAAAAGTCCACAGGACAAAAGACACTGTCCAGACAAAAACACAAAAATATGCAGAGCGGTCTCACTCAGCCTGCTAGGCGTGTGAGCACCAAATCAGAGACCTGGCTAGGCTAGGTTTGTCTGATTTTTCTTTGAAAATAAATGCTAATTAAAAAAATACAAGAAAATAGAAACATTTGTATGGTATGCCATAATATACTATATATGGTGAACCTGATTGTATGAACAGCGCGGCTCGCAAAGCATTCCGGTTTGTAATCAGCGATTTATTTCCTCTGATCTATCAGTAGCGGCAAAAATGATTTTATTAAAAATATGTCTACATAGTGACGAGTTTATGTGCCTTAACATCCACACATTTCGCTTCTGTTGCCACAATGCAGCGTTCGGAAGTTCGGCCACGCAAGGGTGCTTACCAAGGCAAAACCTGTCAAGCGACGCAACAGACCCTTGTCGCACCAGCCTATTGTTGAACACAGATCTTGGCTTACAAACCCAATGTGTCGTCGTTATTTTATGCTGCAAAACATATTGTATCGGACAGAATGTAAATTTATGCAAAATCATATTCCTTTTGTACAGAGGGAGACTGTGGCTGCTTATTGATAACTTTGACCATTTCTACGTCATAATCATTGACGTCACAATGGCAAAGGAAGTATTGCCGCCTTTCAGGTGCTGCCTGTGGTTACTCTTCATGTGGTGTGTAGGTAAGAGACGGTTGTGTATTCATTCTAGTCAGCCAGTCAGTCACGAATGCATGCATTTAGTCACATATTCATTTAACTATTTATTCGTTCATTCATTCAGTCATTCATTCATTCATTCACTCATTCAATTCATTCATTCATTCATTCATTCATTCATCCATTTAGTCAGTCAGTCAGTCAGTCAGTCAGCTATTTGTTTATTCAGTCATTTGTACATCCTGCTGGCAGAAACACATGGATTGTATTGTGTGTTTTTAACATAAATAGTTCATTCATTCGTTCGGATTTTCCTTATGTACACGTCATCATCACAAACCCCAGGATAACAATGTTAGGGTTTTCCCACAGTCCGCGCAGCAGCAATTTATCCGTGTCTGCACATTGAGGTTGGGCGCACGGCTGTCCAGGACGACAGTGGAGTATGGAAATTCCCTATCACGTGCTTAGCGATCGGGCCTGTGACAGGCGAACATAAACCCCGCATACAGGTCAGCTTGTTCTCTATCTTTTGTTACCTGCATCTTCAAGTTTTGGCTCACGTGCGATAGTAAGAATGAGTCTATGTACTGGGCCAGTGGTCGTCCGTCTGTCGTTCGTCCGCTGTGAACTATAACGCCGCCTTTTTTACTCAGAGACTCTTAAGCAGCCCGTACACGAGGCAAGAAATATAGAATCTTACATCGATGTTTAGGTTATACTGAGATTCTCACTCGAGTGGTTTTAAAACCTTATCCTGCGATCTAAAGCGAGTAGGATAAGGTTTTATGACCACGAGAGTGAGTCTCAGTATCACCTAAACACCGATGTGAGAATCTCTTTCTTACTCACCTTTTTCTTGCATAAATCCTATGTGAGTTGGTTTTCGGCACACGCCTAGTCACAACACAGCCGCCATTGTGTCTTGGCAAAGATCTTGACGTAAGCTAGTTTATAGTGTATCGTCAATATTTTGGATGCCAGATAAATGTTCATACTAGCGCAATACATGACGGCAGAGTGCAAAATGCTGGCATTGCGCGTGAGCTGAAAGTAGGTCAATTTTTAATATCGCCTGTGCCCCTACCCTTTTGTTGACCAGACTTTCTCAGGACAATGATGTGCACTCTTTGCCATTCACGCAGCACGACTGTAGCCAAGCTGTAACACACGTGTGTGGTACAGCTTTTCCACTCAAAGGTAGCAAAGAAGGGGTGTGTAAGAAATGGGACTATCCTGTCCTATCCGCGCCTATCCATCCACTCACTAGTTTGTCGATAGGTCTTGCTAGCTTGGCGATACTTCTGTATACACCCGATAGTACCAATAGAATCGGCTTCTAGTTTTCCTATCCTAGCCAGCTCCCTATCCACAAACCACCAATCAGCAGAGCCCAAAGCCTCAGGCATCAGTGACGGTATCATGCAGATGTTTCACACACCTGAGAATTTCATTGTATTGTAGCTGCATAGATCTTTCGCACACATATCCAGCGTCGCTCTCAAAATCGGTCATCGAAGTAGCCACTCCCTCGTCCGGACTAGTTTCTGTTTCGCTACCGCAACGATAATTGTGGTTGCTGCAAATTGTTCTCAATTCTTCGTCTTCCACTAATGTACGCACCCATTTTGACTCGAGGACATAACACTTTCGACAGATTTTCCATTTAAGGAAATAGCGCATACGCAGCTTGTGGAGAGCAATCGCCGTGTACATTGAAAAACTATGGAGTAGATAGGATATTTCGCAGACAGTGTTCTGTCGTCAGGTCAAAACTATCCACATGTACGATTGCCTTTGAAGCCACAGTCTTCAAACTTGGCCCAAAGATACATTTGTCACAACCTTTCTAAAAGCTGCAATTTCAGAGACCTTTGTCAATGCGTTGATGGCGGAGAAATAGTTTGGGACGGAATGAGCAGAGCTGACGTTTCTGACGCGTTGTTAACAGCATACATTAATTATAAAAGAGCTGATTATAGGCATGAGGGTTTTTATACCAGGCTGAAATCTAATCAATGCTTTGTTGCAGTAGTCTGAAATTAACTATTGATTCGTTTGCGTCACACAGAGAGAGAGAGAGAGAGAGAGAGAGAGAGAGAGAGAGAGAGAGAGAGAGAGAGAGAGAGAGAGAGAGAGAGAGAGAGAGAGAGAGAGAGAGAGAGAGAGAGATGATGATGATGATGATGATGATGATTAAACGTTTTTATTCAGGATAAAGTTTTAAGCATGCAAATGCCTTTCTTACAAACTGTCCTGCTACTCTACACACATAAAATAATATACATGGAGTAACACAGTAAAAAAAAAATTTAAACAAACAAACAAACATAGTATCAAGAACATTTAAGTGTACGAAAAGCATAAAAGGCGAAAAAAACAAAACATAATAACAGCGACATAAGCTGAAGGTCATTTTGTAATTAGACCATGTCTCTGAGAGTACAGCATCAATAGAGGAGAAAATCGTGGTATTAGTTTAGAAGTAAAAAAATAAAGACGATCCTTAAAAATACTAAATTTAGAAATAAACTTAAGATGTTGTGGTAAATTATTCCATGCTTTTGCACCTGAAAAGGCTAGGCTAGTTTTATATATATCTAGTCTTGTTCTTGGTAGGTGGAGCGACCTGTTTCTCGTGTTCTGTCTATGATTATCTGAAAACAGAGTTCGTAAATAGAGTGGGGCTCTCTCGTGTAGAATCTTTTACATTAATACACACCGATTAAATTCGAATTGTTTGTTTAATGCCAGTAATGTAAGAGATTTGATTTTTTGGTATGTGGGGGCGGGTCCAGGAAGTATGAGTTTAACACCTCGACGATAGAGAGAATTTCTTTTTTCATATGAACTTCGCTGCAACTGTCCCAGACAGTGGAACTGTAATTACAGTGCATTTTGATATGCGCGTGGAAGAAAAGTTTGCAAACTTCAGGATTAACTATACGGCTGAGCTTAGACAAAAGGAACACGTTTTTGGACAAAGTTTTGCATACGTTATCAACATGAGGTTTCCAGTTTCTGCGCTATCAGGAGAACAATCAATACGAATGGCAGTCAATAAAACACTTATTGTCTGTGCAGTTTTGCCGAGCAAAAGTAATACAGTGCAAAAATTAATGTCACACTAAGCGACAAGACTCTTTCCTATTTCTGCAGTAATGTCGGTAGATAGTGACGTTAAATATTATTCCCATCAGAGATATGCGGGTTTAAATCTCACGTGTGGTTGTGAAACCAGGAACATAAGAGCGACGATTTACAAGTACTTGTCAAATTATTTATAGATATTCTTCACTGACTAGACTCCGCTGACTAGAAAACTGAAAAGAGGTACGCATTAAATTTACCATATCTGTACAGAAATGTGAGCACATCATGCCATAAAGTAGTCTTCAAAAAGATACCTTACAGCAAAGACCTAGTGCCACGTAAAGTTTTATTGCATAGATCGAATGATCTCAGTAAATTATGCATGTTAGAGATTTTCATGTCCGTGTTTGTTTTAATGTCCGTGCTTGTTTTGGTTCTCAGTTATAGCCACCAGAACATGGTGATTTGCACCCCTAATCAAGACATCTCTAACAATCCCGTGTCTGGTATAAAAGTCGCGTTTGACGTGGATTGTTGTCGAATGTACATTGTCGTCTGATAGTAGCTTAGAGCGGAACAGGCGAAACAGGATTCTAACTGTTTTTCTAACGATCTCTGTCGCCACAAATATTTCAAAGTAATGTTTGGTATTTCAAGTAGGACATATGCCGCTTTTGCCATATGGTAGTATGAGTGGTTGAAGACTGTCACGGAAAGCAGTTCGACTGTTGCGGTTATCTTCCCACGGAGACTGAGACCACTGAAGGAACTTCAACTGTAGTGTCAAGGAGCATTTCGACGCAATGATGTTTCGAGCAAACACCCAGGGTAGAACATCATTTTTATACTCACAAACCGGATAGGTGAGGCTAGCGCTGGCATAAAAACATGGAGAAAGACATGGGTTATATAAGAGACCTGATGCAAATTTTTTGAAGATGCAAATGATCGTCTTATTCTATACCTGCGTATTTCTCTGTGGGCTGGCGATTGGGTGCCTGATAGGCGGGGGCAGGGGATCTAACTGTTTGTCTGTCCGGCGCTGAGTGATTCCCCTTGGTCTGTATACATCATTTTTATGCCGTGTACGAAGGGCGACAGTAACTTCACTTTTACATGACATTCGGGTCTAAGACATGTTTCAACAAAAGATTTAAGTTTTGTTCAAACTAAAGACAAAGAAGAAACTTGTAAATGTTTTTAGGAAGCCTTTCTTCTATGTTTTTTATCTGCACAAGTGTCGGATGTTCAAATCCTTCCAAACAAGAAACCTCTAGGATTGTCCACATTTTATTTTAGGCGACAGTAATTGACAGTAACAATAATATTCTGAGAAAATTAGCTGGAGGCGCTGAAATGTGATGTCTGTTGTAAATCTGATCGCCTTTATTGTTGCTTTTTGTTGGTTAACAGACCCCTCAACACGGTGTTACACTAAACTACACTTCATCAACAAACAGTAGATTTCTCTTCCTACTGGATGACCAATCGCCTCTGTCCGGACGTTACTCGTGCCTGCTCCGTGAAACAGACTGTTTGAACAGCAGCTACTCCGCTTACATATCCAAGGAGACAATACTGTCAGTGGTGTCTGAAACTCGCAAGAGGGAAGTTCAGCGGATGGCACAGCTCTGTAATTGTGAGAGAACACTTCTCCAGTAGCAAAACGTTTTCGTGCCACGATAGCCGCAGTGGGTCTGCGCAAGGCGGGTGCGGCCGTCGTGGGCCCGATGGCCTTTGTTTACTGGGTTGTACTTTAAACCAACCAAACAGAAAGCTATAAAAATGTTTATCATTTTCATTCTGGTTTTTCTTTTCTACCGTATATAAAAAATACGTTAGACTTTGAAATAAGGGTGGTCGGAGGGCATTCCGGAGCATGCAGATGACGTTTTTGGCTTGCGGCGCAACAATTCTGGCAAAAAAGTATCAAGATTAAAAAAAAATTCACGTCTAGCTACTCAAACCTTGTTAGAGAACGTCCTTTTGACGCCAAACGGCGCACGTGTGTGTGTGTGTGTGTGTGTGTGTGTGTGTGTGTGTGTGTGTGTGTGTGTGTGTGTGTGTGTGTGTGTGTGTGTGTGTGTGTGTGTGTGTGTGTGTGTGTGTACACGAAATAGCTCAAATGGGTGACTGTCTTTACCATCCTTATGGACAATGGGTGTGTGTAAAATTCTGGGTGACCAAGTCAGACACCCATTTTTTCTGAGGGTTGTTTCTGCATTGTCATGCTTTAAGAAGTTATAAAAGATTTTTTTTTAATCCGTTTTTCCCACTTTGAGGTTATTACACACACTTTTGTGCTTAAAATACACTGTGGTAGTGTGTTTGAACTTGCCCAGCAGTGTGTGTGTGTTTGCACAAACCGGTAAAATGGACGAGTATGTGTGTGACATCACCCTTCTCAGCTATAAATAACTTAATATCTGATCGGTGGTTGACTGCGTCAGTGAGCCTAAGTGAAACGGAGAGATACGAAAGGTAGTGGGGCGGTGGGGGGGGGGGGTATGGGGTGGTATTGTATTTGTGTGAGGGAGGAAATTGTT
This sequence comes from Semisulcospira habei, assembly GCA_036245525.1. NCBI lineage: Eukaryota > Metazoa > Mollusca > Gastropoda > Semisulcospiridae > Semisulcospira > Semisulcospira habei. The sequence goes on from BTPG01000007.1 coordinate 53,607,647, forward strand.
TATGTTTCTGCAAAATGAAGTTTGTTATTTGAGGGTGTAGTTGTTTTGTAAAAAAAAAAATAATAATAAAAGTGTGTTATGCTTCCGGGGTGATGTTGTCGGAGGTCATGTCTAGTGACAAATTTCATATGTATTCTCGTGCGCCGGTTGCTATGAAGTGAAGTGATTGTATGAGTGCGCATTGTAAGAGAGGACGTATAGACTTTGGGTGAGGCTGCTGTTGTCTTTTGTCCTGCCCGACCTTTTGGTTCAACCTGTTGCTTTATTTTGTAGGTTTGTCGATGTTATCAATGCCGCATCTCCTTTTGGATTGTATGCACAAATTGATTGAATGCAAATGACGTCACAGAGTCAGCGTCGTTACATGCGTCGTCTGCTACAGTCAGTCGTTTAGTGCAGTTAAAAGAGTGCAGGCTTGGATGGGCCATTTTCTGATGTAATAGTAAAGTATTATTTGTGTGAATGCTGTCCGTTTGAAGGAAGGTTGATTGATTGTACATTGCTTAACGTCCCGACAGCAACAAGACTTTCTCAGGACGTGCCTGCACTGCTAGTGACAAAAACTAAACAGAATATTGAATGTATGTCGCCAGCCGGTCCAATACGTTAAATAAAACTACGACATGGGGCCTAAATAAAGCTAAGACCATTTAGCAACACACATCCAATATCAAGAGCCACAGGCAGCGCAGACAGTAGGGAGAGTTTAAAAAAAGAAAATGCAGGTGAATGGACCAAGGGTAGACAGAAACACATGCCCCCGGAATATAGAGAAAAACCCACCCTGTGGGGCTGACCAGGGTGCCCCTGGGAACTAAAAAGTAGCCAACCCCACCCAAGTCCCCCAGGGCAGACCCGGTTGGGGGTGTTTGAAGGAAGGACTGGAAAGTCGAGTGTTGGGGGCAGACCGGTTGGGGGTGTTTGAGGGAAGGACTGGAAAGTCGAGTGTTGAGCGAAGAGAGAAGGCGAGGATGGGAAAAATATCCAAGCACTATACGTTGGAATAGATGCATAACAGTTACGACACGCTTGTAAATTAAAACACTTTTAACCCCACCCGGGTCTGCCCTGGGGGGCTTGGGTGGGGTTAACTACTTTTTATTTCCCAGGGGCACCCTGGTCAGCCCCACAGGGTGGGTTTTTCTCTCTATTCTGAGGCATGTGTCTCAGTCGGCCCTTTGTCCATTCACCTGTATTTGCCTTTTCAAAAAAACTCTCCCTACTGTCTGCACTGCCTGTAGCTCTTGATATTGGATGTGTGTTGCTAAATGGTCTTAGCTTTATTTAGGCCCCATGTGTTAGGTTTATTTGAATGTATTTGACCGGCTGGCGACATACATTCAATGTTCTGTTTAGTTGTTGTTGTTTTTTTCACAAGCAGTGCAGGCACGTCCTGAGAAAGCCTTGTTGCTGTCGGGACGTTAAGCAATGTACAATAAAACACTTTTAACATTAGGAAAAGTTGAGTTAAAAGAGGTTTTAAAACAGTTTTGATAAAAACTTTTGCCCGACACGCTTCTAAAAACATTTTCTTAGTTTTAAACCTTGTACCGCGGCATAAACGCTGCGATTGCTTTTCAGTCTTAGCTGTCCTATAGTGTGGAATGTGGGACTTTGCCAACTGGATCCATCTGGTGCACTCCAAATGAGTATTTGTGAGTGGTTCGACGTGCAACTCAGTGCGCGCCTCTGAAATGACCTACTGATTCCACTGATAATGAAAATCTTTCATTCATAAGAGCGCATTGAGCAGCTCTATAAACCAAAAGTGATGACCCCCCTTCCCCCCCCCCCCACCTCTCCCCCGCCCCCCCCCCCAACCCCCTCACAACCCCACCCAAACAATCATAATAATAAAATCAACCAAAGGTATCTTTAGTGAGGTATTTTCACTGTAATGCCAGTTTTGTGTGAGACTGAGAGGCACCCACTTTTTGGGTAGAAACCCATTTTTTCTCCATCCAGTAGCTCTGTTTCTAGAAAATGTCTATTTTATTTTAAGTTGTAGAGCTTAGTTATAAGGTGAGTTCTAAACATTCGCATGAACTCCAGAGCCCTAGAATAAATAGAAATATGGGAACCCATTTTCACATAAAATGGTAGGTAACCCACTCTGAGGGTTTTGTGTCCATGTGTGTGTGTGTGTGTGTGTGTGTGTGTGTGTGTGTGTGTGTGTGTGTGTGTGTGTGTGTGTGTGTGTGTGTGTGTGTGTGTGTGTGTGTGTGTGTGTGTGTGTGTGTGTGTGTGTGCGACAGCGACTAGAGCACGCGTTAGAGGACGGACAAGCTTGAAATTTTAGAATAGTGTCTCGGGAACTTTTTTTAAACTTTTGGATTAAGATGCTCATTTTCGAGAAAATGGCCGTTTCACAAAACCGGTTAATTCGCACTGAAATCCGTAATTGTTCTCATTTTTACTATATATTTTGCGTATAGCTAGATAAAAGGGACATATTGAATGAGTTTGTCAACCAGGATTGTACCTCTAGAACTTTTTGCGTGATAATTAACATTTTTTAAAATAAATTTTCACGTTTTGGGGATTCATTTCACGAGTTATATGGGTTAATCTTAAAAGCAATTGAATCTTTTTTACGAAAAAACACAATCTTCTCATTAATAATTGCATGCTTTTTCGTTTACGGTATTTACATAAGCCTTCAGTTTGTCTCGGCTGTCGGGTACGATTAGGTCAATTGTATGCTCTAGGTGTGAAAATCAAACAGTTTTCTGCACCACTTTTTCGGAGTCATTTGTAAAACAGCTATCTATATCCCGTATTTTTGCAGACCGTTGGGGCACCACTGATGACTTGGCAACCAGCTCCCTCCATTCCACTCTGTTCTCTGCCATTCTTAGCGTATCGCCCAGCCTCAGTCCTGTCCACTCTGAGATATTGTCCTCCCATCTTTTCCTCTGTCTTCCTCTCTTTCGTCCTCCTTGCACAGTGACCTGCAGGATTGTTTTGGCAAGCCCTGTTGAACGCGTGAAAAGCCCATACCACTTCAGTTTGCGTTTTTTCACAATGGCTTGGTCTTCATAGGGCCCGATGGCTTGCCTGATTCTGCTTCCAACTTCCTCGTTCGTGATGTGATCTCTGTATGAAATGCCGAGCAGCCTTCGAAAACATCTCATTTCAGTGGCTTGTATCCTCCTTTCAAGGTCTGCTGTGAGGGTCCATGACTCGCAGGCATACAAGAACACTGAGATGACTAAGGAGCGCATCAGTCTGATCTTGGAGCAGAGTGTTATGTTTCTGTCCTTCCATATGGTCTTCAATCTTGTCAGTGCTGTTGTTGTCTGCGCAATCCTGGACAGTATTTCTGGTTTTGATCCCTCATTTGTCACAATGGCTCCTAAGTATTTGAATTTATTAACTGTTTCCAGTTTTTGGCTTCCAATCATGACGTCAGTGCCAATGCCTCTGGTATTATTTGTCATCAGTTTGGTCTTCTCTGCACTGATTTCCATCCCATACGCAATGGCTGTACTGTCCAGCTTTTCCACCAGCTGAGCTTGCTCCTTCTCTGTTCCTGCAAGGCCATCAATGTCATCCGCAAAGCGCAAGTTTGTGATTGTTCTGCCTCCAATACTGACAGTTCCGTCGTGATCTTTCAGAGCGACTGTCATGATTCTTTCCAGGAAGATGTTGAAACAGCTAGCATAACTTTAATTTTTATTTTTAATGAGTTTTCATAAACAGTGTTTGCATAAGCCTGCTGTTTGTCCCGGCCCTAGGGTAGGATTAGGTCAAATTGTGACCTGTAAGCCCTAGGCGTGAAAATCAGCAAGAAAATTGCAAAGTTGATTCTCTGATACGTCAAATGTTAGTACTGCGATGAGTGACGTATAACATCGAGTCGTCACTATGAACACGGCGTCTTGGGACTAATGATGCCATGACGTTAAGCTTTAAGTGACGTCATTTCTTTGCTCGTGCTATCATTCTTCTTCAGAATAGCTATGCTACACCATACTACAGAGCTTACAAATGGGGGAAATTGCCATGTGTCTGTCTTTATTTTTGTGTGCCGGTGTGTGTGCATCAGAGGGTTGGTTAGAGTAGAAGGAGATGGATTCCTGTCGCTACACGAGCCCACGGAGCTACTAATGGCGGGAAGCGCCGTGTGTGCGTCGACGTGTGTATTGATCAGAGGTTGGCTTAGAGAGGAGGAAAACGGATCAGCATAAGCCTAAAAATATGAACAACTCTGACTGTTCCTAAACGATAAACGCATCTGAGCTCCAAACAATACGGTAGACTTTGGGATGAAATCCTCATCTTGTCAATTAAAAAATGTTTCCTTATTGTAGTCCAGGAGCGTGTATCCTTCTTTGTTCGTTACTTCCTTGCGTCTTACAAAAATGGAAGCCACCACCACAATCAAGATTTGCAGGTGCACGTGTGCATTGGAGCCTCATACATTGCGATACACATGCATACGTCACTTTGTGAGGCGGATGTCATAATACTTCGAGGATCACCAAACGACATCGTTCACTTTCATTTCTCTACATTGATGTCAGATATCTGATAAGATGACATACAGTTAAAAACCGCCGTAGCCAAGAGAAGCAGCCGTCATTGTTTATGAAAAATTACGTCGTATACAGTGAAAAGTAGATGAACGTTGAAATAAGAAAGGTTAACCCTTTTGTGCATGTGGCCCCCAATACTGTTCATAGTACCGTGGGCTAGCTGCAAGCACAGTAAGGTTAAAATAATCACCACTCCCCTTCAGCCCCCTATCACAGACAAGAAATAATTCACTGGAATAGTCACTGCACTGACAATGTTTTATGTGACTTGTTTGGCGTAGTATACTTGCAGCGGTTCCCCCTCACCTGTCAGTATGCCAAGTTGTGTGAAGACAAGTTAGATGGAGATGGAGTGACTACTTTAACAGGTCGCGCCTTGTCCTTGCACTGTGACCAGACGACAGATGGAGGGGGGTGGACGGTACGCTCTCTCTCTCTCTCTCTCTCTCTCTCTCTCTCTCTCTCTCTCTCTCTCTCTCTCTCTCTCTCTCTCTCTCTCTCTCTCTCTCTCTCTCTCTCTCTCTCTCTCTCTCTCTCTCTCTCTCTCTCTCTGCCTCCCCTCTTGATTCACATCAAGTTCAGGCGCTAAGTGTTAGCATTGCACAAGCCATATTGCAATTCTACTCACAGCAGTAACCCCCACCGCACCCCATTACCCTCCACCTCGCCGCACGCCCCCCCCCTCCGCCCTCCCCCCTTTTCGCCCCTCCCCCCTCCCCCGGTGTAATTAGGGAAGTTAGGGATGTTTGTTTGTTGTAGCGCAGACTGCATCATTTTGTTGGTTCGCGTTGTAGGACACTGCAAGCTGAACGTGGACATTTGTGAATTCAGTGCCAAGTGCCGTTCACATATATATGAATATATAAAACTGTCGTTTGAAACAGTGTTCGTGACTGCTCGGGTGGACAGAGTTTCTGCGTCATTTGAATTTTCTTTTCTTTTAGGTTGTGTGCTATTTTTCTCATTTGCATTCTCTATCAGGAAATAATAAGATTATGTGTCATTTTCTTTCGTGACACAAAGACGTCAGTGACTTGACCTTCATTGTTGATGAGAAAAAACAACAACCAAACATTACAGGCCTAGCATCGTGTGTTTAGAGCGAGTGCTTACGACGTCCAGTGTTGTTCTTCACCAGAAAGATTAATTACACTGTATACGGAGTCGCTTGAAGGACTTTTTCTAGCGAGCTCTGCAGTCTCATTGACGATATTTCCGTCAAAAGTGTGGACTATAGTTTTCAATGCTACTGTCTGTCTGTGTTAATATTCATTAGTTGCACGAATCGCAGCCACACAGACTCTCACTGTTACTTGTGACAATTGCTGAAAACTAATTTTCTCCGGATTTTAATCTTTTGTTGATTCGGGGTGTGAGACATTGAAGAGTACCTGGAATATTTTAGTCCCCACGGACGTGTGTAAGCCTTCTGGAGGCCTATTCCCCTGCGTACAGTGATTACGCCTCTAGTCTTTGTTTATTGTGTTTATTGCACTTAGAATAGTTTAGTTAGTGATTTTATACTTTTTATTTGTATCATTATTATTATTTTCTATTTGGCACGTGTTACGGATACATTCTGTTAATTTTCTTCTTTTTTGTTTTTCCACAAACACATTGACTTTGCGTGAAATGAGTGGCGTAAAACTCAAGACGAAAGATCTCCGCATTGGTCATCTCAATATTTACCATCTTTGCAATAAGTTGCCTGACATATGTGTTTATCTAAATGGAGCAGACCCGTTTCATATTTTTGGACTGTCTGAAACACGTCTCAATTCAAATGTATCAGATATATCCATCCAAGTTCCTGGATTTACTGTCATGAGACGTGATCCTACGGCCCATGGACAGACAGGATTAGCTGCTTATGTTCACTCGTCTATTCAAGATTTTATACGTAGACGACATGATTTAGAAACCAAAGATATTGAGTGTATGTGGCTTGAACTGAAGGCCCCCCAATCTCCATCATTTCTTATTGGCCTTCTGTACCGCAACCCTGCTGCGAACTTTGAGTGGTATGATGATTTCCTTAGTATGTGTGATAAAGCTTGAGTCCCAACTCCAATGTCATCCTCATGGGAGACTTTAACATAGACATGCTAAAGCCTCACCATGCGTGGGACTCTACGTTAACGTTGTTGGGTCTGCAACAGTTAATCACTTCACCCACACGGATCACACAAACAACATCCACACTCATAGATCATATATACACAACCAAGCCAGAGTCTGTTCATAATGTATCTGTCGGTAACCTTAGTATCAGCGACCACTTTCCCATCCGCTGTACGTGGTCTACTAAACTCCCTAAAGCAAAGAAAGGATGCCATACGTATATCACCTATCGCTCCTTTAAAAGTTTTAATGAAAGCGAGTTTCTGTTTGATCTTAACAGCGCACCTTTTGATGAAGTATTTAGTAAATCTGACCCTGACAGCGCTCTGTCTGTTTGGTATACCATCTTTCTTAAGATCTTAAATAAACATGCGCCCCTGCGGAGGAGACGCGTCAAACACGCATCACTCCCGCCGTGGCTTACTCAAGACATCATTCAAGCCATGAGGGTGAGAGATGATCTGAGACAGCAGAAGTGCTTCACTGAATTTAAGAGTGAGCGCAATCGCGTAAAATCTCTTGTGCGACAGGCTAAAAAATCTTTCATTGATCGCTTGATTAAACAAGACAAAGACATGTCCACGCTCTGGCGCGCTATGGCCGTAGTGACTGGAGGCAAGTGTAATAAATCTCCTTTAATCCCTTCTGATCTGACTGCAGACATGTTTAACGACCATTTCCTCTCAGTTGCCGAGTCTCTTGTCCCTTCAGAAGCAAGTTTTCAGCCCTACTCTTGCTCAGACAGACTAGTTGACTTTTGTAGAACGCGAACTGCAGGATCTGATCCTTTCGTGATTCCACCACTGTCAGTGCACGAAGTCGGTAGGACAATTAGTTCAATGAAGAATAAGAAATCGTCCGGGCCAGATGAAATCAGCCCCAAAATACTTAAATTAGCTATTCCTTATGTTATTGAAACAATAACCTTTATTTATAACTTGTGCATTCAAACAAATATTTTCCCAAAGGAACTTAAAAAAGGTTATACCCCTCCCGAAAACAAGAGTTATGACTGATGTTAATAACTATCGCCCCATATCACTATTGTCCATCCTTAGTAAACCACTTGAACGGCATATCCATAAACATCTCTTGGAATATTTAGAAAATCATACATTAATCCACCCCCTTCAGTCGGGATTCAGACCAAAGCACAGCTGTCACACGGCCCTAGCACGTCTAACTGATGTGTGGCTACGCTCAATAAATCAGGGTGAATTTACCGGCGCTGTATTTATTGACTTACGAAAAGCCTTTGATCTTGTGGACCATAAACTTCTACTTTCCAAGCTAAATGTGTACTTCGGTAGTTCGTTTGGCAATAAATGCATTTCTTCCTCAATTAACTACAGCTAGAAATCTCTTTACCACCATGGCACAACTCCACTTTTTGCCTCATATCTTAGCGACAGACAGCAGCGCGTCATGGTCAATGGATCATACTCCTCAAGCGGATTAGTAACACGGGGAGTTCCCCAGGGTTCAGTCCTAGGGCCTCTTCTGTTTTGCCTCTTTATAAATGACCTGCCGCTACATTTAACTAGCGACAAAATTTCATGTGATTTATTCGCTGATGACGCCACAATTCACACCCCGGACAAGAGTATTGATTCTTTAAATGGCCGTTTGCAGCAGGGTTTGAGCGAAATTTCCATTTGGTGCGCAAACAATAAAATGATTTTAAATCCTTCCAAAACGGAATGCATGACGATAGCAACCCGTCAGAAGCACCAGCTCAAGCCACTTACACTCAGCCTGACTATCCATAATGACATCGTTAATCAGGTCACGGAACACCGATTACTTGGTGTAATTGTTGATGACCAGATGAAGTGGCAATCACACATAAATGCTGTATGTAAAACTGTTGCTAGAAATGTTTTTATGCTTTCAAAGTTGAAGTACTTTATCGATGTTAATGCTTGCAAGTTATTTTACAATGCACATGTCAAATCCCACATCGATTATGCGTCCACGATATGGGATGGCAGCGGTGACATACACTTGAAGAGGCTTAACTCCCTGCATCGGAGAGCAGCGAAACATATCCTGCTTGATTCAGCCCTAACAACTGATGAAAGACTTGAAAAACTGAAAATGCTACCTCTTACAAAGCATCACCTCTTAAACAAGGGTGTGGTTATGTATAAAATCTGGAATGAGATTCACCCAGAATATCTTTGTAAGCTCTTTACCAAGACAAGTTCAGGTTATTCTACTTCAAGACGAAACTTTCTTACACCTCGCCCCAGGATAGATCTCTTTAAAACCAGTGTATCTTTCTCAGGCGCATCTTTCTGGAACACACTGCCAACATGTATAACACACGCTAGCTCCCTCTCCTCTTTCAAGGAATGCCTCCTCAAGTACTTGTCTGCTGATACATAATCTACCACAAGTATTGGTATCAAACATGTGCTTATCGTATAATCAGTGCATGCTGCCGTATGGTTTGTGCATACTAATAATAATCGCCTAATTACATAATTCAACTTTCTATTATAATCCAAATAATTTTTGCTGTCTGAAGTGGATTTTCACTATGATCCAAATGATTTGCTTCGTATATAGGTCAAGTTATCATTAGCGCGTGTTTGTGTGTGCGCGCGAGCGTGTATGTGTCAGTGTGCGCGCGTTGCGTGTACTTTCTATTTTTCGTTTGTTTTTTGTATGACCAAATGAATGAATGAATTTTGTTTAATGTCTCTTCATGTTTAATGTTTCCTAATTTTTCTTTGTGTAATTTTGTACTATTAGTATTACAATTATTATCCTGTGTTTGTAGAGTAGCAACGGCAAGTATGAAAAATGGCACACGTGCTAATTACTTTATCGGTTGAGAAATAAAGTTTCATTTCATTTCATTTCATTTCATTTCTCTCTGTACAATTGCCCTTAAGCTTGATAGGCCAAAGAAAAACAAACACACAACTATAACGTATCGTTCTTATAAAACATTTGATAGGGATAAATTCATGCATGATTTGCACAATACATCATTTGATGATGTATACTGCCACACTTGCCCTGACAATGCCTTGTCTTGCTGGATGAGTCTGTTCCTCGGAGTCCTTAACAAGCACGCGCCCCTCAGAGTAAAACGCGTTAAACATGCTACCATGCCACCCTGGTTAACATTAGACATTAAAAATGCTATGTAGCTCAGAGACAAACTTAGGAAAGAAAAACGCTTTGATGACTACAAAAAACAACGTAATCAAGTAAACTGTCTGGTAAGCGCTGCAAAAAAAGCATTCTTCAACCAAATGATCTCAGAAAACCGTGACACAGCATCCATTTGGAGAGCACTAAATGATATTACTAAAGGAAAAACAGCCCCCGAAATACCATCTCATTTAACTTCAGACAAATTTAACAAGTATTTCCTATCAGCCGCCGAAAATCTAGCTCAATCGGCATCAAATATCAGTACGCAATATAGTATCTCAAGTCTTCTGAGATCTTTCAGCAAAGCAACAAATATAGCACAAAAATTCGTAATTCGTAATATATCAATAGCAGAAGTCGGCAAGTATATTTCTGACATGCCGAATAAGAAAAGTAGAGGGATTGATGATATCGATAACCAATCGCTAAAATTGTCATTGCCTTACACAATACAATCCCTTACATACATTTTAATCTGTGTATAAATAAAAGTACCTTTCCTACAGTCCTCAAGGAAGCAAAGGTAGTTCCCATCCCCAAAACTAAAAACCTTCAAGATATTCATAATTACCGGCCGATCTCTTTGCTCTCAGTCTTATCAAAGCCATTAGAGCGGCACATTCACAAGCATCTTCTTAATTTCCTTGAGAAGAGTAATTTACTAAACATTCATCAGTCCGGTTTTCGTCCGACCCATTCATGCCAGTCAGCACTAACACATATTGTAGATTGCTGGCTAGAGTCAATTAATAAAAATTTAATGTCGGGAGCAGTTTTCCTAGATCTTAAAAAAGCTTTTGATCTTGTAGACCATGAGATTCTCTTACATAAGCTTACAATATACCACATGGACGAAACTACAATAACTTTTCTCAGATCCTATTTGGAAGACCGAAAGCAAAAAGTATACGTCCATGGTCAGTACTCTATGCAAGGCCATGTTAAATTTGGAGTTCCTCAAGGATCAATTCTAGGACCCCTCCTATTATTACTTTTCATAAATGACCTTCCTTTACATATTTCTGACCCTAACGTTAATTGTAATCTCTTTGCGGACGATACAAGCCTTCACTTTCCTGGTAAGAACACTCATGATATTAGTCGTCATTTACAATCCAGTCTTGACGAAGTTTCTGATTGGTTCTGTAAAAACCACATGGTACTACATCCGGATAAGACGAAGAGCATGTTAATCACCTCACGACAAAAACATCAACTTCACCCCCCTCCACTAACGCTCAGTCTTAACTGCCAACCTATTGAACAAGTTCATGAACTCACCTTCCTTGGAATACGTATAGATGAGCAGCTAAGTTGGGATAAACATGTGACTAACATCTGTAAGAAGATATCAAAAAATATATTTCTTTTATCACAGTTGAGAAGTGTGACTGACATAAATACACGAAAAATGTTTTTTCATGCGCACATTAGATCCCATGTTGATTACATCTCCACTATTTGGGATGGTAGCGGTGATGTGTATATCAAAATACTAAATTCACTATACAAAAGCGCCATTAAAAATGTAGATATAAGACCCATTCCTACCGCTGAAAAACTGCAAAGTCTCAAACTTCTCGGACTTTGGCAACAACTCGTTTACAACAAGTGCATACTTATGTTTAAAATTCTCCACAAGAAAGCTCTACAGTATCTAACAGCTAAATTTACTCCACAACGACAGTGTGAAAGGTCCTCGAGGAACAGTACTCTTCCATTACCACTACCTCGCATTGACTTATTCAAATCAAGCCTAGCCTTTTCGGGACCACTTTTATGGAATTCACTTCCTCAACATTTAAAAACACTAACCCACCTTGCCTCCTTTAAAACAAAACTACACATATACCTGATGGAAACTGCTTAGATATATTATTTTTTATCCTGTCATTTTGATGAAAGGTTATGTAAATGTATATATGTTAGTACGTGCATTTACATGGCTGTAAACGTGTGTGTATGTATGTTTGATTCTGGTACTTTGTGCTTGTTTTTGCCATGCTATGATATGTGTGTTTTGTTTTTTTTTTTGTTGTTTTTTTTTCTTTAGGGGGGGGAGGGGGGGGGCTTTTTGTTTTTCTTTGTTTCTTCTTTTCTTTTTTTTTTTTTTTTCTTTTTTTTTTCTTTTTCTTTTCCCTATGTAATTTGTGCTGAGGAGTGTTATTTCCTTTTTTTGTATTTGTTTATTGTTACCTTAGTATCATTTTCTGTCCTGTACTGCGTGTGTCTGTACTTATTTAGTTATGATGTTTGTTTGCGTTAAATATTTTTTTGCTTGTCTTCAGTATATTTCATGTTGTAGTATGTTAGCAATGGCAAGTTTGAAAAATGACGTATTTGTATCTGTCAAAACGTTATGTAATAAAGTTTCATTCATTCATTCTCTCTCTCTCTTTCTCTCTCTCTCTCTCTCTCTCTCTCTCTCTCTCTCTCTCTCTCTCTCTCTCTCTCTCTCTCTCTCTCTCTCTCTCTCTCTCTCTCTCTCTCTCTCTCTCTCTCTCTCTCTCTCTCTTACCTTACTAAAAGAAAACAAAAGGTTCTTGTTCATGGCTCATACTCCTCTCTCAAAGATGTAAGCTTCGGTGTGCCCCAAGGGTCTGTACTGGGCCCTCTACTGTTTTGCTTATTTATCAATGATTTGCCTCTACATATTACTTGCCAAGATGTACAATGCGACCTTTTTGCTGACGACACCTCAGTTCATACTACTAGTAAAGATATACAGGTAATTTCCGACAACCTACAACAAAGTCTTCATGAAGTATCAGCTTGGTGTATAAACAATTCTATGGTTGTTCATCCAGCCAAAACGAAATCGATGGTAGTCGCCACGCGCCAAAAACAGCAGATAATGCCTCTATTACTTAACCTTTCACTTAAAGGTAGTCAGGTAGAACAGGTAAATGAACATCGAGTACTGGGGATTAAAATCGACAGTCAGCTAAAATGGCAAGCTCATACAGACGCCTTATGCAAAATAGTAGCCAAAAATCTCTTTATGTTATCAAAACTGAAATATTATACTGATTCAGATACCCGTAAACTATTTTATAACGCTCACATACGTTCTTATATCGATTACGCGTCATCGGTATGGGATGGGTGTAGTGAGGTCCATTTAAAGAGACTCAATTCCCTACACAGACGAGCGGCCAAAATAATCTGCCCTGATCAACACCTTAGCACTGAAGAAAAGCTCTCAAAAGCAGGTCTCCTGCCACTTCAAGATCATTTTAAATATAACAAAGCAATCTTTATGTTCAAAGTGTGGAAACGCAAAACACCTGAGTACATCTCCACTTTGTTCCGTAAGTCTGAGTCCAAGCTTGGAAACATCAGAAAGCTTTTCATAGTCCCAAAACCAAGGATCGATCTATATAAAACTAGCTTATCCTTCTCAGGGGCACTTATCTGGAATGCCCTTCCAGACCATGTAAAATCCGCCTCCTCGCTAGCCTGTTTTAAAAAGGGTCTCTTCAAATATTTTGTGGATCACTCGTAGGGATGACTCAACCACTTGTATTATATGTTTCTTTTTATGCTGGGTCCAATTTATTCCCAATTAAGTCTGTTATCCTTTTCAATTATCATTTGGACTACTTAGCTCTGTCTATGTGTGAAGGGGGGTGGGTGGGGTGGGGGGTGTCTGTGAGTCTATGAGTATGTCTGTCTATGTGAATAGTGTTGTCATCTCTTTGCAAGTATTATGTTTACTTATATGTATGTATATTTGTAGTTAGTCTTGTAGTTGTTAGCAACGGCAGGTTTGTAAAATGGCTGTGTCGATGACGATGTCAATGCCTAAACCGTTGTAAAATAAAGTTTCATTGATTCATTGATTCATTGATTCTCTCTCTCTCTCTCTCTCTCTCTCTCTCTCTCTCTCTCTATATATATATATATATATATATATATATATATATATATATATATATATATATATCCACACACGCACAAACTCACACACACACACACACACATACAGACACACGCACACACAGGCGCACGCACGCACGCACGTACGCACGCACGCACACACGCACACACACACACACACACACACACACACACACACACATCTTAGAATGGCTCGTACAACTCATGGTAGTCCCATTAGTATTTATACTAATTGTCTCCTTTAAGTCTGCATCCTATGATGAACTTAATTCATGCAGGAAACAGACTCTTTTGGAGAAGGGAGTGGGTTTTCTTCGCAGATAGAAGTGTTTTTCCCAGTGTAACGTTTTTAAGACAAGATTCCGAGTTTAATCTATTGTAATTTGTTTCTTACTGATATACCGAATTTGATAGTGTGAGAGGTAAGAGTTAATAATATTTATAATTTAACATGTGTTATGCTAGAATAATTAAGTTTATATGCGTTTTTCACTTGTACCCACTTTGTCATGTCTTATTATATTTAATTATTTTAGAAACAACAGAGCGCATGGAACCTAAAGACAATTTTCTGTTTTATTTATTGTAAAACAGACAATAAAGTTTTCTTGACTCCTGAAATCTTTTTTACCTCTAACAAAGATCCCGTGTTTGGAGAACAAGACGTGCACGCAAAGCATGCGTCTTTAATATATCTATACATAATTTCTGTATCTGTGCAGTTCACTCCACTGTCTAATGCACAAAAGGTCATCCAGACGACCTTGGCTGCCGTTGGTCTGCGCACAGCCGTGTGCGGGCGAACGGCGTCCAATTTCGGCCCGATGGCACTTTGCGCATTGGGTGTATATATTTTGCAGGTGATACAGCAGCGTCAGAACGGAAACGTGGACTTTTTCCGAGGATGGGATGAATACGTCAACGGCTTTGGCAATTTCAGAGATGAATTCTGGCTTGGTATGTCTCCCATTCTGATTTTCGGGGTGAGAAAAGAGAGTAAAAACGGCGGTAGGCGCAAAGGGTGACAGGTAGGTCGGTGTGTCGGCCGCTGGGTGAGCATGGGCTCATGTATTGACTAAAGCAAGCTTTGGAGGAGGAAGGGAAATTTCTATTTGATAATAGGCTGAAATTCAGAGCCTTGTATAGGTCCACGTACGATTTGTGACAGCAAGAACAAAAAGATGGGATAAAGCAGCCCATAAAGTCTCTTCTAAATGAGCTTGCACGCATTTTCCCACTTTTTGCACAATACTCTTGCAGGCATCACAACAAAGATAGAGACTGTATTCCTAACTAAATCCAATTGTCGAAGACAAGGAGAGCACTGCTTCAATTTATAGTGACGTGCTGGAGTTCTGTGTCACTTCAGGAACATTGCATAAGACTGACGTGTTTTGTGCTTCTACTCTCCACATTTTCTTTCTTTACAGATTTTTTTTGTTAACATACATCCGCGCGTGCACACACTTACACACACACACACACACACACACACACACACACACACACACACACACCAGGGGCGGACCGGAGACGGGGTTCTAAGGGTTCCAGGGTTCCCCCCCCCCCCCCCTGTTACGTGGTAGCAGTAGTCGTGATATGATACAATCACGCCAGACGCATGCACGTAGTGTTCTTGTAAAGAAACTTCTCTCAGTAGCAACTCGTCACAGGTGGCACAAGGTTGGAGACCACACTGGAGTTCCAACAGTACTTTATTCTCACGATGCAATCTCCGCACAATGCATACACAACTGCATCTACACTTTGATACACTGTCTCCTCTACAATGCATCAACACTTCTGACACACTGCGTCTCCTACAATGTACAATGCATATTTCCTAACACGATCTTTCATTCTAGTACAGATTTCCAGAACAATCCAGAAAATTCACACAACTCAACCAATCAGAAAAGAAAACGTAACCAAACCTCATTAATATTGATTATAAAGAACACTAGATCAATCTACAGTTTTCTATTAACATCTAGGCGCATTTGATAAAAAGTTGCGAAGTGTAGCCAACAACTTTGACGTCATATTTGAGGTCACTAAAATAACTGCACCATTTCCTGAACGTTCTAGGCCAAACGAGGTGGGACTACAGCAACAATGTAACAAAAAGACAGGTCATTTTAGCTACACAATAGAAATCAACTGCAATTCTCCAAGCAAAAGAAAATAAATCCTACTAAAAAGGTACGTAATTCGTATCCAAATAACTCAAATGAATATCAGATCTTTTCTATGATTCACACGCACATACTCTCAAAAGAATAACACAACCACAAACGTAACCCCCCCCCCCCCCCACCTCCCACCCCCCTTCCCCCATACTCAAAATTTTGTAAAATGCTATAATAAAGTCCCTTTGTCGGATGTTTGGACCCCCCCCACCCACACCCCCACCCCCACCCCCACCCACCCCCCACCCCCAACCACCCCCCACCCCCACCCCACCGTACCCCCATCCTCCCCCACCCACCCCCACCCCCGTTGTTTGATATTTTGGCGAATGGTGATTGTCTTAACACGCACGCGCCTCTCTCGCCTTCGACCATAGAAGTGAAACCGCCACAGCATTCTTTAGGTCATACCTAAAAGACAGAAAACAAAAGGTATATATATATACCCATGGAAAATACTCTAAACAAGGACAAGTTAACTATTGTGTCCCCCAGGGGTCGATCTTGGGACCTCTTCTATTTATAATATTTATTAATGATTTGCCTTTTCATATTACTAACACTGATGTCGACTGCAACCTGTTTGCGGATGATACGAGCCTCCATGTTTCGGGTTTTTTAAAAAAAAACAGCTGACATTAACCTTAGCTTACAAAGTAGTCTAAGCAAGGTTTCCGACTGGTGTAGAGTGAATCATATGGTTCTTCAACCAGGAAAAATAAAGAGTATTTTAATCACTACATGACAAAAACACCAACGCCGCCCACAGCCGTTACATTTACAACTGAAAGCTAAACCGATAGAACAAGTCACAGAGCGTAAATTCTTTGAAATACACGTTGACGAACAACTATGTTGAGAGACGCATATAAATACAGTCTGTAAAACCATTGCTAAAAGCACTTTCCTTTTGTCCCAGCTTAGACAAGTAACGGATACACATACTCGTAAACTGTTTTTTCATCTAACCACCAAATGTATGCCACAGCAAGAACGCGAACGGACCTCAAGGAAAAATACTTTACCCCTACCTCTGCCTAGAATTGACCTCTTTAAAACTAGTTTATCATTTTCTGGACCGTTTGTATGGAACACTATTCCTGCACATTTGAAGACTATAGCCTCGCTGGGAATCTTTAAAACGAAACTTTTCGATTACCTGATGAGCCAAACAAAACATCACTGGACATTTATTTAAACAAACCCTGCTGGTTAATACTTTCATGTACCACATGCATTTATGTATTGTGTTTGTGTGTGTGTGTGTGTGTGTGTGTGTGTGTGTGTGTGTGTGTGTGTGTGTGTGTGTGTGTGTGTGTGTGTGTGTGTGTGTGTGTGTAATAAAGATGCGTATTGAGTGTTACTATTATTCTGTGTATATATTTTTTAATTTTATTATTATTTTGTTTCTATTTTCTTTTAAATTATTGTTGCATGAAATAATGTGTGTGAATATAATGCCTTTATTATTTTATTTTTTAAACTTATTTTATGTTGTATATGTTAGCAACGGCAAGTTTGTAAAATGACGATTAGTTTCTGTCAAAAAATTTTACCGTTGATAAATAAAGTTTCATCATCATCATCATCTCTCTACCTCCCACCCCCACCCCCAACCCCTAACCCCACCCCACCCCAACCCCTAACCCACCCCCCCCCCCCACCCCCCACCCCCCCCCCCCACACACACACACCCCACCCCCAGCCCTCCTCCACCCCCTCTTTTCGAGTTTTCGTCCCCTGGAAGCAAGGTCTAGCATCGGAGAGGCCTTTAGTAATGAGGTTCAATGCCCCAAACAAAAAAAACTGGACCCCCACCCCACGTACACACACACACACACACACACACACACACACACACACACACACACACACACACACACACACACTTCCCCTCGAGGTAACTGATCCGCTCCTGCATACACATACGGCGCTTCGTGCCAACAAGTACTTCTACGGCGATATTGACGTAACCAGAAATGACGTAATTTTTATCTTGTTACTTCACAATCAGAGTTTGAAGCGGGAGGGACATTTTAAAAATAGATTATGTCAAAAGTTACCACTAGAGTACAACAACAAATATGCTTTTTCTGAACCCTACTTTCATCGGCTCTCGCTGCAAAGCCCACAACAGGGCGATTATGTCTCCCAGCCGGCTGCGTCGATTCACTTTGACTGTCGCTGTTTACGCATCCACATCTCATAAATTTATTTGGCATGGTTGAAAATTCACTTCTATTGTGTATGCGAAGGCACACATGACAATATTTGTTTAATTGTTTTACCTCAGTGAGCAGAAATCGATAGCGATATCCGATGGCAATGATACCGAGTTACCTTCCTTGCACCAACGAAACGTCTTTTGTTAGCCATCTAAGCCGCATCAGCGGCTCGCGTTCCCGGGTTCATATCATAGGATCGAAACGAAACGAAGTTGATTGTTCTTTCAAAGTCTCCTTATTCACTCGAGAAACAGAATTCCGGTACACATAGTGTCTTAATAAAAAAAATTATTCAACGTGAATTACTTTCAAACATGTTTGTGTTTCAGTGATTGACACAGAGGTAAAAAACACACATATATCCGTTTGATGGGGTAAACATGGCCCCTAGCCTAAAAATTAACAACTTTTGGCTGTTTGTGACTGTAGGTCATGTTACTTATTTAGGTGCCTTTGACAAACGAAAAGTATGTCAGAAACAAACAGGCCGGATTTTCATTCACACGGAGACTAGTGACACTGCACATTAGTTGGTTTTCAGCTTTGTCCTCTGCAGATGCTCCCCATTTCACATTCAATCTCCGGTGATGGTAGGGTCACTGAAAACGTCAAAAGTCATTGATGAGAGATTGTAAAGACTAAGTATTCCATTTACACGAGACAAATCACACTCGGCATAACATTCTCCTACAAATGACGTCAAAATAACCGGAACAGAAACACGAAGAAAAATGATATTGTGAAAAATTCGCGTTTTCATTGCCTCATGGTTATATATTCGTACAGCTAAAGACGAAATCGTTGTTTTACTATTTAGGCTTTGCCTCTCGGGTCTCGGGTCCGATTAGGGGGGTCAATGTAGGAGGCACGAGACTTGGGCTAAAAGCCCTCGACTCTTACCTCCGACATTGACCCCCGCCCCCCACCCATCCGCCCCCCCCCCCCCCCCCGCCCCCCACCCATCCGCCCCCCCCCCCCTACCAGACCCACGAGGCAACAAGAACCATTGGCAAGTCTAACCAGCTCGTAATACAACTAATATTGTCATTCATGTCATTCACCACCCTGCTGTATGGTTCCGAGTCCTGGGCCCTCTACCGCAGCCAACTACGACTCCTCGAACGCTTCCACCAGCGCTGCCTGCGTACCATCCTGGGCATTCACTGGAGTGACTATGTCACCAACGTCGAGGTCCTTGAACAGGCTGAAACTGTGAGCATCGAGGCTTTGCTGCTGCGGACACAGCTCCGCTGGGCGGGGCATGTCTCCAGGATGGAGGATCATCGCCTACCAAAGATCACCCTGTTCGGCGAGCTTGCTACTGGACACCGTGACAGAGGGGCACCAAAGAAGAGATACAAAGACTGTCTCAAGAAGTCACTTAGTGCCTGCCAAATCGACCACCACCAGTGGTCTTCGCTTGCTGCGGACCGTGACACCTGGCGCTCCACCATTTACAAGGCAGCTGTCTCCTTTGAGGACTCTCACAGAGCTAGCCTTAAGGACAAGCGGCTCAGGAGAAAAAACAGAGATGCCGCAGCTCAGAACCCTGGCCATACCTTCCCCTGCAGCCACTGCGGTCGAACCTGCCTGTCTCGGATTGGCCTCCGCAGCCACGAACAAGCCTGCAGACGTCGTGGGCAACTCCTATAAAATCTTCGTTCGCGAAGTCAAACCAAGAGAGAGATTGTCATTCATGTCATTCACGTTTTTAAAAAAATTGACTCGCTTACACTGTGTCATTTATAAAGCTCACTCAGGCATTGGCAAATCTGCGAGGCCTTTCAAATGAAGTTATTTTGAACATCTGAATCAGATCAAAGAGATCAGGCAGAGACACTTGACAGCAGAGAGAGGAATAATGAGCGGACTGAAGAATCATTAACATAATGACTGAGTTAACCCCTCCAATTATAACTTTTGACCCCACCATTACCCATATTCCCCATACAGAGTAAATACCATCGGAATTTACCCCTAACTCATTGCTTTTTAAACAGCCACAATTTTATGAAAATCAAAAATAATAATTTAAGGGGTTAACTCAGTCATAGTGTTAATAATACTTCAGTCCGCTCATTATTCCTCTCTCTCTCTTAATTAGCTCACATGACCGCAACCGCAGGTTTACTATGCACAATCACACCACCCGTTGCTAACACGTCTAGTCATGACAGAAACCTTTCACCTACAATGTAATTATTCATAACACGACAACTTTTTTTAATCGCTTTTTGAAAACGGTTCAAGATTTTTGCAAACTGAATCGATGTGCAACCACACTGACTCCATATGCACCACACCTGACTCCATATGCACCACACCTGACTCGATATTCATGAAGGAATTTTTAATTTTTTTAATTATGTGTAGACCCGTTTGATTTTTCCATTAAATGTAAATTGACTAACACCTGCAAACACAACCAATCCCCTATGAGCTACTTGCATAGAGAGAGAGAGAGAGAGAGAGAGAGAGAGAGAGAGAGAGAGACCCGCTTTGACAACACAGACATAAAATTCACTCATGTGAAATCAGTCTCTTTTCAATGAGTAAGTTACAGGGGTCTTAATCTGTAAGCCAGCCCACCTGTTTACCCCTCTGTGTTGTCTAATGTTGCCACGCGCCGCTATTCAATGCGAGGCTATTAACTGAGAGGTGTCAATAAACTCTGAGTTTAATCTACCAGGTGGTGTCAAGGTTGAACGCCTCACGCGGCATTCCATTCCTTTTCAATTCAGACACTCACCCCCAACGGGACTTTGCTTTTGAAAAGGCTCTCAGCCGTCAATGGCCTTTATAGCTACACCCTATTAAATCGCTAAGTGATGTCAAAGATCAACAAGGGGGACATCATGATTTGAAAGGAGGGGGATTTGTACAAGTGAACTTAATGTACTCATGTCGGGTTTACTGACAAAGAAACAAATGTGTTTATAAAGTGTTTGTTTTTTTTTAAATTGCATTATAAATGGATTCGAATGAAATATTATTATTGGGAGATATCAGCGCTGTACAAAACATAGACTTAGATTCGAAGCGGGAACGACTTTTATCTGTAGTGGTTTCTGGTCATTCCAAAGCTTATCTTGGAAAGCTATATTCAACTGAAGATATACTATCCCTCACGGCTGATGATTTATTTAAACTTCATTTTAAATATGAACAACACATGGCTTCACTAATGACCCGTGATTTGAGCAAATCAATTGTCTGCTTGTATTCAAAAGTTGTGAGTTATGCTCTTCCTGTAGACATTGAAAATCTCACAAATGACCTCGAGAGTAACCCCATTGTAACGAGTGCAATTGGTAAATTAGCTTGCCTTTTATTCTACAGGTTTGGCAATTTGCTTGCTCCTCTGGTAACATTAATCGTAACGAGCAGCCATATCGATTTTACAAAATTAAATTTTTTTGCTGATAAAAATGGACAATCCACAAACGACCCCCCAAACGACCCCACAGATGAACCCTGTCTCGGACCCTGTCCAGACTCCGATTCACACAGTGACTAAAGTTAAAAATCCAGGCCGCGTTGATTCAGGAAAAAGGTTAGCCGAATGGAACAAGCAGAAAAAGTTACGGCTACACACTCTAACAGAAAAGGCTCATGTAAGTGACCCGCCGTCAGGACCGACAGAACTGGCAGGGCTTTCAACGCCCCTGTCACACCCACATCAAAGTGAAAGACCTTCAACCCAGTCTAATTCTGAAACAGCAAAATATGTAGTTGCCGCATTTGCTGTTGGATTTTGTTACACAGCTTACCAATTATACAAAAAGTACAGGCCACAGACTCGAACAGTGTCCAAAAAATTAAACACTCCATCATCAAAAACAGAAGTCGCCACATTACCAACAATACCCAAAGTTGTCGACCCATTTCATATGCAGTAATAACTTTATTATTTTAATTTTTCTTGCCTAAGAAAATGAGCGACACAAAGAACATAATGAATCTTGTTTATCATTCTGCCGTGATCAGCGGATTAGCAGTAGCTTATTCTATGTTTGCAAAAAATCTACTCAAAATGAGGTCTGTAGACTTGAGCAGATTAGACATTGAAGATTCAGTTAAATTAATCACAATTGTTACAGCATCAATCGCCACGAAAGACCTTCTTGTTAAACAAGGAATTATTACAGAAAATATATCTATGTAAATAAAAATAATATGGCGTCACTAGCTATTATAATTGGAGGTGCGATGGTCAACGCACTAGCATTTAGTGGTTCAAACTATCTCTTTTCAAAAGTAGGCAGAGAGGAATCTGCAGTAGAAATGAAGCGTCATAATGAGGCATCTGAGAAACTTGCACAAGCGCAACAAAATTACGAAAAGCAACGAATTGAGAAACTTGATTTTATTAATGAAAGATTGAAGCTTGAAGGTCACGCACAACATACGTTTTCAAATACAGACGAAGCAATCAGGGAATACTATCTTGTCACGGGTGAAGACATGTCTATCCCAAAACCAAAACTCAGTGACTACTATCAACCCAGTCCAGAACAAAGAAACGGGGAGATAATCTTTGTTCTAGTGGGAATGACTTTTGTATTTTTTACTGGTCTTTATATTGCTAGAAGAAATGAACCCCGGGGTCGAAAATAAACTATCAAAAATATATTACTCTCCATCAGGCTTTTGGAAAGGAGCTACAGCTATTGAAAAATTACATGCCGCTGTGGGCGGAGATATAATACTCAATCAAGTCAAACAATGGTTGCAGAGACAAGCAATTTGGCAGATATATCTCCCTGCGCCAAGAAAGATAACAAGACCCCATTTTGAAAACACTACCCCAAATGACACACATCAAATGGACCTTCTGTTCCTACCTCATGACACAATAAGAAAGAAACGATACAAGTACGCACTGTCTGTTGTTGACATAGCTTCAAGGTACAAAGACGCTGAACCCATATCTGACAAAACTGCTACCACAGTTGCTACAGCATTATCAAAGATATATAGTCGAGGCCCTTTAAGATACCCCAGGCTTGTTCAAGTTGATGACGGATCAGAATTCAAAGGTGCAGTTAATCAGTTATTTGCGAAGCATGGCGTAATAGTCAGACGAGGCATTCCAGGCGTACACAGATCACAGGCAATTGTAGAGAACTTTAACAAACAGTTATCAGAAAGACTTTTCAGTTACCAGTATTCTAAGGAACTCATGTATGACGCACGAAACACTGAGTGGGTAAAGAGATTACCACATGTGATAAAAGCAGTGAACAATGAAGGACATCCTAAACCTGCTGATGCTATTAAATTGAAAACAATTACAGACCCAAAAACAGGACCATCCCCAGCACCCGACACAAGTTTATTTACTAAACAGGTAAGATATTTATATCAACCAGGGGAGGCTGAGAACGACGTGAAGCGCAGAGCAACAGACCCCATCTGGTCAACGTCTGTACACAATATTAAAAAAATAGTCCCCAATCCTGATGCAACAATATATTATCTGTACGACCCTGCACCCCAAAGGGCATTTGTCAGAGAAGAATTACAGATTATTCCCCCAGACACCGTTACTCATTTTCAGTAACTAACTCATCAATTAATTCATCAACCAGTTCATCGACTATTTCTTCAGATAACTTGAGCCTGTAATGACCTGGTGCATAAGCTTTTTCCTTACTGTGAAATACACGCTTTGTGTCCCCAACTGCAAGTGACTTCTTATGTGTTTGGATCATTTCAAGATTATGTTTGTTTGATCTCAGTGACTTGTTTGGATAATCAGGCATCAGTGCACCATCTAACACTTGCTTGTAATGTTCATGACGAATGTCTTTATTTTTTATCGCTGTTTTTTTTATTCCTTTGGCTTTTGACTGACTACCTTTCTGATGCAGTATAGAATACATTTTTGATCTCAGTCCAACCTACTCAACAATAGGCATACCATTCAGTTCATCCTTAAACTTCCCAGGCACTTTCTTATTTTGTGTGCTAAACAGCGGGTGATCCTTAGGGTAATCAGACGTGTTGTACATGTGTAACTCTGTTTTCATGTCTTCATAAAAGTCTTCAGTACACACGTCAATGATCATAGCGTCAGTGTCAGTGTATAGCAGACGGCACTCAGGATACTTTGGTTTGAAGTAATCATAATAAAATTCAAGCATCAACAGTTTTGACAACTCAAGAATTGCCATACCAATGAATACTGGCTTGTCCAGTTTAACAATCTTTTTTTTTTGAGTGACACTGCATACAATGATGAATGAAACTCTTTGTACCCTGTGTACTGTGGCTTACCTGTAAGTTTAATTGCACCCAATTCAGTTGTGATAAGTCTCACATCTTTGCGGTGATGAGGATTCTCCATTGTCTTCCCAAAACAGGCATTGTTCATAAGCTTAAAGAAGTCTTTGTCAAATGCAGTGTTGCCATCTCTGGCATGGAGGGTTGTGTTCTTCATTATGTAATCTTTCATGAAAGCACTCTGATCAAATTGAATTCCTCTGTGAACTTTCTTTAGTACTAACCCGTGTCTGATGTAAAACTGTAACAAGCGATAGTGACAAACGTAATTGAATTTGTCATTCAGATTTGGTACAAGTTTGGTGTCTTCTTTTTTCCCCGTCAAATACATTTTCTCAACTGCTAATGGATAATCATTGTGGTAATCGTGTAGATGGTGTGGGTACTCCAGGTCTACTTCAAAGATCCAACCCTTTGCG
The DNA here is from genome assembly GCA_036245525.1 of Semisulcospira habei. Classification (NCBI taxonomy): domain Eukaryota; kingdom Metazoa; phylum Mollusca; class Gastropoda; family Semisulcospiridae; genus Semisulcospira; species Semisulcospira habei. The sequence continues at coordinate 53,632,492 of BTPG01000007.1, forward strand.
TCGTTTCGGTCAAGAGTCATAATATTGTTTGTTAACTCTGTTACATCATACTGTGACAAATCATACAGACAAAAGTTTTTCAAGGGCAATAACTCACACATCGCGAATCCATAAAGGTTATTAGCGTCAAGGTACGTAATGAATGACCTTGACCTCGAGGGGTCAAAGTCAAGGTCGTCCAGATATTTATTGTTGGCCTTGGCATAATTGTTCACAGCTATACTAATGCCTCCCCTCAATCCACGTTCCACCATTTCACCCATCGTACGATCAGACAACAGGTCTATAAATATCTTACTGGATTTCAAAAATGCATCCCATGTCATGCCAGGACTAGTTATGTAGCAAGCCTGGTCAAGCTTGTAGTGTAACAAACCCTTCTCACGGTAACTTTCAAATACATCTGCTAACAAACAAACGTCTGCTTTCAAGTATTGGTCGTGATAGTCACCAATAGTCTGACACCCTAATTTATCCCACGCATCAAGTGCGTGTTGATATTCAGAGTCAGAAATACCTTTACCAGTTAGTGTGGAATAAAATTTCTCTTTTGGTGGCAGTCTTGTTTCCTCAAACACAACCCAGTGATCAATGTACTCGTACGGATACACTCCTTTCTTAATCAAGTCTGGCTCAAAATATTTACTCGTTATTGGATACTCAGTCAGTCCATCTGCCAGACTAGCAAGACCTAAAGACAAATGTTGCATGGAGTCATAAAATGCTAATTTGTCTAATCTAAAAGTCAAGTATTTCTCAGTTGTCTGCGCTATACAATTAATGTTTTTGAAAGACTCATCTACAGCACGCATGATAATATGTGAATCATATCCTTTGAGATTGTGGAAAAAGATTGGTAACTTATATGTCTTAGGATCTGTTTTTAATAATAAGTTACAATTGTTATGTGCAGCACCTCTGTAACGTCCAGTTATGTGATCATGGTCATGAACCTTATTACCTCCCAGAGGTTGTTCACAAATCCAACACGTCTCAGCTGTATCAAATTTCAGTTTGTCTTCTTCTGTCATCACTAAAGGCATCTGACATGTTGTGAGATACTGTACTACCTGATTATACAGATGTCTCATTTCTGTTAAAAACAGACATGCTGCATTTTCTCCCCTGTAGATAACAGGTTCTGTATGCTGTCCATCTGACCTAACAATAATGTATCCGAAAGAACACACCACTTGGTCACTTAGTTTTATAGTCTTTGGTAATGACTCTGGAACAGGACCATCATATGGTACAACCAGTGATTCAAAATCAGCATACACTACAAACGGCAGCTTTTGTTGATTCCCATAGTTCTTAAAATATATTTGACTACCAGGATCTGGATACTTAAGTATAGTTTGTATGTCATCAGCCGACCTGCAGTGTAAAACATGTTTGTGCGCTAGTAAAATAGAGGAGAATCTTTGTAAACATCTCTTACAAACTTCTTGTTTGCCATTGTGTTTTGTTGTATGCCCATGAATTAGACGTGACATATTTCTGATAATTGTGTAGTGGAAGTTATTGTCATCACCGGCAGGACCGGTAGGACCAATTAGCAACATGTCAACATGCTTATCTTCTGACTGTCCATATGTTGGAGCAAGTGGTGATACTCTAATGGGTTGTAACTTGTCAAGAGAGTCATTATCCCACACATACACATTTACAGATATACCAGGATTTAGTTTTTCAAACAAATCTATGTCCTCTATTTTAACAGGGAACTCAATGCCACTGAAGTTGAGTTCGTTTACAAATTTGATGTAGTTAGATATGCGATCAGGTCTTGATTTTACAAAGTGTAGTTTAGCAAGCACACACCACATGAAACAGAAATTATCTTTGTTCTGTATATTAACTACTGCCTTTTGTTTGCAACCTCTGTTGGCAGTGGCATCCATGATTTACCTAATATAGGATGATACCTTGACTGTTTCAATTGTAGTTCATGTACATGTCCTTCGTGCCAACCAGACCCCTTCATTTTTGCACTGTCAATTGCCTGGAGGAAGTCAGGTAATAGTCTGTCTCTAAACACGTTCTCCAATTCTCTTTTTGTGTTAACTGTGTGTTGTCTTGTTGGTATGTACGATACAATCACTTCACCGTCTACTCTAGTAAATTCTATTTTAGCAACAATCTGTATCTTTACACTACCAGAAAGAAGGTTATTTTGTATGACCAAAAAAGACCTTTCTATCGATTCATAGACATTAAAAATGTTTGATATAGGCAAATCTGTTGTGTGAAACACATTACGTAGGCTTGATGAGCCAGGGTTTGATGAGCCAGGGCTTTGAGCATTGTCCGTCATTTTTATTTGTCCATCAAAATAATAAATGAAAAAAAAAAATTACCACTGACACACCATATGTAATACTGTATTATCGGTAGTTATGGTAAACAAGTCAACCGTTTCCCTGGTGTGTGTCTTGAAGTTTTGTCCTGCAGGTGTAATATCACTTTATTGAATGTAACACTTTCAATGTAACAATGTAGTTTTCTTAATTGATTAAATATGTCTTCACACAGTACCTCAAACCAACGCAAGTGGCCACTGTTAGCATTATAAACTTTAAAAGCATTTGTCTTAAGATCAACAGTCTCATAATCATAACGTGGTGATCCATCTGAATATTCCAAAGTAACATTATATGTCGTGTATATTCTTATTGTCTGTGTTGAGAGTTTAAAGCGGGGTCCAAACACACGTGATTTTAAGTCATAAAAACACTTAACATCTTTGAAGCATTCTGTAACATCAAACACTTGGGTTTGTCCGTCTGTCATTTTTATTGGGCAAACAAAAGAATAAATTAATTTACTAACCCATACCCTGTGGGCTGATCTGTCTTTAAAATAAGCTTCAGGTGCTTAGTTGATTTCAGTTTATTTTTCACATCATCTCGTTCATGCTTATTTGGGATGACATCATTCTCTCTGAGACAGTCTTCAAAGCTGTCACGATCCTTGCAGTAAAACAAACAGATAAACTTTAACTGTTCTCGAAAATCTTTCAGCACAGCATTATATTTTTGAGTGAGAATCCATACACTGACATTTGCGTGTCTGCCACTGAAGGCCAGTTCTGCTAATGTGTTTCTCTTCTTAAAAATGTCTTTCTCTGCAGAGCAGTCATCAACAATAAACAACGTTGGCTGTCCTTCAAATTGTTTGTAAAAATATTGTAGGTAGTCATTCAGTTTTTTCTCAGGGTCGACTAAGTATATGTTGCTGTCAGACCAAATGAATAAACGGTTGTGATAAGCTTTGTTATGTTTGATTGTAGGACAAAATATCACTATGTTTTCAAAATGATAGATGTATCTTGTTTGTAATAGGTTAAGAACAAATTCAGTTTTCCCACATCCTGTGGCACCACAGAACAAACCACAGTGTGGGTCAAGGGTCATCAAGTTCCGGTTCATTTTAATACACAATATAATTTTAATATATGTGTCCACTTAGTCTACTGTCTTGTATGTTCAGTTGTGCGTCATATATCAGGTACAAATATATATTTATTGCTGCAGCAGTTTCAACCTTCTTTTGTATCTGAATTGTTATTCCATCACTGCCGTTCTCAACAGTACGACCTGACCCATGAAGATAGTCGTTGTCCGTACTGCGAAGGTCTAGCCACAGTGCATACTTGTTTGTCAGGTATTGACCAATCCTTACATCATACAGATGTAAATCTTTGCACGCAATGTTTGCAGGTTTATCTCTAATCCTTCCACCCGCAAAATACTTAGTGATCTCATCGTAGTGTTGATACGGTAACATTCCAGATGCGTAAACTTGATTAGGACGGCCTTCGATTGTACAAAACAAATGTGTAATCTTAGGATTGTAGAATTTTTCTGAATCTCTTTTGTATGGAGCCGCCGGTTCAACAAACAACATAAAAATACCTTTCAGTGACCTAGCTGGTGTGTTCAAGTTTATGTTCCACATTGGGTCACTCTTGTCTTTGGGTATTAAACTATGTCTAATCACCCTGTCATAATAAATTGGAAGTCTTGACTGGTATTGATTTTGAATGAGTCTGGCTAGTTCAGTATGTGTGACAATTTCATATTCCAAAGAAATGTTAGAGATTTTGTATGATGCATTGAGATCAGATGATTTAATAATTTTGGAGTAGTCATTGAAAGTTAGTTCAAAGCTCAGACGGTCATTCAGTGCCCTTGATAATAGGGCAAATGAGCTGTTAGGATTTCGAACTCAACTGGAATGTAAAATCTGGTTCCATATGTTTCTGCTATAATAACGTGTTTGGCTACCCCAGTAGTTACCTTATCTGCTGCGTCGATTCGAAGTTTACCAACATTAACAGACTGTTTGCCTTGGTAAATACGATCTTCTCGTTCTTCTCTTGTGAGCCACAAATCTTTGTAACAGTAAAACACATCGGAATCATCAAGACTAAACACTTCCTGACCTTCAAGTTTAACTTTAATAGTCTTAATAATTGCTCTGCCTAGGTTGTCAACCAGTGTTCTGTTTACATCTGCGTCTGATGATAGTTCAATATTAAATGCAAGGCGTGCAGTGCCAGGAACAATAACGTCACTGGGACCTAGGTTTGGAAACTTGACTGTAAGTGTTTGATTCTGGTCTATGGTACTTGGATTGTTAGTAATGACGATTGATTGTCTAATGCCCTTAACACCAAGAGGCTCACGTAGTTTTCTGTATGGGTCTAACTTTGATCCGTAAGACTGTGTCATTTTTATTATGCACAATAAAAAATAATAAATTAATAAAACAATGGCAGCGGGAGGATTTGGACATGAAGATTTTGAAATGGATGACATGTATGATTTTGGTAATACAACAGATATGACAGATATGACAGATATGACAGATATGACTGGTACAAGAAATACTTACAGTTTACGTCACGAACTTTTAGAAACCAAAGTAAACTCATTTTACGATCATGTTGGTGGCCGCCCAGACAACGTAGACCCTAATCAATTTGAACTTGATGGCAAGGGTCATTTATATTTAAATACTGTTGACAAAGGAAAAGTACTATTGACTAATAAAAAAGACCCTGGTAAGTTTAGGGCTTTAAGTACAATCAAAAATGAAGGTGGTGTTGGCGCCTTGCGTCAACTTGGTATTGGAGGGTCTCCTGTCACACCACGTCTTGTTAGTGTCCTTCATGACATGCAAACAAAGTTGCCAACAGGGCAAGAAATTGAAATGGCACCAGTAACAAGCCTGCCAGAAATAGCAAACACAGTGATACAAGAAACCTCATTTACTGAAGGACAAATAAATGACGTTATGAAAACAATAGATGATCCACCTTTGTCAATGCGGGAGATTATGGGCTTGGATAAATCACTGCAGACGATAAGAGGTGAGATGGTAAATAATGTTGCCAAACTGGGTGAACTTGATAAACACTTAGAATGGAAAAGAGAGAAACTTGGTGGAAATCTTGACACAGAAAAGAAAGAAAGAATCCAACACAGATTAAATGATTTGTATATAGAAAGATCAGGACGGTTAGAAGTGATTAGTATTGCAAGACAAAAACTGAAAACACAGGTTAACAGAATTAGAGAAACTATTCAGAAAATACTTCACGAAGACACTACTCTGGCTGAGAGACTTAAAACACTTTTCAGAGAACAGGGTATCACAATTACAAGTTTAATTACTGCTCTTGGGTTTATTATCAGTACTGTAGTGTTAGCTGTCTCCGGTGCTGGGGGCGGTGGAGGTAGCAGTCCAACACCGCCACCAGGCCCCCCGGCTCCAACAGACCCAAAAGATTTACAGTCATGGGTAAAGAAACAACTGTCTCACATATCAGACTTGCTTAAGAAATTGGCTCTGAAAGCAATGGATTCATTACCCTCTATTTTAGGCACAGTTGTCAGTTGGCTTATTAGTACAGCAGCGAAGGTAGTTGGATTTATGGCAGAAAATGTTTGGGTCTTTTTGGTGACAGTAGGAGGGTTAATGGTGGGTTATTTAATGAAACAGATAAAGAAGTAATACTCCTAATCCTGTTAGACCTATTGTCAATGCGGTTCGTTCTGACTCATGTGTGTCAGGGGTTGGTAGCGACTGTATGGTTGTTGGGGCAGGGGAAGTAATCACCTGTAATGGTTTTTGCAACAGTACAGGCGCAGTGGTTCCTCCTAAGTTTACAGTTTTATTGAGACCGAGTTTTTGACCAACACCTGCAAAAATGATTTCATTATTATAATTTGTTATTGTACCCATTTGGAGTTGAAGATCAGATGGTAACATGTATAACCCGATGCCTACTACAAAGTCAACTTTTGATCTCGCATATCTGAGAACATCTTGGTAGCGCTGTATGCTTGATGGGAGATCTATCACTGAATTAATTGAATCTTCTAAGTTTGAGAGAAACTGTTTTTGTGAATCGAACTTCTCACTTCCATTCAAAATATTTGATTTTGTTAATGATTGTGCTCCTAGTATACACCAGACATACGTTCTGATAGACTCATTTACGCGCTCGACTCCTGCTTGAGTAAACCCGTCACTCCTGTCTAAAATAAATGTGGACCATGCGTTAGTCCGTTTCTGTTCAATGGAACCTATCCAGACTAGTGATTTTGATGAGAATGAAGAGTAGGGAGGCCAGTAATCTTGTGGGTATTGTCTGTGACTCATGGCATAATACAATGTACCAATGCCGTTGTGATCATCAAGTTTTTGTGTGAAGTCATACCGGGGGCTGATGTTAAATTCATTACAAATCCGTTCAAATGCTTTCATATCCATGGGGTTGTTATACCTGTTGAAACTGGATTCAGTGGGCAGTGGTGTATGAAGTTCTGACAAAATACGTCTAAGCTGGTAATAAACATGGAAACGGTAGACAGACCTAATCAGTTTGTTTGAGTGATTCAAGTGGTCTGTAAATGAAACACCACAGCCTGTAGTTGAACACAGTATAGCAAAGTTAAGTTGGTTTTGAAACATCTGTAGTGGACTTGAAGACCACTTTCTTGCAGTAGAGTCGTCTGTTATTGGAGGGTTTAGGTAATGGTCAAACGGATTTGGTACTTTGACTTGAAATAAATCTTGTTCTGATACAGCTATGTCAAGCTGATTTAGTTGAATTATTTTCTGTTCATAAGTAGGTGCAACATTGTATTTGGCATTCACATTAAATTGAAATGCATTTGTAGTGGTAATGGTTGGTGATTTAAATTCCATCCTTCTTTTTATATGAGATAATAAAAATGTTTATTACCTTAACAAATCTTGACACAAGCAAACCAGTGTGGTTAACTAATGGGATTGATAATCGCGATGGTAGCAAGGCTGTAGCTATCCATGAAATGTTCTATACAGTAAAGTGGTTTAATGTAACAGATGATGGTGAATATTCTGTACATGGAACTACAGGTTCTATGTATTACGGCCACAGACACCTACAGCCTGGGTATTATGACTTTTGTACTTTAGCTGAATGGCTACAAAAAGAATTAAAAATTAAAGCAACTTTAAATCCGGCTAACTTGCTTGTTACATTGGAATTTCCAAAAGATAGTCAGTTTTTATTATCAGATAGTCTTGTAATACTACTTGGTTTTTTATCCGAATTGGATATAAATCTTTTATCTTTACCAATTGATATAGAAAAAGATTGGACAATAGAAAAAGAATTGAATACAGTAGAAAAAAATATATCTAAAGCCCAAAAAAGATATCATAACTGGAAAATATCCTGTTCATTTGTCAGTACACACAGTGCTAAATGTTTATTTGAAAGAACTGAACACGACTGAGAATGTACACAATGGAAAGCCATCAACTTTGTTGAGATGCTTACCAACTGGAACTGCACCCTATTGCAAAAGTGTGGTTGCTAGATTTCCTAATTTACAGTTTAAGAAATTAGGTTCTAGTTTCTTTGAGTCACTGTGTATATCTGTAACTAATCAGGATAACAAACCAGTTGTAATGCATGATTTTAGTGTTGTGTTAGAAATTAAATAATTTTATTTTTGTTTATAAAAATTGAGTGGTGGTCCAAAGCCGAGAATCATACCAGTTGCGTGTCCGGTGACAGAGTTGAAAGATTTGGCAGACGTACAGGATTTTGAGAAGGAAGGGGAAATTGGAGAAATATATGGTTTTGAACTTGATTCGACTGGCATGTACAAGCAAAAAGTAATTGTTGACATGAAAGATGGTGAAAGACAGATTCCTAAACTTGGTCAGCTTCGTGATGTTACTGTACCAGTTGCACCTACTCTTGTAAATAATGTGCCCTACAACTTAATACATGTAGCTAATAAGTGGGTAGTTTCACCTGTACCGCCTGCACCTACACCTGCACCCACAATTGACTGGGACATAAAGATTGAATTTATTAGTCCTTATGTATACACTGATGATGAAGGCGCCTTAGTGTTTAGGAAGGTTGTTAATTCTGGGCCGCTGATTGCAAGCCTTGTTCCAAGCTTTGCCCCAGACAACAATAGCAGAGATAAACTGAAAGTTGAAAATTATGAGAAACGGAGGTATCTTCTTACAACTAGAAAGGGAAGAACAGATACTTCGGTTGTGTTTATGCCAGCAAACTTAGTCGTGGCTAGAGAAGCGACAATAGTATTTGAAATTATCTTGAGATCTATAACATCTGTGAAAGAGGCAAATATTGCACAAGGAATTAAACTTACATGGGATGAAACAGTGACAGAGTCAACAAAGGTTTTTATTGCCATTAGAAAAAATGTAGATGTTATTGAAGTTTCGAGCAGTGTTCCGGCTGTCAAGATAATTGTTGATAAACTAACTTTTGTTCGTCTAACTTACATAAACCTTGAACACATTGATCTTGTTTCGTTTTATTATGCCAGCAAATTGTATACTTTTGACGAGTTACAAAATGTAATTGATGATTAAATTAAAAAAAATATTTGACAATAAAAAATGGTTAAATTCTATCCAATACTACCGACACTTGAGCCGACTGAATCAATTGTGATGACTAAAACAACGCTTGCGCCTGATCCACATGCGGCAGCTGTACCAATTGCATCAGATAAAACATTACAGGCAGACGCATTCAGATTAAATAATATTACAGAAGCAGTTAAATATTTGGAAATTGAAGAGGCGAGGTACTCCAGATGCAAAAGGAGGTATAAGACCGTTTTCAATTCTGTACAAAATACTTCAATGGCTGTTGGTGTCGTTTCAGCTAGTTGTTCTGTGGGGGGGGTATTGTATTGATTTCAACTGGAATTGGAAGTTTGGTTGGAATAGGACTGGAAGGAGCTAGCATTGCCACAGGACTGGCTTGCTTTGGTTTGGATGCCATAAACAAGAGGTTTCACACAAAGTTAGAAAAACATGAAGCATTGAGTACGCTGGCAAGTGCAAAACTTAGTAGTCTTAAACTTATTATCAGTAAGGCGTTAAATGATAATAATATTACTGACGAAGAATTTAAGCGAGTCCAGGATGATTTAAATAACTACAAACAAATGAAATCAGAAATACAAAATAAAATGCGTAGTCAGTCTCCCGTGAATGTTGAAGAACTGAAGGCTAGTTTTTTAGCAGAGGGAAAAAAGATAGGGGTACAGGAAACCACAGAAAAGCTACACAATCTTTTAAACAAATAAAAATCAGATTTGGTAATCGTATAATAATGTCATACACTTCACAGAGAAATGTCATGCTGCCTAACTATTTAACCCCATCAGCTCCACCACCAGACTATTACTAAAAAAAAAGTTTTCGTTGCCCTTGTATCTTGGTAAAAAAGACTTAGTATACGTGACTAGAGTCAAGTTGTTCTTAAGTACTTGTAAGTAATTAGGGTAAGTAATTAATAAGTTCTTAATGGTAAGTAGTTAATAAGTTCTTATCTTAATCTTAAAGTTACTTGAGACCACTTGATAGTTTCTTATCCAGCTGTTTTTTTCAGTGCCTGTATAGTGTAGAGTATAACCACCAGTTGATTTTCTAATTCCTCAGAAACCCGACATGAGTACATTAAGCATACTTGTACAAATCCCCCTCCTTTCAAATCATGATGTTCCCCTTGTTGATCTTTGACATCACTTAGCGATTTAAAAGGGTGTAGCTATAAAGGCCATTGACGGCTGAGAGCCTTTTCAAAAGCAAAGTCCCGTTGGGGGTGAGTGTCTGAATTGAAAAGGAATGGAATGCCGCGTGAGGCGTTCAACCTTGACACCACCTGGTAGATTAAACTCAGAGTTTATTGACACCTCTCAGTTAATAGCCTCGCATTGAATAGCGGCGCGTGGCAACATTAGACAACACAGAGGGGTAAACAGGTGGGCTGGCTTACAGATTAAGACCCCTGTAACTTACTCATTGAAAAGAGGATGATTTCACATGAGTGGATTTTATGTCTGTGTTGTCAAAGCGGGTCTCTCTCTCTCTCTCTCTCTCTCTCTCTCTCTCTCTCTCTCTCTCTCTCTCTCTCTCTCTCTCTCTCTCTCTCTCTCTCTCTCTCTCTCTATGCAAGTAGCTCATAGGGGATTGGTTGTGTTTGCAGGTGTTAGTCAATTTACATTTAATGGAAAAATCAAACGGGTCTACGCATAATTAAAAAAAATAAAAATTCCTTCATGAATATCGAGTCAGGTGTGGTGCATATAGAGTCAGGTGTGGTGCATATGGAGTCAGTGTGGTTGCACATCGATTCAGTTTGCAAAAATCTTGAACCGTTTTCAAAAAGCGATTCAAAAAAGTTGTCGTGTTATGAATAATTACATTGTAGGTGAAAGGTTTCTGTCATGACTAGACGTGTTAGCAACGGGTGGTGTGATTGTACATAGTAACCCTGCGGTTGCGGTCATGTGAACTAATTAAGAGAGAGAGGAATAATGAGCGGACTGAAGTATTATTAACACTATGACTGAGTTAACCCCTTAAATTATTATTTTTGATTTTCATAAAATTGTGGCTGTTTAAAAAGCAATGAGTTAGGGGTAAATTCCGATGGTATTTACTCTGTATGGGGAATATGGGTAATGGTGGGGTCAAAGGTTATAATTGGAGGGGTTAACTCAGTCATTATGTTAATGATTATTCAGTCCGCTCATTATTCCTCTCTCTGACCGCATGAACAACTGTTATATAGAAGGGACTTTGAGGCACAGAAGTCTGGCAGCTTTATCCAGGCGTACACAGAAACGTATCCTGTAGCAGACGATACTGACAAATAACCAGCCGGAACATTTGAGAGCCACACTGCCTGCATCAGTATTCCATAACAGCAGTTGTCACAGCCCTATTCCACAGGTGCACATGGAGTGTGGCTGTCATATGTATCGTCCAGTTATTTGTCAGCATCATCTGCTACAGAATAAGTTTGTGTGTAAGCCTACGTAAAGCGGATAGGGGTGCACTTGTGACTGCAGTGTATCTCATGTTCCGTTTGCACTGGCCGATATGACTCTGCGTGCCTTATATAGTGAGCGGTTTGACTGACAGTGGCAATATATAGCCCTACCTGGGTCGGCCAAAAACACGTGCAACAAAAAGACTGAACCTCAGCTTTAAGATGAGCACACGGGGGCTAAACGGTGACGCGGGCCAGAATAGAGCGTGTTTGCTAACCCAAACTAAGTAGCGGGTCACCTGCTAATTCGGGTAGCAAGCAAACTCGGACGTGGGACTGGATATGACTCTGCGTGCCTTATATAGGCCCAGGACTGACAGAGTTCAAACTGTGCCAACTCAGTGAGCGGTTTGACCGACTTAGGGGCAATGTATATATCAGAGCCCTATCTTGGTCCTAAACACGTGCGGGTCGAAACCAAAAGACTGAACCTCAGCTTTAACAAACCCCGTTGGTGGGTTAGCTGGTCTGCAACAGTTGAACTCTGGTTATGTGTGTGGGTCGTGTGATCAACATAACTCGATACTTAGTCCGAGATAACTCAGTCGTGTGATCACCCAAAACTTGGTCCGGTTTAAGTTCGTTCTGTTTGTCATGTATTTTGACACGGACGTTTTAGGTCGTGTGATCACTTCGTGCGAGTTAAATTTGGCCACAAGGCCTATCCCTGGTTTACCGTCTGACGGGCCTATCAGACAAACACAAACGACTTGGTGGGCTTAAGCAGCTGAAATATGCTGTTGAAAGGCGTAGCGTTATTTTCTTTTTACAGGTTTGGAGACGATCCACCAGCTGACGTCCATCGGTAAAACGACGATACGTATTGACTTATGGGATTTTGAAAACAACACGGCTTATGCTCGGTATGACCAGTTCAGCGTGGATGGTGCCAAAGACAAATACCGTCTGCATATCAGCGGTTACTCTGGCACGGCAGGTGTGTATGTGTCTTCAAGCATTTGCCGTTTTCGGGAGTGTTTCTAGCATGAACCCGCTTGGGAATTACACCTCTTTAGTAACCCTTTGCGTGTCGGTGGCGGTTATGTCGCGATGATTACTGTAGGAATCATCGCGTCAAAATCCGCTACCAACACGCAAGGGGTGAATTAGATGCATCTCATCTGAGTATTAGCTCATTCAGCCCTGACGCACTACAGCAAGAATTGGGTCAACCACGATAATTCAAAGGTAGTGCCAGATTAGCTTGGCGCCTCTCGGCGCCAATCTAATCTGGCACTACCCTTGAATTATCATGGTCGATCCATCTCCTGCAACAGGTGCATAGTCGTAGATGACGCCTCCAAAATTTGGGAAACACGTGCGTCGGGCTGAATGACTATAAAAGGACAGTGGCGTGCTCCCCGAGCAGCTTAGCGAGTCCGAAATAGCTCAGGCGGTTAAGCGTCGGAGCAGGAGAGCGAAGGAAATCACCGGATCGTGGGTTCGAATCCCCGTCCCGGCCATGGTAGCTGGACTCGCAATCCAAGAGGAAAAGACGGATTTGTTCAATAACATGTCCGCTGAAAGGTCCTAGTAAATCAAAGTGGCACAGTTGGAGTGCGCCTGAGTTCAGTGTTCAGGTCGTACTCCCTGTCCCCCATAACCCGCCCGTCAGGGCCGTCCATTATCACTTCGGTGCCGTGGACGTTAAACCGGACTAATCAATCCCCGAGCAGTCCATCTGGGCAGCACTAGTGAGGTTTTGTCTGCGATCTAGATCTCCTGGAGATGGTCGGAGTGTTGTATATACGTATGGACAAAAGCTGATTTTCAGCCGTGACTACGCCTTCATTTGTTGTTGGGAGTCGTTCGTTGCAAACCAACCCTACCCCCCCCCACCCCACCCCCCGCCAATTCTGTGTACGGGTGTATATTAGATGATGAGACGTTTTATTACTGGAGGACGTGTTTTTAGTTTCATACAGGACCTGTCTTACTATGTCCCAGGGCTCCGTTGCATGAACGAGTTTAATCCTGCTATAGCGGAGCCCCTTGCTTAGTGGCGAGCGCAGGACAAAGCTCGCTCATGCAACTCCCTCCCGGTGTTTAACTAAAGCAAACAAGAACACGTTCAACGGCTATACATAATACTCAAATGAAAATCAAGTGATGAAAATGATGATGATGATGATGATGATGATGATGATGATGATGATGATGATGATGATGATGATGATGATGATGATGATGATGATGATGATGATGATGATGATGATGATGATGATGATAATGATGATGATGATGATGATGAAACTGTCTTATCAACGGTAAAACGTTTTGTCAAAACACAAAGAGTCCATTTTACAACCTTGCCGTTGATATTATCTACAAAACCAACATAAACATTTACTCACATTTTTATTCATGCATAATAATGGGGAAAAAAACGTAAAGCTCATTCTAACAACATCGTATATACAGGATTCGATGGTTCGTTGTGCATTGCTGAACGTCCCGATAGTAACAAGACTTTTCAGGACGTGCCTGTGCTGTTTGTGTAAAAATATCTAAACAGAATATTGAGTGTATGACGTCAGCTGTTACACAGCTAACGTGTTTCCGATTGATTCCCAAAATGCCGCATTTCTTTTAATTATCAGTATAGCTATACCAGATGTCGGTTTCACTGCCTTTGCGTGAAGTGATTAGATTTCCATTCGCTTCACTTGCTTCATCCGACACAGCTGAGGCATGATCCAAGCTTGGTTGTACGTGAGCCTTGTATTGTGATATTCTTGTTGTTTTATCTGTAAACACTTTTAGCTTGGACAACACAAGTACATTTTTGTTTAAATGCTTGCATATTATGCCAGTAATGTTGACATATGCACCTATTCAATATTACTTACCGACTATGATGATTCCTAGGTCTCGCTGCTCTCGCAAACGATAGACCAAGGGATAGCACTGTGCACCATAGAACAATTATCATACATCTAGATATACTGGACAAAGAAATACACTGTGCATGGTTCAATTGTGTATAGCGAAATAACCAAACGCAGTAGAAGAGTAATACTGTTACTTAGAAATCATAAGTGCAACTAACAACTGATGCAGCAAACCGCATGAAAAGATCACGTTTTCTTGTGGAGTTTCTTGGCCATCAAAACTGAAAACATGAAAAACAGACTTCGCATTAACCGCAGCTTCATCAATTTCCACCCTGTTCACGATCAGTGCAGTCAACGTAGGCTGGCTAATTGTATGAATTTCATATTCGTGTAAGCTGTTTAAACACATTAACTCATTCAGCCCGACGGCCGTATTTCCCAAATTTTAGAGGTGTCATCTATGCACCAGTTGCAGGAGATGGATCGATCATGATAATTCGAGGGCAGTGCCAGATTAGCTTGGCGCCGACAAGCGCCAAGTTAATCTGGCACTACCCTTGAATTATCATGGTCGACCCATCTCCTGTTGTAGTGCGCCAGGGCTGAATGGGTTAATCCAGTTGCCGCCCGCTCCGCCTCCCCCCCTCCCCCCTCCACTTTTCCCCCACCCAACCACACCCACCGTCTCCAAAAAAAATCCCCCAAAAGCAAAAACAACCAACATCGTTTCAAACAAAATTATTTTCTTCAGAATGGATGGATAGGTTAAATGAGTCGCAACAACGAACGAGAGGGAATCACGGCTTATAACCAGAGTGTATCATAAGTATAGACAGCATTGCAAATATCTGCAAGAGGCATAGATCATCATGATCATGTAGGGATGATGATGAAGTATGCCTCTTGGAGATGTTTGCAGTGTTGTGTATGTTTATGGTATGCATATGACTATGCTTATGGTTGGTTGGTTTGGTTGGTTTGTTCGGGTTTAACGTCCACAGCACCGAGGTGATCATGGACGGCCCTGACGGACGGGTTAATGGGGACAGGGAAATCTATTGCCAATGGAGTACGACCTGAACACTGATCAACTCAGGCGCACTCCAACTGTGCCACTTTGATTTACCAGGACCTTTCAACGGACATGCTATTGAACAAATCCGTTTTTCCCCCTGGATTGTGAGTCCAGCTACCGGGGCCGGGACGGGATTCGAACCCACGACACGGTGATTCCCTTCGCTCTCCTGCTCTGACGTTTAACCGCCTGAGCTATTTTCGACTCTCATGCTTATGGTGTGCGTATAGTACGCTTATGCCCCCGGAAAACATTTAACGTGGAAATAACCAACATTATTTGATTTCTTTTTAAAGAACAAACTATGTGCTCGTTCTTTTAAAAGCGTGCACCTTTCTTTCTTCGTTTTTTCTTTGTAGTCCCGGGTTTTCATTTTTAGGTGACAGCTTTGTTTAACTCATTCAGCCCCGACACACCGCAGCATGACATGGCGGCAAGAGCATGATAGTTCAAAGGTGGTGTCAGAATAGCTTGGCGCTAATAGGCGCCAAGCTATTCTGTCACCACCCTTGAACTATCATGTTCCATCTGTCCTTAGAATTGTAATACAGTCCTTCAGAAGACAACTTCAAATTTTGGGGATTTTGGTTCTGGGGGAGAATGACTTAACTGTTTTGTGTTTGTTTTGTTTCATTTTTTTCAGAAGACGGCCTTAGTGGCAATCACGATAGAATGCCGTTCTCCACGCACGATAATGACAACGACGGTAGAGACCGTATCAACTGTGCCGTGATTCAGCACGGCGGATGGTGGTACATCACAATGAGAAATATGCCTTGCTCGATTGCCGACCTGACCGCCCGCTACAAACAATCGGCGGTGGTTGGCCTAGATGCCATAACGTGGTATTACTGGAAACGCGAGTATATCGCGCTAAGGAAGACACGAATGATGATACGGCCGTTTGGATAAAGGCGAAGAAACTTTCGAGAAAAAAAAAAGAAAGAATCATGCTTAGAAAGGTCAATATCAACACTTTTTTTTAAATTCTTGTTTTAACCAGAACATTGAAAAAAACGTGTTGAATTTTAATAATGTATGGTGTTTTGATTCCCTACATCACACAACCAGGCCCGTTGCCGCAGACCATACCACGTGACCTCGCTACAAACAAAATATGACGGATTTTCATGTAGGGCACTTTGTGACGCGTTATGACCTCACTTTCGATTCTTGAGTACCCGATTTATTCGACAAATAGTAAAAAGCACACGCTAAACAAAGAAACGTCTTAGCATAGTTTGAACCATTACGCACCCTAAGCGATCACACCCAAGCTTTAACAATATTGTCCGTGGTACTCACAAGACTGTACTATAGAGCGGCTCTTAGCCGAATAAAAAATGGCGCGCCATGGTCTGTTAACTCATTCGAGACGAACAGCATCCGGATACGCGGCTTAAGCCGCGTATCCGGATGCCGTTCGTCTCGAAAGAGTTAAACATGACTGTCGCTTCAATATCGATTACTAACATTCTAAATTGCATGTGCGAACAGCAATCAGAAAAACATGCAATGTTCCAGCGCATTATTCTGACAGTTCGATACCCATTGCTGCTCTAAACATTCTTTTCAAACGTAAAATTGAACCTGAGAGTCTGACAGCAAAACGCCTGTTTGCACGGATGAGTCCTTGCGAGTGCAGTCTGTAGGGGCCAGAACATGTATTGAGGTCAAATATAGCACAGACCACCGCAGTTCGAAGTTTCATCATATTTGCTATTCTCTCGAATACAGCTGAGGAATGAAAACAAAAACCTAATTGATGATGTTGATGTCATCTTTTTCGTATTAATTTCTGGATAAAGGCGGGGGAAAAAAACTGTAAGGTATGGTGAGCAGGGGTTTTCTAAGTTGACCCTTGTAGACCTTTTGGAGATCAGATTTGCCGTTCTACTCATCAAGAATTTGTAGGGACGACATATTAACCAGATTTATTCGGAATACACCAGTGTGTGAAATACGTTTGACTAAAATAGTTCAAGGGTAGTGCCAGAATAGCTTGGCGCCTCTAGGCGTCAAGCTATTCTGGCACCACCCTTGAACTAAAGCCATTAGTCTATATCCTATCTGTAAGTACTACTGACTTCCATTAAAAACGCGAATCTTTTCACCATTGCGTTCATCTTCGTAATTATGCTTTAATCCGGGTTATTTTGACGTCATTTATTAGAAAATGTTATGCAGATTGTTTATTGCGCACTTCGTCTGACAATAAACTGCTTCGTATTCCTACAGTAAGGACTAAAGGATTTGGGCAGAGATCTTTTTCTTACCAAGGTCCATCAGCCTGGAATGATCTTCCTAAATCATTGAGACACAGTGAGTCTAGTGCCAGTTTTAAACACAGCCTTAAAACCCATCTTTTCCCATCTTGATTATCAGTGTTCATGTAATTAGTCATTTTCTGTTCTTCTGTGTAATTGTACATGTGGCTTCTTGATTATCAGTGTTCATGTAATTAGTCTTTTTCTGTTCTTCTGTGTAATTGTACATGTGGCTTTGTCACCTTTTGTGTAATATTTTTCTTGTTCATATGTACGGCGCCTAGAGCATCTTACCATGTATAGGCGCCTTATAAATCTTCCTTATTATTATTATTATTATTATTATTATTATTATTATGTCATGTGCAAATAGAATGTATAGTCTTAAAAGTCGCACATAGATGACTTATGACATCATCAGTGACGCTGAGTTGGTGTACCTCGTCCTCTGCCTAGGTAAAACGCACCAGCGGCGCCATTGTTGCACCGTCGTAGTTGAAGTACGAGAGATGATCAAACTACAAGTACAATGGACTTGATTCAGGGGCGTGGGGCGTGACACAAGCCTCCGCCATCTCCAAGTCTACACAAAACTGGCGCGCAGTTCTGGTGCACATGACCGGCCCGAGCGACCGGTCTGGTGCGAAAATAGCAACAGTGGCGCCGCTGGTGCGTTTAACCTAGGTACAGGGCGAGGTATACCAACTCAGCATCTGTGACACTACCATCACAGAATATTGAAAGTGAAATGGGGAGCATCTGCAGAGGACACAGCTGAAAGCCAACCAACGTGTAGCATTACCGGGTGCATAAAAATCCGGCCTGTTTTGTCTTGACCTACTTTTCGTTTGTCAAAGGCACCTAAATAATCAACATGACCTACAAACATGAAAATCAAAAAGTTCTTTATTTTTATGTTAGCGGCCATAATTACATGATCAAATAGATATGGGTGTGTTCTTTATCTATGTCTCAGTCATTAGAGCATAAAAATATGGTTTGAAAGTAATTCACATTAAATCGAATAAGATTTATTAAGAAAATGATGTGAGCCGGAAGTTCTGGTTCTCTAAAGAATTTTCGAGTCACATTTCGTTTGAGGCAGTTAATAACATCATAAGCAATTCACACAACTTGTGTGTTAAAACAATCATAGGAAACTTGCTTCACAGAGTGTGTCCAGTTTTGCTTATTTTCACCACTAATGAAACTTTGTGTCCTCCAAGGTAGTCATGGGTTATAACTCATCCAATTTGTGTGTGAAGGTAGCTCAGACAGTAGGCTGAACATCTGAAGTAAGCAACAAATAATGAATTTTCTTGTTTTGCTGTCAGGGTGGTTCTTTGTTTGCCGGGTACACTTACAGACACTTTCGCGTTTTTAATGGAAGTCAGTATATAATATAGCTTGCATATAGCAGTGTGCAGATTTTAGCGTCAGTATGATATGGGGTAACCACCATAATCTTCAGGCCCTTTGTAGGCCGAATCGAGGTTAAATTTATCATTATAGCCAAGCTCCTTTAGGGAAGAGATTAGGGAAGAGCTTCGTCATAGAGACATTCACGAACATTCCGCAGTCTTGTCATGAGTCTAGATAAAACACTCACAACACTACTGACAATTGTAAACAATTAATCATCCCTCAGTAGGCCTAATCTAATCTAAACATTCTTCTTCAGAAATCAGAAGTAGGTCAAAATTGCACTTGTTTCAACGAAAACAGTGGATTAAAAGCCAGGACAAACACGCGATATCGCGTTCTGATAAAACCGCCAAACACATAAATAAATTTAAAAGTTGAAGGAGTGACATATATTTTGGGGAAAGAGTAAATGTTGTTACGCTGGTGTTTGTTTTTGGATTCCTCAGTGGGATTTCATAGTGTGTATCAGGAAATAATACGGTTTTAGCCATTGTTTTACGCCGATAGCCGTTTTTGGTTTGGATTTCTAGTCCAGTAACATATTGGAAAAACAAAGCGGCTGACAAGAGGCGCTTTTACTAATTTTAAAAAAATAATAGAAAGATCGAGGGATAAACTAAGAGTCCAAGAGTCAGACCTGTCTACCGTGCCCTCCCCCCCCCCCCCCCCCCCAACGCCCACCACCCCACCAGTACTCTATAAGATGGGCTTCAAATTCCAAAAAAGACCTACCAGTAGTATACACAATTTCTGAGGGCATCCCAAATCGACATTTTAAGGGAGAAAAGGCTATCATCACAGAATCATAACGTGTGGGTTAGGAGGGACAGACTTAAAGTCTAGGACTGTAAACCTTCAAGCAAAATGACAAAGCCGATAAGAAAATATCAGTAAGTACATGTATTTTGTAACTCGCTCAAATAAAACGTAAGAACTCATTGCAGTACGTGCATCCACCACCCACCCACCACCAACCACCCACCCCCCTCACCACCACCCCCCCCCCCTTTCCCCCATCTCTCCACCCTGCCCTAAAACTAGCTGTTCATCATGAAACATACCCCACTGATTGATCACTTGACTGACTGTTTTTTTTTTTTTTTTCAAATCTCAGTTTAACCTTTCCCCGTTTTCTTTCTCCGTTGTAATCCTGGCATATACTAGCGTCAGTGCTAGTGCCAGCTGCTAAGAATGCTTGCAGCGAACTTTAAATGTCAGTATGCAGACAAACACTTCCCCTCCTGTTTCCTTCATGGAGGGGAAGTTTTAGGATACAGAAAGAGCAGGAAGACAGAGTGGATCTCAGAAGACACGTGGGCTCGCATAGAAGAGAGAAGACAGATCAAGAAGAAACTTTTGGACACCAAATCACCAAGACTGAAGGAATGAATATCAAGAGAATACAGAGAGAAAGATCAAGCGGTGAAGACATCAGCGAGAAGAGACAAGAGAATGCACACAGAAAGGCTGGCAGAAGAAGCGGAGGCAGCTGCAAAACAGAGAGACATGAAGACAGTATACCAGAACACCAAGAAGCTGAAGGGCGATTACGGGCAGTACCACGACCTTCCAGTGAGAGCTGAAGATGGAACTCATGTCACAGTAGAGGAAGAGAAGCTGAAGAGATGGAAGCAACACTTCGAGTCCATCCTGAACTGCTCAGACCCACCAACCCTCACTGACATTCCTGAAGCGGAGGAGGACCTGGACATTAACCTCGGCAACATTACTATTGCGGAAGTCAAGCAGGCCATTCAAAAGCTGAAGAACGGGAAGGCACCTGGCGATGACGGAGTGTGCCCCGAGATGCTGAAAGTAGAAGATACGGTAACGCCGCAGCTTCTTTGTCAGATTTTTCAAAAGATCTGGGACACCGAAGAAGCGCCGAGCAATTGGAAGACTGGCACCATCGTCAAACTTCCGAAGAAAGGAGACCTGGGGAACTGTAACAACTGGCGAGGCATCACCTTACTATCCCTCACCAGCAAGATCTTCAGCCGCATTCTCCTTGAACGCATTACGACAGCAGTGGATGGCATCCTTCGCCAGGAGCAGGCAAGCTTTAGGAAAGGCAAGTCCTGCATTGACCATATTTTCGTCCTGAGACAGATCCTTGAACAGTCTAACGAATGGAATGGATCCCTCTATGTGGTCTTTGTGGACTTTGAGAAGGCCTTCGACAGTCTGCATCGAGACTCCCTTTGGAAAATCCTGCGATACTATGGAATCCCCCAGAAACTTGTCAACGTCATCAGGTCCCTGTACAAGAATTTTGAGTGCAGAGTCGTCCATAACAACCAGCTCACCGAACCGTTTAAGGTGGAAACCGGAGTGAAACAAGGATGTATTCTTTCGCCGATCTTCTTCTCAATGGCAATTGATTGGATCATGCGCCGCACCACAGAGGGAAGGAGGCAGGGAATTCAGTGGACGCTGACCTCAATGCTGGATGACCTCGACTACGCCGATGATATCGGGCTGCTGGCAAGCAGAAACCAGGACATGCAACAGAAGACACAACAGTTGACACAGTCAGCAAGCTCCATAGGTCTCGGGGTCAACATTAGGAAGACTCAAGTCATGAGGAAGAACACCATAGTGGGCGACCCAATCACCATCAATGACCAACCTCTGCAAGAGGTGGACGAGTTCACGTACCTGGGCAGCAAGGTTACCACAGATGGAGACTGCACAAGGGAGATCACCACAAGAATCAGCAAAGCCAACCAAGCCTTCGCAATGCTGAAACCCATCTGGAGGACCACAAACCTGAGCATCCACACCAAGCTTCGTATTTTTAAGAGTAACGTGCTGAGTGTCCTTCTCTATGGGTCAGAGTGCTGGAAATCCACTACTGCTACGGAACGCAAGCTGGAAGTCTTCCAGAACAAGTGCCTGCGACGGATCATGAAGGTCTTCTGGCCAAACATGATTACAAACGAGGAACTACGGAAGAGAGCAGGCGCAGACAGCATCGCTGAAACCATCGCCACACGGAGATGGAGATGGCTAGGCCACGTTTGCAGAATGTCACCCGACTTATTACCAAGGGTGGCACTGAGATGGACACCACAGGGGAAGAGAAACCGTGGGCGACCAAAGGAGACGTGGCGCCGAACCGTGGAGCGAGAGCTCAAGAACAGAGGCCTTACTCTGCAAACAGCACCCAAAATAGCAGCTGACAGACAAAAGTGGCGCAGAGAGGACTGAATGAATGATGAATGATGCAGACAAACAGCAAATTACGCGGCAGCAAAATACAGTTCCTCTTTTGTGCAGTTAGGCTACTGCTAGTGAGATAGGGTTTAATTTTAAACAAAACATTGCATTAACTTTCAAGCGTGTTCACATTGTGCTGTGTATTCTTTCAATGTACTGTACCATTAGAATGTACCATCAGTGATCACTGAGACTGCATGGAAGTGACCACACATCACAAAATAGCTTAAATGTGCAGCCGATTCAATAAAATGTTACAGTAATATATAATGAATCAAGTTCTGAAACTGCGTTCGGCCATAACCGTTAAAACCAAGGTGGTGTGGTACTCTCTCTCTCTCTCTCTCTCTCTCTCTCTCTCTCTCTCTCTCTCTCTCTCTCTCTCTCTCTCTCTCTCTCTCTCTCTCTCTCTCTCTCTCTCTCGCTCTCTCTCTCTCTCTCTCTCTCTCTCTCTCTCTCTCTCTCTCTCTCTCTCTCTCTCTCTCTCTCTCTCTCTTACAGCATGTATCATGTTGCACTTTGGACATCTGCATGAGTCCTTTACAAACACAAACACGTTGAATCAGTAGGCAGTATATTACAACTCGTTAATTTTATTAACACAAACTTACCTACAGATAAATGTCTACTTTGTCCGGCGGCGCAATTTTGACACGTGCGTAATGTACTCATCCTATACTTCATTTTGATATACCCAAACCTTTGTTACTCAGAAAAAAAGATCAATACCGCGTAAACGGCGGATGGTCTATGAAGGGCATCTGCTAGACTACTTGAGACAGAGAGAGGGAAAGCATTGCGTCAGTTCATTCATAACACTGCGAACGTGATGGGTTTGTGCGTCAATTTAAAAACATTGTATAAACACGTGTCTGGTGCTTTGTCTGGTGCGCACGCGTTAAATTTACATGGAGAGAGAGGGAGAGAAAAAAAGAAGTTAAATGTAATGAAACTTTATTTCCCAAGGATAAGTGATTAGGTACTGAGACCTTTTCCCAATCAATCATGTCTGCACGCACACACTCACACACACATAACGAACACGCCCGATCTAATATAAATTAAAAGGCAAAACGTGAACATCAAAAGGCTAATTTACAGACTCACGTTGTCTCACAAACACACACACACACACACACACACACAAACACACACACAAACACACACACACACACACACACACACAAACACACACACATACACACACACACACATACACACACACACACAAACACACACACACACACACACACACACACACAAAAACACACACACAAACACACACACACACATACACACGCACACACAAACACACACACACACAAACACACACACACACACACAATAGTTGGCAATACCCATTTTGTATTTAAATGTTCTCAGTACGTCTTACAATAATGTTTAACCCATTCAGCCCTGACGCACTACTGCAGGAGATGGGTCGACCATGATTATTCAAGGGTAGTAGTGCCAGATTAGCTTGGCGCCTGTCGGCGCCAAGCTAATCTGGCACTGCCCTTGAATTATCATGGTCGATCCATCTCCTGCAACGGGTGCATAGTCATTAGATGACACCTCCAAAATTTGGAAATACGGCCGTCGGGCTGAATGAGTTAACAAAGAGGCTAACAGCTTTTGAAGTCTGAATGTACTGATATGAAAGACTTCTCTGCTCTCCTCAGTTCTCCTTCGCAGGTAGAGTTTTAACTCATGCAGCCCGACGCACGTATTTCCCAAATTCTGGAGGCGTCATCTAACGACTGTGCACCTGTTGCAGGAGATGGATCGACCATGATAATTCAAGGGTAGTGCCAGATTATCTTGGCGCCTGTCGGCGCCAGCTAATCTGGCACTACCCTTGAATTATCATGGTCGACCCATCTACTGCTGTAGTGCGTCAGGGCCGAATGGGTTAACGACGTTTACCAGGGCCACTTGGTAAACCTCTGTTACGTGTGCATACTCACATGAATTGTGAAAAGATGAGTGGAAAAGTCCCCGCTGAGGCAAAACAACATTGAGAACCCGTTTTTATCAGGAAAGTTTAGCAATCAAAGCCCACCCTAGAGCAGATCGCTTTATTGCCTCCATTGCGTTATACTTCTTGTGTTTTCTTTTTGATTTTTCATTACTATTGTTATACGTTTACAGCCAAACACGTAACAATTGTAAGGAACTGAGGAGAATAAACACAAATTGGCCGGTCATAGTTAGGTTTATTCTCTCTTATCTCATTGTTGATCATTACTGATGGTATAGAAAGAAAACGTATACTCATCTCTGTAATATCAATTTGTCTGGACATTTGTTTAGTTGGAGTAACTAGACAAGACGTAATTTGTCTGACTTTAGTCTGACTTTACAAGGATGGAAAGATGGAATACAAGTTACATTTTCAGCCACGTGCAATGAATTATTTTAACTCTGAGGCCTGAAATCTGTTCATTTGTGTGTTAATTCCCTCAGTCGTGGAATAGAAAAATTGCCACAGAAAAAAAAAATAACATCCTGAATTATAGCTGCTTTCAGACACGTGGTTACAAATTTTAATGTCGTCGGAAAAGTCCCGTGTATTACTTTGTCTGTCTGTCTTTCTATCTGTCTCTCACCCCGGCATTTGAGAGATTAATTTTAGATGTTATTAAAGTCTGATGTTCTTTTGTCAGAAAACCCTCTATCGGTTGTTGTTTTTGTTTTGTTTTTTGTCTGTTTCAACGTGTCTTTGTATATCTTATTCTTCTTTTAGAAGAATGTTGTGTGTTATGAACATAAGTTTGGTCCGTAGAAGAAACCACACGTAAGTCGAACAACTCTGTGAAAAATGTGACTTACCCGCTTATCCGTATGACGGATAAGTCGAACGACTGATAAGCAGAACGATACAAAATTCTCCTGCAGGTTCGTCTTTAGCGTCGTCGACTGTATTTCCTTTATTTTCAAGCTTGTACGTACGCAAACTTTGGAGGTTTTCGTGTTTACACACACACACACACACACACACACACACACACACACACACACACACACACACACACACACACACACACACACACACACACGGAGCTTCGCGCCATAAGTACTTTCAGCAGCTAGGTTAGTGTAACTAGACAAGACGTAATTTTTTATCTTCATTGTCAGAGTTTAAGGTCTGCTAGACTGTGATGTAACGTGCATGCAATTAAAAGCGCCCACCGTGTCCCATTCTAAAAAGTCTCTGCTATAAATAGAAGAGACTTGAAAAAGACGACCAAGGGGAGGAAAGACTGCAAGAAGATATACTTGGTGACAGTCTTCAGTCCTGGACGCTGATTCAGTTTTTTTCAAAATCAAAAGAAAGCTGAATTGCAGCTCTTTGGTTCAGCTGGAATTCAGTTGGATTTTGGTTCAGCTCGCTCGTTCGTTCACACACAAACACACACACACACACACACACACACACACACACACACACACACACACGCACGCACGCACGCACGCGCGCGCGTGCGTGCGTGCGTGCGTGCGAGTGTGTGTGTGTGTGTGTGTGTGTGTGTGTGTGTGTGTGTGTGTGTGTGTGTGTGTGTGTGTGTGTGTGTGTGTGTGTGTGTGTGTGTGTGTGTGTGTGTGTGTGTGTGTGTAAGAGCGATCTAGCGTCTGTGTGTGTATATTGGAAAGTTCTCTGTTGTGTGATAATATTACGACTAAGTATCACGTGCCGATAACACTACGTGTCGACAGCACCAGGTCTATCGACACATAATCCTGTGCCGTTAAACCTTTTTTTACCCTAGTAATGTCGACACTTAGTGGCAGAGACACGTGGTGCCGCTAACGACACACAGTATTAGTGATTACAGGATTATAGACACGCAGTGCTCGCGATCATAGAGATACCGACACATAGCGCTAGAGACACGTAGTTCTCGTGATACCTAGTGCTAGCGATACCCACACGCCCATAAATTGTTATTATTAGGGAGTAGTAGTAGTAGTAGTAGTAGTACTAGTAGTAGTAGTAGTAGTAACAGCAACAGCAGCCCATGGATAATGCCTGATTAGCTGTGGGTCAAATGGTTGTTGTGATGCGTCTAGCGTGGTAGTGTAGCGTCTGTGCTTGTCACTCTCGCTTTCAGCTCCCACTGCTGGCTAGCAGTTTTGCGAAAAGGGGAGCAGAGTATGTCAGTCTCTCCCTGCCAGTACACAGCCTCTCCAACAACAAGCCTCATGTAGTGCCTCCTCGTGGTGACTCATGGTAACTCCGGGCAGGGATGCTCGATAGCCTTGGTTGGCAGATCTCCTTCGAGAAGGAAACCTCTGATGAAAAACATGAGTAGATGGGACTCATAAGCCTTGGTCGGCAACCCATCTAGGAGAAGGACACTCCAACACCAAACCATCCTGTGCTCCCAGGAAAGGCCTTTTGACCAGGAGTTAAGGGTGAGGTAACCCCGACAGAAACCCCGAATGCTGAATACGGAGGTACTGGGCTGCACAGCGCACTCTAATAAACCACAGTACCACGCATATACAGCCATATGACACTTGGAGATGGATTCAACAGAAATGGTGCTCGCCCTGTGGAGTCTCACCAAGCAGGTGCAGTAC
Source organism: Semisulcospira habei (assembly GCA_036245525.1). Classification (NCBI taxonomy): domain Eukaryota; kingdom Metazoa; phylum Mollusca; class Gastropoda; family Semisulcospiridae; genus Semisulcospira; species Semisulcospira habei. Next base: position 53,659,291 of record BTPG01000007.1, read on the forward strand.
CGGGCTCTGCGCCTCTTCGGAGCCCACCCTCAGCGACTGGAGGACCTTCCCGACTGTCTCGAGGAGCCAGGGGACGGGGAAGTAGAGCGAATGGCAAGCGAAAAAACAAGATCAGAGACAAAGAAAAAGCCAATGTGAACATCATGCACTGGAATGCAGAAGGGGTTACCAACAAGAAAACAGAACTAGAGCACTCTCTGCATGAAAACAGCATAAACATCTGCTGTATACAAGAGACACACCTGCAAGAAGGGAAACCCTTTAAGGTCAGAGGATATCAGGTCTTCCGAAGTGATCGCCAAGGGAGGAAGAAAGGGGGAGTTGTGACCCTAGTTACAAACAGCCTGAATGCCAGCGAAAACAGGAGATTCATGGAAGAGGCGGAATACATCCAGGTCAAGGTAACCACCAGTGACAGCACCCTTGACCTGGTCAACTACTACTGCCTTAATGATAAGCTGCTGTCCCTTGACACTATCCAGGTCCCGGAAAGTGGATTCCTCATCACTGGTGACTTCAACAGGCAGTCACAGAGTTGGGGATATGACACACTTGACAAGAGAGGAGAAGACATCGAGGAGTGGCAAGATGAAAACCACCTGATACTTCAAGATTCAAAATTCAAGATTCAAAAACTGTATTGTCCAGATAAAAAAGATTTTATATGGAAATTTTTCTTTGCAGCACTGGTGTAGGATAATTAAATAAAACAAGGAATCAAGTGACATAAATAATGATAATAATAATATGTACAACATATATGCAACAAAAATACAAACATCACAATATCAAGCACACACACACACGACACACCCTATCAGCATACACACACGCTAAAAGAATTGGGGGTGGGGGGGGGGGGTAGGGTGGATTGAAACAAGGGGAGGAAATGATATGGTGGGTTAGACTTAGGCTAAATGCAGAATGAAGGGATGAAGAGGAGAATGGGCCAACATCACAGTTGTTTTGAGTTTAGGATACTGATGGCGGTAGGAATGAAGGAGCGCTTGTACACGCTACGTTTTGCCAAAGGAGCACGCAGTCGTCTACCAGAGGGCAACATTTTGAATGCGTCATGAAGGGGGTGGGTGGGGTCACGGATAATTTTGCCAGCTTTTCTCTTACAAAACAACTCGTAGAGTCCAGAAAGAGATCTTTGCTCATGGCCAACGATGTTGCCTGCCAGTTTGACGACACGTGTCAACTTTGCCTTATCTCTTACAGTCAGGTTTCCAAACCATGCTATGACATAAAAGTGAGAATGCTTTCAATTAAAGATCTGTACACTGTTTCTAAAATGACTGAATCAACGTCAAAGGACTTCAATTTCCTCAAAAGATACAATCTCTGATTTGCCTTTCTGCAAACACTGTCAACATGAGGACTAAAACTAACTTTTTTGTCCAGAACAGTGCCAAGGTACTTAAAAGAATCAACCTGTTCCACAGCTTCATGGTTTATCATAACTGGCCGCACCAGGGATGTGTCCCGCGCCCGACCCTCCTCAAAACAGATTTCCTTTGTTTTTAGAACATTTAATTTCAGAAAGCTTGAGCCAAACCAAAGAGTGAGAAATGTTATGAATTCAAAGTACTGAGAGAGTGAATGCTCGTCTTTAAGGCGTGCAACCAAAGCTATGTCGTCTGCAAATTTGATAAGGGTGAGAATATGAGTATTGCACGTTAATTCATTGGTTTAAATCGAGAAGAGTACAGGAGACAGGACACACCCCTGAGGCGCCCCAGTGTTCAAAACCCGATCACTAGACATGCATCTACCCACGCTGACCCTCTGTGGCCGATCGTACAAAAAAGCCCTTATCCAAAGTACGAGTTCCGAGTTAACTTAAAAATCAAAAAGACGAGAAAGAAGCAAGTGCGGCTGTAACGTATTAAAGGCTGAAGAAAAATCCATGAAAAGTACTCTAGTGAATGTTCCAGCTTTATCGAGATGACTTAAGACAAGATCAAGAAGAAGAACAGAGGCATCCTCCACCCCCACCCCCCTTCTAGCCCTGTAAGCAAACTGAAAAGGATCCATGCGATCGGCCACAGAAGCAGTCAGCTGATTGCACACCACTCTCTCCATGCATTTACACAGTATAGAGGTCAAGGCCACAGGCCGAAGATCATTATGGGTCTTAGCATTGGGTTTCTTAGGAACAGGTATGATCACAGAAGTTCTCCAGACACGTGGAACAAAATGAACATTTAAAAACAGTTGAAATAAGCGAGTGAAAACCTGACTGGGCTGACTAGAACATTTTTTCAACACCTGACCACACAAACCATCAGGCCCAGGGGCCTTTCTCGGGTTCACATGTGCAAAACAAGAAGCTACCTCTCTCTCTGACATAGTTACACTATCTGGCATTGCCACAAGAGAATCGCACAAAGTGTCACACTCATGCTTAAAGTTATGCACATCAAAGCGAGAGTAGAATGTGTTCAGGTCATCAGCAAAAGCAGTGGCATCATCACATTGAATCTTCTGTTTGTCCTCCCCCCTCCCCATCATCACATTCAACCCCCTCCAGGCATCTCTCACATTACCCGTTGTAAACTTTTCCTCTACTTTATTCTTGTAGTGTAGTTTAGCTGCTCTAGCTTTCCTTCTAAAATCTTTTTCCAATGCTCTCACTTTCTCTGCATCTCCACGCAAAAATGCCGTTTTTTTTTTCTCATTCAAACACTGTTTTAATTCTTTAGTAATCCACGCTTATTATTAGAAAAGACTAGTATCTCCTTAGTTGGAATTACATTGTCCTCACAGAACTGTACATATGAAGTGATCGAGTCCGTCTGTCTGTCGTAGTCTGATTCGTTGTCAAAAAAACACATCCCATTCAGTTGTGTCAAAACAGCCTCTCAAGGTCTCTACACTATCATGGTCCCACTGCTTGACACATCGAGTCTGCGGCGGTACACGCTTGATTACTTGCCCATAACGGGGAAGCAAGTGCACCACGTTATGATCTGATCGGCCGAGGGGCGGGCCTACACGGTCAAGATAGACCTCAGGAATGTTCAAGTAGCACTTGTCGAGAATCTTGCACTTGCGGGTAGGATGGGTGACATACTGATGGAGGTGGGGTAGATGTACTGACACATCACACGTGTTAAAGTCCCCCAGCAGAAACACAGGCTGATCGCTAGCCCTACTCAGTGCACGATTGTAGCACTCTGCGATGCGATCGGCAGCTAGTGCGTTGTTAGGGCCGGGAACATAAGCAAGAAAACAGTTAATTGGCTGAATTCTCTTGGGAGATAGTGTGGGCGAAAAGACACAGTCAAAATCTCGAAGTCCTTAGTGCTAATAGTCTCGCGCACTTTGTAATTAGTTGCCCAAGCCTTGCCAATGACCCTGAGGACCAACCTACCTTCTACTCTCGCCGCTGGCACACCACCACTACACCGGACCTGGCGCTTTGCACTGAAGATGTTCATAAGTGCCTCAGCAAAACAGTAGGTCCACAGTTAGGAGGACGTGACCACCGCCCTGTCCTCCTCACCCTAAAAAGAAGCACAGCAGCTAGCTCGCCACACCGGCCAAGATGGAACTACCGAAAGGCAGACTGGCGCTTGTTTAGTATCCGAACAAATGAGCTAATGCAAGACCTCGCTGTGTCTTGAAGGAGCATCAACAATGTGGTCAGAGATTTTAACGACATTATCAGTAAGGCAGCCAAGGAAACCATACCTCGAGGGGTCCGGAAAAACTGCACCCCATACTGGACTGCAGATCTTCAGAAAGCACATGACAAACTCACTAGGGCCAGAGAAGACGCTGAAACCAACCCCAGCCAAGAAAACAACATCAAGCTACAACACAGTAAGGCCCAGTATCTGAAGATGAAGTTGGAGTGCACCAGTAGAAGTTGGAGAGAGAGGACTGCAAGACTGAACATGGAGAGGGACAACACCCAGTTGTGGAGACTGACCAAGGCGTTGAACGATGAGGGCACCAGGGAACAGAAGATCACCCTGGAAGAAGAAGGGAAAGCACTGACTGGTAGGAAAGCTGCAAACATGTTCGCACAGATCTATGCAAAAGAAAGTAACATCACTGTCCCACGAATGCTTGAGAAAGAAATCAGACAGGAAGAAAGAGAGAGAACAAGAGATGCAAACATCCATGATGCAATGAAGAAGGACATCACCCTTCCAGAACTGAAGATGGCCATCAAACAGCTGAAGAAGAAAAAATCTACAGGTCCAGACAGCATCTCAAATGAGATGTTACAACATCTTGGCAATACTGCCTTAACGAAGCTACTGGACATCTTTAACCAGAGCTGGAGAGGAGGACATGTACCCCAGTGCTGGAAGGAAGCCAGGATTATCCCAATTTTGAAGAAAGGGAAGAATAAGTCCAAAGCCCTGAGTTATCGCCCCATCAGCCTGACAAGTTGTGTGTGCAAGACCATGGAGCGCATCATCAACAAGCGCATGCAGTGGTACCTGGACTCCAAGAGCATTACCGTGCCAGAGCAAGCCGGCTTCAGAAGCTACAAGAGTACAGAAGACCAGACAACACACCTTGCACAGGTCATAGAAGATGCCTTTCAAGATCAGAAGGTGACATTAGCTGCCTTCATTGACCTACAGAAGGCTTTCGACAAGGTGTAGAAGGATGGTCTCCTTGTTAAACTCCTTCGCAGTGGCATCCAAGGGAACATGTACCAGTGGACCAAGTCATACCTGCACAATCGCAGAGCCCGTGTGACCGTGGATGGGTACTGTGGCCAAAAAGTGCTGCTGCGTCAGGGGGTGCCACAGGGGGGAGTTCTGTCACCGACCCTGTTCATACTCTTCATCAACGACTTTGTGCCAGAGCTACCAAAAGGAGTCCACGCAGCCCTGTACGCGGATGACCTGGTACTCTGGTGCACAGAAGAGTATGCAACAACTGCTACATACAGGATGCAGCTAGCCCTGGACAGGCTGACAGACTTGACCAACAACTGGTGTGTGACCATCAACACAGAAAAATCATCAGCCACACTCTTCTCTCTCTCCAACAAAGCAAAGGCTGGCAACCTAACGCTGGGCAACACCCCCAATGCGGTATGAAGACCAACAGACATACCAGGGAGTCACCCTTGACAAGAGGCTGACGTGGAAGCCGCACATCTGGAACGCAGAAGCGAAAGCTAGAAGAAAGCTGAACATCATGAGGAAGCTGTCTGGAACACAATGGGGAGCCAATGAAAAGATCCTCAAAAATGTATATCAAGGCACACTGAGTACGGATCCAATGCATGGTTGACGGCAGCCCAGTCACACCAGCAGACCATTGACAAAGTTCAGAACCAGGCACTGCGTATCATCACTGGCGCAATGAGATCCATACCAATTGAAAAGATGGAAGAAACAACAGGCATCCCACCCCTGCGCATGTGTAGAGATTGCAAAGCCTTGATACAGTCCACAATGGTCAAGTGTTCCAAAGACCATCCTATGAACACCAGGATGAAACAACCAACTTCAGGGAGACTGAAAAGATCAAGCTTTGTGAAGGAGACGAGAGCACTGCAGAGAAAACACCAGGCAAAGCTCCCTGCGCAGGTAGAGGCTCTGAATCCTGCTGGCGACCTTCCACCCTGGGAAAGTAAGCCTGAAAACATCACCATTTCTTCCACGGTACCCTACATCACCACCAAAGATGAGCACAGCACTGTGAGTAAGAAAGCCCTGACACTGGCCATGCTCGAAGAAAAGTATCCCCAGGAAGCATAGATACGGGCATACACCGATGGATCAGCCACAGATGCAGTTCAGAATGGAGGGGCTGGGGTGTACATTCAGTAACTTGGCTTGACTTCGCGAACGAAGATTTTATAGGAGTTGCCCACGACGTCTGCAGGCTTGTTCGTGGCTGCGGAGGCCAATCCGAGACAGGCAGGTTCGACCACAGTGGCTGCAGGGGAAGGTATGGCCAGGGTTCTGAGCTGCGGCATCTCTGTTTTTTCTCCTGAGCCGCTTGTCTTTAAGGCTAGCTCTGCGAGAGTCCTCAAAGGAGACAGCTGCCTTGTAAATGGTGGAGCGCCAGGTGTCACGGTCCGCAGCAAGCGAAGACCACTGGTGGTGGTCGATTTGGCAGGCACTATGTGACTTCTTGAGACAGTCTTTGTATCTCTTCTTTGGTGCCCCTCTGTCACGGTGTCCAGTAGCAAGCTCGCCGAACAGGGTGATCTTTGGTAGGCGATGATCCTCCATCCTGGAGACATGCCCCGCCCAGCGGAGCTGTGTCCGCAGCAGCAAAGCCTCGATGCTCACAGTTTCAGCCTGTTCAAGGACCTCGACGTTGGTGACATAGTCACTCCAGTGAATGCCCAGGATGGTACGCAGGCAGCGCTGGTGGAAGCGTTCGAGGAGTCGTAGTTGGCTGCGGTAGAGGGCCCAGGACTCGGAACCATACAGCAGGGTGGTGAGGACCACAGCTCTGTACACGCTGATCTTGGTGCCTGTTTTCAGCTGTTGATTGTGCCACACCCGCTTGAAAAGTCGCCCGAAAGCGCTGTTCGCTTTTGCCAGCCTGCTGTCAAGCTCCTTGTCCAGCTTGGCGTCCGACGTGATAACGCAGCCAAGGTAAGTAAACTGGTGCACTGACTTTAGTTCAGACTCGCCAATGGTGATGTGAGGAGGGCGATACACTGTCTTGGGTGCCGGCTGATGGAGGACCTCTGTCTTTTTCAGACTGATCTCGAGTCCAAAGAGCTGGGCAGCATCTGCGAAGCAAGACGTGATGCGCTGCAGGGCTCTCTCTGTGTGTGCAACGAGGGCAGCATCATCAGCAAAAAGCAGCTCACGAATCAGTTGGTCTAGGGTTTTCGTGTGGGCCTGCAGTCGTCTGAGGTTGAACAGGCTGCCATCGAGACGATACCTGATGTACACTGCATCGTCATCATCGAGGTCCACTGTGGCCTGCTTCAACATCATGCTAAAAAAGATGGTGAAGAGGGTCGGTGCCAGCACGCAGCCCTGCTTTACGCCGTTGAGAATAGGGAATGGTTCTGAGAGGTCATTGTTGAGTCTGACCTGGCCTTGCTGGTCCTCGTGTAGCTGGACAATCATGTTGAGGAACTTTGGGGGACAGCCAAGTCGCTCCAGGATCTGCCACATGCCTTGCCTGCTCACAGTGTCGAACGCTTTTGTTAGGTCGACAAATGTTACGTACAGCCCTTTGTTCTGCTCGCGGCACTTCTCCTGTAGCTGTCTCAGCACAAAGACCATATCGGTGGTGCTCCTGTTTGCTCTGAAGCCACACTGGCCCTCTGGGAGTTGGTCTTCAGCGATGGCAGGTACCAGCCGATTCAGGAGCAGCCTTGCAAGGATTTTCCCAGCAATGGACAGCAGGGTAATTCCCCGATAGTTGGAACAGTCAGACTTCTCGCCTTTGTTCTTGTACAGGGTGATAACGACTGCATCACGGAGATCTTTTGGTAGTGTTCCTTCCTCCCAGCAGCAGAGAAAGAGGTCATGGAGCTTGTTGTGCAGTGCTGTGCCTCCATGTTTCCAGATCTCTGGCGGTATTCCATCAATGCCTGCTGCTTTGCCACTCTTGAGCTGGTGGATGGCTGTGAGGGTCTCTTCAGCGGTGGGCGGTTCGTCCAATTCAACCTTTACTGGGAGGTGTGGGATTTGTAGGATGACTGCTTCTTGAACAGTGCGCTCAGCGCTGAAGAGGCTCTGAAAGTATTCCGACCAGCGGTTCAAGATGGAGGTATTATCTGTGAGGAGTGCCTGGCCATTCGCGCTTCGCAGGGGACTTTGTACCAGGTGCCTGGGGCCATACACTGCTTTCAGTGCTTCGTAGAAGCCCCTGTAGTCACCATTGTCAGCACAAAGCTGGGTCCTCTGTGCAAGTCTGGTCCACCACTCATTCTGGAGATCTCTGAGCTTGCGCTGGAGACTGCTGCAGACGAGGCGGAAGGCAGACTTTTTCACAGGGCAGGAAGGCTGGGCTAGGTGGGCCTGATGGGCGGCTCTTTTTTTTTGCTAGGTGTTCCTGGGTCTCTACATCGTTTTCGTCAAACCAGTCTTTGTTCTTCTTTCTGGCGAAACCCAAGACTTCTGCAGAGGATTTTGCAATAGCAGTTTTCAGTTGTTCCCAAAGTGTTTCAGGGGAGGAGTCTACTGGGTCCGCTGTGTCTTTGAGCCTGCGCTGTAAATCTGTCTGAAAGGCAGCTTTCACATCGTCACGCTGAAGGCTGGCAACATCAAGCTTTTTCTTGGGGGGCCCCCATTTCTTGGGTTTTGGCTTGAAGTGGAGCCTGAGTTTGCAGCGGACAAGGCGGTGGTCAGTGTGGCACTCTGCGCTGGGCATCACTCTGGTGAGGAGGACGTCACTGCGGTCCCTCTGACGCACTAGGACATAGTCGATAAGGTGCCAGTGTTTGGAGCGAGGATGCATCCAGGTGGTCTTTCGACTGTCCTTTTGCTGAAAAGTAGTGTTGGTGATGACCAGTTGCTGCTCCGCACAGAACTCCAACAGTAGGCGGCCATTGTCATTGCAGTTCCCCACGCCATGCTTGCCGAGGACTCCTTTCCAGGCTTCAGAGTCCTGGCCCACTCTGGCGTTGAAGTCGCCAAGGATGATGACTTTGTCGTCTGCAGGGGTACTCTGTAGGAGGCTGCGCAGGTCAGTGTAAAACTTGTCCTTTTCAGCAGGCTCTGCCAGGAGGGTTGGGGAGTACACACTGAGAAGGGTGACGTGCTGCTGGTGTCTCAGTGGGAGGCGCATGGACATGATGCGGTCTGAGTGGCCCGTTGGTAGGTTTTCCAGCTTAGTCGCAATGGATGTCTTGACCATGAAACCCACGCCTGAAAGCCGACTTTATGATGCAGGCCTGCCTGACCAGTAGAGGGTGTACCCAGCACCAAGTTCTTGGAGGCTGCCTTCGTCCGGAAGGCGTACTTCGCTGAGCGCGGCGATGTCGATGTTTAACCTCCGCAATTCATGGGCAATGAGGGCGGAGCGACGTTCAGGGCGTCCGCTGTCTGCTTTGTCGAGCATGGTACGGACGTTCCAGCATGCTACGTTGAGTCCGGTCGTGGTCGTCATGAGAGTGGATCCGTTATTCTTTCTTGTTTTTTGACCGCAGGAGAAGATGCCCTGCATTCAGTACCCAAACGGAAAATGGCAGGCAGAGGCAATACCAACAGGCCTTCACTGCACAAATTACAGAGCTGAGGTGGAAGCCCTGGTCCACGCTGCAAGCACCCTTAGTGGCACTGCAGACCCTGATGCCCAGATTGTCTTCCTGACTGATGCCGTGTCTGTCCTTGAGGCAGCAACAGCAAGCAAACTGCCACGTCTACAAGAGGCACTGCAAAACATCAAGTGCACCAGACTCGTGCTGCAGTGGATCCCTTCACACTGTGGCATCTACGGCAATGAAGAAGCTGACAGAATGGCAAAAGTGGGCGCAGAGGAAGAACAAGACGAAAATGGAGTCAGCTTCACAGAAATGAAGACCATCATTAAGTCTGTGTACAGACCACCACAACGGCCCCTAGACAGTTACCATCAGCTGTCCAGACAAGAGCAGGTGACCATCCTCCGTCTGAGGACCGGGCACAACCGACTCAATTTTCACCTGCACAGACGCTTCCACCTCGTGCCATCTCCCCTGTGCCCTCGTGGAGAAGCAGAGCAGACCACAGAGCACATCCTCCAGGACTGTGGGAGCCACCAGCTGCTGAGGGAGGAGATATGGCCGAAGCCCGCCACTCTACAAGAGAAACTGTACGGGTCTGTGGAGGCGCTACAGAAGACCACAGATTTCATTTTGAGAGCCAAACTCTAAGTGTGACGGCGTTCGAGAAGAAGAAAAAGAAGATGCCTGATTAGCTTGGCGCCTGCGCATGGGTCAAGCTGATCATGTGCTACCCTTGAGCTTTCTCAGTTGACCAGTCTTCCACCGTCTGTACGTATCGATCCCTAGACTGTGAACCTGAGTGTGGGCCTGTCCCCAGTAGCAAAACGACCTCGGGCCCACGCCGACAGCAGTGATCCCGCGCACGGCCGTGCGCGGGCCCACTGCGGCCGTCGGGGACCAGAGGGCTTTTGCTTACTGGGGTGCAAAGTCTCGACGTATCAAGAGCAGACAACCGTAGCTCTGGACGGGGAAGGCATACAATGCCGGACAGACCAAACGTTGAGAGGAGGACTCATAACAAGATTAAATGGACAAAACCTTTATCTGTACCGAGCTAACATGTTCAATGCAATTTCGCACGATTTCCACACGTTAACATCAAAGAAATCACAGACGGTAAAGGCATAAGCCTTGTTTGTAAAGGTCTGCAAAAATCATTAGATGTGTGCTTGTCTGTGATTTTGGACGTTACGGTTTAGGCGGTGAGGTCGAAAATCACAGACAAGCAAACAAAATAATTATATATGAAACAGAAATAGTTGTTTTGTAGTCTTAACAAAGAGTCTAGTTCAAATGAAGAAGAGTTTACTTTAGCTTTTTATTGTGTCCGTTTATTGTAGGACGTTATAGAAAATAAATTTGTGATGTGTGCCAAGTATTTATTTTGCATGTGTCCCTGTTGGAAAATATTCTGTTAACCCTTTGGCTGTCGGCAGCGCTCTTAGTCGAGGTGATTCTTTTAGTAATCACCTCGACTAAGAGCGCTACCGACAGCCAAAGGGTTAACAATGTATGCCTCATGGTTGATTATTTAAAACAAACACTGAACAACTGGGGACGTTTTGCGGCAATATTATATGCTATTTTCTTGTATTACTGTTCCATCAAATGTTGCCTGTGTTGTTTGATGCGCCTGAATATTGCAAATGAGATTTCAAGGGCGGATTTTTACCTCATAAAGGGGATTTGCAACTTTTTTGCGTGACAGGTCAAAAGACATCATACCTCTTCATTGTATGGTGTTGTTTGTTTGTTTGTTGTTGTTGTTTTGTTTTGTTTTGTGTTTTGGGGGTGGGAGGGGTGGGAGGGGTGGGCGGATTGGAATGGGGAGGGGGAGCTTGTCGATGAGGGCGCCGGAACTTTTGAAATCCTAATGCCCGAATGCGCCCCTGAATAGAACTGTTTTACTGTCGTCTTCCGTGAAAATCGAACTTCCGTGTGTTGCAATGCATGTTACACGCTTGACTGACACTTTTTCGTCTCCATAACAAGAGTTCCCATGTTATTTGTCATTTTCAAGAAACACTAAAGTGACCTATTCTGGAATTTATGTTGGACCTGATAGATTGTGTGTGAGGAAAAGGGGAGGGGGGGGGGGGTGAGGGACGAAAGCGAAGTTAACAGTTATCAGTCAAAATGGAAACACTCTTTTGCAACATATTAAATGGACGCTTCTTCTTCGAAACATTATGTTCCTTTTAATGTTTTGTGTATTGCATAAGTGTGTTTTCGTATGTTTTTTAAAAGACTGTTAACTTCGCGTTCGTTGTCCCGTGGGGATGGGGGTGGGGGGTGGAGGCAGAGAAGCGGGGGAAACTGGTACAGATTAGTATCCTTGTCGAACCTTTGTAGGCATTCAAAGTACCGCAGCGAGAGCGGAAGCTGCCAGTCCCTCCTGAATCGTATCAACCGATCTAATCGCGTCATCCAATCCCATTATCCGTTTTATCCAATCTTGGTCCCCTCGTTCAATAAGGACTTCAGTCTTTTAGCCACATCGGTCACTCAGCAAGAGGCATAGATTCTCATGAGCCCCCGTATTGCAGGGGCTCATGAGAATCTATACCTCGTGTTGTCAGAGACCAGCATCTATATATCTTCAGGAGAGGGTCGTCGGCTTTCAAGAGGTAGACAGCCCAGAAAATGTGTCTCCCCGTGGGGTATTCAACAGCCGAGCCGAGAGCTACAGTTAGAACAGACGCGAAGCAGAGTGTAAAGCATTAGAGGCAACTGTCTTTCGGTCCCCGACCCGAGCTTCAAAATCAGTGTCATGGGGAGGGTCCTATCGCGGAATCGAATGACACGTTTGGATGTACGGCTTTCGCGACAGAACGGTTTAGGTTAGCTGTACTTTCTTTAAAAAAAAAAATGTTTGTGCGCCAGGAACTAGCAATAATAATGTACAAAAGATTCAGCGGCCGATGACTGAATTGAATTGAATTGAATTGAATTGAATAAACTTTATTGTCCATTAAACGACAAGCATAAAATGGAAAGTTGGCTCACAGAAACATACCACACACAAGTAAGACTTAAAGACCCACTACCGCCGTAACTGTTCAAAGATACGCTTCTGTAACAGATGCTTACGAAACGATGTACACAGATCTAGTTTTGGTTCATTTAGACACAGGACAATCCCGTTTAGCACACGCCGTCATTATCACGTAACCTGACGATAACTCCACTATCAGTACGACAAACAGCCAAATATGGATTAACACGCTAACGACTGCGCAGAATAAATACGTGCGATTGCGCGTGTGCTTTTGTTGCTTGTGCCAACTAATGTTAAAGTTCATTAGGAGTGTCAACAAGGCATAATTAATACAAATGGTGCTGAAATGTGTCTTCAAATTTACGCGTAAAGGTACTTTAATGACCTAAACTAAGATAATACTAATACATATTTTAGATAAATCTGACAACTGCAATCACACACACACACACACACACACACACACACACACACACACACACACACACACACACCAGTGGCGGATCCAGAGGGGGGGGGTGCCTGCCCCTGCCCCCCCCCCCCCCCCGTCAGCCCTGACCAAAAAAAAAATGATGGTTATTTGTGGAAGTTGTGTTTTACTATTCGATGGTTCTTCTTTTTTTGTACGGTGTATTTTACAATTATCTCACGGGATCGGTGGGTGAGCATAGTGTGTTCATGGGCCTATAGTCAAAATTAATATCCTCATTTGGCACTCCTTACCTGCACCTGTCACAGTACTTCACGCAGACATATAGTGCCATGTGCCCCGCACTCACAGGGGCTCATGTAAATCAGTGCCTCTTGCTGTGCGATACAATCCTCATTGCATCCTCAGACTGAGGCAGCCATCTGGCAATAAGCCGCTGACTGCTGGTCAACCCCAGCGGTGAAAAATGTCCGATCATTGCTGAACTGGGGCCCAACTCAGTCCCTCAGCCAGGCATAGAGTTTCACGTGCCCCTTCAGTAACAGGGGCTCATGAAAAGCATTACCTCTCTCTGTGCCATACGAATGGTATTGCATTCTCATACGTGGCATTCATCTAGGTTTAAGTCTACGCCTGTGTACACGCCAACTGTGATCAGAAAGTGAAAAATCAACTGCGCTGTGAGTGCCTCCCTTGGGGTGAGCAGCCGACTGGCCCGGGTGTCACAGGTAATTGCTAATCCAATAATCCTGTCACACAACACTCTCTGAGCACAGTGGGTCTCCATCCTCACACAGATTGTATAGCTTTGTCTTCCGTGGACATGCACAAGTGCCCATCAGAGTAGTAATGTGGTCATTGATGCGTGTCACCAGAGGGGAGGTGTGAAATGTCTTGATTTTGATTCAACCTTGAACTAACCCTTAAGTAATCGTCAGTCAGTGTAAGAGGTATACATCATGAGTGATAATGACTATTTCTGTGATCTGACCCTGTGTTCCTCAAATGGAGGTTTGTGGGTGTGTAGAGCAGTATCACAATTTTCACAAATTTTAATGGCTGTGTTGTTCCTCAGACGGAGGAGTACTTGACAGTGTAGTGTTGTTGTCAAACACAAGGTGATTGCTCCTGCAGAAACTCCAGGTAGAACATTAAGAAAATTAACACCATATAAGAATCATAAGTGTCCGATTAATCTTTTTTGTTAGGGAGGTTGGGTGGAGGCGGGGAGGAGGATAAGTGCATGTAGATTATGCCCTTCCTTTAAACTTTTTAAAAAGTGCCAAAAGAGGTGCTGTGTCCCGAGATGAAAAAAAGAAACGTTTTAACAAATAAAAATCGTAACCTCTGCAAACTCTAAATATGTCTCAGAAAACCACAACAACAAAAAAAGAAAAAAAAAGAAAGAAACACGCGTAGAGAGAACGGTTACAACACTATAGTACAATTTCAAAGAAAATCCCAAAAAGAAAAGCATCAAGAAAGAATAATTTCAACACAACTTATTTGTAATCGTTCTTTTAAAGCGTGTTTCTTTCTTTGTTATGATTTTATGCTCGCCTGATAGTCACTGCTTTGGTCTGGATTTCTTTTGTATGACACAGTTTGGAAAACGGAGGGGAGGAGGGGGAGGGCTGTCGGGCCCCCCTGTCGAGACACCCCTGGATCCGCCCCTGCACATACACAAACACACACACACACACACACACACACACACACACACACACACACACACACACACACACATTTCACTCTGATATCACACTGGCTGGCTAGTATCTCATTGGCTAGTATTTGCAATGGGAATCTGTAAATTCAGAAAATGGGCATGTGACTACCGAACAAAAAAGAAAAAAAAAACGATGTTGTGAAGACGATACTCATGATCTATACGTCGTAACGCGGGGAATTAATAGTGAGGTTTCCGTTGCAACGAACGACTCTCAACAAGGAAAGAGAGCGACAGAGAGTTGATGACCAGACAACACTGTGCAGACAACACATATGTACAGACAACACTCCAAACATCTCCAAGAGGCATAGATCATCATGACTCTATAGGAATCATGATGATCTATGACTCTTAGAGATGTTTGCTTTGTTGTCTACGCTTATGGCACAATCTGGTGGTCATCCGCCGTGATTTTGCTCAAGTTTGTTGTTGGGAGTCGTGAGGTGTAAACGGAACCTCACTAACAAGAAACAAAGCGCGGTTCCGCAGGGCTGAAAATGGAACTGAGCAAGCTTAACTCATTCGTGGCCAGCCGCATCCGGATGCATACGGATGCGGCTGGCCGCGAATGAGTTAAGACGATGGAAATGAAAAATATGAAGTGCAGCCACCACGATAACATCGACCGCTGGGTCTTTTTCTATTAGTATTTTTAACCAGTTCAATGCCAGTGAACGCATATTGTGAATCAGCAGCAAAGAGCTCCAACAGTCCAAAGAACGTGGATACACGGAGGAGACAGCAAGAGGCACAGATCCTCATGAGCCCCCGCATTTGCGGGGGCTCATGAGGATCTATGCCTCTTGCAATTGGATAGTGTTCATTCTTGATCCGCAGAGAAAGGCACCAGTAGCAAAAACGTCTTCGGTCCCACGAAGGCCGCAGAGGGCCCGAGGCCGGACCTTTGCTTACTGTCTTTGCTTCAACTACTGTATACACCAACTGGGCCCATTTCAATACGGCAGACAAAAACAAAAGTACAGCAAAATAAAGCAAATAATGATCAGCCAGCCCGGAAAGACACATTACATGACAGACGAGAGAGAGAGAGAGAGAGAGAGAGAGAGAGAGAGAGAGAGAGAGAGAGAGAGAGAGAGAGAGAGAGAGAGAGAGAGAGAGATCCAAGGGACAATACCGCAATGTGGCTACATCTGGCTAATCAGTTACTTCTACTTCCCTTCCTTTTGAGGCAAGCACTTTTAGACTCTTGAGTTTATTCATGGGGGAAAAAATGACAATTTAAAAGAAAACACACACACACACACACACACACACACACACACACACACACACACACACACACACACACACACCGCACAGATTAACCCTTTGGCCGTCGGTAGCGGGATCTGTCGAAATGATTCCAGTACAGGAATCATTGCGTCGAAAACCGCTACCGACAGCCACAGGGTTAAATAAAAATAGCAGAGAAACATACAGAAAAATAACTTCTTTTTTCCGCTTATAATCATTGTTTTTCTATATCTTATATAATTATCCGCCCCCCCCCCTCCCCCTTCCCAGGTCTTACGGCAATATGCACATTTTCGACATCACTCACCGCCACAACCAGTTGCTTCCCTTGAGGCGCCAAATATTCAGGCCTAACCCTTAACCCCTTCACTCCCGATAAAAAGTGAACACGATCCAACTGCAAGAGACATCGATTCTCATGAGCCCCCGCGACAGCGGGGGCTCATGAGAATCTATGCCTCTTGCCGACACCAGTTTGTTGTATCCATGTGTCTGTGGCGGTCGTTGCTTTTGGTGGTTGAATGAACAAGCATTTCAGAAACAAAAAATATACGTACAGTGGCAGGGAAGGTGTTAAAAACACACCTATCCTGGTATCCCATTGCACAGATTTCTGAGGGGGAAAAAATGTGCTAGAGAAAATCCTTTTCACCATTACAACTATTTGCTTTACTTGGGGCGCCAAATAATAATAATAATAATAACATTAATAATAATAATAATAATAATAATAATAATAATAATAATAATAATAATAATAATAATAATAATAATAATATAATAATAATAATAATAATACTCTTCTATAGCGCAATATCTCCACAACAAAGACTAAGAGTGCTTTACATCTACATAATCTAACTAACTGAAATTATCTAGCTAAAGTACCGATTGCATACAAATACACTCATTCATAAGTAAAATGCACATTCACACAATACTAAAATAATAAACATAAAACATTTCAAGCACCTGATCAGACATATAGATGGGAAAACGTAAGGTTTATCAATCCATTTTAAAGGCCAGATTGAAAAATCTTCAGGTTTACAGCGCGCCGAACATACTATGAATTTTACCCGGGAAAACTGACCTCTAAATGACCCCAACTCTCCCTTTTACTGACGGACAAAACTCATCATTGCGAATGACCCAAATTATTTAGTTGTCGCGGTGGCTTTTATTTATATGCGGCGTGAATGGGAGGGCTGGGTTCGTTGAAAGTTCAGTTTTTCAAGGTAAAATTGGTAGTATGTTTGGCGCGCTTTTACAACTCGGCTAGCATGGACTAACGAGAGCCAAGACACGGCGGATAATCAGCTTCCACCATAAGCATAGACAACACTCCGAACATCTCCAAGAGGCTAATGAGGATCTATGCTTCTTGGAGACGTTTGGAGTGTGGTCTATTTTTAATGATTTGAGCTAATTACCCGCCGTGAATTAGCACTCGTTGTTATATGTAAACGTACTTACCTTTCCGTAGCCTTGTCTGTAAATTCCATGTGATCCTGATGTGGCAGAGCAATTAGTGCCCCCCGCCCGCCCGCCCCCCCCCCCCTCTCCCCCACCCGCTCCCCCCTCCCCCCCACCCCTCCGCCCCCCCCCCCTACCCGTAATATCATTTGCGTAGTCGTCATCGTCTATTCTCCATAAGAACAGCGACCGATGCTGTCATCCTTCGCAGCATGTATCCATGAGATCAGTAATTTACAGAGGGTATTCCACACTCCAAAGGACACACTGTAATATTGTGGTGTTACAGTAAATCTGTTTGAGCAAGCACCATTTGTTACCAAAAGAAAATGTGTTCAAAAGACACGCGCCCTCTCTGAGAAGTCTTGAAGGGCGGGCAAAACGGGTCACCTGTCATTAACCCATTTAGCCCCGAGTTTAGCAGGAGATTGATTGACCATTATAATTCAAGGGCTGTGCCAGATTAGCTTGGCGCACTACCCTTGAATCATCATGGTCAATCCATCTCCTGCAACTGGTACATAGTCGTTCAGTAACACTTCTAAAATTTGGGAAAAGCACCCGTGGGGCTAAAAGGGTTAAGAACCATCATTCAGGTGGCTACAGCCACATAAATGATGGTCTTGGATGACAGGTGATCTCTCATTAGGGTGGTCGCTCAAGTGTAGGTGTATGCTCTGTTCGCACGGAAAGCTTGTCCTACCCTCACATTATTGCATATAATTCCAAAGGAACAGACGTCAGCCCTGTCACACGCACGTACATTATCCCACATCATCGAAAGTAGCGTCCACACAAAGATTATCCAAAAAACAACATCAGTGGGACCCGTGTTACCATGAGACCAACACATTCTGTGTATTCACGCGCTCGCCTCTTTGGTTCACATCCGGCGAATAACATTGTCCGGCGCACAGAAAATTATAGGTCGTTTGACATCGGAGGGCACGTTTTTCGCAAATATCTCCACAAAGAATCACTTTTCTGTATCAATCTTAGAGCTAATATCATTCAGGGTCAGTTGACATAATACGATTTAATTTAAGAAACACGAACAATGTGTAAGTTTTGCTGTATAGTCTGATTGTTTCATGAAATCGCTGATTTTACATCCCTAAATGTGCCCAAGATACGTTACGCAGTGTATTAAAGATCCATTTTCAAGTGACTTGGCCAAGTTTTTAAACGTGAAACAGCGCAGGCATACGTGAAGTCTGCATGCTTGACATCGATATTGAAATCTACCGTGTCTCTATTTAGGGTTTTAAAAATGGCTTGTTCTTGACTTTTCACCAAGTTTTACGACTGTACATCAAAATAGGCAAAACATAGCCCATATTAGATACCTCGCCATGTACCAAGGTTAAACGCACCAGTGGCGCCATTACTGCGATTTTTCGCATCTGTCCGCTCGCTCGGACGGGCCCTGTGCACCAGAACTTCGCGCGCAGGTAGGCTTCTGCACTTGAAGTGTGGTCTCGTACGTTCCCGCGAAAGATTGTGATCGCAGTCGAAAAACCTTTCGTTTCCGGTTTTAGAAGCTGGGCCCACGCTACCAGAATTTGCCACTAGCAATGTGTGGTAAGCAACAATTTGGCCCCTGCCACATCGGCTTCGTGGCACACGTTTCAATGTACGCGCAATGTTTTGTACTGACTGACCTGCCATTACTATATATGGAACAGCTCTCACGGCGCGCCCGGTTGAAATATTCAGAGCTGCAGGAGTCCCATATGCATGGGAACTCTCGGACAAGGTTGATCAATTTACTCACTGGAGACGTGCCGCATACGGATACGCAGCTGTTTAGCAGCGGTTTCACATGCGGCGCGTCTCCAATGAATATTACAGTCTCAAAGCCGTCGGCCGTCGCTCAGCTTCTCCGCCATTTTTTCCGGCTCGCCGGAAGATGAAGAAACGGGAAGTGGCGCAAGAACACCGCTGATTGGCTGAGAGGCGGCAACATTGCTCGAGCCTTGCCGGCTACCACAAATGAATAGACTCGGGTCGCAATTTGTGGCGGCAATATTGTAGGCGCCCCTAATTGAGGCGGCAACATTGCCGCCACAAAATTGCGCCCGGCAATAGGTGTTTGTGGTAGCGTGGGCCTAGCTTCTTAGCTTTACCCCCCTTGAGCATAAAATGTTGGAGGGTGTACGCCCCTAATGGAAAAAGATAGGTCTCCAGGGGTTGTTCATTATGTTCTCATTAGCACTTGCGTATTCCTGAATGAAGTCCAATGGTCTGTTTTTGGAACTCGCCTCCCTTTGTACAATACACACGGTCGTGCTGCAGTGCGGGATACCTGCGCACTGTAAGGTGAGAGGCAATGAAACTGCAGAAGTGCTGGCAAAGGAAGGATCTTCAACAACCCAAGAAGACAAAACAACGTCCTATGCAGAAGCCAAAACTATCATCAAAAACAAGCAGAAAACAAAGTGGCTGCGAGAACACCCCAGCTATAAGAAAACAGATCACCTACTGACCAGATCAGAGCGTGCAGTATCTTCCGACTACGCACCGGTCATAACAAACTAAACTGGCATCTCCACACCAAGTGGCCAGTCGGACCAGTGCCCAACTCTGGTAGCATGACAACAGATCACGTGCTACAGACCTGCCCGACGTCAGTTCACAGCCCTTAGACGAAGACACTGGCCGGAAGAGACAGAGGTGTCCCGCAAGCTCTATGGAGGCCTGGAGGACCTGCGGCGCACGGCATCTTTTATAGAGGAGACCGGGCTGTCAATATAAGAGTGTTCGAGGAAGAAGAAGAAGAATGAAGTCAATTGCAGTGCACTCGTCTCTCGTACGGCTACGGCCACGACAGTGCTTTCTGCCGCAAAGCGACACAGATGTTGCAAAATCACCACCATTGAGGAAAAACGAAACTATTTTCCAAATCTGCCAAATCGTGTAATGTTTCGTGGTGCTAGCATAAGCCGGGGATGCATTATTGCCAGACTGCATATAGGAAAAGGTTTATTCTTTATTCATCTTATTTTGCAGCAATCAAACGTCACGTGAATCTTTCTCCGAGATTGCTCATTACAGGTGCAGATAGCACACGCCCTAAACCGATCTGGTGCACAGGACCGGTCCGAGCGACGGGTCATGTGCGAAAATAGCAACAATGGCGCCGCTGGTGCATGTCACCTAGCCACAGGGCGAGGTATACCAACTCAGCCATATATGGTCATTTAGCACTAAATGGGAAAAGCATTGTGCGCTCCGACGTCAAATGGCGTATGCCTGCTAACCCTTTGCGTGTCGGTAGCGGCTTTTGTCGGGATGAGTGTTCCTGTCGGAATCATCCCGACAAATACCGCTACCGACACGCAAAGAGTAAAAAAAAAATAAAAACAGTTTACCGTACTCTCACTTCACTACTCAATGTTGGCGACACACAGAATCTAGGTCATCGCAAGCAGAAGGCACATTAATTAAAGTGATATTCACGTGGGTGTCAGGTCGTCTGCTCAGGGGCGAGGAAGCCACCGTGAGTGGTGTCCCCTGACAACGGCTCTGTGCGTAGCCGATGATAGACCTCAATAGCTCAAGGGTAGCACAGATTAGCTCACCATTTGGATATGGGTAGCGTGATTGTTTGTTGGGTTGTTTGTTTGGTTTTTTTTTTTTTTGTTTTTTTTTGTTGATGTGGGGTTTTTTTTTTTTTTTGGGTTGTTTTGTTTTTGTTTTTTGTGTGTTTGTTTGTTGTTGTTTTTAATTGTTTGTTTGTTGTTCCATCTTTTGGGGGGCTTGGTTTATGTTGGGGTTTTTTTTCTAGATGATTTATGCAGGACGCATCGCGACATCGATCGTTACTAACAGCCAAATGGTTAATTACTGCTCGCTGTTCTGGAACTGTCATGGTTAATCTGTCCCCCGCAGTAGTTTGCAACTGTGTAAACACAGGGGGAGGAAATCCAAAAGTCCTGTACACCTGGCCGGCTCCGAGCATCAATAAGATCTTCAATATTTAACCCCTTGAACTTCGCTGCCAGTGGACGCAGATTATGTTGCTAAAATCGGTGTTCATTAACTCATTCAGCCCCGACACACCACAGCAAGACATTGATCGAGTATGATAGTTCAAGGGTGGTGCCAGAATAGCTTGGCGCCCACAGGCGCCAAGCTATTCTGGCACCACCCTTGAACTATCATGCTCGATCTGTCTCCAGAATTGTAATACCGTCCTTCAGAGGGCAACTTCAAAATTTGGGGATTTCGGTCCTGGGGTAGGATCTGTTAAACTCCAGAGAGCCCCAGCCGTCAAAGGAACATGGATGTACATTGGTGTCAGCAATAGTCATAGATCCTCATGAGCCCCTGCGATGAGGATCTGTGCCTCTTGCAGTAGGACCATCTCCACTTTTCTCGGCAGTGAAGGGACTAACTCTCCGATTTTCTCCCATTGTGATGTGAATGCGTGAGAATGCACAGGATGTGGACTGATTATGTTTGTTTTGTTTGTTTGTTTGTTTGTTTGTTTGTTTGTTTGTTTGTTTGTTTGTTTGTTTGTTTGTTTGGCGAACTGGTGTAAACAGTACAGGAGTGCGCACAAACCTCAGCCCCGTCAAGGCAAAAGTCAGAAGACGAAAAGCAAACGCATCCAACACACACACAAACAGACTTGCACATCAATGCGTCTCTTATCTCTAAGCAGAAAAAAGCAAACCAAAGCTACTGTGCACAGTGTTTATTTTTACATGGTACCCTCACACTTCCACTTGATCACATTTGGCACATAGTCTAGACATACATATATAAAGCTAATCACTAAGATAATTATTAAACAGATACATCAAAACCAAATGTTTACTCCACTAGAAAGTATACGCTGGCATGGGTTGTGCTTAGTATAGATCAGATACACGCTCGCAAGAAAAATAAAACACAATAAGTGCATACATAAAGGAGGTAGTGTTATTTTAATCCACATAATGACATGAAAGTATAGATCTAAACAGCAGAAAAGCTAACGCGCAGTGCGTAACATTTTCTTCTCTAAAAGTTACAACGTGTCAAGATTTTCACATTAACCCCTTGACTGCTTTTGGCGAGATCGGTCGGCGGAAAAGACGCGCATTTGCGCGTCTTTTTCGCCGACCAGTATCGTCAGTACCAGTTACGGTGTCCTAGCTCTCATTTACTGATTTAAACCACGCATACTATTAATAATATCATGTCAAGTGCTTAACACATGCTTTATCAGAATAGGTTTCGTCATTAATCCTCTACACTCCTATACACTCCACCGCCGTGAGATGGCCTTAGTCGCCTGCTCGGCGTTTAACCCAAATAACTAACTATGCACTCCACGTACAGCGTCATGTTGACACATTCGAGACGTGCTGCAATGGGATACTCGGTTTTGTGACGCGTGTCCAGATGCGTCACAACTCGAGTAACTTAGCTTTGTCCATTGATTTGGCGAAAGCATGCACGTCCATTCTTTGTGGAAAGCGAGCTTTACATTGCAATGCAAAAAAAAATCTCGCCTTCCACCAAAAAGAAATCCTCGTATTGAATTAGCCATATTCATTGTCTTCTACACATCTACACACTGTCTTCATTACATCCATATACATATTCTTCTCATACTTGGCAGTCAAGTTTTTCGTCTGGATAACTTATACCTGTCATCCTCATCAATATAATTGTCTTCTCTACTTCTCCATACTCCTAAGTCTACTCCAAGTCGACAGTGATCTGGAGCCTACTTCCGTCCTTGCACATTTCTACATCGCCGGACACGAAGAAGTACTCTCCGGGTTCGAGAGAGTATTCCACGTTCAGGTTGTAACTGCTGGCGTCCCCTGGAGGGATGGCGCAGTATAGCATGTTGGTGTAGGAACCCAGCTCTCGGAGAGGCTGCGTGACGGCAGGGTCGACCGCCTGGAAGAGAATCTTGGTGCCCTTCTTCACGACGATCTGCAATGTTAAACGTTAGGACAATGTCTGTTCACGTAATGCGGGCTTTTAGTTACTGCACAGCCTGTTTCAAGCCACCACCTTTATGCGAGATCACCTGTCATTAACTCTAAAGCTTCCAGAACTAAATGACTTCCATTCTATAGAATGACATTCATTCAGTTCTGGGAGTTTAAGAGTTAATCCTTTTAGTCCCAAGGGTGCATTTTCCAGAGTTTGGAAGTGTTACTTAACGACTATGTACCAGTTGCAGGAGGTGGATTGACCATGATAATTCAAGGGTAGTGCCAGATTAGCTTGGTGCCTTCAGGCGCCAAGCTAATCTGACACTACCCTTGAATTATCATAGTCAATCAATCTCCTGCCGTAGGGACTCGGGGCTAAATGGGTTAAAGATCACCATTGTGGGAAACGTGTCTTGGTGCCCTGTGTCACTAAGATATGTAAAGAGAGAAGAACATGATTACATACAAGATGCGGGCTTTTATATTACCACAGCAGCTCTTTTTTGAGGAGCCACCCTCGTGAACGATCACCTGTCATTAACTCACTGTGTCCGAGGTACGAAATACCCACATTTTGGAGTTGTCCTCTGAGGACTGCATTACAATTCAGGAGACAGATCGACCATGATAGTTCACGGGTGGTGGCAGAATAGCTTGGCGCCTATAGGCGCCAAGCTATTCTGCCACCACCCGTGAACTATCATGGTCGAGCCATATCTTGCTGTGGTGTGTCGCGGGCAGAATGAGCTAACTCTTAAACTCCCAGAACTCAATGACTTCCATTGTACAGAATGGAAGCCATTTAGTTCTGGGAGTGTACAATTTAAAGACCATCATTTAGGTGTGACTCTAGATGGTCTTTGGCCCACCTAATCCCACGGCCGCATTTCCAAAATTAATTTTGAAAGTGTCACCTCACGACTATGTACCTGTGGCAGGAAGTGGGTCGACCATGATAGTTCAAGGGTAGTGCCAGATAAGCTTTCGCCGGCAAGCGTAGGACAATCTGACACTACCCGTGAATTATCATGCTGGGTCAACCCTCTGCCGCAGTGCATTCAGGACTAAATGGGCTATGATAGGTGACACGTTTTGACCTTCAAGTCATTGATCAGTAAAAACAATTTGATCACTCACACCTAAAAGTGACTTTTACTGCTGTGGGATTTGGATCGGCCTCCACAGTACCTGGGTAGCGCCTGATTATCTTAGCACCTTCTTCGAACTACCACATATTACATACCATATAATAATGTGGCAAAAACCGACATATACATTTTTGCAGAATAGCGACATTTTCATTGTTATCTCATTCTACTCGCGACACACCACAGGAATATAGGGCTCGACCATGATAGTACAAGAGTAGTGGCAGAATAGCTTGGCGCCTATATAGTTCAAGGGTGGTGGCAGAATAGCTTGGAGCCTATATGCGCCAAGCTATTCTGCCACCACCTTTGAACTATCATGGTCGATCTGTCTCCTGAATTGTAATGCAGTCCTCGGAGGATAACTCCAAAATGTGGACATTTCGCACCTCGGGCACAATGAGTTATACAATGTAAAGAAAATTGTGTTGTAACTGTCTTTTCCAAGCGTGTTTCTTCTTTGTTGGGTTATTCTCCAAAGAAAATCTTGCTTTTCTATAAAATAAAATAAAAAGATATAATGACTTTGGCAATACAACGGCAGATGTACCACTTCATTGACAGTGGTCGCAGATTTGTGTTTCTGAAATCGTGGTTAATTCAACGCCAAAGAGCCCTAGCCGTCGAAGGACCTTGGATACAAAGCTGTGTGAGCAGGAGGCATAGACCCTAACGAGCCCCCGCGATTGCGGGGGCTCGTGAGGGTCTATGCCTCTTGCACGTGAGTGGTGTTCACGCACCCCCGGCAGTAAAGTCAGGAAAATAAAACAATAGATACTCACCTTCGGTGGCAGATCGTTCGTAGGGTTGAGCGGCAGAATCAGCACGTCGTAGTCTGCGTTCGCCGGGCGGTCGACCACAAGCGGGGTCGGGAAAGCGACGGACAACGGGGTGCCGTCATACTGCGTCACAGTCAGCTGGAAGTTGAACACGGAGCTCGCGTCCAGGTGGAGTTTGTTGGCCGCCTCCGTCATGTCCAGTTTGTAGACGCGTTCGTAGGCCCACGGCATCTCCAACTGTCCGCCGAGCACGTAGAAGGTACCCACCTTGTGCGAAAATTAGAGATTTTTCACATTATTTTATATTTGCGCCTTTGTGTCCAAGGAAGTAAAGATCATGGGGCCGATGTCGGCCGCAGTCGGCCCGATTACTCTTTGCATACGGATATGGGTGGTTTAACCCCCTTGTGCATGCAGCCACAGCACAGTATAGGTACAGTACCGGCGGCTACATGCAATAGGGCGTTGTCGGTAGCGGTTTTTGTCGCGATGATTCCTGAAGTCCGGAGTTTTAGCATGCACGTAGTAATAGTAAACTCAGACAGAAAAATGACGAGAATAATTAAACTATTACCATGAGCTCAAAAGTTCTTATCACACAATGATTTTAATTTTGCATCTACAGTTCCGTCAATATCGCATGCACACACGCACTCACACACATACACATGTGTTTGTCAAAGAGCGGCCATTGAGGCCCAAATCGCGAAGCAACACACACACGCCATCAGGCACCAAGCTAATATGGCACTACCTCATGAATTATCACGATTTACGTGGTTGTCGAAGTCGTAGTATGATACAATCACACCAAACGCATGCATGTAGGATTCTTGTAAAGAAACTTCACTCAGCTGTAACTCGTCACACGTGGCATAAGGTTGTAGACCACTCAGGAGTAACAGTTCCAACAATATTTTATTGCAGCGATGCGATCTCCACACAATGCATTCGCAAATGCACCAACACTGATACACTGTCTCCTCTACAATGCATCAACACTTGACACAGTGCGACTCTCATACAATGTACCCACATACTTCCTAACACGGTCTTGTATACTATTACAGATTTCCAGAATAATTAATCCAGCAAATTCTCACAACACAACAGATCAGGAAAGAAAACGTAACCAAAACTTATTTATATTGAAGAAAAAGAATACACTAAAAATTACCTACAAAATTCCACTAAAATGTAGGCGTCTTTGATACAATGTTACAAAATGTAGCCGACACTTTGACGTCATATCTGAGGTCACTAGAAAGATCGCGACCCTGCTCGAACCTTCCAGTCTAATGTAGGCGAAACTACGCGTCACAACAAAAATTGATCGCAAGTCTCCGTGCAAAAGAAAATGAATCCTACTAAAAAGGTGCGTAATTCTTATCCAAAATAACTCAAATGAATATCGGATCTTTTCTATGATTAACACACACATGCTCTCGGAGAATAACACAACTCACAAACGTAACACATAGTCTATCCGTCTCTTGTTGTACTGCGTCGGGGTTAAATAGGTTAACTCATTGGAGACGTGTCGCCTCCGGATACGCGGCTTAAGCCGCGTATCCGAAGGCGGCACGTCTCCAATGAGTTAAACAAATCTAGCGGCCTGATGGCTCACAGCTAGTACACCCACTCACCTGCTCGCTCTCTCCTTCGTGATCAATGTCCACACGCACGCTGGCGCTGGTGCCTAGTCCAGCCAGAACGAATCCAGCGAACAGGCGATGCTGAGACCTCATGTCGATGATCATTTCGTTCAGGTTCTTCACGCTGTGGCCACCCAGGTCGAGGCTGTCGTAGTGGTAGCTGAATTTGCTGGTGTCGAAGATCTGTAGAGGCGCGGCGTTCGACCGGGTCAGCTCGTCAGCGTTGACGCTGGCGTAGGAGAAAGGTTCCAGCGGTTTCATGAGGTACCTGCCACAGAAAATATTTATAATAATGAAGCGCGGTATCAAAATGTATGGATAGCTGATAACCAACTCGCGTAAAAAGTAGACGTACCAAGGGGAATTACTCATCGCTGGACAAACTATTAAGTCCCCTGCCCCTTCGTATCAGGCAACCAGTGCCAGCCGACCGTAAAATACACAGATAAAATGCAAGCCGGTCATATACATCCCTACATGGTTTAATATGAACAGGACACACAATTTAATTGACTGTGCCCGAGGTACGATATACCCTTATTTTGGAGTTATCCTCTGAGGACTGCATTGCAATTCAGGAGACAAATCGACCATGATAGTTCAAGGGTGGTGGCAAAATAGCTTGATGCCAAAAGGCACCAAGTAATTCTGCCACCACACTTGAACCATCATGGTCGAGCGATATCTTGCTGTGGTGAGGCGCGGGCAGAATGAGTTGGGTTTTTTTTTTTAATTCATAACCATTTTATCAGTATACTTCATGCAACGAACCGTAATCCCATATCGCTACATAATTTTTTTTTAAGTCAAAGATAGTTTAGGCACACAAAGAATTGTCTCCGATCGCGTGACCGTCAATGTCTTGTAACCTACGCCGATCCTAAAATTGTTTTCGCCGAGCCGAGTAGGAACATCGAAGAGACGACGCCGTTAGGGACAACGCTCGTGTTAACCCATTTAGTCCCGAGTTCCTACAGCGGGAGATTGATTGACCATGATAATTCAAAGGTAGTGCCAGATTAGCTTGGCGCCTTCAGGCGCCAAGCTAATCTGGCACTACCCTTGAATTATCATAATCAACCCATCCCCTGCAACTGGTACATAGTCGTTAGCAACACCTCCAAAATTTGAGAAATGGGACCTTGGGGCTAAAAGGGTTAAACTAGTGCACGCTGCAAAGAGACATCACTCGTGTAGAGTAATTTTTCTTTGGCTATAACAGCACTGATGATAATTTATTTTAGTTTTTATTATTCTTGTTGCTGTTGTTGTTGTTGTTGTTGTTGTTGTTGTTCAGCCGACCTACCTACCCTATTTTTTTGTAATCGGGAAATCTGATACTAAGTACTTCTTCTTCGCCTTAACGCCTCCGATGCCGAGAAAAAAAATTATGCACGATCCGACCGCAAGAGACATAGCTCCTCAGGAGCCCCCGCGAATGCGGGGGCTCATGAGGATCTATGTCTCTTGCTCAGACCAGTATGCACCCACGTTCCTTACACGGTAGTGGCTTTTGGTCGTCGAATAAACAAGGATTTCGGAAACAAAATTATGCGTCTACAGGCAGGGATTAACAGTACCGTTTCGCACAGTGCGCGAAGTTGAAGGGTTTCTGCCGGATTCTCTGCAGCTCCTGCCAGATTCTCCAGATCCTGTCGATGGCGGAGTGGTGCACCATGAAGAATGGGTCAAAGGCCGAGTACTCCAGCGTGGACATGGAGTACTTCTTGTTGCCTCCCACTAGGAAGTGCACAGCGTTGTGAAGCATCTCGAATTGCACCTGAAATTGAAGGAATTAATTACAGAGGCCACCTTACTGTAGTGGCATGTCCACTTAGATATAAATTTGACAGCAGTCGTATCGAACGAAGTGGCAGACTTGGAGTACCCAAACGTAGTACATCACGTTATGCCAACTCTGTTGTCTCTCAGGCTGTTACCCTTTTCAACAGTAATATCAGCAGACAATGTCTGTCAACATTCTTTAGTTGTTTAGTGCTAGCCCTTTCAGTATGTCACTGCAACATTGCTGACACCAGAAGCACAGGGGGGCATAAACCATAAGTGTTTCTGATGCCAGGAGTGTTACAAAGGTACCAGTACGTCTGTTATGGTTCATCTCTTTAGGTTAGAGTTATAGGTTATTTAACTAATTGACTGAGCGAATGATGATGCCATGTGTTGTATGGGCAGACAGTGAATTTCCGCATAAGGGTTTAATAAAGTATTATTGCATTGTATTGTATTGTATTGTATTGTATTGTATTGTATTGTATTGTATTGTATTGTATTGTATTGTATTGTATTGGCGGAAGTGGGAGGCCTGAATATAGTCAAGTGGACTGCGGGGCGCCTGGGGGTAGTACCTAATGCTTTTTTTTTTTTTTTGCAATGGGTGTTTCAGTGTAAGGCTCAAACTGATAGGTCTGTCATTCCTTCTCTCCCATCCCCCTGTTTTTCTAGGTCAAGTGAGCCTTACAGTGACAAATAGGGCAGATGATGTCCTGATGACGCAATGCAAGCTCGCCAGCCGGGAATATATATTTCTTACACACCTCCTTCTTTGCTGCTATTGAGCGTAAAAGCATTAACTGCCAAGTGTGCACATTGTCCTGGAGAAAGTCTGGTCAACAAATGGTATGGGCACACGCGACATTAAAACTTGACCTACATTCAGCTCACGCGCAATGGCATCATTTCATGGTGAAAACTGGCACACTGGCGTCATGTATTGAGCTATTAGGAACATTTGTATGGCATCCAAAATATTGACGTCACATTACAACGCAAATTACGTCAAGATCTTTGCCAGGACACAATGGCGGCTTTGTTGTGACTAGATGTGTGTCGAAAACCAACTCACATCGGATTTATGCAAAGGAAAAGGTGAGTAAGAAATACTGATTCTTACTACATCGGTGTTTAGGTGATACTGAGAATCTCACTCTCGTGGTCTTAAAACCTTAACCTACGAGCGAAAGCGAGTAGGCTAAGGTTTTAAATCCACTCGATTGAGATTCTCAGTATCGCATAAACACCGAAGTAAGAATCTATTTTTATAATATAATAATTTACTTTGCAGAACTGCGCTTAGCTCCCTTACGCATACAGCCACCGGTACTGTAAATGGTGGATGCCATACAAATGGTGGATTCCTGTAGGAATCACCTCGACAGAAAGCTCTACCGACAGCCCAAATGTTAAACGTCAGAATACAATACGAATAAACTGCCTTTGTAAAACTATGTCATATCCATCTGAAGCCGATGACAGAGGGAATAAATACCAAATGAAAGGAACCTTGTAATATGAACATAAATTATTTTTCTTATTATTTTTATTTAAAATTATGTTATTCCGTCGGGTGTAAGGGTGAAATTCGAGTCCCTTCTCTTTCAGTGACGTCATCGAGAAGCAATACAACATCAAAGGCTGACGAAATGTTAGCGTCTAAGATGGGTTTCAGGGGAGATGCAATCGCACTGAAAATACGGCACGGCGTACTGCATAGACCTACATTGACTAATTAACCCCTTCACTGCCGAGAAAGAAATGAACACAACACTACGGTAAGAGGTATAGATCCTCATGAGCCCCCGCAATTGCGGGGCTCATGAGGATCTATGCCTCTTGCTGAAACCACTTTGTATCCATTGTTCATGGAAAGGCTGGAGCTCTTTCGCGTTGAACGGGCGCAGATTTCCGACGTACAATGTACGTACAGAGGCAGTGAACGGTATAAAGCTGTTTTTCTAATCAATGGCCGACTGAAAAAAAAAAAAACCAACCTCGAAATCGCAGTAGCTACTTTCCTCCAGTGTTTCCAGAGCTTGGTGGAACAGCGAATCAGTGTTGTGCTCGTTGGTCACGTGAGCAAGCGTGTCGTTCTGCACGTCTCTCTCCACAAAATGGCCGGCAGATTGGATCTCGTATCTAAAGACACAAAATGTACAACATGA
Organism: Semisulcospira habei; assembly: GCA_036245525.1. NCBI lineage: Eukaryota > Metazoa > Mollusca > Gastropoda > Semisulcospiridae > Semisulcospira > Semisulcospira habei. Next base: position 53,689,824 of record BTPG01000007.1, read on the forward strand.
TCAAAAGCCGCCTTTAGTCAGTCTCGATCATCTGCAGTTTACGAATCCACTAAAGGGTGAATCCTTCAGAGAAAGTAAATACGCTCAAAGTTACAAGATCATAGATCAACATGCGTCCCCGCAGTTGCGGGAGCTCATGACAATCTATACCTCTTGCTGACTCCAATTTGGATGCATGATCTTTGGTCAAATGGATTTCTTTGAATTAACGAAGATTTCCTAAGCACAATTTTTTTCCTAACTTAACTCATTCTACCCCAGACACACCACAGCAAGATAAGGCTCGACCATGATAGTTCAAGGGCGATGCCAGAATAGCTTGGCGCCTATGGGCGCCAAGCTATTCTGGCATCACCCTTGAACTATCAAGGTCGATCTGTGTCCTGCACTATAGTGCAGTCTTCAGAGGACACCGGGAAAATTTTGGGATTTCGGTGTTGGAGTAGAATGAGTTAAATGGTTTTCAATTTCACAGTTTTACTACATTTCATAAACACAGTCTGCCACCACAGGCTGTGACGGGGTTAACATTGAAAAGAATCGATGCATTTCCTCGCCAATTTCTAGCCGATTCCTTCCGTGAATCTTCGCACATCAGACGGCTGAATTTTGTCTTGATGATTTTCCTTGGTCCCTTTAACTATGGGTAGCGCTTTTTTTCGAGAGGATTTCTGCAGTAATCGCCTCGATAAAAAGCGCTACCGACAGCCAAAGGTGTGAAGTCGTTTCCTACTAAGTTAGAAGTTTGCAGTACATGTATATGCAACGCAAAATTCCCAAAAGTAGGTTTCTTCTAGAAAGTGTATTAAGTGAAATGAATCAAACTCATTTAAGACGGTTCCAAGCCGGGTATCCGGATGCAGCATGTCTCGAATAAGTTAACTATTAAACTCCCAGAACTAAATGACTTCCATTCTATAGAATGGAAATCATTAAGTTCTGGGGTTACAGAGTTAATCTCTCGAACGGACATTGCTGCATCAGAAAATAAATTTAATTAGCGGTATATGACAAATCTAGCACAGAGAAGTTGTGCACAAAGTTGTGCACCGCCTACTGATAGTGGCAAGAAAATCCCAACAAAGCAAAAAATACGCTTAAAATAGAAAGAACAAAACAAGAATACTATTCCCAGTAAGCGAAGGTCCTCAGGCCCACGACGGCCGCAGTTGGCCCGCGTACGAAGACGTTTTGCTGCTGGGGTTAGAATAGAAAAAACAAGTACAACACACTTCGTCCTTGTCCTCGTTTCTTTCTTTGTTAAGATTTTTCTTTCAGTATTTTACACGCTGTACAGTCACCTTTCTCGGTCTGGACAGCCTAAAGAAAGACTCACGTCATGAAAGGGTTGCTGTTGAAAGGGTCAGTGAAGATCTGTGGCAGCCCGCTGGACGGCCTGGTCCAGTCCCAGTACGGGACACCGATCACCGACCCCTTCGCCTTCAGGGCTCGCTCGAACTGCACGGTCAGCAGGCGGTGCCAGTGAGGGAAGACTGGCATACCGTGCTGGCAGCACGCGTACTTGCTGTCCGAATTCTCCGGACACAGACCAGGGGCACCGTGGAAGCTGGCGATGGCCTCAAAACCATTGGGACCGTGATCATTCTGTGGGGACAGAAAATGCTGACACTTAGTACACTCGACCCTGAGGTTGGAGTTCCAAGTTTGGAAGTTTATCTGAAGATGACTACACTATACAGTTCACGAGACGCGTCGATCATGATAATTTAAGCGTGGAGCCAGACTACGTTGTCAGAACTAAACGCGTTAACCATTTAGCTGTCGTTAGCGTTTTTTTGTAGTGATGGTTCCCGCAAGAACGCCATCGCGACAAAAACCGCTACCGACAGCCAAACGGTTAAAAATTGAGCATACCCATACGCCCTCCCTTAGTGTGTTGGAAATGCAGTTTAAACTTACCTGCAGTTTATATAAAGCGTTCTTGAGGCTGGTGACCTCTTCCAAGGTCAAGGACGAGATCTCACTACGTGTAAGGTCACCGAAGTCAGTCACGCGGTATGCATCGGCCTTGGGGTCAGGGCGATGAGCGCCTGCAAGCAAAAGCAGAAAGTAAGCAAACATAGTCATCTAACTATTCAGTGCGTACTGATTTGTTTAACCTTACTGCTACAGTCATGTCGTAAGGTTTACATTAACCCCTTCCCGGCCACTGTACGTTAATTTATGTTTCTGAAATCTGTGTTCATACAACGACCAAAATCAAAAACCGTCCAAAACACATGAATGCAAATTGGTCTCAGCAAGAGGCATGGATCCTCATGAGCAGGATCTAAGTCTCTTGCAGTTGGATCGTGTTTACGTTTTCTAGGCAGTTAAGGGGTTAACAGTGCTATACGACCTATGACCCAAAGACCAGACAAGTAAGCACAGTCAGGTTTACTGATTAATTTAATTTGTCCTCGTCCAAGACGCGGGAGACGGCAGCATTTTTCAATGAGTTGGACGTCAAATTTTCAGCTCTTTCAATTCCAGGACGAAGCAAAAATCACCCAAGTGGGGGCTCATGAGGATCTATGCCTCTTACTAACACAACTTTGTATGGATCCACGTTCCTTGCACGGCTGGGCTCTGGCGCAAAATTAACCCTTTGACTGTGGGTAGCGCGTTTGGTCGAGGTGATTCCTATAGGAATCTCTTCGATAAAACTCGCTACAGACAGCCAAAAGGTTAACAAAGATTCCATAACATAATCCGCGTCCATTGTCAGTGAATGGGTTAAAACCCTCTGGTTGTCGGTAGCGGTTCTAGTCGCGATGATTCTTAATGGAATCATCGCGACCAAAACCGCTACCGACACCCAAAGGGTTAACAACAACAAAAATCCTATAATGAGACAAACCCACAAAAAACTATGACGAAACCCAAGATGGGAGCAAAAACCCATGATGAAACCCATGATGTCTTTTTCGTTATTATTATCGTGTTGTGAATGCGGGTTTCATTTTGCACTGTCGTGCTGAGGCAGCTGCATGCAGTAGGCCTACATCATGATTTTAGGTGGGCCATCCACCAACACTATTTAACTCACTCTTTCCAGGGACGAAGCTGACGGAGGGGGCGTCAATGAGATTCGCGCGCAGCTCCGTGCCGTTGACAGCCGTGATGTGAAGCTGCACGCGGTAATCAGAGTCCGGACGGAGGTGCATCTGTTGGAAGACGGAAGTGACGTCATACTTGAAGAGCCGGTCAAACCGCCACGGCATCTCCAGGGGCCCGCCCAAGATGGCGAAGGTTCCGCCGAAATTGCAACGGTCTTCGGAATCGCAAATGTCGAAGCTCACGTCAGCGCTGGTTCCAATGCCCTAGGGGGAAAAAATATGATGGAGAAGGGTTGGACAAGATTTGCAAATGAATGGATGACAGATCAACCTTTTAGCCCAAGGTCCCATTTTTTCAAATTTTGGAGGTGTTCCCTAACGACTATGTAAAATTGCAGGGAATGCATTGACCACGATAATTCAGGCGCCAAGCTAATCTGGCACTACCCTTGAAGTATCATGGTCAATCCTTCCCCTGCTGCAGGGGCCCGGGGCTAAATGGATTAAATGTATAGTAAATAGACAAAGGAGATTTTCATGAAAGCTGACAGATAAAAGTTTAGAGGCATAGACGTAGATTGTCGGATGTATGGAAATAAATTTTTTCAACAGTTAAGTTGGGGTTTACGCCGATCAAGCGACTAAAGTCATCTCACGACTGAAAATTTGTTTAAATTGTAAAAAAAAAATAATAATAATTTTTAAAAAAATTAAATATGGAAGAAAGTATTTTCGAGTGCTGGTGGTTAGCGCAGAAAGAAAATTTATTTACATTGTAAAAGAATATAAAAAATAAAAATTACGGAAGAAAGCATTTTTGAGTGCTTGTGATCCGTTCAGAAGAACATTGCATATATTCAGAATTGTGTATGCGGTGATAGAATTACTAAGAGCAATGTTCAAACGCCGTGGCATATTTGAAAAAGACGTGCAGTTTGCCAACACCAAAATAGCATCCTGGGCAAATATACCTATGTTGAAAAGCATGCTTGTTTGTGATTTAGACTTTTACGGATCAAACATATGAACACTATAGTTTTCTGCCGAGGAGGCTGCTAGTATCCAAACTAAGTCTGTACTTATAGCTGCTCCATAAACGGGGTTCCATCTCCTCTTCTTCTCCAACAACGCTTCTTCAACGGAAGGCCAACGTTAAAACGTGTGCTGGTCTGTGATTTTGGACCTTACGGCCGACAGGCCGTAAGGTCCAAAATCACAGACAAACACACACAGCCACACTAACCCACGTCTGTACTTTACCTGCAGCATGAAATTGAGGAAGACGTGGTCCTCTCTCCTCTTCTCCTCCAGGAGGGCTTCCAGCTCCGGGATGGTCATGCCGTGGAAGTTGAGGTCATCGTACTGATAGCTGTACTGGTCGTAGCTGAACACGTCGATGGCGCGCGCGTTCTCGCGGACGGGCGTGATGGGGTTGACGGGCCAGCTGAAAGGCTCCAGGTTCCTCTTCAGATCCTACGTTTGACAAGATTGGAAATTTTTTTTTAAAAAGTGTAACTCTTTCAGTGACGGGAAAAGCTGAGCACCACGCGACTGCAAGAGGTGTAGATCCGCATGTGCCCCCGCAGTCGCGGGGGGCTCATGAGGATCTACGCCTCTAGCTGAATCTACTTTGTCTCTATGTTCCTTGGGCGGCTGGAAGTCTTGGCGTTGAATTTACCATGATTTCCGAAACACAGTCTTCGTCGACAGGCAGTGAAAGGCTAAGCAATGAGATTAATACTTAGAATTTATTTGTTGCTGATGTTGGGTTTTTTTTCTTGATTTTGTTGTTGTTGTCGATGTCACTTACATCCACCCTTCACTAACCGTGTCATTTAACCCCTTAGCTGCCACTGGTCGCGGACTTCGTGTCTGGAGTCTCTGTCTGTTAAGTCAACACCAGAGAACGTCAGCCATCAAAAGAATTCAAACTTGGATACAAAGTAGCGTCAGCAAGAGGCATAGATCCTCATGAGCCCCCGCAACTTCGGGGGCTCATGAGGATCTATGTCTCTTGCAGATGGATGGGTGTGCATTTTTCTCGGCAGTAAATGGGTTAAGAGTCAGTTACCTGAATGTTGCAGTTGGCAGTGTCGTAGTCCAGCCCCCTGTATTTCTGCAGCGCCTGCCAGATGGCGAACTGCCTGTCCACGCTGGAGTGGTGCAGGAAGAAGATGGGGTCGAAGGACGAGAACTCCAGAGTGGACATGCCGTAAGGACTGGAACCGCCGATCCACGAGTGGATAGCGTTGTGCGTGATCTCGAACTGAACCTCAAAGTTGCAGTAGTCGCGCTGCTCGAAGGCCAGCAGAATCTGACGGTAGAAAAACGACTCCTCTCCGTGTTCAGGGTCCTGGAAGATATGACGGAATGTTAACACTTTCAAGTTGGTTTTGTCTGTTTGTTTCTTGTTGTTGTTTTTTTGTTTGTTTGTTGTTGTTGTTTTTTGTTTTGTTTTGTTTTGTTTGGGGGGCTTGGTTAATTTTGTTAGTTTTTGTTTGTTAGGGGGGGGGGGGGGAGGGGTTTTCGGTTGTTGTTGGGTTTTTTTTCTTGTTTTTTGTGGGGGTTTTTTTTTTGGAGGGGGTTAGTTGTTTTGTTTGGGGTTTTTGGGGGAGTCATTGGGTTTTGGGGGTTGTTGTTTTTCGTTTGTTTGTTGTTTTTTGTGATTTGTTTGTTGTTTGTTTGTTTTTTGTTTTTTTGTTTGTTTGTTGTTGGGTTTTTTGTTGTTGTTTTTTGTTTGTTTGTTGTTGTTGTTGTTTTGTTTTGGGGTTTTTTTTTGGGGGGGTAAATTTAAATATCAGGACAGCTTGTAAGAAAGGTTTGTAAGAATAAATGGTTCGTTCGTTAGTACAATATACTGACAAGCAAAAGGAATGCGATATTTCTGGAATCAAAGGAAACACTTCAGTATCGCATTTATTTTGCATATCAGTATATATTAAAGAGTCAAAGATTTTAAATTTCTTTATCCCCTATCGTGGTATGGAGAAAAGACATGGAGGAAGTCTTACTGATTCATATTTACTATCTCACAATGGCACAATCATTCCTTGTCAAATGGTCGTTACTAATCAGTAAAAATCCGTTTACGGGTAACAGACATTGAACATGAGAAGACAGCAGCCACTAAACGTGCAAACACAATGCACTCCTTACATTTTGAGTGGCGTATACAATATGTGCAACTTTAACAAACTTTGCAAGATTCAAAACAGTTCTTCTACACTTGGAAGGCAATACATGACACTACATTAACCACTTACCTATCGGGGCAATGGGAACTCTACCAATCTGCAAGAAACATCAATCCTCATGAGCCCCCGCAGTCGCGGGGGCTCATGAGGATTGATGTCTCTTGCTAGTCCTGTATTCTGTGTGCCGATTGTTTAGTCCCATTTCATTTGTGTTCTTCACACGAATGTCGGTCAGTGTACAGTGGTTTCAGAGGCGAAATCCGTGGTCTCGGTCAGTGTACAGTGGTTTCAGAGGCGAAATCCGTGGTCTCGGTCAGTGTACAGTGGTTTCAGAGGCGAAATCCGTGGTCTCGGTCAGCGTACAGTGGTTTCAGAGGCGAAATCCGTGGTCTCTGTCAGCGAAGGGTTAAAGCACGGACTTAGTTCAACGATACTTACAAGGTGTAACACTTTTTCCTATCCGACGTTCGCTGTGCCTAGAACCAAAATATTGACCTTGAAAAGCTGCGGGCGTGGCGCTCTGCTGGTGGTCTTCTGCAGTGCCTCCACGACGCCATGGTGGAACGGATTGTCGTCGTCGTCGGTGACGAGGGTGGGCAGCTCCGTGAAGGCCTCCGTCCATTCCCAGTACGGGATGCCCACCTGGGCTCCCTGCCAAGTCATGGTCAGCTCCAACATTCTGAAACAGTTGGTTGGTTGGTTGGTTGGTTGGTTGGTTGGTTGGTTGGTTGGTTGGTTGGTTGGATGGATGGTTGGTTGGTTGGTTGGTTGGTTGGTTGGTTGGTTGGTTGGTTGGTTGGCTGTACATTGCTTAATTCATTCGAGACGTGCCGCCTCCGGATACGCGGATTAAAGCCGCGTATCCGGAAGCCGCACGTCTTGAATGCGTGAACGCCCCGACAGCAACAAGACTTTCTCAGGATGCGCCCGTGCTGCTTACGATAAAAACTAAACAGAAATTTGACTGTATTTCGCAGGCCGGTGTGATATGCTAAATAAACCTAAGACGTGCTAGGGTCACTGCACCTTCATGCTAACTTCTCGTACCCTATTTTACAACAAAAAGAGGAGTAGAAAATCATTACAGTGAATCGCACAAGGGTAGACAGAAACATAAGCCCCAGAAAAAATGAAAAACCCCCACCCTGTAGGGCTGACCAGGGTGACCCTGGGAACTAAAAAGTAGTTAACCCCACCCAAGTCCCCCAGGGCAGACCCGGGTGGAAGCATTCTGAAACAGATAACAGTGATTTTCACGCGGTAATGAAGACGGTGGTGTAGCAACTACAGTCACACAGACGAACTGCCGTCAAGTTTCTTCGCGCGTTACCACCCTATTTGCCACTAGATACCTTTTGATTCTGAAATCTTACTTTATTCAACGACCAAAAGACCACAACCGTCCTCAGTACTGTGTAAAGTATCGGTGCCGTAGCAATAGGAGAGGAGGGGGGTGGGGGATCATCGCGACAAAAACCGCTACCGACAGCCAATAGGTTAGTTTATTATTCCTCACCTGACGTAGAGACGGTGCCATTGCGGGAAGCTGGCCATGCCGTGGTGACAGCAAGCCACCTTCTTGCCGTCGAGCTCGCAGAGTCCCGGCCAGCCGTGCCAGCTGGCGATCTGCTGGTAGTTCAGGCCGACTGGTTCGGACATAACCTTCCTCAGCGAGTCCTTAAGACTCTGACTCTCCGCGGACGTTAGGTCGTTGACGTTCTTACGGACAGACACGCCGGCTGTGGACTGGGCCTTCCTGGCGGGGTCAGCTCCTAGCATGAATATGAATATGGATATGGATACAGATTTGAATATTGCATATGAATATGAATGTGAATACAAATATAAATCTGAACATGAATCTAAACATGAATATGAACATGAATATGAACATGAATATAACTATGAATATGAAATATATGGCTATTGATATGGATTTGAATATGAATTAAACATTATTATTATTATTATTATTATTATTATTATTAGGGATGCAGATGATCGTCTTGGTCTATACCTGCGTATTTTTATGTGGGCTAGCGATTGGGTGCCTGATAGGCGGGGGCAGGGGATCTAACTGTTTGTCTGTCCAGCGCTGAGTGATTCCCCTTGGTTTGTGTACAATTATGAATATGAATTATTATGAATTATGAGTTAACAGTTATGAATTATGAATATGATTTATGAATATGATTTATGAATATGATTTATTGATTATTATTTATAAATATGGCTCATAAATTATGAATCATGAATATGTATTATGAACATGAACATCATACATCAATATTAATGTGAATTTGAAAGTGAATATGGATGTTGGTTTTTAATCCTCCTGCCTAACGGAACAGGACAAACACGACCTAATGCAAGAAGCATATATCCTCATGAGCCCCTGCAGTATGTGGATCTATGCCTCTTGCTGAAACCACTTGACTATTACGTGTGAATGTGACAATTAATGATTTAAAACACAATCCTACAAAGCCTCTCTATACGATACAATATTCGGACCAAATCGAGGTAAAGTCAGCTGAAGACAACACAAAAGTGATTCACGCATTCACGAACGCTGATCAAAAGGGCAATAAATATACATACATTAATAATAATTATTATTATTATTATTATTATTATTATTATTATTATTATTATTTATATAGCGCTTAATCTTACGCAAAAGTACTAAGCGCTTTACAATCTGTACACAAAACGAAAAAATACAATGACATATGCACATAACAAACAAAACACAATGCCCAAACACACCACTTTTACAATAAACTAAACAACAATACATACATCATAATTTATATTCTAATTAACATTCAGTCTAAACAAGGAGGATTGCAGAACTACAACTAAGGCATCAAACACTGGCAGTTATTCAAAGTAAAGTTTGAAGAGGTGAGTTTTCACCTCTTCACTTTTAACCACTCAGCTGCTGGGGCAAGGCGAACGCAACCCATCTGCAAGAGACATAAATCTACATGAGCCCCCGCAATCGCGGGGGCTCATGTGGATTTATGTATCTTGTGAGTTATGTGTTCTGCGTGCGCATTTTTTTGGGGCCCCCTTTCATTTGTGTTCGTCATAAAAATATTTATGAAAGATACTCAGACTGACCGCGGGCGGGTTCGAAGATGATGGTGGGCGTGGAAATGGTGGAGTCTGGCAGACGCTTCCCGATAACATCGTGCACTTCGTAAACCAGGTGGAAAGGTGCTTGCGTGTTGAACACGTCCTCTGGGTCAATGCGCGCATCATGCAAAGCATCCGTGATGTCGTACCTGTGTTAATATGATACGAAAATTCAAACGACATGAACGCAGCAGAGGCAGAGGCTTAACTTAACATTTCAATGCGTGCTAAGGTGAATTACTGGATAAACAGAACTTTTTATAATTTGATCCCTTTTCTTTTGACTCCAGTTCGCCAGCCCACGACAGTCACAGTGTCACAGATGCGGTGCGCCAGAACTGATCAGAGTTCAGGTCGCACTGTACAGGCAACAGCTGTCCATGTCCCCCTTTAGGGCGGTCCATTATCACTCTCCTGCCGTGGACGTTAAACCCCGCACTAATTAACCAACCAAGGCAATAACTCGTTCAAGAAGCCCGGCATCAATAGCTGCGGAAGTGTCGTATAGCGTTGCCTCCGGCAACGCTATACAACACTTTCGCAGCTATTGATGCGGAACGCCTTTAACGAGTTCAAATGCAGGACACAAACTACATGATGCTGTGTACGCGTTTCTCCACGTACTTGTAGAGACGGTCGAATTCCCAACTCATCTCCTTCTCCCCTCCCAGGATGAAGAATGCGCCGGCTCGCGAGCAGTTGGTGGACCTATCACTGGAGCAGATGTGGAAGACCACCTCCGCAGAGGTGCGGATCCCACGCAGGTGGAACCCGGCAAAGACACGTGGATGACTCTGGCGGGCATGGATCATGTCCTCCAGCTCTGGGATGCTGTGACCACCTATGTCAAAGTTGTCGTACCTGTATGAGAACGAGAATGGAAGAGAATAAAAATGGGAGGCAACGCGAAAAATGTGTGCTGGCCTATGATTTTTTTTTTGTGGGGGACCTTGTGGCCTTTAGCCGTTAGGCGGAAAATCACATACCAGCGCACCTTCATGAATGTCAGTGACACAAAAGGGTTAAATCAACGCCTGTCGTCTTCTTCCTTGGTTGTGAATACAACCGCAATCGTCGTTAACCCTTTTAGCCCCAAGGTCCCATTTCTCAAATTTTGGAGGTCTTACCTAATGAGTGTGCACCAGCTGCAAGAGATGGATTGCCCATGATAATTCAAGGGTAGCGCCAGATTAGCTTGGCGCCTTCAGGTCAATTAATCTCCTGTTGTAGGGACCCGGGGCTAAATGGGTTAATTCAACACCAAAATGCCCTAACTGTCCTCGGAACATGGATTCAAAGTGGTGTCAGCAAGAGGCATATATCCTCATGAAGATCAATGCCTTTTGCAGTTGGGTGGTGTTCAAACTGTCTCGGCACTGAACTGGTTAAAAGAAATGGAGAACGTTTTCACGTTCTCATGCACGCAAGGAAGAAAACAAATTCCTGCATTGCCGATGAATGCGTATTGTATAAGTTAACGCAGCGTAAACTCCCAACAACCGTACTGTGTAAGGAACGCAGATGTAAATAACTTAACAAGAGGCACAGATCCTCATGAGGATCTTTGCTTCTTGCAGTTGACATACAAATTCAAGATTCAAGAAATGTATTGGCCATACTATTTGCTTTTGATTCCCGACCATAAATAAAAGTAACAAAACCTAATCACACAAAATATGTGTAAACAGTGTATAGACACTTACATAATCACACAAATAAAACAGAACCGTTAAGTTAGCATGTGAAATATTACGAAACACCCACTACTGGTTTACCAATATGACCTTCCGAGATATTTGAACCCCATCCAACTGCAAAAGGTATAGGCGTCTGCCACCAATGCTAAAGGTGCGAGGTTCAATACAGGGTTCCGGCGTCGGACTTTTCTCCTCTAGTAAGTGTCACCGTTAATTCGGGCGGACCGTCGGGGGTTCTTTCTCCGGGTACTCCGGCTCTTCCTCCCCCACGACTTTAGTACCAATTTCAGCCAATTTACCCAAATTTCAATTATAAAACGGTTTGAATTTCCAAAAACTTCAGTAGCTCACTTGAGCTTGCCCTGAGCCCCACGTGAATGTTCTGTGTTTGTGTACAGTGTGTGAATGAATGTGTGTGATTCACGTGAGCGTGCTTGTTGGGTTCAGTTCGCGGCGGCGCTTTGAGCAGATATTCAATTGGGTAAAGCGCCTATTTAATGCGCTGATTTATTTATTTGTTTATCCTCATGAGCCCTTGCAGTTGCGAGGGCCCATGAGGATCTATGCCACCACTTTGATGCTATGTTTCTCATACATCTATGGTTTTTGGTGTTGAATCAACGAAGATCACAGAAACAAGGCGTGCGTCAGCCGGCACGGACCGGGTTAAGTCCACATGTATGTGTTGTGTCTTTGCGCAAATGGATTTTTTTTCCAATGCTAAAAATCTTTACCCGTAGCTGAGAGCGGCGGTGCTGAAGACCTTCTGCGGCACGGCGTTGGCCCTGATGATGGGGTCCGGGTTCAGATCGGCCGAATCGAACGGGTGCATGGGCTCGTGCATGTAGTTGACGGCGCAGTCAGCGCGGTTGTGGGGCTTACCACGCCTCCTCTGCATTTCCTGTGATACAAAGTATTTTTTTAAAATAAAAATACGCTGCGAGCCGGTCTAGCTGTGACTTCAAAATCGGATGCCTGCCTGTAAACAAAATAACCTAGGGCCTACGTCGGCCGCAGTGGGCCCGCGCACTGTGGTGCGCGGGCCCACTGCGGCCGACGCCGGCCCTAGGGTCTTTTGCTTACTGGGCGTTTGCCACGTCTCCTCTGCATGTACGGCGGTACAAAGTAGGAAAAAAAAAAGAGTATTTGTCATTTACGAGTAGTAAAGTCGATGACAAGGCATCAGTTGGGTTTCTGTGAGATCCGCATGTCTCATACTACAGTCGACAGCTGACCATAGTCGCATATTATATACACAATGGACTTCAAAATGTCTGATATAACCAGATGTGTTTATGCTTTTCCTTCCTTTCTTTTAAAATGCGACAGAAACAATTTTAACTTTGCGGGATATAGTACTAAATAATGTTCCCCTGACATGTATTACGTTGGAAGTTGACTGTATTTTCAAGATTAGCACTAACATCAAAATAAAACTAATAACCCACACATCTAAAGTCTCAATAATATTTCAAAAGTTACACCCCGGTAATTTCTGGCTAGAGAAACGTTTCCCTGAACAAATGTTCTACGTGTGTTAGACAAACAAATCAAATCCTGCTGCCGCCTACCAACTTGTTCGTTCACCAAGCGTATCAGTCTTCATCACCGTTAACCCCTTAACTTCCGGGGTAAGGCGAACGCTAGCCATCTGCAAGAGACATAAATCCTCATGAGCCCCCGCAGTAGCGGGGGCTCATGAGGATTTATGTCTCTCGTTAGTCCCGTAGTGGTTTTTTTCTGCCAATATTTGTCCCATTTACACAGCGCCCTGTCGCAATGCGTGCAGTAATTGCAGACTCGAAATTCGTCATCACGAAAGGGTTAACATAATTTTAATCATCATCATGTCGTCGTCGTCGTAGTCGTCCCTTACCTGCCAGACGGCCCAGATTTTGTCCACGAAGGAGTGGTGCACGAAGAAGATGGGGTCGTAGGACGAGTAGTGAAGAGAGGAGAGAGAGTAGGTCTGAGGGCCTCCCACCAGGTAGTGGATGGCGTTGTGGGTCACCTCGAACTGCACCTCGAAGTCGCAGAAGTCGGTTTGCTCCAGGGCCAGAAGGACCTCCTCGAACAGCGCAGAGTTCTTGCCATCCTTGGACACCTGTGTATACAGTCAGTTATACAGCTAAGTCAACGGACATTGCTTTGTTATGCCTTGTGCGACATTTTAGCGAGGAATATTTTAATATGTTTTTACATTCTGTTTAGAGACCACCTTCTTAATCTGACTGGCCGTGAGACAAGCTTAATTGCCTGCTTGGCGTTAACTCATTCTGCCTCACCACCGAAATCCCCAAATTTGGAAGTTGCCTTCTGAAGGACTGTATTGCAATTCTAGAAACAGGTCGAGCGTGATAGTTCAAGTGTGGTGCCGGAATAGCATGGCGCCTGTGGGCGCCAAGCTATTCTGGCACCACCCTTGAACTATCATGCTTGATTCATGTCTTGCTGCGGAGTGTCGGGGCTGAAGGAGTTAAACCCAATTAACAAACTAAACAACAGGACCGAACGTGCTGAGGCGACTGCCGGTGGCCGATCAACACGAGATCATACCTTCCAGAGTTCCGGCTGCGGGTCGCGCACGGTGTGGCCGTCCACTTCCTTGACGTAGCTGCGAGAGAAGGGATTCATGAAGACCTCGTCCTTCCACGCGTCGTAGTAGGTCTCCTCCGTGAAGATCTTGGGCAGCTTGTCCATGGGCAAGGTCCAGTCCCAGTACGGGAGGCTGACGGCGCTGCCTTTGTTCTTCAGGGCGTGTTCAATCTGGGGAAAGAGGCAGAAGAAGACAGTGTTGTAAGCGAGAGGCGTTACCCAGCCAACATAGGTCATCGGGGAGTCGTGGAACCGAAGACGTTTTTGCTACTGGGTTATGGCGAACGTCAGCCCGCTGCTAGCAGCTCAGTTACGATCTTTTTGCGCATGTTTGTAATCATTCTGAACCCGTCAAGGTTCAACATGTCGCTAGGATTAGTCACAGATTGTGTTTCTGAAAACTTTGTCAGGTCAATGCCAAAGAGCAACGGCCGTAGAAAGAACGTGGATATAAAGTGGTGTCAGCAAGAGGCAAGAGCATCCACAATTGCGGGGCTTATGAAGATCTATGTATCTTGCACCTAGATCGTGTTCACTTTTTCTCTGCAGTAAAGGTGTTGAAGTCGGGGGTTCTTTCTCCGGGTACTCCGGTTCTTCCACCCCCCACCCCCCACCCCCACCCCCCTCCACACTTTGGCACCAGTTTCAGGCCACTTTACGAATTTCAAATACACGCGATTAAAAATCTCTGTAACTTCAGTAGCTAAACTGGCTCTTCGTCTGTCTTGTACTGTGTTTGTCTTCCGCGTAAATCCGTGTCTGTCACGTGAGTGTGCGCGTTGGGTTTCAGTTCGCGGCGCTTTGAGTCGATTCGTCCAGAAATTGAGAAAAAGCGCCTATATAATACCGGTATTATTATTATTATTATTATTATTATTATGAAGTGACCCAATGTGCGTTAAATATAGGTTGGTTTGTTTCTTTGTTTGGGATTTTTTGTTTGTTTTGTTAGTTTTTAGGGTTTGTGTTTGTTTGTTTGTTTGTTTTTGTTGTTTGTTTTTGTTGTTGTTTTGTTGTTGTTGTTTGGTTTCTTGAGGGGGTTCTGGTTCTTATTTTGTTTGTTTGTTTGTTTGTTGTTTTTTGTTGTTTGTTGGGGTTGAGGAGAGGTGCTTTTGTTTTTGTTATTTTTGTTGTTGTTTCTGTTGTTTTGGGGGTTGGGGACCTGATTCAATAGGTGGCAATTAACAGTGCGAACCATCATTAAAAGCCAGAGTCCGATACACAGTACCCAAGTAAAAAGCAAATCTTACAGTCAGAGCGTAGAGCCTGTGCCAGTGAGGGAAGGTGGGCATGCCGTGTATACAGCAGGCGAAGGTAGCCTCGGCGGGTGTCGGGCAAAGAGCTGGTACGCCGTGGAATGACGCCAGCGCCTGAAACGTAACAAATTGACAGGATAGTTAACCCTCTGGCTGAAGGCAACGGTTTCTGTCGCGATGATTTCTGCAGACTGAGAGGCACACAGACAGACATATAAAGACGGAAGAACAAACACGTGCATCTATTCTTCTCTTCACCAGACCCTACCATTTTCTTAGCATCATGAAGACAAGACGTAACCCGTTCAGTGCCAAGAAAATCTGAACACCACCCAAATGCAAGAGGGATAGATCCGCATGAGCCCCCGCAGTTGCGGGGGCTCTTGCGGATCTATCCCTCTTGCTGATACAATTTTGAATCCTTGTTCCTGTGACATCTAGGGGGTTGTGGTCTTGAATTAACGAAGAGTGCAGACACACAGTCTGCGTCAGCTGGCACTGAATGGGTTAAAATCGTGCCTTGGTACGAGGTACAAAGACGAGAGCAGACATAGAACAACCAACTCAACTCCAATCTGACAACCGATTCGCGATGGTGTTTGCATGCAGACTCGTAACTAACAATTTTGTGTTCTCAAGAAAAAAATGAAAAAGGCCTGAATGTGTCGTTCTGAGTCAATGAATCAATGAAACTTATTTTACAACGGTTAATCCATCCAGCCCCGACGCCCTCAGCAGGAGATGGGTCGACTATGATAATTCAAGGTTAATGCCAGATCAGCTTGGCGCCTGTCGGCGCCAAGCTCATCTGGAACTACCCTTGAATTATCATGGTCGATCCACCTCCTGCAACTGATGCGTAGTCGTTAGATGACGCCTCCAAAATTTAGCAAATACGGTCGTCGGGCTGAATGAGTTAAGGCATTGACATCATCTTCGACACAGCCATTTTGCAAACCTGTCGTTGCTAACAACTACAAGACTACACACAAGACGATATACACAGAATTTAAATGTACATGCATATAAGTAAAAATAATACTTGCAGACACTGTTCACATAAACAGACATGCTCATAGACACCACACACACACACACACACACACACACACACACACACACACACACACACACATTCCTCACACACACACACACACACACACACACAGACATACACACACACACACACACACACACACACACACACACGGATAGTTCAAATGATAAATGAAAATGAAAACAGGCTTAATTGGGAATGCATTTGATCTGGCATAGAAAGAGACATATAATACGTGTAGTAAGCATACTCCTACGAGTGCTCTACTAAATACTTGCAGAGACCCTTTCTTAAAACAGGCTAGCGAGGAGGCGGATTTTACATCGTCGGGAAGGGCATTCCAGATACGTGTCCCTGAGAGAGATAAGCTGGTTTTGTAGTCACTCTTCACAAGGCGGTTGTGAACATTTCCTGTTGAGCTACAGGTTCTGGATTTCGTCCGAAGCTTTCGGGGGGAAGGGAGGAGGGGAGGGGCGGGGGAGGGGGGGAAATCAAAGAAGCAACCGCATCAAAACTTGATTTCGCACAAAAATATCAGAGATTGCACGCTGACATCATCGATCTACCGTGCTCTTACTAAAGATCGTAAAAAACAGATACGCAACAGTGTGTATCCTCAGTACAAGACAAAACAGACAGACACAGAATGGCAAACACAGACACAAATTCTACCCCACCTGATATCCGAACCGTCCACTGTCATCCTGAAGATCGTGCAGGGCGGATTTCAGGCTCATGATGTCGCGCTCAGTGAGGTCACTCAGACTGTGGCGGATGACGTTGACCTGCAGGTAGGATCCTTCATCCTCGTCTGAAAAAGTCACGGTTTTTGTTTTACCACCTTCACCGCCAGTAGACAAAGACTTTGATTCTTTGTTTGTGCCAAACTTGAAGACTGCATAGTTGTCAGCTGTTTGGCCTTACAAATGAACTTCTTGGAAAGAAAAATGAACCTGTACTCCCGAATACCATTCCGATGAATGATCTACCTGATAAGTTTTGTCAGTACTTTGACTCTAAGATAAGCACGATCCGTCAGGAACTGGACAACTGTTCTGATGCTGTGTCCTATATACCATATGACGGGCCTGTGTTACATGCGTTCACTGCTGTCACAGAGAAGACTGTAAAGAAACTAATTATTTCCTCACCCACCAAATCTTGTTCCCTTGACCCCATTCCCACCTCTATACTCAAGCTATGCCCTGATGAGCTTGTCAGTGTGATAACCAGAATTATTAACTTGTCTCTGGAGTCAGGGTCTGTGCCTCGGCATTTTAAGCAGGCTGTGGTAATTCCATTGTTGAAGAAGGCAGGGATGGATGCAAACTTGCTGAAAAAAATATAGACCAGTGTCTAATCTTCCCTTTCTTTCCAAGATTCTGGAGAAAGTTGTGCTGTTAGCTCATGTCACATCTCAGTAGTAATGATTTACTTGAACTGTATCAGTCTGCATATCGAAGAAATCACATTACTGAGACAGCATTGCTTCACGTTACCAATAGCCTGCTTACACATGCTGACGTCGGACATGTCTCTTTGCTATCATTATTAGACCTGTCTGCGGCGTTTGGCACGCTGGATCATGGGATTCTTTTAGAACGCCTACGCGTGTCTTTTGGTATTTCCGGTCCAGCGCTGTCATGGCTCAAGTCTTACCTTTTTGAAAGATACCAGTCTGTATGTGTGAATGGGATCATGTCTCAGCCTGTGCTTTTGAAGTATTGTGTCCCACAAGGGTCTGTTTTGGGTCCTCTGCTGTTCTCTCTGTACACTAAACCAGTTTCCCGAATCATCAGCCAGAATAGCTGTGAGTATCACAAGTTTGCTGATGACACTCAGGTCTCTAAGTCTGACCATCGTGGTAAACTGCAGACCATTGTCTCCAATGTGGAGAAGTGTATAGTTGAAGTCAAAGACTGGATGACTTGCAACAGACTCAAGTTAAATGATGACAAAACAGAGAGCATGCTTGTTGGTACTCGAGCTAGAACATCCGCCTACAACAGTGATCATATTTCCATAGGTGGCCATGACATTTCTTTCAAATCCGATGTAAAAAATCTGGGTGTATTCCTGGATTCGAGTTTATCGATGGAAAAACAGGTTAGCCATCTTTGCCGCACTGCCTACCTGGAGCTCCGCAGAATAGGCATGATCAGATCTTTTTTGACAGAAAAGGCTACTGCCCAGCTCGTATGCTCTCGCATTCTGTCCCGTCTAGATTACTGTAATTCCCTCCTTGCTGGTATCTCATCTGATCAACTCACTCGCATTCAGCGTATCCAGAATAATGCAGCCCGGTTAGTCCTTCGCAAAAAAAACGTACTGATCATGTCACACCACTGCTAAAGCATCTCCACTGGCTACCTGTCAAACAGAGAATAGAGTACAAGCTGGCCACTTTGGCATACAAACACTATGACAATACGCTTCCTGCATATCTGTCTTCTTCCCTTGCATCACACAATCCTAGTAGAAGTCTACGCTCAAGCTCACAGAAACTGCTTGTTCAGCCCAGAGTCAGCCTAAAAACTGCTGGTGCCCGTTCTTTCAGTTATCAGGCCCCTCACGTCTAGAACTCACTTCCACTGCATGTCCGTCTTTCCCCTACCCTGATGACCTTCAAAACAAATTTGAAGACCCATCTTTTCCAGGTAGCATATCAAGATTCGCTTAGTCTGGATGTGCTGCCTTGAAATGTTGGTTGTTTCCGTAAGTGGGTATCCCATGTAGGTAGGCTGTGTGTGTGTGTGTGTGTGTGTGTGTGTGTGTGTGTGTGTGTGTGTGTGTGTGTGTGTGTGCGTATGTGTGTGTGCGTGTGTGTGTGTGTGTGTGTGTGTGTGTGTGTGTGTGTGTGTGTGTGTGTGTGTGTGTGTGTGTGTGTGTGTGTGTGTGTGTGTGTGTGTGTGTGTGTGTGTGTGTGTGTGTGTGTGTGTGTGTGTGTTTCGTGTTAGGAATGCGCCTACATGGTGCGAGCAGATGTTTATTTCAAGAGTGAGTGCGTTCTATTTTTTCTCCTTTTTAATATTTTTTATGTGCTGTAAAACGCTCCGAGCTTGCTGTTCGTGGGGAAGGGCGCTTTATTATGATTATTATTATTATTATTATTATTATTATTATTATTATTATTATTATTATTATTATTATTATTATTCTGAAATCTGTGTTATATCCGCGCCAAAGATCCACAGCTGTCCAAGGAACATGGATACAAAAAGGTGTTAGCAAGAGACATAGATCCTCATGAGCCCCCGCATTCGCGGGGGCTCATGAGGATCTATGTCTCTTGCAGCTGGATTTTCCCTTTTCTCAGCTATGAGTGAGTTAAAGTCTATTGAGGACAAAAAGTGGACTTAAAAGGCAAAGGAACATGGCAAAAAAGTCGATTTAACAAGAGGAACATATCTTCATAAGCCCCCGCAACAGCAGGGGCTCATGAGGATCTATGCCTCTTGCACCTTTTCTCAGCTGTCAAAGGGGTCAAAGTCTATTCAGCAGTACAGTAGAACCTGTTTGGCTAGGATAACAAGCGGTCTTAAAAGCCAAGTGCTCTCTCACGAGAAGTCTCGAAGGGCAAAACCTGTCAACCCTCAAAAACCGTTATTTACGTGGCTACAGAAACTTGAATGGTGGTCTTCAATGACAGTTGATCTCTCATAAAGGCGGTCCCTCAAAGCAGGTTCAACTGTATGTGTGGCGGCTGGCAGCCAACTTGTTAACTCACCGTTTGCGTGCTGGATGATGACACTAGGTTCCGGCAGAAGACGGGAGTCCAGTATGGTGCCATTGAGCGCGGTGATGGCCACCTTGAAGGTAAAGCTGTCCGTGGCGTCAATGTTGGCATTCTTCATGGCGGGCGTGATGTCGTACTTGTAGGTACGGTCAAATCTGCATTTGTAAGATTACGTGTACATTTTTTTGAATTAAAACTTACATATAAAAACAGTGATCGATATTACACACTGGAGTTAACACCTGCAATTTCACAGATGAGCGTCAGGAATCAATGACCATGCTGCACACTATACATGGCAAAAACCCTCGTGATATGAAGGTTAACCCGTTTAGCCATAAGGCCACATTTCCTAAATTTTGGTGGTGTCACTTAACGATTATATACCAGTTGCAGGAGATGGATAGAACATGATAATTCAAAGGTAGTGGTAGATTAGCTTGGCACCTTCTGGCGCCAAGCTAATCTGGCACTGCCCTTGAATTATCATGGTCCACCCATCTCCTGGTGTGGCGTTGGGGCTAAATGGGTCAACTCATTCGTGGACGGGGGGGGGGGGGGGGCTGGGTAGCTCAGATATTAGAGCGTTCGACTGTCGTTCTAAAAGTCCTTGGTTCAAAAGGGTTCAAAAGCAGCCATGGTCAAAATTTGTTTAGATTTCTATCGGTGCCCCGTCTTTGAAATGAAGTCACATTCATGGTGGACAAAATACGTTGAGCCCTAACAACTTTTTTTAATGTTAACTCATTGAAGGTGACCCGCATGAATAGCTGCGGAAGTGTCACATTGATGCGACACTTCCGCAACTATTTATGCTAGGCGCACTGAATAAAACTAACCTCCAAAGCATCTCAGCAGATCCTAAATTTTGGTTGATAATTCGTAAGTGTGTGCGCTGCACCGCTGCGGTTGTGGACTTTACGTGTTGCGACATAAAGTCCAAAATCACAGACCAGCACACGATATGAGCCGCAAGTCACGAGATTTTACGCGCTGCTAACCTCCAAGGCATCTCAGCAGACCCTCCCAGCACGTTGAAGTCTCCAGCGCGAGTGCAGACTTTTTTGTCGTCGCAAACGGAAAACTCCACGTGGGCAGACGTGCCCAGTCCGCGCAGCAGGAAGCCGGCAAACACGCGCTCCTTGGCCTGCGGATCACAGAAGGAAAGTGTACCGTTGTTTAACCCCTTTGCTGTCTAGGGAAACCAAACACCACACAAATGCAAGAGGTCTAGATCCACATGAGCCGCCGCAGTCGTGAGCGCCTCATGAAGCTCTAAGCCTCGTGACGACGTCCATAATACCGTGAACACACACTTGTATTCAATCAAAGAATAACTTAATAATTATATACTGACGTGCAAAAGAAATGCGACATTTTTTTGAATCATCGGAAACACTATAGTGTTGCCGATGATTCCAAAAAAGTCGCATTTCTTTTGCTCGATATGAATTTTCCAATCAGTTTTAAACACTATATTATTATATCTGATGACGGTATTATTATATCTGATGACGTCCAGACGGCTTGCTTACAGCCACTCGTATACAACTTCAAACAACCTAGTCAGCACGAGTCCGACGTAGGCCCAAAGACTTTACAGATGAACTTCGCACTCAATTTGAAACAACTGCCCAGTCAGCACGAAGCCCACAGGCTCACGTCGGCCGGAGGACCTAGTGCTGACTGGTACCAACCAAAGTCTTTACATATAAATCTTCCATTCAGTTTCAAACCACTACCCAGTCAGCTGAAGTAACTCAGGTCGACTTTGGCCCGAGAGCCTAGTACTAGCTGGGAAGCGCTCTAATACGCACCCTGCGGAACGTGATGACCTGCAGAAGGATTTCCGGTGACAGCCCCTCGATCTCCAGGCTGTCGTAGTCGTAGTGGAAGTGGTCGTGGTAGTCGAAGATGTCCTCCGGCCTGGAGTAGCGCTTGGTGTTGGGGTTCAGGTTGTACGGCGACCCGAAGCTGAAGGGCTTCAGCGGCTCGTGCATCACCTCCAGCGCGCAGTTGGCCGTGTTGGGGTCACGACCTCTGCACGTTTGAGGACAAGGTCAAGGTGCGTGTAGGATGAGTTAACCCTTTTGGCCCCAGGGTCCCATTTCTCAAATTTTGGAGGTGTTGTCTATGTACCAGTTGTGGGAGATGGATTGATCATGATAATTCAAGGGTAGTGCCAGATGAGCAATCCATCTCCAGCTGCAGGGTCCCGGGGTTAAAAGGGTTAAACCGTGGTGCGGTTTTGGTTGTTTTTGGCTGACTTGTCAGTCGGGTAGGATGGTGTTGATGCCTGGTTGGTTGACGGACATGCTGGTTGGCTGATAGATTAGTTGGTTTTCAGACAATAGGTTTTCTGTTGGCTTATTGCTGACGGTTTTGTTTTGGTTTGGTTTGGTTTGGTTCGTTTTGGTTTGCTTTGTTTTGCTTTGCTTTGCTTTGCTTTGCGTTTGTTTGGGCTTTTGTTGTTTTGTTGTTGTGTTTGTGTTGCTGCTGCTGCTGTTGTTATTGTTGATGTTATTGTTAGTTTGTTGTCTTGGGTTTTTTTTGTTTGATTTTTTTTTGTGTGTTTGGGTTTATTGTTGTTGCTGTTGTTGTTTAGTTTTGTTTGTTTGTTTGGGTTTGTTTGTTGTTGTTCTTTTTTCTTTTGTTTGTTTGTTTGTTTGTTTCTTTGTTTTTAGGGGGAGGTTGTCTTTTTCTTTTTTTAATTACGTTATTTTTGTTGGCTGTTATGCTTGCCGATTGGTAGTTTGTTATTTGTTGCAATCATCTTTAAATGAAAGGTCAAGAACAATTTCACCTTCCAAACACATCTGACCACCGTAATTAATTTAACAAACGACAAGTCTCCCATTCATGCGTTACCTGAGTCTCTGCAGTTCCTGCCAAAGCGCGAAGATTCTGTCCGTGCTGGAGTGGTGCAGAAGGAAGAGCGGATCGTAGGAAGCGTAGTGGAGGTGCGCCATGCTGTGCACCTTGCTGCCGCCAATCCACGCGTGAATAGCATTGTGCGCGATCTCAAATTGTACCTGCAAGTTGTACACCTCGCCTTGGAATTATTGTCATTAGACATACATACAAAGATATTTTATCCAATACGTTATTGGTAGCAGAGGCTTGCTTCACGGACCCTTCTCGGCCTTCGGGAGGTCAAAGGAAACATTGTACCCCGAAGGCCTTCGGCCTTCGGGGTACAATGGTTCCTTTGACCTCCCAAAGGCATACAAAAGTCCGTGCAGCAAGCCCCTGCTACCCAATAACGTATTTGTTTTAATTCCTCCACTATTTTCGTAAACCAAAATCAAGAAGAAATCTTCCGACCTGGATCACGCCAGACATGACTGACGTCAAAAAAATATACATTAATACATATAGACTTATGACGTAATCTAAACCATTCATGACGTTGTCGTCTAGAGTAGTGAGCCTGTTGTTTCGAACAACACTAAGTAACTTTTTACTTTAGAATGTTTTGGTGATCTTTTACAGAACAAAACTGGCATCCAAGACGCGTCAGAAAGAGGGCTACAAAAAGTCCGCCATTAGTCGCTACAAGGGTTTTTGCAGCAAGGCCACATGGTACGGTTTGCGCTAAAGAGATTGGTCGAGTGACGTAGGGATGAAAACAAATTTCATTGTAGTAGGGTTGATAGCTGGTTTAAAATAAGGAATATATTACTTTTGAAGTGAAAAGCAATACAACAGAACCTCTTTTGAGAGACCACCATTATGAGATCACCTGTCATTAAAGACCATCATTTAGGTGGTTGTTGCTGTGACTGTGGCTGTCGCCACCTAAATGATGGTCTTTAATGACAGGTGACACTTTTTGCCCTTCAAGACTTCTCTTGACAGAGCACGTGTTTTAATAGCCAATCTTTCTTGGTTGGTCGTGGCTCTATTGTAATTAGACATGAAACAGAATTGGGGTCTACATTTTCATTTAATAATATTTTTTTGTAAAAGGGAATTGGCAGCAGGTGAAAAGTAATAAATAAGTTACCATTAGGTAAAATGAAATTAATCTTTCTTTTTAAAAGGTTAACTTATTCGCGATGTACGGCATCCGGATACGCGGCTTTATGCCGCGCATCCAAATGCGGCACGTCTTGAATGTGTAAAATAATGGTAAAACCTACTATACTATAAACCACTTCATGTTTTTTAGAAAACGTACAAGGTACAAGAAAAAGCACAAGCAAGAGGCATAGATCCTCATGAGCCCCCGCAGATGCGGGGGCTCATGAGGATCCATGCCTCTTGCTGATCTACACTACACTTTACATCCATTGTTCCAAGTCAAGTCATAAAACTTTATTTTTCCCGGGAGGGGGGCAATTCCTTGACAAAGCTGAGTTGTTTTGGCGTGAAACATACTGGCCATGAATAATCACTATATCAGTGAATAATCACAACCATCATTAAGAATCATTAATACATTTTTAGCATATGAACCACGTACCTCAAAATCGCAGTAGTCTTCCTGTTCAAGAGCCATGAGGTACTGTTCCCACAGCCAGTTGCCGTACCAGTTGCCGTTCTGTTCCTTACCCTGTTCATTCAGGCGGTCAAAGTCCACATCGCGCTCCGTGTGTGAGTTTTCAAACTCAATGTCCGCACCGCGCCATCGGTTGGGGAAGTCGAAGCCGAGGAAGGGGTCATGGAACGAGTCTGCTGAAAGAAAATCGGGCAGTTTCCTGCGGGAAAGAGATAATGATAGAATTGTATTAAATGGAAGAACATGGGGTGTCTGTTGGCGCTTGCATTCCAGAATAAGGTAAGTAGCAGTAGTAAGCACTAGTAACGGAGATAACTTGCACAGTTCTCTCCCTTAAAAGTGCCATTACCCACGTGTTTCCTACCGTATTGTGATACAGGGTTAACGCAAAAGGTCCTCTGGCCGACACCAGCCGCAGTGGGCCCGCGCCACAGCCGTGCGCGAGCCCACTACAGCCGTGGTCCGCCCGGAGACCATTTGCTACTGGGGAGTAGTCTGGACGTCCATGGTGCTTTTCTCTCGAGAAACGGTGCTTTCTACTGAAGTTGAGAATTCATTAAAATTTTTGCGAATACAGCGTGCATTAAAACTGATTGTGAGAAATCATCTTTTTTTGCTGGAAGAAAATAATTATCTAAAAACAATCAGGCGCTTCCTGAGGAGAGGTCTTGAAGGACAAAAGTTGCCACCTGTTATTAAAGACAATTATTCAGGAGCATGGACTTTAATGAAAGGTGATTTCTCATAAGGTGGTCTTTCAAAACGGTTTGTGTAATATATATTAAATTCAACAAGGCAAGGGCCTTTCTGACAGAGAGAAAAATATACATTTCAATGTCTCAGCTGCCAGTAAAATCTTTCAATGAAAATAATGTGCTGTACAAATGTTTTGTGAAACCTTTCAACCTGTTTGTAAAGTCTTTTTGTTGCTAAAATCCAATCCAATCCAATCGAAGCCAATCCATCAATCACTCAATCAAATCGAATCAAATAAAACACAATAAATCAATAAATAAATAAAAATAATAATAATAATGAAACGAAAAAAAAATTTAAAGGAAAACATCATCAGTCATAAACACAACCGTCTGCGGAGACATTACTGGCGGCTGCATGCACAAGAAAGAGTTGTTCTCTTGCAGGTTCCTGCAGGAATCATCGCCACAAAAACCGCTACCGACAGCCAAAGGATTAAAACATTCGGTTTTGCCGCGTCTCCGGATACGGCATATATCTAGACTGTCCAGTTCAAATATAGTGACGAGCAAAAGAAATGCGACATGTTTGGAATCATCGGAAACACTATCGTGTTTCCGATGATTCCAAAAATGTCGCATTTCTTTTGTTCGTCAGTATACTTACGACTGCGCACGAGTGGTGTCCCAGTAAGGAATGCCGACCAGTGAACCGTGTCTTCTCAACGCCTCCTCAAACTGCACCAGGTACAACCTGTGCCAGTGCGGGAAGGCCGGCGAACCATGGACGCAACAAGCGAAGCGATTTGTGGCCTCTGGGTAGGGACACAGCTCCGGCAGAGCGTGGAAGGAGGCGAGGGACTGGAGAGGCCAATTAACACATGAATCAGTAAAGCTTAACTTACCGATGGTGATGGTGGTAATGATGATGATGATGATGATGATGATTGTAGTGGTGGTGGTGGTAGTGATAGGGGTGGTGGTGGTGGTGACGATGATGGTGGTGGTGGTGATGGTGATGTTAATGAGGACGAGGATGAGAATAGGGATGATAATGATGATGATCATGATGATCATGATGGTGGTGGTGGTGATGGTTTTGGTGATGATGATAATCATGATGACGACGACGACGATCATGTTGATGATAACATCGACAGTTCACATCGACAATGAGAGTTCAAGTGAGCTCAGATACACAGACACAACAAAGCATACATCGACGCTCAGTTCAGACACACTTCGACCATGACAGTTCAAGGGTGGTGCCGGAATAGCTTGGCGCCTACCGGCGCCAAGCTATTCTGGCACCTCCGTTGAACTGTCATGGTCGAGCCACTTCTTGTCCTAGTGCGTCAGGCCTGCGTGAGTTAAGACCTGCTGTGTACTCCAACCTGGAATCCATCGGGAGAGTTGTCCTCTTGCAGGTTCCTGAGAGCGAGGACCAAGGACCGGCGTTCCATGACGGAGAGGCTGAGGACGTTACGCCGGATGACTTTCTCCTCAGTGCGTCCCTTGTCGTTCTGATAGTTCTCTGTGGGTAAAGTTCATAATACATGCACGTTCAGTGTCAACAAAAACAGAAGGTGCCTTTGCTATCAGCTATAAATTGTAAAAAGCAACATATATATATATATATATATATATATATATATATATATATATATATATATATATATATATATATATATATATATATATATATATATATATATATATATATATATATATATATATTGCAGAGGTAAGCTGGAATAACTAAAGTGTACCTCAAAAATATATAAGCATAACCTGTTTTGAGGGACCACCCTTATGAAAGATCACCTAGCTGTCATCTGCCAGCTATGTGCCAGCGGACGCAGACTATGTGTCTGCTCTCTTTGTTAATTCAACACTAAAAAAGCCCAGCCCTAGCTTCCCAGGAACGTGGACTCAAAGTGGTGTCCGCAAGAGGCATAGATCCTCATGAGCCCCCGCAACTGCGGGTGCTCATGAGGATCTACACCTCTTGCAGTGGTGTGATGTTTACATTTTACCAGCACTGAACGGGTTAAGGACTATCATTCAGGTGGCTGTAACCACCTAAATGATGATCACAATAGTCCATAAGCTAGGAGGGTCTACCGTGCACCCCCCCCCCCCCTTCCCCCCAGTAGACCTTCCTAGCTTATGGACTATTTGACGGTTGACACGTTTTTCCCATCGAGACTTCTTCTGAGATAATCTGTGTTTTTAGACCATTGTTTCACGGAAAAAATTGGCGGCTCAAAACATGTTTTACTGTACGTTTGATAATCATCTGCAAAGGAAAGAGGAATGCATAATACAGTCTCGGGATCACGTTTGTTAAGACCGAGTCAAACTTAACTCACACAGCTGAAAGAGCAGGATAGTGACCGTGACAGTTTGAGAATAGTGCGAGGCTAGCCAGACGCCTGAAAACACAACAATGTGCACTACGCCTGAACTATAACAGGCGATCCATCTCCCGTTGTACTATATCGGTCAAACGATCCAACTGCAAGAGACACTTCAGGCGCCAAGCTAATCAGGCACTACCCTTGAATTATCATGGTCAGTCCATCTCCTGCTGTAGGGACTCGGGGCTAAATGGATTAATAAAGTCTTCAGAAAGACAGACTCCGTTGACTAACTGTGAGGTGGTTATAATGACAGGAATATCACTTCATCTTCCATACATTACCAACAACAACAACAACAACAAATTACAGGTCAACAATCACTCACTTTCACCAGGGACGAAGATGATGGTGGGCTCGTTCAAGATGCTGGGGTCAAGGTACGAGCCGTTGAAGGCGTGAATCTGAACCTTCAAGTCAAAGTCTGCACCGCTGTCCAGCTTCAGCCCAAGCTAGGGACAAGAAGGGACAATACTGAGAGTAGCGTAAATCAAATACATTAACTCATTCTGCTCAAGCACCGAAATCCGAAATTTGTGAAGTTGTCCTATGCAGGACAGTATTACGATTCTAGAGACAAATCGAGCATGATAATTCAAGGATGGTGCCAGAATAGCTTGGCGCCTATGTGCGCGAAGCTATTCTGGCACCATCCTTGAACTATCATGCTCGATCCATGCCTTGCTGTGGTGTGTCGGGGCGGCTGAATGCGTTAACACATTCGAGACGTGCTGCATAAAAGCCGCGTATCCAAATGCGGCACATATCGATTGAGATAACACGTTTGAACCAGAACATTTCTGCTGTTATTTGGCCAAGGCTAGCGCGTCCATTTTTTGAGAAAACGCGAATGTTCATCGTGGCGACATTTTCGTTGCGTAACAATGAAAATATAGCTTTTCTCAAGTAGGCACACTGACGTTTGCCAAGTAACGGCAAATTTACAAAAATGACTGCTCTGTCGTCCAGTATCAGGTCTGCCTGGGTATGACGTGCGCCGTCTAAACCGCGGAGTAATGACAACAGTTCTTTGGCTTCAAAGTGAATGTCATGTAAGGAAACTAGGCCCACAAGGGAGAGAGTGCGTTGACAAATTAACCTCTTTAGCCCCAAGGTCCCATTTGTCAAATTTCGGAGGTGTTGCCCAACGACTATGTACCAGTTGATGGAGATGGATTGATCATGATAATTCAAGGGTAGTGCCAGATGAGCTTGGCGCCTTCAGGCGCCAAGCTCATCTGGCACTACCCTTGAATTATCATAATCAATCCATCTCTTGCTGCAGGGTCCGGGGGCGACAAATGTTCAGGCTGACTTCAGCGGGAGGTCTTTTGCTTACTGGTTTACCGCAGACAACAAAATTTACCCTCGGGAACAAACGGATTTCTTGTATGGTATTGTGATGAAAAGGTCACGTGGCCGACATCATCTTTAGCTGGCCAATGCACAGCCCTGACCTGTGACGGAAGACGATAGGTCTATTTTTTCACAAAATGGACTTACTGTCTTTTGCCTTGACAGGGCACAGAGTCATGCTCACGCCAACTACAGCCAGTGGTACTGCAGTTTGCCTAATAATGGAGAGGATACGTTTACACCGGATGACTCCCAACAACGAACGAAAGCGAAATCACGGCGGACAACCAGCTTATACTTAAGTGTAGACAGCACTCCAAACATCTCCAAAAGGTATAGATCCTCATGAGCCCTCCGGACTCATAAGGATATGTGCCTCTTGGAGATGTATAGAGTGCTGTCCATGAGTATAGCAGAAGCTGGTTATCCGCCGTGATTTCACTCTCGTTAGTTGTTGGAAGTCGTTTGTCGCAAAAGGAACCTAACTACCGACTGTTCAACGAGCACTTACTTCGTTTTTGTTTACACATTGTTTCTGCTGGCGGGCGAAACGTTGTGAGGGGCTGACGCGTCTCTCAGTCAGTTGAAATACTTGGAGAGGAGACGGGCGCCGCCAAGTTCGCCTAAGCCCATTGAAAGGACTGATGGACAAGCAACAGAATAAGAATAACATGCCGGATCGGTCGGGGCCCGGATCACCAACGACCGCGCACCCCATTGGAGGTCTCCAGGGTGGGGGCGACAAGTGTGTTACTGGAACCAAACCCACCATCAAGCTGCCCACGCAAGGAATAACTATCGGAACTTGGAACGTTCGCACACTCTACCAGTGCGGCAAAGTGAAGGAACTCACCCACGAGTTGAAGCGCTATCGCTGGGACATTGTAGGACTTGCAGAAGTTCGATGGACAGGCTTCGGAGAAACAACAACAGATGAAGGCCATAAAATCTGGTTCAGCGGAAAAGAAACCAAGCACGAACATGGCGTAGCTTTTATCGTAAGGAAAGAGGTGGCTGGAACTGTCATCAGCTGCACCCCCGTGTCAAGCAGACTAATCTCCATCCGCATCTCCGCCCGACCGCACAACATCACTATCATTCAAGTATACGCTCCAACAGCAGATCATGATGATGAAGAATTAGAAGAATTTTACGAACAACTGGACAACATCATCAAGAAAACACCTAAGAAAGACATTCTGACTGTCCTCGGTGACTGGAATGTAAAGATCGGCCCTGACGCCTACCAACAATGGGCAGGAACAGCTGGCAAGTTTGGCCTTGGAGAAACAAACGACAGAGGCCTGCGACTTTTAGAGTTCGCACAGAGTCACCGTCTCACCGTTGCTAATACCCTCCATCCACACAAGAAGTCAAGAACAGTGACATGGCAATCGCCAGGAGGCCTGGTCCATAACCAGATTGACTTCATCTTGCTGCCTCGACGATTCAAATCCAGCGTTAACAATGCACAAACGAGGTCCTTTCCTGGCGCTGATATTGGCAGCGACCACAACCTCGTCCTTACTAGCCTCAAGTTGAAGCTGGCATTGAAACGAGATAGCAAGAGCCCTCGCATCAGATTCGACCTCCAGAAGCTAAAAGACCCGGAAGTAGAAGAGCTCTTCCAAGCCCAGGTGGGAGGCAGATTTGCAGCCTTGGCTACTTTGGACTGTGACGTAGACACCCTTGCTGGAAATATAAAAGAGGTGTTACTTTCTACAGCAGAAGAAGTGCTGGGGAAGCAGAGGAAGCGCAAACAGCCCTGGGTCACCGATGACATCCTCGATCTCTGTGATGAGAGGAGAGCCTGGAAGAAAAAGAGAGGCCAAGACCTCACATCAGCAAACAAGTACAGACTTGTCAACAAGAAGATCAGGAAGAGGATGAAAGAAGCCAAAGAAGATTGGATTGAAGACCAGTGTTGTAGCGTGGAAGAGGGCATGGCAAACGGCAACAGCAAGAAGGCTTATGAAACGCTAAGGACCCTCACCAAGACTCAACAGCGAACAGCCACAGTCATCGAAGACAGCAGCGGCCAACTCCTTACGGAAAACACTGCTGTACTAAACAGATGGACTGAGTACTGCCGAGACTTGTATAACTACAAGGCTGAGCCAGACACCAGCATCCTTCAAAACAACCAGGCTGGGGCCAGGAAGGCTGAAGACCTGCCAGTGTTAGCTGAAGAGGTGGAAGCAGCCGTACGCGGCCTGAAGGGAGGAAAGTCTCCAGGTGTAGACAACATACCTGCTGAACTGTTGAAACATGGAGGAGAAGTAACAACGAAGGTCCTCACTACACTCTGTCAAAAGATCTGGGAGCAAAAGAAATGGCCAGTAGAATGGACACAGTCTCTAGTGATCCCGCTCCCCAAGAAAGGAAACCTGAAACAGTGCCAGAACTACAGAACTATCAGTCTGATAAGTCACCCTAGCAAAGTAATGCTTAGAATCATTCTCAACCGCCTCAAAACTTTCGCCGAGGAACTGCTGGCAGAAGAACAGGCTGGCTTCAGAGTTGGAAGAAGCACTGTAGAGCAGATTTTCAACTGCCGCGTCCTGATCGAGAAACATCTGCAGCATCAGCGCGAACTCTACCACAACTTCATTGATTTCAGGAAAGCATTTGATCGCGTCTGGCACGACGGACTCTGGCAAGTCATGAGATCGTTCAACATAGAGGAGGGACTGATCCAAATGATAGAAGCGCTTTACAAGAACGCCTGCAGCGCGGTTCTACTTAACAATCAGTCAGGCGAGTTCTTCAGGACGACGATCGGTGTCCGTCAAGGATGCCTGCTCTCTCCTGTCCTTTTCAACATATTCCTGGAGAAGATCATGCAGGAAACCCTCCACGACCACCATACTTCAATCTCTATTGGTGGCAGATCCCTGTGCAATCTTCGATTCGCAGATGACATTGACCTCATGGCAGGCAGCAATAGTGAGCTCCAAAACCTGACAGACAAACTTTCAAGTAGCGCAGGGTCTTATGGCATGGAGATCAGTACGGATAAAAGCAAAGTGATGATCAACACCACAAGCGACAGCAGCAGCAACATTCACATGAACGGCCAGAAGCTAGAAGAGGTCAATAGCTTCAAGTACTTGGGAGCCACCCTGTCCAAAGACGGTAGTTGCATAGCAGAGATCCGTATCAGGATAGGTACAGCAACATCCGCAATGGCCAGGCTGGACAGGATATGGCGAAGCCATCAGCTTCACCATCAAGTACAGGCTTTACAAGTCCCTCGTAGTGTCTATTCTACTCTACGGCTGTGAGACTTGGACACTGCTTGCAGACTCAGAAAAGAAAATCCAGGCCTTTGAGAACAAGTGCCTGAGGAAGTTGCTCCGCATCTCGTACCGCGAGCACAAGACCAACGAATATGTACGGAGCATCGTCACTTCCCTGGTGGGCCCACATGAACCCCTTCTGGCAACCGTGAAACGGCGCAAGCTTGCTTGGTTTGGCCACGTGACCCGACACAACACCTTGTCCAAGACTATCCTCCAAGGCACTCTCGAAGGAAGTCGTCGGCGAGGTCGTCAGAGAAAGAGTTGGGTCGCAAACATAAAAGAATGGACCGAACTCGAGATGCCAGACTTGCTTGCCACCGCCCAAAATAGAACTCAGTGGAGAGCACTGTCTGTTGCTGCTGCCTTTCAGTCCCCCCAACGCCCAGTTCGGGCAAGGGACTGATGATGATGATGATGATACGCATAAATCCGAAGACACATTTCAGCAGTGAGCACCATTTGTGTTTGTTATGCCTTGTCGACACACCTAATGAACTTTATCAGCAGTTTGGACACGCAGCAAAAGGAGACTAGTTATGGCATTTATTTATTTGATGCTGCCGTTAGCGTGTTTCTCGTACTGATAGCGTTGTATTTCTAGAACGGAGTGGAGTCAATGTCAGGTTACTTGATATAAAGACGACGTGTGCTAAACTGGATTCGTCAATGTCTAAATGAACCATAACTAGACCTGTGTGCAGCGTTTCGTAACCTTCTATTATAGATGTGTATATTTGAACAGTTACGGCGGTTGTGAGCCTTTAATCTTTGTATACAGATGTTGGACAAACACTTACTTTGCGGACCGGGTCGCTGATATCGAACTTGTAGAGGCGGTCAAAGGTGAAGGGCATTTCGAACTGTCCTCCCAGCACAGAGAACTTGCCCGCGGGGTGGTCACAGCTTCGGTGGCCAGTGCCTGTGTGTCACACATTATATATTCATGAGACACAGCGTACATTGCATTGCACATTCATCGAATCTTGAGCTAGAGTAAAAATTGCATATTCATTAGACCAAACAAAAAGGTTTACTACTGTTCATGATTTAGGACATCACAGACGTGCACACATCCGTTCGCTGATCGATTTATTGATTGCTAATAAGCCATCGTCAATGAGCTCAGGCCCGCGCTACAAAGTTTAAAATCACAGACCAGCACATATGTTATTAATCAATACAGCAGAAGCTGTTTTTAGTGACCATGCTTATAAGAGATCAGCCGTCATTAACCCCTTCCCTGCCACTGTACGTACATTTCTTTGGTTTTTAAAATCATTGTTTATTCAAGGACCAAAAGCCAAAACCGTCCAAGAAACATGGATACGAATTTGATCTCAGCAAGAGTCATAGATCCTCATGAGCCCCCGCAGTCGCGGGGGCTCATAAGGATCTATGTCTCTTGCAGTAGCCGGTTCGACTGTGTTCACGTCTTCTCGCCAGTGAAGGGGTTCAACAATATAATTTATGATAATAATGTACGTGACTGTAGCCATGTACATAACAGTTTTCAATGACAGGCGACTCTTGTAACCTGCAAGACATTTTTAGACAAGATAAGATAAGATAAGATAAGATAGAACTTTATTGCAATATGTAAAAATACATTAGAAAATCGTCTCGGTGCTGCGCAACATAAAAAAGAACATAAAACACATGTAAAATAGAATTAACTGCTCGCGTGCACACACACACACACATACACACACATTTGCGCGCGCACACACACACACACACACATACACACACAAACATACACACACACACATACACATAGAGAGAGAGAGAGAGAGAGAGAGAGAGAGAGAGAGAGAGAGAGAGAGAGAGAGAGAGAGAGAGAGAGAGAGAGAGAGAGCGCCTGTCTTTAAGACAGCTTACTCGCATTAGGCAGTCAGGTGGTTGCTCAAACACAAGTTCTACACTAAATGTATAGAATGCAAAAATAATCAGACCTGTGCCAACGCAAATGAAGAGCTCCACTTCAGCCGACGTGCCGATGTTGTGCAGCAGGAGGCCCGCGAATAGGCGATCACGTGACCTCTGCGTGTCCAGCACCTGCTGGAGCTGCGGGATGGTCCAGTCGTTAAACAGCAGGTCATCATAGTGGTAGTCCAGGTGGTCGCTGTAGACAAGTTTCGAGGTGAGACGCATGTGTGTGTGCTAGTCTGTGATTCTGGACCTTACGGCCGAAGGCCATAAGGTCCAAAATCACAAACCAGCACTCAATTGTCAGCCCTTATACACTTATAAACAGCTGGTCGCCGTTGGCAAATTTCATACTGACACATAATTAGCATATGTCAAAAACTATAACCCGGTTGTTGATATACGTAGATTTCAAGACGAGATGATGGATGGAGGGAGGGAGGGAGGGATGATTAGCATATGTTATAAACTATAACCAAGTGGTCGCTGTAGACGGATTTAAGGATGATGGATGGATGTATGGACGGATAGATAGAGGGATGGACTGGATGGCTATATTACGCTTTTTTTTAACCGGTTGAAAGAAAATACATGCATGATCAGAAAATCGTGTTCCTTCAGAGACAGTACAGTCTACTCGTTTAAAAAGGGATATCTGCGCTCCAAAAAAAAATGCATACGCGCTCCACCCCCTCCCTCTGAAGGTTTCAGAGAATTCCTGTCGATAAATTTACGTAAATTTCCCTGCGCTCGCCCGACCTATCCTGTAATCTCACGTATACCCTAAACATTTTTTTGCCGAGAACACACACACACACACACACACACACACACACACACACACACACACACACACACACACACACACACACACACACACACACACGGAGAAGTCGCTGCATGCAAGGGACAAAACTCAAAAGCTGCGTTACTTGCCCTTGGCTCTCAAAGCCGTCTGTGCTGCTTTTTTTTTTAAAAAAAAGTAATACATTAAAAATAAAAGAAAGGGTCATCTTAACCCCTTAACTGTCGGGGCAAGGCGAATTCCACCCATCTGCAAGAGACATAAACCCTCATGAGCCCCCGCATTCGCGGGGGCTCATGAAGATTTATGTCTCTTGTTAGTTCTATGTTCTATATCCGCCGTGAGATGGCCTTAGTCGCCTGCTCGGCATTAAACCCAAATAACTAACTAACGTATGTTCTTTATGTCTATTTTTTATTATCCCATTTACAGTCTATTCCGCGTATAACAAGGTTGGACATAACAACACACTTGTTAAGGTCCCGACGGTTACTTCGCTTATAACAAACTTCCGATATAGCAACAACAAAAAACTGGGTCCCCTGGTGACTTCTTAGTGATTTCTTCACGCGAGTGTCGGTCAGTGTGCAAGTGGACTCAGACGCGAAATTCGTGATCACTGGCAGCAAACAGGGGTTGATGAAGAAAATGGAAACACGAGTACGTTCATGGCCTAACATTGATCTAGCAGATTTTTTACTCTGGGCTTATCGTGTCCTCATACAGTGATCAGGCTCACCTGTGAAGAGGTGTCAATCAAAAACGCACCTGTAATCCCAGACGTCGACAGGCCGGCTGTACTTGTGGGTCACATCCAGATTGTTCTGTGCGCGGTCGTTGAAAGGCTGAAGTGGCTCACGCATGTAGTTCAGGGCGCAGTCTGCCTCGTCCCACGGCAACCCTCTGAAACAAGCCGTCGAGGATTATGGTCGGTTAACCCTTTGGCTATCGGTAGAGTTTTAGATTAGTGTAGAGCTTAACCCATTACATCCTTAGCTTATGTTGTTTTGTTTTGTTTTAATTTTGCTTGTTGTTTTATGAAGGCTGCATTACAGATTAGGAGATAGATCAATCATTTAGTTCAAGTGTGGTGCTAGAATAGCTTGGCGCCTCAGGCGCCAAGCTATTCTAGCACCACCCTTGAACTATCATAGTCAGGGACACCCTTGAACTATCATAGTCAGGGAAACCCTTGAGCTATCACAGTCAAATTTATTTCAAACAATAGTGTGTCAGGTTGAAAAGGGCTATTCTGTTGTTTAACGTACACGTGGCGAGAGTGAATGGGTGGCTCTAAGAGGCGAGTATGGGGAACCTGGACAGCTCTTGCTTATAAATTACGGCTGTACACTGATCAGTTCAGCCGCACGTCAACTGTGCTAGGACCTCTTCAGGGGGCATTACTATGAACAAGCCCGACTTTACGCTTAGACAACAGTCACAGATCAGTCGGCAGTAACAAACCTTGTAATAGTGAGGTTACGTTTACGCCGAACGACTCCCAACAACGAACGAGAGCGAAGTCGCGGCGGATAACCAGTGCGTACCAGAGATATGTATTAAACAACACTCTCAACATCTCCAAGAGGCATACATCCTCATGAGCCCGGAGGGCTCATGAGGATCTATGCCCCTTGGATAGGTTTGTAATGTTGTAATGTTGTCGAAGCTTATGGTTCAAGCTGAGTAGGAGCCTTGGTTTTGGACATGTCTGGCGCAGGCCTGTGAGACTTGAAAACTACCTTCCTACGCACACATGCGTCTTACGAAAGCCCTGACAACTCGATCGCGATGCAGGCATCATCGTATTCAATGGGTGGAGAGAAAAACGACCCAAGCTTTACCTCTGGCTCTGCAGCGCCTGCCAGATGGCCCAGATACGATCGGTGTTAGCGTGGTACAGGAAGAAGACGGGATCAAAGGCCGAGTAGTCCAGCGTGCTAAGGGAATATTCGCCGCGACCGCCCAGGTAGGAGTGGAACGCGTTGTGTGTGATCTGGGGGAAAATAAGCACAGTACAGGTGAACAGGTCTCGAGCAGCCATCTTTCCTATACAAGAACAAAATGGTCTTAACCAGACAGGTGCTCTCTCTAGAGAAGTCTTGAAGGGTAAAAAGTGTCACTTGTCATTAAAGACCATCATTCAGGTGGCTACGGCCACCTAAATAATGGATTTTAATGGCAGGTGGTCTCTCACAAAGGTGGTCCTTCAAAACGTGTTTTGTTCTTAACACCTTTCCTGCCAACGGACGTACAGTTTCGTTTCTAAAAATATTGTTCATTCAACGACCAAACGCAAAAACCGTCCAAGAAACATAGATGCAAATCGGTCTCAGCAAGAGGCATAGATGCGCATGAGCCCCCGCAACTGCGGGGGCTCATGAGGATCTATGTCTCTTGCAGTTGGATCGCGTTCACGTTTTCTCGTCAGTGAACGGGCTAAAGGAAGACAAAAACAAAATGAACGCCCAAAAGCCAAAACCGTCCAAAAAACATGGATACAAATCGGTCTCAGCAAGAGGCATAGATCCTCATGATCCCCCGCAACTGCGGGGGCTCATGAGAATCTATGTCTCTTGCAGTTGGATCGCGTTCACGTTTTCTCGGCAATGAAGGGCTTGAAGACGATCAGCAGCTTGTTGTTCGTTTGTTTCCTACCTCAAACTGCACCTCGAAGTCGCAGTAGGAAGTCTGCTCCAGGGCGAGCAGCGTCTGCTGCAGGAAGTAGTCCGAGTTGAACAGCTCCGCTCTCGGCTCTCTGGTGGTGAACGCGCCCACAGCGCTGATCATGTGGTGGAAGAACGGATTGGGCTCTATCTGCTGGGACCTGTTGGTTGCATTTCAGTGATTACAAGACAATACCAAGAGGGATACACGCCTAAACGACGGCCAAAACAAAACAAGTGTATATAATAGTAGTAGTAACAGTGACGTAGGAATCTGGAGGTTTGAGGGAAAATAACGGGGAGGAGGAAACAGAGTATCCTCGACCCCCCCCCCCCTGCTCCACCCCCCCCCCCCCACCCCTACCCCCCGCCATCCCCCACGCCACCCCACCCCACCCCCACCCCCACCCCCACGAAGTTTGATTTTCGGGGGCTGGACTTTGCGAGCACGACCCCCCCCCCCCCACGCCCCCCCCCCCCACACACACACACACATCCCACACACACACATACACACACACACACACAGACACACACACACACATCCCACACACACTTACACAGACACACACACACAGACACACACACACACACACACACACACACACACACACACACACATACACAGTTATTTAATGTTTCATTTTTTGTGAAGATAGGAAAGTAATATGAAGGGCAAAGAGCACTATCTTTCGACGCTACACTGAGAGTAGTAGGCTAGTGGGCTGTGTTTCCATACGCGACGGGTATGAGACACGGCCAAAACGTAGCTGAGCAGCAGGCGGAAAATCGCATTTTGTGTTTCCATATAGCGGCGCGACAGGCGACATCACGCCTCTTTGTAAGGTGTTAAGAATTGTTGCGATTTGTTGTCACGTACTAAAACACCACGTTACCCTCACAGCGAAATCGCGGCTGAATCGCCGCCTTTAAATCGCTCGATGAGGCGATAAATGTTGTCCCGACGCTGTCGCTCTGTAATCAAGCCGTTGTCGCATCGCGCATCTAAAAACACTGGTTCTTTATATGTATTTCTGTGTTCTCAGTTCGTGTCGCTGTCGCCACAGCTGTGGCGCCGCTACAGTGGAAACAGGTAGTAGTAGTGGTGCTGGTGGTATCATTATGATCATTAGACATTACCTGGAATCAAAGTAGGTAGGCTGGCTGATGAGTTCAGGGAGTTCTTTAATGGGCTTGGTCCAGTCCCAGTAGGGCATGGAGACGGCTGAGCCGTGGGACAGCAGTTCGTTCTCCACCTGCTCCACGTACAGGCGGTGCCAGTGCGGGAAGGTGGCCTTGCCGTGCACACAGCAGCCCACGTTCTTACCGTTGTGCTTGCAAAGACCCGGCGCGCCGTGGAAGCGGGCGATGTGCTCGAAACTGCCGTCCTGACGGAACAGAAAAAAATAGATCATATATATATGCAAGTTATCATTCAAACAAATCTCAACATGACATTTGTTTGAATGTACAGCATGCATGCGTAGACGAAGTCATCTGGAGTGTGTATTTTGTAATGAATTGCTAGTAATGAGCCAAGTACAATGTAGTGGACACTATTAAGCCTTAACTCTCTGGGCAAGGCGAACTCTACCCAGCTGCAAGAGACATAAACCCTCATGCGGGGGTTCATGAGGGTTTATGCCTCTTGTTAGTCCTGTGGTCGCATTCACATCTGTGTTTTCGCGCGACCGTCGCTCAGTGTGTTGCGGTGTCAGACGCGCAGCTCCTGATCACCGGCGTTAAACACACAAGAAGGGATCTAAAGACTGAAGACAGCACAAAGACTGCAAAGACAAAGAATATCGTGCGTATTAGTCAGCAGGGGTTCTCGGGCCGACGTAGGTCTCAGCTGGCCCGCGCACGTCCGTGCGCGGACCAGCTAAGACCGACGTCGGCCCGAATACCTTTTGCTGAGTGGGTCTACCTCTTCCATCTTGCGAAGCGCAGTCTTGAGGCTCTCCTTCTCTCCTTCCCTCAGGTCGTCGATGTTCCGACGCACGTGGGAAGAGATCTTCAGCTCTTGCGCATACGACTTGCGCTCCACGTGACCTGCGGTGCAACGTATAAAATGCTCATGTCATTTCAGCGGCGATTATTGTACAGTCTGATTGGTCTGGAACCTAGAAGTAATTAGCTAATGGAACACAATCACTCACGACCTATCACGTGTACCATAACATTCGGTTATGCATTTCTAGTCAAGAGTGAATATAAAGGCATGAAACTCAGCTTAGCAAGCGCGATCCAGGAAACATTGAGGTCTCTTTTGAAACGAACGACTACCAACAACGACTGAGAGTGAAATCACGACGGATAACCAGCTTGTTCCAAAATCATAGGCAACACTCCAAACATCTCCAAGAGGCACAGAGCCCTCCGGTATAATGAGGATCTATGCCTCTTGGAGATGTTCGGAGTGTTGTCCGTCCGCCGCGATTTCGCTATCTTTTCTATACTTTTCTGTGTGCTTTGACTAACTAAATCTATGATCATTGGTCAATAATGCACAGTTCTCTCCCCTGACAGGTATTTTTGCCTACTTTAATGGGTAGTTTTCAGGAGTTATTTTCGTTCTGAATAAAGTTTTATTGTTCCAATGATTCATCCATTAACTCATTCAGCCGGACATGCCACAGCAAGACATGATCTAGCGTGATAGTTCAAGGGTGATGCCAGAATAGCTTGGCGCCTATAGGCGCCAAGCTATTCTGGCACCACCCTTGAACTATTACGGGTGAGCTGGGGAGCTCAGCTGGTAGCGCTTTCGACTCTTGTTCGAAAGGTTGTGGGTTCGAACCTAGCTGGGGTCATTATTTGTACAGACCTCTTTTCGGTGCCTCGTCTTTGAAATCCCCTTCGTGGTGGACAAAAAGACGTTAAGCCCTAAACGTTTAAAGTTTTGTGTTTTTTTACCTGTTACGCTCGAACTGTCTCT
This sequence comes from Semisulcospira habei, assembly GCA_036245525.1. Classification (NCBI taxonomy): domain Eukaryota; kingdom Metazoa; phylum Mollusca; class Gastropoda; family Semisulcospiridae; genus Semisulcospira; species Semisulcospira habei. The sequence goes on from BTPG01000007.1 coordinate 53,730,168, forward strand.
AGAAGTGTAATACAGTCTTCATATGAAAACTTCAAAATTTGGGGTTTTCCGTCCGGGGGCAGAATGTGTAAAAAAAAAAAAAAACAGAACTCCACGTGACTGACATGCACAGCAGTTTCCGTGATACAAACAAAACTCAAAACAAAAACCCACCTGCGCCGTAAGTGTGTTCGAGCGTGACGCTACCAAAAGCGTCGGTGTTCAGCACCTGACCATCCAGGTCCATCACCTTGTACTGGACAGTGTAGCGGTCGGACGGCTCCAAGCCCTGGTCCTGCAGCTGCTGCGTTATCTCGTACTTGAACAGGCGGTCGAACGCCCAAGGCATTTCGTACTGGTCGCCAAGGATGTAGAACTCGCCCGCCTTCGTGCAGGCGTCCTTGGCGCAGATCTCGAACACCACCATAGCTGACTGGCCGATGCCGTGCAGCATGAAGCCAGCGAACACTCGCTCGTGGGCCTGTCTTTTGGAAATCTGCAGACCCGTGAGAAAACATCGCCATAGTTGTAGGTATCATCATCAGTGTAGGTATCATCATTGTGCCCGAGGTACGAAACACCCGCATTTTGGAGTTCTCCTCTGAGGACTGCATTACAGTGCAGGAGACAGATCGACCATGATAGTTCAAGGGTGGTGGCAGAATAGCTTGGCGCCTATAGGCGCCAAGCTATTCTGCCACCACCCTTGAACTATCATGGTCGAGCCATATTTTGCTGTGGTGTGTCTCGGGCACAATGAGTTAAGACGCGATGAAAGCAATAGTCCCTGCAAATATGAAGCAACAACGTTCAGCATTACTTTTTTAAAAAATAAATTGTAACTCAGTCGAGACGTGCCGCATACGGATACGCGGTAAAATGCCGCGTGTCTGAATGCGGCACGTCGCGAATGGCTTAAAGAGCAGAAGCCACTGCGAGCACAAACCTCATGCTGGATCTGCGGGATGGACAGCCCGTTGAACTGGAAGTTGTCGTACTTGTAGTGGAAGCTGGCCCTGTAGTCGAACACGTCAAACGGAACCGAGTGGTCACGGGTCACTGCGTCAGGGTTAACCTCGCTTGTCTGAGCGAAAGGCTGCAAGGGTTTTCTGAAGGCCGCAATGGCGCAGTTGGCAGTGTTGTAAGGCAGACCTCTGGAAGAAGGCGATTATGTTGTTTGTGAGGGAGGTACATTGCGTGGTCTTCAAACATAACAAAGATTTATCCAGCTCCCTACGTAACAGGGCCTTATGAGAATATATTATAGACATGTATGCCTCTTGCTTTTAAGGATGTATAGGTCGTTTGTCATCGGTGGGCACAACCTTTTTCGCAAATATCTCCACAAAGAAACACTTTTCTGTATCAAACTTAGAACAAATGTTATTCAGTGACAGTTGACCTAATACGATTTACTTTTAAGAAAATCGAACAATGTGTCAGTTTTGCTATACAGTCGTAAAATTTCGGAATTCTTTCATGAATTGACTGATTTTACATCCCAAAATATGCCCCCGATAAATTAAGCCCAGCATAAAAAAAATATCCGTTTTCACGTGAATTGGACAAGTTTCAACACGGAAACAGCGGAGGCATACATGAAGTCTGCATGCTTGACCTCGATATTGAATCCCCACCCGGGTCTGCCTTGGGGGACTTGGATGGGGTAACTACTTTTTGGTTCCCAGGGTCACCCTGGTCAGCCCCACAGGGTGGATTTTCTTCTGTATTCTGGGGCATGTGTTTCTGTCTACCCTTGGTCCATTCACCTGCATTTTCCTTTTTTAAACTCGCACTACTGTCTGCGCTGCCTGTAGCTCTTGATATTGGATGTGTGTTGCTAAATGGTCTTAGCTTTATTTAGGCCCCATGTCTTAGGTTTATTTAACGTATTGGACCGGCTGGCGACATACATTCAATATTCTGTTGTTGTTGTTTTTTCACAAGCAGTGCAGGCACGTCCTGAGAAAGCTTTGTTGCTGTCGGGACGTTAAGCAATTTACAACGTACTATCAATCGATATTGAAATCTGCCGGGACTCTATTTAGGGGATTGAAAATGGCTAGTTTGGTTCACCGATTTATTTACGAACGTACAGCAAAATGGACAAATCATAGGAGTTCAGTAAAACAAAAATTTAAAAAAAAAATATTCCATATTAGGTCAGTTGGCATCTAATGATATTTGTTCTTAAAGTGGTACAGAAAAGTCTTTCTTTGCGCAGATATTTGGGGAAAACATTGTGCGCTCCGATGTCAAACGGCCTGTATCTCCGTGACATCCACAGTTTGAGGTGCTTATCCAGTTTTCATATGAGTGAGGTTTTGGTTGCGACAAACGACTCCCAATTGCGAACGAGAGCGATATCCCGCCGGATAATCCAGTTTCTATCATAAGCACAGACAACACTCCAAACATCTCCAGGCGCATGAGGATCTATGCCTGTTGGAGATGTTTAGAGTGTCTGTGCTTATGGTACACTTCACATCTCGTTCGTTGTTAGAATTCGTCAGGCATAGACATTACCTCTCTAATACAACTGCTACGAAGATGCATACCACTGTGGTTTGGGTGTATCCAGCGAAACGGTACCTTTAATCATTACTATAACGCTGCGCAACCTCCTGTCTCTCCTTAGTCCTTACTATAGAGGGGCTCAACCTACTGTCTTTGATCTGAATCTAATTTAGATTTATCTTCTTTTTCTTCTTCTTCTTCTTTTTTTTTCATCCTCGAACATTTACCTGTACTTCTGCAGCTCTTGCCAGATGGCCCATATGCGGTCGGTGTTAGAGTGGTGCAGGTAGAAGATGGGGTCGTAGGCAGAGTAGCGTAGTGAGGCCATGGACACCTTGCCCGCGCCTCCCACCAGAGCGTGAATGTAGTTGTGAGCCACCTCAAACTGCACCTCAAAGTCACAGTAGTTGGTCTGCTCAAAAGCCAGCATGACCTGCAATAACACAACAATAAACGATTGTTCCAGCCACCCAACTGTTTCTCTGTGGCATGGCAATGCGTAACAATCGACACTTACAGTATTTCAAAAATGCCTGGTTACCACAGTGACCTATCGGCGGTTTCTCAGAAACAAATTTTCTGCTGTCACAAAAACTTGAAATGAAAACCGGCAAACTGCCATTCAAAATATGTTACAACACTGTGTTTACGCCAAACGACGTCCAACAACGAAAGACAGCGGAATCAATGGCGGATAACCAGAGAGTACCAGAAGCCAGAAGCATAGACAGCACTCCAAACATCTCCAAAAGGCATAGATCCTCATGAGCCCGGAGGGCTCATGAGGATTTATGCCTTTTGGAGATGTTCGGAGTGTTGTCTATGTTTGTGGTAGAAGCTGGTTATCCGCCGTGATTTCGTTCTCGTTCGTTGTTGGGAGTCGTTCGGCGTACACGTAACCTCTCTACTGTGTAAAGCTAGTCAACCATTACTACAACTTGACATGTCTGCTTGTGAGTTTACGGGAGACACACAGCTCGACATTATCACTTAACAAGATAAACAGATATTTCTCACCGTAATAAGTTCTTGACAAGGAGTCCAGTTCGAACAGAATGTGACGACGTCGAAATGGCAGCTGTGGCGCCAGGTCAACCATGAGATTTCAAGGGTGGTGCCAGAACAGCTTGGCGCCTGGAGGCGCCAAGCTGTTCTGGCAACACCCTTGAGTTATTATGATAGATCCGTACTTCGGGTAGGAAGCAAGGGCTAAATGGATCAAGACGAAGTACCTGCTCGACATTATCACTTAACAAGATAAACCGATATTTCTCACGGTAATAAGTTCTTGTCAAGGAGTCCATTTCGAACAAAATATGACGATGTCGAAAAAACAGCTATGGAGTCAGATCAACCATGACATTTCAAGGGGGGGGGGGGTGCCAGAACAGCTTGATGACTAAAGGCGACAAGCTCTTCTGGCACCACCCTTGAATTATTACGACAGATCGGTACCAGGGTGTAGGAAACCAGGACTTAAAGGGGCAAGACAAAGTACCTGCTCAGCAATCCTGGTGAACTTCCCAAAAGCCGGCTGCTCGAACAGTGCGGACTGCGGATCACGCGTCGTCTTCTGCCCATCAGCCAGCCCATGGTTGAAGGGGTTATACGTGCTCTTTCCGGTGGCAGGGTGAATGTAGTTTTCGTCTAGGACAACGGCGGGCAGGGATTTTATGGGCAGTGTCCAGTCCCAGTACGGCAGACCGCCGTTGTAGCCCTTGTTCCTGAGCGAATTCTCAGCCTGCAAAGCGTGAAGAATGCGTTGATGACTGACAGTTGAACTCGAAATAAATATACAGTGCCAAAGTAAAACGGGGTTAAATTTTAATTACTGAGGATGACCTGAAACGTTGGGGTTTTTTTCGTGGTTCTATGCAATAGTCTTACTGATTAATGATTAACCCCATCACTGCCACTGATCGTACATTGTAGTCTGAACTGCGTAAATCAAACGCAGCCGTCTCATGAACGGTGGGTATAATGTGATTTCAGCAAAAGGCATAGATCCTCGTGAGCCCGCGCAATAGCGGGGTGCTCATGAGGACATATAACTTAAGTAGTAGTGTAGTATTCATTTTTTCTCGGCAGTGAAGGGGTTAAAGGCTTTAATTCCTTGACTGCTACTGACGATTTTGTTCGTCGAAAAAGATGCGTAGTTACAAGTCTTTTTGCGCCGAACCATATTGTCAGAAGCAGTCGAGGGGTTAATTCTAACAAAGAGATTGACACGTTCACCTTCAAGACACCACAGCAGGAGATGAAAAGGCCGTGTTTGTGCAATAGTAGTGCAAAATTAGCTTGGGGCCTGACTACTCATGAACTGTCATTGCCAGCTTATCGCCTTACAGTCATAGAAGATTTTCATATATATGAATCGTCTGACTGAATGTAAAAAACGATGGTGTTCGCATGCAACCTCGGACGTGACTTCGGCGCGAAATCGTGTTTCAATACGGTTGCCTCGGGTATTTTTGTTTGTTTGTTTTCTTCTTTTTCTTACTACAGGAGGTATAGGCAATTGCGGGGGCTCAAGTGGATCTATGCCTCTTGCTGAAATCACATTTGATCCACAGTTTGTTTATATTTTTATTCTTCTTGATTTTTTTCTTCTTCTTCTTTTCCTTTTTTTTTTTTTTTCTTATTTTTTGAGCTTTTTGGTTTGTTTTTTTGTTTTTTGTTTTTTTTGGGGGGGTTTGGGGGGGGGGGGAAATGTCCTTTGTGTTTTTATCTGAGTTTTGGGGGGGTTTGTTCCTTTTATTTCGTTCTGGATTTTTTCTTGTTTTTGCGGGTGAGGATAAGGGTAGTTTGTTGTTTGTTTGTTTGTTTGTTTGTTTGTTTGTTTGTTTGTTTGTTTGTTTGTTTGTTTTTTGGGGGGTTGCAAATTTCTGACGAAGTACTGAACCTGTAGCTCAACAGGAGATGTTCATAAACACCTTGTGAGAAGCGCCTCGGGTCACATATTCTGACAAAATATAAACAGTTTTCTGAGGGGGGTTTTCTCGATAATACAAATGTGTGGCATGCCAACAGCATGGATTACTTACCTGCACGGTGAACAGTCTGTGCCAGTGAGGAAACGTGGGCATGCCGTGAACGCAGCAGGCAAACTTCTTCTCGGCGTCAGGGGACGGGCACCATTTGGGCTGGCCGTGGAAGGCGGCGATGTGCACGGATCCCGTGGTAGACGAGTCCTTCTTCAGGGCAAGCAGGGCTTCACGAAGGTTCTGGACCTGCTCACGAGTGAGGGACTCTATGTCGGTTCGCAGTGTGTAGTCGCTGCCCACGGAGTCTTCGTAAGCTGTTTTGCGAGCAAGGCACACAAACAATACAGTCAGGGTTAGGTCAAAACTGTGTGTCTGCTGAAGCAGTGGATGCGACATAGCATTTTTGACAGGCTTGTACCCTCTTGACTGCCGAGAAATATTTAACACCCCCCCCCCCACACACACACACACACACACACATACACACACACCCCATCCAACAGCAAGAGGCATAGATCCTCGTGAGCCCCCGCAGTTGCGGGGCCTCATGAGAATGTATGCCTCTTGCTGAAACCACTGTGTGTCCATTTTCTTTTGACGGTGAGCGAATCTTTGATTTAAACCTTCAGTTATTCTTAAAACAAAACACCAAAATACGTCCACTGGCGGCGAAGGGGTTACTGCCGAGATATACTGAACGACCCCTAACTGCAAGAGGTATAGATCCTCATGAGCCCCCGCATAAGCGGGGCTCATGATGATGTATGCCTCTTGCTGAAACCACTTTGCATCCATGGTCCTTTGACGGCTGCGAATCCTTTGTTTGTGCAGTTTTTCGCGCAGTACCCACCAACTTCTTATTTCCTGAAGGAAAAAAAAGTCAGCTAGTCCTTACTGTGGGGAGGGTCGTGGAAGATGGTGGAGTGGCTGAAAGTGTCGTCTGGCCAGTGTTTTCCGTTGACGTCGGTGATGTTGAGACTGACGCTGAAGTCGTCGTCGTACTGGAGTCCCAGGGAGGAAAGGGCGTCGCTGATCTCCAGCTTGAACAGGCGGTCAAAATGCCACGGCATCTCTTTCTCCCCTCCCAGCACCGCCACGTGACCGGCCAGGTACTTCTGACCTGCAAAGCCAAAATTACGTTAATGGTACTGACTCCTAATGGGACAGTGGAACATGTTTTTGATCAGCCATATTCTGTGCATGTAAGAAATTGGTCTTAACTCATTCTACCCCAACACTGAAGTCCTTAAATTTTGCCGTTGTCCTCTGTTTACTGCAATGCAGTGCAGGACACAGATCGGCCATGCTAGTCCAAGGGTGATGCCAAAATAGCTTGGCGCCCCTTGGCGCCAAGCTATTCTGGCATCACCCTTGAACTATCATTGTCGATCCTTATCTTCCTGTGGTGTGTCTGGGGTAGAAGGAGTTAAAGACAGGTGCTCCCTCTGGAGAGCTCTTGAAGGGTGATGAGTTTCATCTGTCAATATAGACCATCATTTAACCATGTAACCCCGCATTTCACACAGTTTGAAGGTGTCACCAAACTAATGTTTTACAGGAGATGTATCGACCATGATAATTCAAGGGTAGTGCCAGATTAGCTTGGCGCCTGACGGCGCCAAGCTAATCTGGCACTACCCTTGAATTATCATGGTCGATTCAACACCTGCTGTAGGCGATGGGTTAAGATGGTTATAAACTGCTTAAAGGCCCACTACCGCCGTAACTGTTCAACGATACACTTTTGTGAGAGATGGTGACAAAACGCTACGCGCGGGTCTAGCTAGGGTTCATTTAGACACAGGACAATCCAGTTCAGCACGCGTCGTCTTTATAGCAAGTAACCTGACAATGACTCCGCTCGGTTCTATAAATGCAACGCTTTCAGTACGAAAAACAGCTAAAGATAGATTGACACGCTAACGTCTGCGCAGAATGAATAAGTGCGGTTACGCGTGTGCTTTTGCTGCGTGTCCAAACTGCTGTTAATTTTCATTAGGTGTGTCGACAAGGCGTAACAAACAAACGACGCTAAAATGTGTCTTCAGATTTATGCGTAATTGTACTTTAATGTTTTCTTTGATGACAGATGATCTCTCACTGGGATCGCTCTAACTCATTCTACCCCAGACACACCACAGCAAGATATGGATCGACCATGATAGTTCAAGGGTAATGCCTATGGGCGCCAAGCTATTCTGGCATCACCCTTGAACTATCATGGTCGATCTGTTTCCTGCCCTGCACTGCACTGCAGTCTTCAGAGTATAACGGCAAAATTTGGGGATTTCGGTCGGGGTACAATGAGCTAACCAACGTTACTGAGTGAGCAGCAGTCAAGATGTTCGAGAGACAGACCAAACGGGTGGGTGGACAGCCGAAACAGAGACCAACACTCAAATACAAACTTACCCCTCCTGTTTTGAGTCTACGATCGTGCCGTTTAAATCACCGGACAAAATCAAAATCAACGAACAGCGAACGCTGGTAGGGAAAGGGTTCATGACAACTTTTGACTGCACCAACCTCCTTGGGAATTGACGTAGACCTCCACCCAGGCGGAAACACCGATGTTGTGCAGCTCGATGCCCACGAAGGCGCGCTCCTTGGACTGCCTCTCGCGCAGATAGTTCTCCAGCTGTTCAATGGTCATGCCGCCGAACGTCATGGTATCGTACATGTAGTCAAACTCCTTCTGGTAGAAGTACACATCCTTGGGGTGAGAGTGGGCGCGCGTCTTGTCGTTACTGTTGAGGGGCGCGTCGAAACTGAACGGCTTTAGTGCGTCTTGCGTCAGCGTGTTGGCGCAGTGAGCCCTGAAATAGAAAAGAAGTGATATAAATAAGTGTGGGGGGTGGAGGGGGGGATGCCCTAAAATCGCGATCCGTGATTGCCGTTTCTTCAGTCCTCGTGTTTCGTGATTGCAATTTCTTCATCAGAGTGGTCCGTGAAAGAAGGGATCGTCGTGAAACGTGAAAGACCAATTAATATGGTTTTTGTAATTCGTGAAAATATCCTGGATATTTCGTGAAACGTTAAATTGTGTTTCCAAACTGCAGTCAGAAACCTCACAAAATCCCCCCAACTGCCTCCCATATTCTTTCACCCCCGCCCTCCCTCCCCCCCCCCCCCCTTCCACCAGGTGTTCGAGATTTCGACAAGTAAACGAAGTTATGAAAGCGGTACCTTCTCTTGTCGTCGTCTATTTTCATTGTGAAACGTGATCGCTAATTTATTTGATTCGTGATTCGCCAAAAACAAATTGTCGTGAATCTATTCACCCATTCAGCCCTGACGCACTACAGTCTGTCGGCGCCACAGCTAATCTGGCACTACCCTTGCATTATCATGGTCGATGCATCTCCTGCAACAGGTGCATAGTCGTTAGATGACGCCTCCAAAATTTGGGAAATACGTGCGTCGGGCTGAATGAGTTAACGAGATGCCTCCCACCCGCCACCCGCCCCACATTATCCTCCCACAGCCCTCTCCCAAAACCCTCGAGTGTCACACGTAGATTACGCTGGAGAGCAAGGGAAATGTGGCCGCGTTGGAATCATCGGAAATGCTGGAGTGTTTCCGATTATTTTAGTGACATCACATTTCTGTTGCTCGTCTGTAAAGCAACCTGTCTTTGTTTGGCTGTGTTCGGTGTCACCTACAGGTTATGAGGGGATTGTGATGACAGTTCAAGAAGTGGGCGCCCGCGTCCAGTAACATCGGAGATATACCGCGCTATTCAGGCACCATCAGTGGTTTAACCCATTAATTAGCCAAGATTAACTACAGTAGGAGGTGGATCGGCCATGATAATACAAGAGTAGTGCGTGATTAGCTTGGCGCCATCAGGCGCCAAGCTAATCTGGCACTAACCCTGAATTATTATGCACGATACATCTCATGCAGCCGACACATAGTCACTATAATCTGGAAATGCAGCCTTGGAGCTAAATGGGTTACACGGAAGACAAAAACAGATTGCTTGCCCAGTGCACAGGCACGGGATGATCGTTGCGTCATTGCTCGTCTACTAATTACTACTACCCGTGTTTGCAGGTGAGCAATGACGCAACGACCATCCGCTGCCTGTGACCCAATGAAGGAAAAAGACAAAAGTCCGCTTTTTGAAGTGAGATTTTCATTGTATAATGTATTACTATGAAAATGTTACTTTTAACACATTCTACACCAAGGACCGGGATCCTCAAATTTTGAAGTCGCCCTCTGAAGGATTGTATACCAATTCGAGAGACAGATCGAGGATGATAGTTCAAGGGTGGTGCCAAAATAGCTTGGCGCCTGTGGGCGCTAATCTACTGTGGCACCACCCTTGAACTATCATGATCGATCCATGTCTTGCTGTGGTGTGTCGGGGCTGAATGAGTTAAGAAAAGTGGACTAAACTGGTTTTTGCCTTTACAGTGCAGAGATGAATGCGGGGTTTTTTAATCACCTGTAGTTGAGGCCTCTACGGATCTGCAGCTTCTGCCAGATGGCCCATAGGCGGTCTACGTTGGAGTGGTGCAGGTAGAAGATGGGGTCGAAGGCGCTGTAGTGAAGGGTGGACAGCGAGTAAGGGGTGAAACCACCCACCAAGAAATGGGGTGCATTGTGCACCACCTCAAACTGAATCTCAAAGTCACAGAAGTCCGTTTGCTCAAATGCCAGCAGGATGCCGTCGAAGAGCTCCGTGTGATCGCCGAAAGCGGGATCTTGGAACAGCTGGGGCTTGACCTGCATGAACGTAGAACAGATCTGGTACAGGTCGTTTGACATCAGAGCACACAACGTTTTTCGCAAATATATCCACAAAGAACCACTTTGCTATATCAATCTTAGAACAAAATTTCATTCAGTGACAGCTAACCTAATACGATTTACTTTTAAGAAAATGGACCAATGTGAGTGTTTTACTGTACAGTCGTAAAATTTGGGATTTATTTTCATGAAATGACTGATTTTACATCCCTAAATGTGCCCAGTTTAAAAAATATTCATTTTCACGTGAATCGGCCAAGTTTTCAAACCTGAAACAGCGCGGGCATACAGGAAGTCTGCATGCTTGACCTCGATATGGAAATCTGCCTGGGCTCTATTTAGGGCGTTGAAAATGGCTTCTTCTTGTCTTTTCGTCGAATTTTGACGACTGTACAGCAAAATTGACAGTCATAGGAGTTTAGTGAAAAATATTCCATATTTGGTCAACTGGCACTAAATTATATTTGTTCATAGAGTGGTACAGAAAAGTCTCTTTGCGGAGATATTTGGGAACAAACCGTTTTGCGCTCCGATGTCAATCTGCCTATACAGTATAACCTGTGTTGAGCAGGTTTGCAAGCAAGAAAAGATCTTAAAAAGGCAGGGGCTCCCTCAAGAGAAGCCTTGAAAGGCAGTAAGTGTCATATGTCATTAACCCCATTACTGCCAGCGGACGCGATATGCGCGTCTGAAATCACTGCACACTGACCGGCATTCGCGTGAAGAACAGAATTTAACGGGTGGCAAAAATTAGGCGTGAAGAACACAGGACTAACAAGAGACATAAACCCTCATGGGCCCCCGCGATAGCGGGGGCTCATGAGGGTTTATTTCTCTTGCAGATGGATATACTCGACTTCCGGCAGTGAACGAGATTAAGACCATATGTTATCTAACTGCAGCCACCTAAATGCTTGTTTTGAGTTTTGACACACTGGCAACGTCGGATACCAAACGTGTAGGTATAAATTAACGTAAAATGTATGCATACTAGAGTATCCGATTCTGTCAATGTTCTGTATAGATGCAGGGTTCCAGGCCGCTTTTCGCCAAACAGCAGAATGCAGTCTCTTAAATTATACGACATAATTTAACCCTTTCAACGCCAGTGGGCGCAGACTGTGTCTCTGTCATCTTTGTCAAATCCACGCCAAAGAGCGCCACCCGTCCAAGAAACACGGATAGGGTCAGTAGTCTCAGCAAGACGTATAGATCAGCATGAGGTCCCGCAACTGCGAGGGCTCATAAGGATCTATGCCTCTTCAGTCTTGCAGTTGGATCACGTTTGCTTTTTTTCACGGAAGTGGATGGTTCACAGCGAGCCTGAATTTTTCAACAAGAAGAAAAAGCTGGAACATGTTCGCTTTTCTAGGAGGTGAAGGTGGTTTTTTTTTAACAAGAAGAAAAAGCCAACCTGTCTGGCGGTCGTCTTTCCCAAGAAAGCGATGGCGGCGTCATAGAAGGGGTTGTGCAGCTCGTTCCCCGGATGACGCGGGTCCTCATAGGTGGCGTCAGCGGCCAGGGCGGGCACTGTGGCTTTGGGGCGTGTCCAGTCCCAGTAAGGGATGCCAAAGTGCAAGCCACGGGCTCTGAGTTCGTCTTCCACCTTGGACATAGTGGGAGAACTGTTGTATTCTTCAGAATAGTCGTGGATAAAGTCAAATGTACAACGGTTTGTGACCTTGAATCAGGAACGTCAGGTGGATTTTTTTAACTCTTTAAACTCCCAGAACTAAACGACTTCCATTCTATAGAATGAAAGTCATTTAGTCTGGGAGTTTAAGAGTTAACAGTTTCGTCACCTTAACCCTTAGGCTGTCGGCAGTGGTTTTTGTCGCGATGATTCCTTCAGGAATCATCGCGATAAAAACCGCTACCGACAGCCAAAGGGTTAAGCTGTATTAAGTGTATTAAACAAGCGGAGGCAGGGGGTGGGGTGGAAGGTGGTAGGGGGTGATATAGGGGCCGGCCACCATAAAGGTGTCGTTCACAGAGAAGATTCATTACAAATTATGAAGCCAGAAGACCAAAAAAAAAAATTAAACGCTTAACGTTTTTTGTCCACCACAAAGGCGATTTCAAAGACGGGGCACAGATTAGGCTCTAAACAAATCTGGACCCCAGCTGTATTCGATCCAGCGACCTTTCTGTCGAGAATCGAACGCTCTATCACCGAGTCACCCAACTCGCCATCCAGAAGACAACGATATAATCTCTCGTACCTGAACAACAAACAGCCTATGCCAGTGGGGGAAGGTGGCCATGCCGTGGATGCAGCAAGCGTATCGGACCGCGGCGTCAGGCCTCGGGCAACGTGCAGGCAGACCGTGGAACTCTGCCACAGCCTGGTAGCCGTCCACGGAGGTATCGTTCTGGAAGCGAGACATGGCCTGACGCAGCTCATAAATCTCCTCGTCCGTCAAGACCTCGATGTCCTTGCGAACAAGAGTGTTTGGTCCTGGTGAGTGGGCGTCCGAAGCTGCAAAATTCAAGGAAGTTAAGCAACAGGGGCAGATCAGTTTCCTCGAGGGAGTAGGGGGGGGGGGGTCTCACTTTTGGTTTGGGACCTTCAGCCTGATACAAAAGGCTTCCCCGACGCTAGACCTTACCTTCCAGGGGCCAAAAACTCGAAAAGCGGGGTTGGGGGGGGGGGAGGGGGGAGGGATGGGGGAGGAGAGGCGGCGCGTGCGTCTTAAGACTCTCATCATTCGCCAAAATATCAAACAACGGGGGGGGGGGGGGGGGGGGGGGGGTCCAAACACCCCAAAAGAGGACTTCTTTATAACATTTTAAAGAATGTGAGCAATAAACAAGTAACCCCTTCACTGCCGACAAAAAGAGAACACGATCCAACTGCAAGAGACCTGGATCCTCTTGAGACTACCTTTAACCCCTTCACTGCCGACAAAAAGAGAACACGATCCAACTGCAAGAGACCTGGATCCTCTTGAGACTACCTTTAACCCCTTCACTGCCGAAAAAAAGAGAACACGATCCAACTGCAAGAGACCTGGATCCTCTTGAGACTACCTTTAACCCCTTCACTGCCGACAAAAAGAGAACACGATCCAACTGCAAGAGACCTGGATCCTCTTGAGACTACCTTTAACCCCTTCACTGCCGACAAAAAGAGAACACGATCCAACTGCAAGAGACCTGGATCCTCTTGAGACTACCTTTAACCCCTTCACTGCCGACAAAAAGAGAACACGATCCAACTGCAAGAGACCTGGATCCTCTTGAGACTACCTTTAACCCCTTCACTGCCGACAAAAAGAGAACACGATCCAACTGCAAGAGACCTGGATCCTCTTGAGACTACCTTTAACCCCTTCACTGCCGACAAAAAGAGAACACGATCCAACTGCAAGAGACCTGGATCCTCTTGAGACTACCTTTAACCCCTTCACTGCCGAGAGAAACCAAACACTATACAAATGTTAAAATGAAAATGAAAATGTTTAGTTTTGAATGTCTTATCAAATTCGACACACACATGGTTCAGATAATTTCAACGGGACTTGGTGCTGTAACACGTTTCGCATAGTGATGTCTTTTGAGCGTCGAATCAAAGTAATAACTTTAGGTTTAACTCGCTCACTGACGAGAAAAATTGAGCGCGATGGATCTGCAAGAGGCATAGATCCTCATGAGACCCCGCGACTGCGGGGGCTCATGAGGATCTATGCCTCTTGCTGAGACCAACTTGGATCCATGTTTCTTGGACGGTTTTGGCGTTTTGGTCGTTGAATGAACGAAGACTTCAGAAACAACAATGTACGTACAGTGGCAGGGAAGGGGTTAAAAAAATTATGCTTTCGCCCATGTCAGTAGGTGCACCGGTGTGTGCCTTGGGACCTTATGGCTCTACACACAAAGTATTACTTCAGGCATCGATAAAGGGAAGGGTTAACGCTTTTAGCCCCACGGGTGCATTTCCCAAATTTTGGAAGTGTTACGTCACGACTATGTACCAGGTGCAGGAGGTGGATTGACCATGATAATTTAAGGCTAGTGCCAAATTAGCTTGGCGCCTTCAGGCGCCACACTAATCTGGCACTACCCTTGAATTATCACTGTCAATCGATATCCTGCTGTAGGGTGTTGGGGCTAAAAGGGTTAATAGTTCGCAATTATCTCCTTTAACTCATTCAGCCATGACGCACTACAGCAGGAGACGGGCGACCATGATAATTCAAGGGTAGTGCCTGTCGGCGCCAAGCTCATCTGGCACTGCCCTTGAATTATCATGCAACTGGTGCATAGTCATTAGATGACGCCTCCAAAATCTGGGAAACACGGCCGTCGGGCCGAATGAATTAAATTGCTCTCACTCTGCCTTCCAAGCAAATAAGGGGTAGTATAAAAGCGAGTGCCTTCTGGTGTGGATTGTTAAAAAAGAAAAGGTAGAAAAGTCTTAACCCTTTCACTGCCGGTAATCACGGATTTCGCGCCTGAAACAACTTCACACTGACCGACATTCGCGTGAAGAACGCAATTTCAACGTCACGTGACCAAAACTGGACAGACACGGCACACGACTAACAAGAGACATAAATCCTCATGAGCCCCCGCGTCTGCGGGGGCTCATGAGGATTTATGTCTCTTGCAGATGGGTAGCGACTGTCTTGCCCCGGCAGTTAAGGGGTTGACTGAGGCAAGAAAACGTTGTATGGGAAATTTCCAGCGATTCGCTTGAACTCTTAATATCGATCTGACAGATCCAATTATTTCAAAAGTGTTAGTGAATTCAAATGGCCACGCGCTCGCATTCCTTGCCTCCTTCACTGTCGAGAAAAAGTGAACACGATCCAACTGTAAGAGGCATAGATCCTCATGAGCTCCCGTGACTGCGGGGGCTCATGAGGATCTATACCTCTTGATGAGACCAATTTGTATCCATGTTCCTTGGACGGTTATGCCTGTTAGTCTTTGACCGAACAAAGATTTCAAAGATTTCAAAAACAACAATGCACCTACACGGCAGGGAAGGATGTTCAATGTGACAAAGCCGGAATATCTTCTCTGATATGTAACTCACCGTCTTTGTAGCCCGCAGGCGGGCGGTGGGATCCGTACGGCTTGGGGATGAGGTTGGAAGGCAGGGCCGTGCCGTTGACGTGGAACAGCTCCGCCTTCACCTCCCACGCGCCGTCCAAAGCCACGCCCAGACGCTGCACAGCGTCCGAGACGTCGAAGTAATAAGGCAGGTGGAACTCCCACGGCATCTCGTTGGCCCCGCCCAGGAGGAAGAAATCGCCGGCAAACTCGCAGTGATTCGTGTCCCCTTTGTCGCAAACCTGTTCACAGGAGAGAGTTTAATTAACCCATTTTAGCCCCAAGGTCCCATTTCTCAAATTTTGGAGGTGTTGCCTAATGACTATGTGCCAGTTGCAGGAGATTGATTGACCATGGTCATTCACGGGTAGTGCCAGGTTAACTTGGCGCCTGAAGGCGCCAAGCTAATTTGGCACTAACCTTGAATGATCATGGTCAATCAAGCTCCTGTTGTAGGGTCTCACGGCTAAATGGGTTAATGCAGTAAAACTATTTCACAACAGTCGCTAGTGGCATTTAGGTTCTAGTTTGTCTTTTTATGGTCGTTGTCCAGGCTTGCAATGTATATGGACTTTTACTGTCTTTTGCATTCCTAGGACACTTCAGATAGTCCATTTGTGTGAAAAGCAAATGTTTCATAGCGATAAAGTAAAACAAAATCGTGCTTTTCACAAATATGGAGTTAGTGTTTAGTGCCTTCGCAGGACGGAGTTGGCAGAGTTACTACCAAACAACGGTCATGACTCCCCGCGAATGGGGGTACTCATGATGATCTATGTCTCTTGAAACCGTATGTTGATCGCTCTTCTCCGACCAACGAAATAGAATATATTATGCGCACTTAACCCTTTTAGCCACAAGGTCCCATTTCGCCAAAATATCAAACAACGGGGGGGGGGGGGGGTCCAAACACCCCAAAAAGGGACTTCGTTATAGCATTTTAAAGAATTTGGGGTGGGGGGGGGGGAGGAGGGGGTCCGTAGCCCCTGTAACCCCCCCCCCCCCCCAGATTCGCCCCTGAGCAATAAACTTAACCCTTTTAGCCCCAAGGTCCCATTTCTCAAATTTTGGAGGTGATGCCTAACGACTGTGTTATTTCAAGGGTAGTGCCAGATTATCTTGGCGCCTGAAGGCGCCAAGCTAATCTGGCACTACCCTTGAATTATGATGGACAAGCCATCTCCTGCTGTAGGGATCCGGGGGTAAAAGAGTTAAAAACACACACACACACACACACACACACACACACACACACACACACACACACACACACACTAAATTGAAAGGGGTGACTGCCAGTTGACTCATTCGAGACGTGCCTCATCCGAGTTAAGCGCGTATTTGAATGTAGCACGTCTTGAATGAGTTAACGTTTAGATCATGTACCTTCACTCTGACGTTAGCCGAAAAGCCCAGACCATGCAGGCTGAAAACGGCAAAGGATCGCTCCCGGGCATGGCGCTGTTCCAGGAGACTCTCCAGCCGTTCCAGGTTCATGCCGTGGAGCTTTAGGTCATCGTACCAGTATCCGAGCTGGAAGTGGCTGCAAAATATATATATCACACATAAACACAAGCTCAAAAGTTAAGCAACTTTTTTTTTCTTTTTTTTTTTTTTTCTTTTTTTTTTTTTTTTTTTTTTTTTTGGGGGGGGGGGGGTTCTACTTCACCTCTCTGCATCCGTTAACCCTTTCCCTGCCGCTAATCGCACATTTTAATGTGATTCTGAAATCTGTGTCCTTTCAACAATCAAAAGATACAACCGTCCGAGGAAACAAATTGGTCTCAGCAAGAGGCATAGATCCTCATGAGCCCCCGCAGTTGCGGGGGCTCATGAGGATCTATGTCTCTTGCAGGTCCATCGCGTTCACTTTTTCTCGGCAGAGAGCGAGTTAAACCAAAAGTTATTATTTTGATTCGACACTCAACAGACACCACTATGCTAAACCTGTTACAGCACCAAGTCCCGCGTGTGTCGAATTTAATAAGACATTTAAAAATATATGTTTTCACTATCCCTAAAAGCTGTGGTAGAGCCTTCCCGACTAAGTTGTTATATAGGTCAAATGAAAACAAGCATTTACTGGTGAAACTGTAAATAACTGTCTTTTTGGTATGATTCGCTTGATATTTGCCAGTTTTGAAAAACGTGCTATCCATCGAAATGAAACGAAACCAAAATCCCATTTGAGCCTATTTTGAAAGGTCACCTTTATGAAATGTTGTATCCAAGTAGAGATACTCTCTCAAGGTATGTCTTGAATGGCACAAAGTGTCACCTGTCATTAAAGACTATCATGTAGGTGACCACAGCCATCTAAGTAATGTGCCGTTAAATGGAAACACCACTCAAATGCAAGAGGTATAGATCCTCATGAGCCCCCGCAGTTGCGGGGGCTCATGAGGATCTATACCTCTTGCTGACACCACTTTGAATCCACGTCCCTATCAGGGCCGGATCACTTACATGTTTGGGGGGGGGGGGGGCAAAAAAAATTTGGGGAGAAATTAACCACATGAAACAGACACCTAAAGCAGAGTTTGACTGTTTTGAGTATGGCTTTATTTTGTTTTGTTTTGTTTTGTTTTTTTTTCACCAAGGTGAGCAAAGATCATCCTTCAGTGTATCAAAGTTTTATGTTGTATAGTTTTTTTATGGGGGAAGGGGGGGGCCACCCCCCCCCGGCCCCCCCCCCCCTTGGATTCGGCCCTGCCTAGAACAGCTACGGCTTTTAGGTGTTGACTGAACGAAGACTGCAGAAACACAATCTGCGTCAGCTGGTACTGAACAGGTGGTCTCTCTTAAGGGTGGTCCCTCAAAAGAGGCTCTGCTGTACTCACTTGAACAGGTCCTTGGGCTGGCTGTAGGTGTGGGTGAGCTCCACGGGGTTGGACTCCCTGTCGAAGGGCCTCAGTTTCCACTGCAACTGCTCCACGCTGCAGTCGACGCTCTCGTACGGCTTGCCCTTCCTCTTTTGCAGCTGCTGCCAGATGACGAAGATCCGGTCCATGCTGGAGTGGTGCAGGAAGAAGATGGGGTCGTAGGAGCTGTACTCCAGCGTGGACATGGAGTAGCGGTGGCGGCCTCCCACCAGGTAGTGGATGTGGTTGTGAGCCACCTCGAACTGCACCTACATTTTGATACAGATATGGAGGCTAATGCTTTTACTTGCCACTATGCTCGATTGCACCTACATTTTGATACAGACATAGAGGTATACTTGCCACTAAGCTCGACTGCACATACATTTTGATACAGACACAAAGGCTAGTGTTTTTACATGCCACTATGCTCGACTGCACCTACATTTTGAAACAGACATGGAGACTAACATTTTCACTGCCACTAAGCTCGAATGCACCTACATTTTGATACAAACACGAACGTTATGTTACCTCTTTCGAGACGTCCCGCATCCGGATTCGCGACTTTACGCCGCGAATCCGGATGCGGCATGTCTCGAAAGAGTTAACGTTTTCAATGCCACTAATCTCGATTGCACCTACATTCGATACAGACACAGAGGCTAAAGTTTTCACAGGCACTAAGCTCGATTGCACCTCAATTTTGATACAGAAACGGAGATTAACCTGCTCAGTGCCCAGAATATCTGAACGCCATCCAACTGCAAGAGGTATAGATCTTCATGAGCCCCCTCAGCTGCGGGGCTCATGAGGATCTATGCCTCTTGCCGACACCAGTTTGAATCTATGTTCCTAGGACAGCGAAGGTCTGTTGATGCTGAATTAACGAAGATTGCCGAACCGCCCTCTGCGTGAACTGGCACTGAAGAGGTTAATCTTTCCTGCTAATCTTCCCTCCTATTATGGCTTTAAAAGCAAATTCAACACCGAACGATCCCATCAATCGAAGAAACATGGTTATGAATAAGGTCATCAAGAGGCATAGAACTTCATGAGCCCCCGCATCCGCGGGGGCTCATGAAGTTCTATGCCTCTTGCAGTTAGGCGGTGTTCGCATTTTGCCGGTAGTGAAAGGGTTAAACAAGGCCTACGTTGGCAGTCCTCATGTTACAATTCCTAGTCGCCTCTGCAGTGAACCTATTTCCGTTGCAGATTTTCCCGGCATTCGCGTCGGACTTCCTGTGTGTTTTCTTCCATGTGACCGAACAGACGCAAGCTACGTATATGTTCTAAACTGAGAAACGTTCGACCTCGTGAAATATTTGCCAGATTTCTCGATAGCTTAATACCGAATACAGTCTGCCAATGGAAATATTAAGCGCACGAAACACTAGACTAATTTGTTTAAGGTAGAACCTGTTTTAAGCTACCACCTTACTGACAAGACAAAATAATAATAATAATAATAATAATAATAATAATAATAATAATAATGAGTTACTTGTATAGCGCCTAACTTCTGATTAGAGCTCTAGCCGCTTAACAAAAGCTAATTGTACAAAAAATAACTAATTAAAAAAACGCAATTTACAAGATTTTTTTTAATACAACGCACTCTATAAACAATCTATAAAGTCACCATTCAAAAATGCTACGCTTATGGACTCATACTCGCACTCACGCCAGGGCGTGCACACACACACACACACACACACACACACACACACACACACACGCAAGCACACACACACACACACACACACACACACACACACACACACACACAATTACTAATAGAGACAGAGATGACTTCAACATGACAGGTCTGTGACAAAAGTCATTCGTAGCAGACAAAAAATAAGATGGGTCTGTAGGGCTCGCCTGAATGCCTCTCTAGAATCCACGTATATCAGTTCGCGGGGGAGGTCATCCAAACAACTGGGCTCTGGTTCCTGAATGACCTCTCACCGAACGACTTTGTTTTGACGAGAGGGATACGTAGGACTCAAGAGTCGGCAGCAGAGCGCAATTTTTGTCTTAAAGGCGTATACAGCTGGAGAATATAGGCAAGATAGTGTGGGCAGGAACAGGTAATGCAACTGTGAGTCATGTATGAAATTTTACACTGAAACCGAGCTAATGAAAATAAAAATGATATTAGAAAACAGCCTCCCAGTAACTGCCAACCAACTGTCCCTCTGCACTGCAGCGAGGTTTTGGCGTGGGACGAAAAACAGCTCAGAACGAAGCAGTTAGGACTACGACGGGCTATTGAAAAGTACGTGCAGCTGGAACCAGGTGCTATCTTAAGAGAAGCATTGAAGGCCAAAGTGTCACCTGTCACCAAATACCATCATTTAGGTGGCGAAGCCACCTAAATGATGGTCTTTGGTGACAGGTGACAGGTGACACTTTTGGACTTTTTGACCTGCCTTCAAGACTAGGTCTTCAAGTCTTTGATGTCAGGTGATCAAGCATAAGCGTAGTCTCCCAAAAATAGGCTCCGCTGTGTCTTTTATGGCCATCTGAAGAGGTCATCGCTGATTCAATATTCAGTTTACGAATTTCGAACTGACGAACGTGAAACTCTCTTCAAAATGTGACTGACCTCAAACTGGCAGTAGTCTTCCTGTTCCAGGGCGTCCAGGATGATGTTGAACAGTTGCGTGTTCTGTCCTGGCTCCACGTGCTCGAACAGACGCTCGTCAACTGCACGCGCAGTACGCACGCGCTTGCTGCCGAGGTCAATGTCGCCAGAAAACCACGCGTTCCGGCGGCCCAAGCCTCCACTAGGATCACGGAAAATCTCGTCCTGAAATAAACATCAGACAGCAGTATGTGCAGTTTCTCTGATACATTTTATCGCAAAACGTTTTCTTTTATTTGTGCCAATTTGTCTTCCTGCTCTCTTTCACGTGTGTTCCTATAGTGGTGGGTGGGGGGAGGGGGTGTGTTGGAGGCTTAACCCATTTAACTCAACGACCTACAGCTGGAGATGGATCAGCCATGATAATTCAAGGGTAGCGCCAGATTAGCTTGGCGCCTGATGGCGCCAAGCTAACCTGGCACTACCCTTGAATTATCATGATGGATCCATCTCCTTCAACTGGCACATAGTCGTTAGATGACACCTCCAAATTTGGGGTAAATGCGGCTGTTGGTTTAAATGGGTTAAGGGCAGATATGGGAGGCTCCATAAACTCTGGAACCTCCCTCCCCTATCCCCTGTGCGTTAAACCGTCGGTCGGCCAATGCAAAAGGGCGCGCAGTCCTGATAAGTCATTTGAATCCTAGCTCCGCATGCTTTGCGGTTAAACCGAAGGTAGACCGTCGGGGTCCGACCCTTTAACCCTTTTAGCCCCAAGGTCCCATTTCTCAAATTTCGGAGGTGTTGCCTAAAGACTATGTACCACTTGCAGGAGATGGATTGATCATGTTAATTCAAGGGTAGTGCCAGATGAGCTTGGCGCCTTCAGGCGCCAAGCTCATCTGGCACTACCCTTGAATTATCATGATCATTCCATCTCCTGCTGCAGGGTCCCGGGGACAAAAGGATTAATGTGTATGTGGCTTTTTGCCTCCTGTCTCATACCTAACTTTTCACTTATATTTTGATAGAAAATTATTACATAAACATCTAGGTGTATGTGTGGTGAGCTAAGAGGCCTAGACAAGTCAACTTAGCCTACTTGGACTAATCCGGAATAACCTGTTACCTCCACAAGGCGAGGCAGGTGGGTGAGGATCTCCGTGGTGTCCCAGTACGGCACGCCGAAGTCCAGACCCCTCTTGTGAAGCAGCTGTTCAAACTGCATGACGTACAGTCTGTGCCACTGGGGGAACACCGCCATGCCGTGCAGACAACAAGCCTGGGGGTTACCGCCGGCATCCTGGCACATAGACGGCTCACCGTGGTACGCCGCTAGCGCCTACAAAAAGTGGAATAAGCCGTGATAGAAAAAAAGAAGAAACAAAAAGATAAATTCTTACTTGAAGTCCTGTGAGGGCAAAACACAGTAAGTCCATTTTTGTCAAAAGCGAGGTTTTCATTGCAATAAAGTGAAAATCTTGCTTTTGACAAAAACGTACTGTCTGTCTTTTGTCTTCACAGCTTGACAGCATCGTACTTAGTTCTTTTGATGTGCAGTAATTCCTACCCACAATGACCACACCAGACAGGCGAGCAGCCTATTTAGAAGCCAAGTTTTTGAAGAACGTATAGGCATGGTAGTATGGGGTTACATTTGAATTATTATGACGGGCCATCTTCCAAAGCTGAAGGTACGCAGTCATTAATCCTTTTATCCCTAAGGTCCAATTTCTCAAATTGTGGAGGTGTTTCCTAACGACTATGTACCAGTTGCAGGGGATGGATTGACCATGATAATTCAAGGGTAGTTCCAGATTAGCTTGGCGCCTGAAGGCGCCAAGCTAATCCGGCACTAACCTTGAATTGTCATGGTCAATCGATCTCCTGCTGTAGGGACTCGGGGCTAAGTGGGTTAAAGGTCTTTCAAAACTCATTATTAGGTCTGAATATAGACGATAAATGAGAAGTAGGTCTCTCCACCCCACCCCACCCCACACGTTTTTTTTTAATGCTATATCAAAGCCCGTTTCGGGGAATATCGACCACCCCCCCTCCTCCCCCAACCCCATCCATTCTCCCACCCACTACACCCACCCCGGCGCTTTTCGATATTTTGGCGGGTGGCGAGAATGGTGCTAGAGGTTTACACGCATACACATACGCTTTTGGAAAGTTCGGCCACTGGGAAGCAAGGCTTTCCGTCTGGGGGCCTTTTGTGTCCGGCTAAAGGTCCCAAACAAAAAGCTGAAACAAGCCCCCATCCCCCCACCTCTCCCACCCCAGCCCCCACCCCCAAACCCCCCACCCCCAAACCCCCACCCCCCCACCCCCACCGCCACCCCCACCCCACCCCCAGCCCCCCCCCCCTCGCCGAGGTAACTGATCCTCCCCTGGCAGGAATCTGACAACATCGCGTGTTTCTCACTCACCTGAAAGCCTGTTGCTGTCTTGTCCTTTACCAGATCTCGGAGATAGTTCTGAAGCCTGATGACCTCCTGATCGGTCAGTTCCTCCACATTCTTTCTGATCAGTGTACCTGCAATGGGTTTTGTGACTATAGTGATCTTCGCATTTAACCTCTGACGTCCTTTTTTTTTTTCTTTTGACGACTTCACTTTGACCAAAGAAAAACACCCATATGCAAGAGACATAGATCCTCATAAGCCCCCACAAATTGCGGGGGCTTATGAGGATCTATGCCTCTTGCTGGCTTTATTCATTCGTGGATGTCTCGAAAGATGGTCGAAATGTGGTAGAGCATACTAGCAAAAGTATAATGTTGCAGCTCATGAGTAGGTATATTTCAGATTATCACGTGTGTGCGCAGTTGAGGAAGTCAGAGTCCTATCGACAAATGCAGCAAGATATGTGTGCGCTGGTCTCCGAGGCCTAAGGTACAGAAGCACACTATAGAAAACCTTTCAGTCCCAGGACAAGTTTGAGAAACGGTAAAACCTGTTAAAGTAACCTTTTTTTGCAAGGAAAATGGTCTTAAAAGACAGATACTCTCTTATGAGAAGTCTTTTACGGCAGAGAGTGTCACCTGACATTAACCCATTACATCCTGATGCTGATTTATTTTTAATTATTTGCTTATTGTCCTCTGAAAGCTACATTACAGATTATTAGATAGATCAATCGTTTACAGTTCAAGGGTGATGCCGGAATAGCTTGGCGCCTTAGGCGCCAAGCTATTCTGGCACCACACTTGAGCTATCATAGTCAAACTTATTTCAGGCAATAGTGTATCATGATAAAAAGGGTTAAATACAGTCATTTAGGTGGCTACATACACTTAAACGATGGTCTTCAATGACAGGAGATCTCTCATAAGGATGGTCGGTCAAAACAGGTTCTGCTGTATATCGAAAATGACGCTCGCGAACAGTGCTTGAATCATGACGGCGCCTGGAAATACGCTGCGGCTGTCTGGCCGGCACCACCCTTGATTATCACTGTCGATTTATCTTCCGCTTGTGTTTGACAGACGCATATGAAATCTGAGTCCTTCGTTCAAAGCGTGCACAAAGGGCAATGGAGTGAGTGTGTGACGCTGAGACACGATTAGTCCTGATCGGATTACATGACAAGCTATAGAGCGGACGCATATCTCCGGTTACAAACAATTAGTTTCCAGTCTGGCACGTTATGCAGATGACAGATTGGTTCCTGGTTGGAGGTCATTGTTATTTACTATTATTTATAAAGGTTTAACACGGTTCCGTCTACTAAGGGTATCTTAACACGGAGAAAACAAAAGCCTGGCCAGCGAGACTAAAAGACGAGTCTTCAATCAAAACAGGGCGTAAATGAGTATTAAGAATGTATCATCATAAAGAAAATTCAGACGAAAAAAAATTGTCTGCCGTCCGGGGTGATCGTAACAAAAATGCTTTTAACTCCTTAGCTACCGGAGCAAAGTGAACGCCACACAGCTGCAAGAGACATAAACCCTCATGAGCCCCCGCAGTCGCGGGGGCTCATGAGGGTTTATGTCTCTTGTAAGTCATGTGTTCTTTGTGCCTATTGTGGGTACCATTAATTAACATTCTGCATCAGTGTGTGGTAGTTTCAGACGCGCGGATCGTGGTCACTTGCAGTAAGTTCAGTGCTACACCACAGAACAGTTTTTATACTACATATTTATTAACTCATTCAGCGCGACGGCCGTATTGCCCAAATTTTGGGGGCGTCGTCTAATGACTATGCACCAGTTGCAGGAGATTGATCGACCATGATAATTCAAGGGTAGTGCCGGATTAGCTTGGCGCCGACAGGCGCCAAGCTAATCTGGCACTACCCTTGAATTATCATGGTCGGCCCATCTCCTGCTGTAGTGCGTCAGGGCTCAATGGGTTAAGAGATAATCTTGCCTGGGGAAACATACCTCAAAGAACCTTAAATGGATGTGAACGTATAATACTTGTCAGTGATATCACTGCAAATACATAAGTACGGATATGTTATTCCACCGCTTAGTTCATATCACAGGTACAAAGTTATCGCTTCCTTGCGCCAATAAACCATTTTTGACCAGAATTCATTTCATTTGAATAATCTATCTGCTGTGTGAATTAACTACTTCCGTGTCAGCACCTAGATGTGTGATGTTCCTTGAATCGTCACACTCTTTTATGCCGGCTGATCCATTCATAGCCGAGAAAAAAATTAAAGACCATCGACATGTAAGAGGCATAGATCCTCATGAGCCCCAGCACTTGCGGTGGCTCATGAGGATCTATGCCTCTTGCGTCCACATTCCTTTTACGGCTGGGGACTTTGACGTTCAATTAACAAAGATTTATTATTGGAATCTGCATCCACTGGCAGTGAATGGGGTTGACAACCTGTATCCGAAAGCTACACATCTGAAATAAGGCAACCGATTACAAGCGCAGATTCACATGACCTCCCGCATATGCGAGGGCTCATAAGGATCTATATGTGTCTCTGGCATCTGGTCGCGCTCTACGCTGTGCTCCAGCGGTACAGCCAAGATCAGCCTAAGTCCACCATCTGCTGATCAGATGGCAAAGCGCGGGATTGAGTTCACTGATGACATTGTAAATGTTGTGTACAATTTCACACACTATTCTTCTTTATCCAAAACAAGCGCTTTCGTGTCTGTTAACTATTAAAGTCTGACACTTCATTCCCCAAATTTGGGAGGCATCCTCTGGCCATAACGCATACCGGTTGTGGGAGATGGCTGGACAATGATAGTTCAAGGGTAGTGCCAGATTAGCTTGGCGCCTAAAGGCGCCAAGCTAATCTGGCGCTACCCTCGAATTATCATGATTTATCCATCTCTTACTACATTTTGTCAGACGTGAACGATGAAACTGTCGATTTAACCCCTTCTCTGCTACTGTAGATATATTGTATTTCTGAAATCTCTGTTCATTCAACAACCACGCCACAACCGTCCAAGGAACGTAGATACAAATTGGTCTCCGCAACTGCGGGGGTTCATGAGAATCTATGTCTCTTGCGGTTGGATCGCGTTCATTTTTTCTCGACAGCGAAGGGGTAAAAAAAAAAAGTCAGATCGGGTGGTGCTGCACTGCGGGGGCAATTTTTTGGAAATAATGTTCATGTTCCATTAAAACAGTATCTGACCTGACATATCATCGTTATTGGACGACGGCGGTGACGACTGAGGGTATGAAAGAGGGTCGTGCGGTGGTGAAGGTGGCGGTGGTGCAGGTGGCGGTGGTGGTGGTGGTGAACGTGGTGGTGGTGGTAGCAGTATCGATGAGGATAACGATGGCGAATCGAGATCAAAGGAATTAAAGTCAAACGTACCTTTTGTCACAAATACCTGCAAGTAAAATCACACTGTGAAAGTTTATTGGTTGGAAAATAAATAATCAAGAGAAAAAAAATGTATATTTTTTCAAGTTAAAGCGATCTGCTCATGAGTGGGCATTAATCGCTAAAATGTGCCGACTCGACGGGTTCTAAATTTCTCTAGTCTCAACTAAGCCTTTTCTACCCATCTTTTCACGAGTCATGTGCTTAGGCGCACGCAAATTGTTCTCTACTCCCCTTTTAAGTGTTCAACGTAGGCTGAGGAGCAAAAGAAATGCGACATTTTTGGAATCATCGGAAACACTTTTCCAAAAATGTCGCATTTCTTTTGCTCCTCGGTATACAAACAGAAGACGGTTTTCCTTCCACTTTACAACATTCAAACTTCATGTCGCATTACTTTTTCTCGTCAATACAGTGTCGTTTTTCGTAGCTACGGGTTTACCTTGTTTTCCACATGTATAAATGGTTATCGGAGAGGCAGGGGAAGTGGGAAGTTGGGGGGAGGGGGGGGGGGGCGACCACACGTAGATCTGCTTTTTTCTGCCCTTTGGTATACAAAAATACAGATCCATTATGTTCAAATAATCATCCATTTCACTAGGTTCTCATACGAATGACATTGTTTTGTTTTTGAAAAAAATAAGGATCGAATTCAGAGTTCATAAATTATATTTTTTTTTTTTTTTGGCATCCTGTCTCGGAAGACAATGGAGTATATGCGCTTGCTGGGTCAGTCACTGGAGTGACCTCTCCAGGGCGCAAGCCTGGGCAAAGTGTATGGAGATCATGGGGTGCCCAGTCGTCAAGATCCCCCTCTCGGCCTCGCTGATGTATCCAAAGGAATGCAAAGCAGTAC
Organism: Semisulcospira habei; assembly: GCA_036245525.1. Classification (NCBI taxonomy): domain Eukaryota; kingdom Metazoa; phylum Mollusca; class Gastropoda; family Semisulcospiridae; genus Semisulcospira; species Semisulcospira habei. The sequence goes on from BTPG01000007.1 coordinate 53,757,588, forward strand.
GTTTGGCACCAGTTTGGCTGCAGGAGCTGCCAGAACAGTGCGTGAATACAGGCAACTGTCTGCCTTCGGGGCTCCACTCCTGATTTGAAGGGTTTACTCCCCCACATTTGGCCGTTGGATCCAACCTGATCTCCTCCGTCCTCTAGCCGTTGGCTGTCAGAAACAGCTCATCCGCCTAGTGGTGCAATGTGAACACCATCCCCTCACGTGGTTTAGCCCACCAGCTGAGGTGGTTTGCCAGGGTGTGGCGCTTGGAGCCAACACGAGAGAGATTAAGGAGATGGATGAGGACCAGTGATGCCCGTCCGTCCTATGTAGGACGCAGCTGCCGAACAGCAAAGGTGCTACCTCTATCCAAAGCCCCCCTACACCCCTAAATTATATATATATATATATATATATATTTTACTTTTAACAAAGGCGACGCCCAAAGCCATAAAATGCACTCAATCGGAGTAGATCCAAGGGACGTAATTTTTCATTTATTTCTGAGAATGCTGTTCTAGTGCCATGGGATTCCAGGCTGGTAAGCTTGCCTTGTGTCATCAGGACGTCAGCTGCCCTTTTGTGACTGCATCGCTTATTAGATCTTCTGAGCCTTCCACTGAACACCTATTACATAAAGCAATAGGGACTACCCCCAGGCGCCCCGCCACCCGCTGGAGAATATCCAGTCCTCCCCCCGAGGGGGGAAGATAGAAAATGTTCCCAAACAGATATTGGACCTGCTGAGTAGATTTAATAAACTCTTCTGTTGTAAAAGCTTACCAATAAGGAGTATGACATTAGTTTAGGTATCGTTGCTGCAGTATTGTACCAGATCATTAACCCTTTTCGTGTCCGTAGCGGTTTCAGTCGCGATGATTACTGAAGGAATCATCGCGACTAAAACCGCTACCGACACGCAAAGGGTTAATATTTACTGCTGAATATTTAAAGTTTATTTTATTTTGTCTCAACAAATTTGTTGGCACATTCGACTATTACATTATGAGTAGATAATGGTTTTCAACACTCAAAAAGTGATGTCTTTTGAAAACACGGACAATTAAAATAAGTGACACGCATTCTCACCTGAACACACAGCACCAGTAGAGCGAAAGCCCAACGTACTGACGCCATGGTGCCAAGCACACAGCACTGCTGATCCAAGCCCTAAAGACTCGAACCTAGCGCCCTCAAATAGGAGCAGAGCACGTCAAGATGAGGGGCAGCTAACTCTCCTCGGAGGAGCGACCGCTGGACCACGGCTGCGCAAGTAGTTTTATACTGACAATCACATGACCAAGAATGCCTTTGTCACACATATTGACGTAAGCACACGTCCATTTCGAAAGAAATAGGGTGTGTAAGCTGGAAATGTACCATCGCAGATTCTAGTCATTATGATTATTAACCATCTGGGTGCCAGCAGCGCTATTGGTCTCGGTGACCGCGACCAAAATCGATGCGGACAGCCAAAGGGTTAATGAGTGACCTTTAGGATTTGTGTTTTTGCAGCCTTTCCTCATTTACACACAAAAACAATTGTAATTTGTTTTTAGACACATTTTGGTATCGTTTTCGTTTATACATGATCATCAATTAACACCTTCACTGCTAGTGCGCATGGTTTGCATTCTAGCCAGCAAGAGGCATAGATCCTCATGAGGCCCCGCAACTGTGGGGGCTCATGAGGATATATGCCTCTTGCAATTCTCTTCTGTATTCACCGCTTCCCCTTACTGAGGGAGTTAATACTCCTATTTGTTTCTATTCCATGAATAGATCCCCTGCGCGTAACCCCACTTTGAAAATGGTTTCTTCCAAACACGCATTAATTAACTGAGTGGATAGCGCGACCCAAGCCTGCAGAATGGGGACGAAAACACAGTAACTGATACACAGCATTATATTACTTCTGGAATCTGCGCCGTCATATTCGCATCTCCACATGTAGGTCGTATTGACTGACATTATATGCCAAAGCTTTACTCGACAAGTTCAGATCTGCTAGAACGAAGAGAAACCTTTGTGGCCGTCACTGACAAGGGGATGGTGAGCCGGATCAGGACTCCTGTTTATAAATGTGCGTATGTGCGTCTACAACGCACTACACTTCAAATTCGAGCACCGATAATGTGACAAAGGGGTAGGCAAGCGCACTAAACTTAAATTCAATACATTGCTGCACAAACAACTGAAACAGTAATACTGATCCAATGTTATTGTATTCTTTCTTTTTTTTAACTTTCATTAAAAATATATATATTTTTTTAAATATTTGCGTGTCGGTACCTGATTTTGTCGCGATGATTCCTGTAGAAATCATAGCGACAAAAACCACTACCGACACGCAAAGGGTTAGATGTTCAGATGGGGTCTGTGCATCCTCTACAATTTACACCTGGAGGTATGCAGCATGCTGACCCTTTACGATGCTGTGAAAACGGCAGCCCTGACGATTCTGCGTAGGGAAAGAAGGGGTAAGCCATGAGTCAAGGAGAAGCATACAGATTTTAATAAGTCCCAGCGCGCGCGCGTGTGTGTGTGTGTGGGGTGGGGGGGGTTGGTGGGGGGATGGGGGGGGGGCTCATTAGGACCTGTACCTCTGCAGGCAAAGCGTGTCGTAATAGACAATACATTCCTGCCCAGTAAAGACAAAAGACAAGAAGTCCATTATCATATTGCATTACAATGAAAATCCCACTTTTCACAAAAATGAACTTGCTGTCGTTTACCTTCACATGGCTGATTTAGATGGTACACTAAATAGAGACACACTTTTTTCTCATGTCAGTTACTTGCAGGATTGGCTTCCAGTGTATTGCTGCCAACCGCACGTCGACCGAAGAAATGCTTATCGGCGTCATGCTTTCAGTACTATTTGACGTTCTCCATGCCAATGGACCTACTGCCCAGGCTATGCTTGAGTCCAGAGCAATGACTGAGAGGACAGACACCCTTGCTGGTAAGACAGAAATCACACAAAGCCTACGAAATCCTGACCACAAGGTGACTGGGAAATATTAACTCATTCAGCCCGAGGCACGTACTTCCCAAATTGTGGAGGCGTCATCTAACGACTATGCACCTGTTGCAGGAGATGGATCGACCATGATAATTCAAGGGTCGTGCCAGATTAGCACTAGGTACTACCCTTGAATTATCATGGTCGATCCATCTCCTGCTGTAGAGCGTCCGAGCTGAATATGTTAATAAATTGTGTTGTAACTGTCTTTTCTAAGCGTGTTTCCTTCTCCGTTGGGTTCTTCTAAACACAAAGCCTACGAATGGGCAGATCAACTGTCGTGAGAAGCACGAGAAAGCATTTCCAGGAACAGAGCTAACGGTGACACACAATCGATCGCCCCCGTAGAACAGGTGTGGATACATTTTCTCTATCCCAAAAAAAAAATGATATATTTGATATCTGAGGGGATTGGGGTGGCTGGAGATACTCTGACCCCCCGCCCCCCCCCCTCCCCACCACCCACCACCCCCACCCCTCTACATTTTCTTTGGGCGGGGCTGGCGTGGGGAAAAGGAAAGGGCTCCCCCCTCCCCCACCCCCCTGCCCGGTTCCTACGCCACTGATAATGTATAAATCCAGACTGGTTGTCTCCCTCAGTTCAGCGAATCGAGGGAAACAACCGCAGTTTTAACGCAGTCATTGTTCCATGGCCACTAAGCTTTTTCTACGCAACCTTTCTATCTTCGGGTTCGTTTGAGACGGATTTTTTTCTCCACTTGGTCTAGAACGCATTCAAATATTTACATTGTGTTCTGCAAAGACCAATGTACGGAAACACACTCGCCCGAGTTTTTACGGCCTCAATGCCGGTTTTCATCGGTGATATCAACAAGCCGGTTCATGCTTTTAATCTTTCTGCGCGTGGCGTGGAAAGTCTAAAAACATGAACCGGCTTCTTGACATTTTCACAGCTTCGATCTATTTCGATTCGGTTGTTGACCGCATTCGCCTTAACTCATTCGAGATGTGCCGCCTCCGGATGCGCGACTTAAGCCGCGTATCCGGAGGCGACACGTCTCGAATGAGTTCATTTCATTTGATGAAATTTGAAATGACAACGACAAAGGACGTCGGGGCTGAGACTACTTTTCGATGAATGTAGCAGACGAGAGTAGAATGCGCGCACCTGCTGACGGTGCAATGCAAAACTGTCACCATGTGGATAGTGTAACTCAAATAAAAAATTATTTTATTGAAAAGGAAGAAAAATTAGTTTCGTTTGAAATGGTGATTCAGATTGTGAAAGACATTAACATGTATCCTGATCAACAAATTGTCGTCACTTTGCCCCCCCCCCCCTCTCCACACACACACACACACACACACACACACACACACACACACACACACACACACACACACACAATAGTCGCCCAACGTGTGCGTAGTTTCAGTTTCTGGGTCACGTGCGTGCTCGAGACCACAATTAATCGAGACTTCACTGAGGGCATATTTATAACATGAAAAGTTCTGTAAGCTTGACTGACCTTACAATTAATGTCAGCAAAACGTGGATTGGTCCCCCAAGACCATCGGGGCAGTTTCGTTGCCTCCTCTATCATGCCGGGCAAGAAGTTTCACAAGATTGGAGCAGTGATAATTATGTGTACGTAGTATCTCTTGCGCCCTGTCAAACATACCCTGCTTTCAACAGTAGATATGCTTGATCATTTAAAAAAAAATCCGTACAATGAAAATATGCATTTAATATCAAGTGCTTTTGAAAGTCGTCTACAAGTATTTTGTGTATCATTAAAATAACAAAAGGGCAACAACAACAAAAAGTCCACTTTGTTCACCCATTCGCCAGCGAAAATCACGAAACTGTCGGACTAGTTGCGGGGGGCGGGGGGGGGGGGGGGGGGCATTTTCAAAAGGTTTCCTCGTGACTCAGACGAACGTTAGAATACATTAGTTTTTTATTTACAAAATTACAAAATATATGGAGAGAGAGAGAGAGAGAGAGAGAGAGAGAGAGAGAGAGAGAGAGAGAGAGAGAGAGAAGAGAGAGGGAGGGAGAGAGAGAGAGAGAAAGAGAGAGAGAGAGAGAGAGAGAGAGAGAGAGAGAGAGAGAGAGAAATTCTCTACACATATAAAAATACATCAGACGATACAGAAAAAGATAAAAGATATATAATTAAAAAAGACCCATTCCCCCACCCCTTCCCCCACCCTCAGAAAGAAAAGAAAAAGAATATATATATTATATATATATATATATATATATATATATATATATATATATATATATATATATATATATATATATATATATATATATAGAGTGTTATAAACCTGACATGTTAATGCAGACAGTCGAACTATTACATACTCTGCAGCAACAGTAGAAGATTTTTAGGTAATAGGAAACTTGTCACTAACTATACGAAATGTAGCATATGGGAGCCGAATATACTATTACTTCTGAAGTAAATATTTATGGAGGCGATCTTTGAAGACGCTACTCTTACAAATTGATTTCAAGTGTGGAGGTAAAGTATTCAACGCTTTAGCGCCTGAAAAAGACAGGCTGGTTTTACAGATGTCTAATCTAATTTTTGGAAGGTGGATGGAACTATTTCTCGTGTTTTTCCTATTATTGTCGAAAAATAGAGTTTTTAGATAGGGTGAGGCTTTTCCGTGCATGATCTTGTGCAGTAGAACACAGCGATTAAATTCAAAATGTTTATTCAATGTTAGTAACTTGAGAGATTTTAATTTTTCGTCAGTCGAAGTAGGACCGGGAAGTATTAATTTAATGCCCCGACGATACAAGGAATTTACTTTTTTCATGTGAACTTCGCTGCATCCATCCCAGACGGTAGAACTGTAGTCACAATGCGTTTTGATATGCGCATGGAAAAAGAGTTTACGGATATCAGTATTAACTATATGGCGTAGTTTTGGTAACAGGACAGATTTTTGGAGATTGTTTTGAATATAGAGTCAGAGTATGCGGTTCCCAGCTTAATTGGTTGTCCACTATAACGCCTAATAAGCGATGCCTAGTTACTTGTTCTACAGGCTGGCTATCTAAGGAGAGTGTTAAAGGTGGTAGACCATGCTGGTGTTTCTGACGTGTAGTAACTAACATGCTCTTTGTCTTTGGAATACTAATAATCATGCGATTATCACTGCACCAGCCTGCTTCTTCATCAAGACTTTGTTGGAGTACCTTATTAATGGTTGCGATATCTTTATCAGATGTGCGTATGGTCGTGTCGTCTGCGAACAGATCGCAGTTTGCGTCTAAATGAGATATGCACAGTGGCAGATCATTAATAAATAGATTAAATAATAAGGGCCCTAGAATAGACCCCTGTGGAACACCGCAAGTTACTAACCCGTCAGAGGAATATTTGCAATTTAGCAGTACTTTCTGCGTTCTGTCCCTAAGATGGGAAGATATAAAGGAGACAGTATTTGAGTCAATGTGATAGAATGGTTTGTTTGTTTTTTTTTTTTAGTATGATAGAGTGGTTGACAAGATCAAAAGCTTTTTTCAGGTTATGAAAGATTGTACCTGATACTTTACTGTCATTTATGGCAGAGAGCCATTTATTAGAGAGAGAGAGAGAGAGAGAGAGAGAGAGAGAGAGAGAGAGAGAGAGAGAGAGAGAGAGAGAGAGAGAGAGAGACTTGAAATGTTTTAACTCAATCATGGCGCCCCGCATCAATAGCTGCGGAAGTGTATAGCTGACCCACCCTCACACACACACCCACTCCCACCCCACACACAGACGCACCCGCCTCCACCGAATCGTTTGATTTTTCCGGCCGGTTGAAGAATTTTGTGAAAGCTGTTTCCGTCCATCGTTATAAATTCCTGCCCCACTTCCCCATCCCCATTTTTCATCGTGAAACGTGGTGAATGCTATGCGGGGGGGTGGGGGGGGGGGGATCGTGAATCGCAAAATAAAGCGTCATGAATCCGCAACGGTACCCCCACCTCCACCTTATGCCCTCCCACCCACCCCACCCACCCACCCACCACCCACCCCCACCCCCACCCCCCCACCCCTCACCCCCTCCCCACCCACCCACACAATATAAGTTATTGGTAGCAGGGGTTTGTTACACGGACACTTGTAGGCCTGAGAAAGGTCACAGGAACAATTTACAATGGTTCCTTTGACCTCTCTCAGGCTTACAAGGGTCCGTGAAGCAAGCCCCTGCTACCAATAACGTATTTATTTTCATTCCTCCACTGGAACACGCTAGACATGACTGACGTAAAAGAAATATACATTTATACATAATAGACTTATGACGTAATTTAAAATCTTTCATGGCTTTGCCCGTCTCCAGTAGTGTGCCTGTTGTTTCTAACAACACTAAAGTAACTTTGTACTTTAGATCGTTTTGGTGATTTTTTATAGAACAAAACTGGCATCCATGACGCGTCAGGAGGTCCGCCATTAGTCGCTACAATATAAGTTATTGGTCGCAGTGGTTTGCTATACGGACCCTTGTAATAAAATAATAATAATAATGGCTACTTATATAGCGCTTATCCTTAAATAAGTTCTAAGCGCTTTACAAATACAGAGTGGGAGTGGAGAGGGTCATAAAACCAGAGAAACAACGGATTCTGCAATACACACGCGCGCACACACACACGCACACACACACACATACACACACACACACACACACACACACACACACACACACAGGTACATAATGACAAAGAACTGAGCTACATTGGGGTATCGAACAGGTGGGTCTTTAGGGCAGATTTAAAGGCAGTGAATGAGGGAGAATGTCTAATGTCTATAGGTAGAGAGTTCCAGACAACAGGTCCAACGTGCGCAAAACAACTGTCACCTCTGGTTTTGTATTTGAAGAGCGGGACTCTGAGAAGGCGCGTGTCACTACTTGAACGGAGGGAGCGGGAGGGAGTGTATAGTTGAAGAAGATCAGCGAGATAGGCCTGAGGAAGGTCAAAGGAACCAGTGTATCCCGAAGGCCGAAGGCCTGAGGGGTACAATTGTTCCTTTGACCTCCCGAAGGCCTACAATGGTCCGTGCAGCAAGCCCCTGCTTCCAATAACGTATTTGTTTTCATTCCTCCACTAATTTCGTAAAAGAAATCAAGAGGACATCTTCCGACCTGGATCACGCCAGACATGACAGACGTCAAAGGAATATACATTTATACATAATAGACTAATGACGTAATTTAAAATATTTCATGACGTTGCCGTCTCCAGTACTGAGTGTGCTTGTTGTTTCGAACAACACTATGCAACTTTTTACTTTAGAACGTTTTGGTGATCTTTTATAGAACAAAACTTGCATCCAATATGCGTCACAATGAGGGCTACAAGAAGTCCGCCATTTGTCGCTACAAAGGTTATTGTATCACGGTCACATGGTAAGGGTTTTTGTAGCGAGGTCACATGATACGGTTTGCGCTAAAGTGATTGGTCGTGTGACGTAGGGATGAAAACAAGTCCTTTTGTTTTCATCCCGAAGTCATGCGACCAATCCATTTAGCGCAAACTGTACCACATGACCGAGTTACAAAAGCCCTTGTAGCGACTAATGGCGGACTTCTTGTAGCCCTCTTTGTGACGCCTCTTGGATGCCAGTTTTGTTCTATAAAAGATCACCAAAACGTTCTAAAGTACAAAGTTTATTTAGTGTTTTTCGAAACAATAGGCACGCTACTGGATGTGTTTGCAACACACATTTGCAGCAATAGTGTGTAACAGAAGACGTTTGAAGTCGTTTGAGGCAAACAGTCACTCACCTCTTCCATTGCATTACTCTAACAATGTGTAGACAATCCTGCTGGTCATGTTGACGGCGTCATTACAGATCTTATATTACGTCATAAGTCTAATATGTATACATGTATATTCTTTTCACGTCAGTCATGTCTGGTGTGATCCAGGTCAGAAGATTTCAGCTGTTTTCTTTTACGAAAATAGTGGAGGAATGAAAACAAATACGTTATTGGTAGCAGGGGTTCGACCCTTGTAGGCCTGAGGGAGGTCAAAGGAACCATTGTACCCCTAAGTCCTTCGGCCTTCGGAGTACAATGGTTCCTTAGACCTCCCTCAGGCCTACACGGGTCCGTGTAGCGAACCCCTGCTACCAATAACTAATATTGTAACCAACAGCATGCAAAGGGTTATGTGATCTGTTTAAGGAAAAAGACAGTAGGTCCAGTTTTTAATGAAAAGCGACATTTTCGTTGTAATACAATGAAAATCTTGCTGTCCACGAACATGGACTTACTCTTCGCCATCACAGGGCAGCTATGTACACGAAGCACATTAATTTAGTTGTTTTTTTTTTTCTTTCTTTCTTTTATCGGCTAGTCTTGTTTTTCTGTTGTCGAAGATACAATATTTCGTGAAGGGGTGATGAGTTGGACTGCATGTGCGTGTGTGTGGGGGGAGGGGGGGGTGGGTGGGGGGGTAGACTCGTTCGTGTATTGCGTCCATGCTTTTAGTAGCAAAAAGTGTTCGGGCCCACGACGTTCACAGTGGGCCCGCGCACAACCGTGCGGACGTCGTGGGGACGAGGACTTTTGCTTACCGGTTGAATAGCTGAAGAAATGAGCTTTTCTGGGAATCCTCGGAAACAGTACAGTGTTTCCAATGATTCAAAAAGTGTTGCATTTCTTTTGCTCGTCAGTATAATACATATTCAATCCAGCAAACCATTCTCATGATTTCACGTGTTGACCATTTCACGATTCGGGTCACGTTTTCTTGCTGCAGTAGAAGTTAATGAACTGACCTCTCAACCTTGATGAATTGATATCTGACCTTATTTCCATACGTTCACGAAAGGGCCACGCGATAAACAAGTGTCACTTTACCGCAGAACATAAAAATGGAGTGACTCTTTATGACATCCGATGCAGAGGTCAAGCGATAGCAGTGGATTATGTTGTATCCATTGACGAAAGAGAAAAGAGATAAATATAATGTGCGAGTCATGCCGTATTGTGAAAGACGATTGACCTAAGGCCAGTAAGCAAAGGTCCTCGGCCCACGACGACCTCAGTAGGCCCGCGCACGGATGTGCGCGGGCCTACTGAGGTCGTCGTGGGCCCGAAGACGTTTTGTTACTGGGGATAACCCTTCCGCTTCTAAAACTAAATGTCTCTCATCTTTCTTACAATTGCCAGCTAAGCACATTGCACATGTCGAACAAAGAGAGAGAGAGAGAGGGAGAAGTAGAGAGAGGTTATACTGCTCACGCTAGCGCGCACACCCACACGCACGCACAGACACACACACACACACACACACACACACACACACACACACACACACACACACACACACACACACAAACACACACACACACACACACGCACGCACGCACGCTATTCGCCGCGTATCCGTATACGACACGTCTCCAATGAGTTTTTTAAAAAATTGTTACCCGTCATGTAACGACAAGCGATATATCACATGAGGCTGCTCGCTCTGGATATGAAAATCGTGTACAATAGGGTTAGTTTTCTCACTTGGTGACAGGTGCTGTCCCACAGCACATGCCACTTAACCCTTTGGATGTCGGTAGCGGTTTATGTCGCGGTGATTCCTGTACGAATTATCGCGACATAAACCGCTACCGACATCTAAAGTGCTGACTTTTCACCCAAGGAATGTAACAGCGATAAATTTTACATTCAAAAATCTAGTATCAATGCAATTTGTCACACTCGAAGTAACACGCTTTTTTCAAAATGTTTTTTTTTATTCACACTGGCCAGGCCAAAAACAAGGAAAATCAGTGCGTTCTTTGTGTTAATTTCCGACGGGCGTTTTGTCTGTGATTATATTGATGGAAGAACACAATCATAATTCAAATGTAATCCCCTGGGTTGAAGAGATGTTTTTAAATCTCATCTATAAAAAGTGGGATTGTCTTAGGTAATTGATAATATGTGCACGCCTTCCACTCATGCCTTCAAGACAATTGCTGTTATGATATCACCCTTTACATATAAGTACAGTGACCTCTGCCCCCTCCCTGTGAGTGATCACGAATTGCGCGTGTGCAACGACTGCACGAAAGATGTACATGGGTCTAAAAAATAGGCATAAGGAACATAGGACTAACAAGAGACATAAATCCTCATGAGCCCCCGCGACTGCGGGGGCTCATGAGGGTTTATGCCTCTTGAAGCTTGGTAGCGTTCGTCTTGCCGGGGCAGTTATTGGGCTAAACGCCTTGTGGACGTTCAGCGACAGGCACACTAACTGTAACACGCAAACAGCATGCACATGAACGCACACACACGCACACACACACACACACACACACACACACACACACACACACACACACACACACACACACACGGAGTCATTCAATCAATCAATCAATCAATCCGTCAATCAACTAATGAATCAATCGTTAATCCAATCAATCAGTCAATCAATCAATCAATCAGTAATTCAATCTATCAATCGGTCCATCAACTAATCAATCAATCATTCATTCATTCATTCATTCAAATACAACCACATATTGACTGCTATGACATTTTTATTCCACGTGAAAAGGCCCAGCCTTCAAAACAGGTCGAGTGCTTTTCAGCGGCGTTCCCAGTAAGAGTAAACTAAAATATATATATAACAAAAATTGGCCGTGCACCCCAAAGAAACACCACTAAACAAAGAATCACGCTCCTGTATAACAAGGACGAAAACTATCGAAACACGCTCCGAAATAACAAGGACAAAACAGCTTTAGCTGTTTTGTCCTTGTTATTTCCGAGCGTGTTTCTTTTTCGTATGCGTCTTCTTCGCTGGGTATCTCTTGCAGGCTTGCAACACTTTGAACCGGATTCAGCGTGCATCTATAACATCTCCGGCTCCTCAGTAGTCGTGGACATGGCGGTAGGCAGGGTGAGCTCGTAGGTCGTGTGGCCCAGGCATTCAGCGAACGCTCGGGGGTCGTGCAGGTTAGTGCGGAGTTCAGACAACTGCGCCCTTCTTTCTCCCTCGTGGGGGTGAATTTCTTGGTAGATCTGGGTCTGAAAATGGACAGGGTACAACACAATACAATACAATACAATACAATACAATACAATACAACTTTACTGTCTGTTCGAGTCAAAGCACGACAGAAATTTACCTTTTGGCTCGTCATAAAACAACAAGGCAAGACAGTGATATATACACACTGTAAGAATATTCCATTAAAATTATCATTGCAGCAATCTATCGCAAAATAGGAGGTAATGTTATGTAGATCACATATTATATATCACGTCTCTATAATCAAGAGTTTAAAGTCGAGACAGCAATTGGAATATTATTTTGGCAAGTGGCATTTTAAATCGTCTGCCTGATGGTAGCATTTGAAACTGATCAAATAGTGGGTGACGAGGATGGTATGGTATGGTATGGTATGGTACGGTGTCTCCAAGGCGCACATATCCATGTAAATAAAGATGCTCAAGGCGCCGTCGTAGGGATGGAAGCTGGAGCTTTGAAAGCCTGCTGCTACTAAGCGCTACTTTAGTGCAAACCTCCACCAGGCTATTAACGTCGGGGCATGTGAAATATTTCTGTTTCCATTTCACCGGCCCTACCGGGCCTTCTCTTTTCGATTAGTGGTAATGGGATTTTTAACGTGCGCACTTGATGATTATGCGTGCTGCGCACACGAAGGCGAGACAGGCAACCGTAAGCCGAGTCTGTACGTAAATTTGACTCGATGGGAATGAGGAAAAGTCCACATCCCATTCCTGCCCACCAGGGGATTCGAACCCGGGATCACTGACAATACTAGCTGCTTCCTATTGGACAGCCCTCTGGTACAGACCATCTAATGGGTACTGTCCTAGACCAATGATCTTCCCAGCTGTTCTGAGGATATGTAATAGTCTGCCCCTGTTTTTCATACTGAGGTTGCCATACCAAGCAGTGATGTTAAAAGTCAGTATGCTTTCAAACAGGCTTCTATAAACGGATTCTAAATCTTGGGACTGACATCAAAACTTCTCAGTTTCCTAAGAAGGTACAGACGCTGGTTTGCTTTTTTCACAATCAGATCAGTGTTTCCAGTAAAAGACATCCTACTATCCACAACCGTGGCAACGTTTCACCCACACCCAGGGTGTCTTTCGACGGTTGTCGAACAATGTGTTATCTACTTTGTTACACTCCTTTTTTGAAAATAAGAAAATAATCCATTTTTAAATGTGATCATTTCTAACTATCTAGACATACCACAAGTTTATCATCTATGAGTATGCAACCTCTAAGCGACACTTGTGTTTATATTTGCTGGCATCGGACGCAACATGTATTTAAAGCACGGCAAATTCAACGCCATAGCGTCCAAGGAACATGGTGAAAAAATATGACCATCAAGAGGCCACAGATCCTCATGAGCCCCCGCAACTGCGGGGGCTCATGAGGATATGTGGCCTCTTGTAGGTGGATGAAGTTTAATTTTCCTCGGCAGTGATGGGGTTAATATGGCAGAAAATAACTCGCCTCGAGTTTTGAGCGTTCCGCTGGAATCCTAAGGATCAGCTCCGTGTCGGTGTCGATTCGGATGAAGTAACACTCGCCCAGCAGCAGTGTCCTGGCCAGCAGAACGTTCTGAACACACAAGCACACACACACGCACGCACGCATGCACACGCGCGCGCGTGCACACACACACACACACTCACACACTCACACACACACACACACACACACACAAAGACACATAAACACACAATATTTCAACACGAATTACGTCAAAGGCGGAGGAGGCGTGGGGGTGGTCTTTAGTCCTAGTCCACTCAGTAGTTCTTAGAAACATTGCTACATTGCTGTCACCAGAAGCACACGGGGCATAAACCATAAGTGTTTCTGATGCCAGGAGTGTTGCAAAGGTACCAGTACGACTGTTACAGTTCATTTCTTTAACTGAGAGTTATAGTTTATTTAATTAATTGAATGAGTGAATGATGATGCCATGTGTTGTATAGGCAGACAGTAAATTTTCACGAGGGAAAAAAACATTATTGTCTTGTATTGTATTGTATTGTATTGTATTGTATTGTATTGTATTGTATTGTATTGTATTTATTGTATTGTATTGTATTGTACCATCACGGATTCACAATTTATTTTGAATCACGAATCTCAAAAAACGGCATTCACGTTTCACGAGGAAAAGAGACGCCAAAGACTGGGACTGAATAAAATAAATACTTGCTGCAATATGTTTGTTTAACCCATTACACCCTGGGTCTGATTTTGTCAAATTTGCTTATTGTACTATGAAGGCTAATTTACAGATTATGAGATAGATCAAACTGTTTTAGTTCAAGGATGGTGCCAGAATAGCTTGGCGCATCAGTCGCCAAGATATTCTGGCACTGCCCTTGAACTATCAGTCAATTTTATTTTAAGCAATGGATGTATCACGATGACAAGGGTTAACAAGTGTGCCATCAGTCACAAGAAGACATGTTTAATCCGACCAAAACTATCAACAAAATGGAACAAAACAATCAAAAACATTTATAGGGTCTAAAATAAAGCAGGCTTACCCAACGGTCATGGTATTCAAACGTCAGTTCATGATACTGGTTCACAAAGTCGTTATCCAGCAGAAAACACTGTACAAGAAAATAAATTTGTATACGCCCTCCACATTTAGTAATGAATTCTAGTCCATTTCCCAGTGCAACCTTGCTATCAAAAGAAGTCTGCAGGATCAGGGAAGAAAAAAAGACGCCCTTAAAAAGGCCGGACAAGCACAACACAATTTATAAAATATACATGTGTTGTGATGTGTTGTATTTGTCTTTTTTCAGCATGTTTTTTTTTTTTTCTTGGGAATTCTTTGTAGTTTGATAAAACGACCGATTGTCACCGAATGACCCTTCAGGTTTAGTCTGGATTCTTTTACGAAGACACCTTTTTCGGAAATCAGAAGTGGATCTAATTGCACGTCTTTCGACGAAAAGAGTGGATTAAAAAGCCCGGACAAACATGCGATATCGCATGTTTGTCCGGGATTTTAATCCACTCTTTTACACCGTCGAGCAATTTTGATATACTTCTGATTTTTTCGGAATTCGTCTACTGGAATAACTATTCACACAAAACTCTTTTCTTTTGCTTGTTTGTTTTCTAGTCAGTTATAATCTTTGTTACTGTGCCAGACTACACAGCTGGTACAGTGCCTCAGTGTCCGGCCTCTCAATATGCGAAGCACGTACCAGCTATTTCGGAATCGGGCACACAGGCTGAACCAAACTGACTCAGTTTTCCCCCGAAGATTTTTACAATCAATCAATAAATCAGTAAATAAATTAATACGTAAAATAAATCAGAAGTGGTGCGTCCTTTCACGTAAACAGTGGATTAAAAACCCGGACAAACATGCGATATCGCATGATTGTCAGGCCTTTTAATCCACTGTTGTCAAAATACGCGCAATGTTGACCATCTTCTAATTTCCCGGCATGTATTTGATACTCACACTGGGGCCACGCCAACAAAAATGAAAGTCAGAAGGGTCTTCATGTTTGTTCCTACTGTCATCTGGTCCGTGATTGTGTGTTGGGAAAGTTTCAATTGTATTTAACCTGTGGTTTAAACTGAAACGTGCAAATGTCTCGTAGATAAAGTTCAGCGCTCTCAGTTGTGTAATTGATAAAATTGATCTAAGTCTTCCACTCGTCTGGAAGACCGCGGTTATGAGGTCACTATTACACAAGTGACCTTCAACGCTGGAAGCTCAGATAAACAATAACACACACACACACACACACACACACACACACACACACACACACACACACACACACACACACACACATAATACATACACACACCTACGCACAGACTCACACACAAAGTTTGCTAATCATTTTATTTCTCCGAGACTCGTGTCCCACTGGTTTGTACACTGCATGGTCCTAGCTACGGCTGAGCAATTTGATTCAACCTCCCATTGATGTACCAGACCCAGACACACGTGTACGAAAACGTAGGACTGAGGCAGAAGGGTGGCCATGTCAGCCTTCCGAGTGAGCAAAGGTCCCCAGGCCGATATCGGCCGCAGTTGGCTCGCGCTGCCGTGGCAGCCCGTGGCAGCGCGGGCCACCTGTGGCCGTCATCGACCGGAGGACCTTTAGTCGAGTTTTCTGTCTGTAAGTGTAATCTAGTGGGGCATAGTCCTGCACCAGCCACAAAGCAAGGTGCTCCGCTACAGCGGAGCACCTTGCTTAGTGGCTGGCGCAGGACTAAGCTCACTCAGTCATAAATGCAGCAGTCCCCTGGTGTTAAACTTCAAAGCACACATGCATACATGATTCTTCATCATAGGTTCTCACATCACTGCAATGCTAACTGACTTATATTAGAAAAACTAAAATCTGTGTGCAGAAAATAGTCACATGATTAGAATGCTGGGAATGGTAAACAAGTGAATCATGACACAAAGTGGACAAATTTGGCACAAAAAGAATCCAAACACATAAAATGTTGATTGGAATAACTTCGCAGTTTAGTTTATTCCACAAAATATATGTGTTGCATTCCTAAAGTTATCACAAAATGTGAACCACAATTACAAAATATAACAGCAACATCTGTCAATGGCTTTATTGACAAATATATTTACCTCTTGTCAGCACATTGCTTCAGGGATTCTTCAAATATGTGCCAAAACTTACAAACATTGTACACACAGGTAACAAAGAAAAACTTTCATACTTCTTAACCGTTTTAGTCCCAAGGTCCCATTTCATAAATTTGGGAAGTGTTACTTAATGACTATGTACCAGTTGCAGGAGGTGGATTGACCATGATGATTCAAGGGTAATGCCAGATTAGCTTGGCACCTGCAGGCGCCAAGCTAATCTGGCACTACCCTTGAAATATCATGGTCAATCAATCTCCTGCTGTAGGGACTCGGGGCTATATGGGTTAATAAATGTACAATATGGAAAAATGAAGGAAACCAGGGACTCGTGACCCTGATGAGCAACAAAAGAAAACAAATGATAACAAACACACAGATTTATATTAAACTCTTAAAAATGCATAGGAATGTTTAATACTAGAATGTGTGCATCGTCCTTACACATCAATGTGTGTGAACCAATCACAGTCCAAGTTGTGGTTATCAAAAGGTGTGGCACAAAAGGGTGTCAGCAGAAAATACTGATTATGGTAAGGGTACAGGTAACCTCCTTGTGCATGCAGCCACTAGTACCATAAACAGTTCTGGTGTCTGCATGCACAATTGGTTTTAAGAAAAACTCTGTGAGCTGGATATAAACTGTGTTAAAAAAAGTGAGCAAAGCAAATACAAATGTGTGCTGGTCTGTGATTTTGAACCTTGTGGCTTCACCAAATGGTCCAAAATCACACATGTGCAGAAAAATACTGTTGTAAACATATGGTGAGCAAAAAAATAATACTTAAACTTAAAGCTTCTGTATACAGCAACACAAGCAGAGCATTTAGCAAACAACAAAATTAACAATTATTCAACTTGTGGGAGATCAGACAGAAGCTTTTATGCACAGCAAGCCTTTTATCTGTAAATTAAAGCTGATGGCAGTTTTTCCCCAATGTAACACAATTTGTGCACAAAGAAGTGAAAAAAGGTACAGAAACATAACAAAATACTAAAGTTAAAAGCATTTCACATTCTCATTTTGGGATTGTGTCCATGCAGTGATGTCAAGAAATTGTGCAGGGGGGGAAATTACAAATACAGGAACACGCACAAGAGTAACAGTTTCACCCACAATAATGCTGATTTGGAGCTCTTTGGTTAACCCATGTCATACTGAGGCTAAACGCTTCACATTTGTACACTGCCATATGCAAGCTACATTATAGCACTTACAAATAAAGATATAGACCAATGGTTTTAGTTCAAGGGTGGTGCCAGAATAGCTTGGCGCCTAGAAGAATAGCTTGGCGCCTCTAGGCGCCAAGCTATTCTGGCACAACCCTTGAACTATTTTAGTCAAACTTATTTCACACACTGGTGTATTCCGAATGATAAGGGTTAAGGACAAGAGTCAGATGATTGAGCGCATGTCTTGTTGGTTCGAGGGAGAAATATGGACACTAAACACAAGTTCTAAATTACAGTAAACACAGTTTTCAGCAACCACCTTTGTTTTGCAACAACAACAAAAAAAAACAAAAAAAAAGGTCTTAGAAGACAAGTGCTCTGGAGAAGTCTTGAAACTTGGAAGGCAAACAGTGCCACCTGTCATCAAGACCATCATTTAGTTGGCTACAGTCACCTAAATGATGGCCTTTAATCCATATGGCCCAAACGACCTACAGCAGTAGATAGATTGACCATGATAATTCAAGGGTAGTGCCGGGTGAGCTTGGCACCTTCAGAGTCGCTAGGAACGCCCCCAAAATTTGAGAAATGCGGCCTTGGGGTTGAATGGGTTAATGACAGGTGATCGCTCATACCCAGTTAGGGTGGTTGCTGAAACTAAAGTATGAAGGAAAAAAAAAATCAGCTTTAAAGGCATTATTATTTTTACAGGCACGCGATACCTTACTGAGACTAAAAGCTTCAAATTTGTACACTGCCATATGCACACTACATTATAGTACTTACAGATAAGGATATAGACCAATGGCTTTAGTTCAAGGTTGGTGCCAGAATAGCTTGGCGCCTAGAGGCGCCAAGCTATTCTGGCACCACCCTTGAACTATTTTAGTCAAACTTATTTCACACACTGGTGTATTCCGAATGATATGGGTTAAGCCCTTTCTGCATGTACCCACCAGTACTGTAAATAGCACCGGTGGCCTCGTGCGACAGGAATCATATACAGGAAGCAACTATCTCTTGCCAACAAGTGATATCTGGTACAAAACACTAACCCACGATGCCCTGACAAGCTACAATGGGATGTGAATCTACCATGATCGGTCAAGGGTAGTGTCAGAATAGCTTGAACTATCATGGTGGTCAACCTGTCTCCAGAACTGTGATGTACACCTCAAAGGATGTATATATAAAAATTGATAATGCTCAAATGTAATGACTTTTAAAACTATGTACCCTATTTATGGATAAATCATTTTCAACGGAGATATCGTTAAATATTACTTTTTTCAATTACTTGTTCTTTTGAATAGTACTTCAATTTTGCAATAGTAGTGAGGTGTTCATTTTCTTTAATTTTTTTTTTTTAATTCAATTGGTTTATGAAAAGAAAAACCTCAGCAGTTTATTAATATTGTCTTAGCACATGCAAAATGCTGGGAAATGCTAGACAAACACCTATCAAGTGCTCGACTGGAATAAACTTGAAGGTGAAGAAAATATCACAGATACAAATAAATAAAACTGTTCACTTTGATATCAGACTGACACTGAAGGCAATTTTCCAGACGCCATCATTTCCGCTGGCAGTTTTTCAGGCGATTTCAGGATCGTTCCGCCACGCAAGTGATGATCCTTGAGGATGTGGTTAACAGGGTGCAGAGAGGTCGACTCGGATTTAGGGGTGGCATACCGCATTTTGACCCGTGCATCCTCAGGCACATCCTCATAACTGGCTGTGTAGGTTGACAGGTAATCTCCCCTCGTCTCATCCGCAATCTGCTCCGCCCACTTCCTCTGCTGTCTGCCCAGGAGTCCAAAGTTGGTCGGGGGTGCTGAAAATATAGCGAATGAAAGGTCGGTGATTTAACTCCCCAGAATGTAAACAATCATCAGGCTAGGATAACCCCTTCACTGCCAGAACACGATGAGCAATACCTAAATGCAAGAGGCATAGACCCGCAATAGCCCCCGCAGTTGTGGGGGCTCATGTGGGTCTATGCCTCTTGTTGACTTCACGTTACATACATATTCCTTGGACAGATGGGGGCTCTTTGGTGTTAAAAATAAAAACGATTTCACAAACACTTTTAGTCGCTGAAAAGGACAAATAAATAAATACGTACATACATACACGTGTGTGTGTGTGTGTGTGTGTGTGTGTGTGTGTGTGTGTGTGTGTGTGGTGTGTGTGTGTGTGTGTGTGTGTACTGATTATTTTGGATCTTACGCCTCAAAGCTGTACATGTCAATAATTGACGCCAACACAGAATTATAAAGCGAGAAAAACAACCCTAACAAAGTGTGAACCGCACCAGTGAAGAAGTACAACTGTGGTGTTCATATCCTAAGTGAAAAGGTAGTTGTCTCCCTTGCATTGCCTTCACACAGAAACAACCAAAATAAAGGCCGTTACACTGTTTAATGTCTAGCTGAATATCAAATTAATCATTTAAATTTAACTCTTTTCATCCTGATACACCCATTGCTTGAAATAAATTTGACTGTGATAGTTCATGTCTGATGCCAGAATAACTTGGCGCCTGAGGTACCAAGCTATTCTGGCTCCAGCCTCAAACTAACATGGTTGATCAATCTCCAGATCTGTAATGTAGCCTTCATGGGACAATAAGAAATTTTTGATTTAATCAGCCTCAGGATGTAATAGGTTAAATTACATTTTTTTAACTTGCAGAAGAGGGACCTTTCTGGCTTTATCAGTTCATTACACATTTTAATGGTATTGGTTATAGTAGAACTTGAGGTAAATTAAGTGTAAATCTAACAAATGTGAGATTTTTTTTAAACACTTTTCTTTACAAGTTCATCTATCCTGACTCAAGCACTAACACTGCAATAATCATGAGCCTTGACACCATCAGTCTATCTCTAGTCTGGATGCACACTCCTAATGAAGAATTCAAAACGAAAAAAAGACATGGCCTGGCCTGATATGCAAAAAAATCCTCAAGAGCCCTTGTAGATACAGTGGCTCATGAGATTCTTTGAATCTTCTAGGCAAATATGAAATCTAAACAACTATGAAGTCTAAACCATCTCCGCAAAACTGACCAGATTAACTGATTCAGCCCCGACACACCACAGCAAGTCATGGATTCAGCATGATAGTACAAGGGTGGTGCCAGAATAGCTTGGCGCCTTGGCACCACCACTGAACTATCATGCTCAATCTGTCTCTAAAATTGTAATGCCGTCCTTCTGAGGGCAACTTCAAAATTGGGGATTTCGGTCCAGGGGCAGAATGTGTTAATTAAGATGCACAGCCAGTACTATGAAATTGGTTGCTTTTTCATATAATAATAATTCTCAGTGTGCAACATCAGCGCTCAACAGCTCAGTTCAATCAAGATAGAATATCTGTACGCAGAAAAGCACATGTACGTTCCAACCCACCCATCACCAGTCTGTCCAAAGTTTCTTCCAGTATCATGCCAATGTTGGTCTGGTTGCTCAATAAAAATAAATAGATAAATAAAACATAAATAAATAATGGTGCTGAATCATATGAATGGGAGACAGTGCGAAAATTTGAAATGACTGAAAGTGATGCACGGAATAAAGGGCACCCCATAATCCAGGGCCAGCAAGAAACATAAATTCTCATGAGCCCCTGCATTTGCAGGGGTTCATGAAAATGTATGTCTCTTGTAAATGAATGGAGTTGGCTGCATGACTTCTTTTTTAACAAAAAACTGAAATTCAGCTTTCTGAGATTGTAAAAAGCAGAATTAGTCTCCAGGACTGAAGATTATTACCCATGCATATGGATACAACAACCCTAGATAATCATAATCCCGTGAGCACAAGATCCTGGGGATGACAGACGCAGATAGTAAGCGCACAGCTGTGTGTGGGCTGACTGCAGTCAACTTGGGCCCAATGAACCTTCATTTATTAGGTACCCACCTGAAACCGGGTGATCACTCTTTTCGGGGGTCCAGGCCAATTTGTGTGAGTTAAAATTCCTAAGTGGTGGAAGATTCTTCTCGCGGTAACGGCCGTTGTAGTCCTCATCATACCACGACACCATGTTGTTGGCATAGGCACGGCCATGATGGTGGAAGATAATCTCAGCTGGGAGTCCACGGTTTGCCATCTCTCCATTACGGCGGATGAGAACATCGGGACGGTGGTTGCCATAACTGCGGAAGTCTATGCGGTGTGTGCTGTTGTGTTTGTGGTTGCCTTTCAGGAACTGAAAATTAAAATATAATAATGAATCATTTATCACGCAAGAAACAAATCTCCAGCTAAGTTGGTACAGTCGGTAAGTTTAAAGTGTTTGTCGTCCATATGCAATGTTCTGTACATGTATCTACTCAATGAAAAAATCATATATAATTATATATATATATATATATATATATATATATATATATATATATATATATATATATATATATATATATATATATATATATATATATATATATATATATATATATATATTTAATATTAAAGTTGATACAATGTCACTGTTGTGCATGCAGCCACCGATACTGCTGACAGCACCAGCAGCTGCATTCATAAGAGGGTTATGTTGGTCCGGTAACCCATTAAAGTACTAATACGCGCAAAAAACTGAAGGCAAATTTCAGCACTATTTGTGTTTGTTATGCCTTATTGACACACCTAATGAGCTTCTATGGCAGTTTGGACATGCAGCAAAAGCACACGTGTAATCGCACTTATTTATTCTGTGCAGCCGTTAGCGTGTCAGCTGTTTCTCATGCCAATAGCACTGAATTTCTAAAACGGAGTGGAGTCATTGTCAAGTTACTTGATATAAAGATGACGTGTGCAGAACTGGATTGTCCTGTGTCTAAATGAACCATAACTAGACCTATGTGTAGTATTTTGTAACCATTTGTTACAGAAGTGTATATTTGGACAGTTATGGTGGTAGTAAGCCTTCAAATCCTAAGGCTAAAATTTTCAAATTTTCATATTGTTCTATGAAGGCTACATTACAGATTAGGCGATCAGACCAACCACTTTGGTCCAAGGTTGTTCTGCTAGATTAGCTTAGGAGTCAAGCTATTTTGTAACTCTCCTTGAACTGTCAAAAGTCAAATTTATTTTATGAAACAGTGTGCACTCTCCTCGAACTGTCATACTAGTCAAATTTATTTTATGCAACAGTGTATCAATAGTGTATCAGGATGGAAAGGACTAAAGAAACAATAGTTCATTTTAGATCTTCCTTTCAAAACCGTACGATCATGTGACAACATTGACATCAAAAGTGTGTACCAGGGTACATAGCATTAGTAAAGATATGTAAACACTTTAATGTGATGCTGCCACAGTAATGTATGATGTCAATGGATAAAATTTGTGTACCGTCTTCTAACAAAATCGAGTCAAAGACAGCAGACCAAGTCCCTTGAATTTGAAAGCAAAGACAGTGCATCATCTTGCTTGATCACCGTGATCACAGTGTCACTGTCACGTGTGACAACGTGGTAACT
>BTPG01000007.1:53785899-53871118 GCA_036245525.1 Semisulcospira habei
CCCTTGAACTATCATGCTCGATCTGTCTCTGAAATTGTAATACAGTCTTTCAGAGGACAACTTCAAGATTTTGGGATTTCGGTACTGGGGCAGAATGTGCTAGAATGTTTTATTTAGACCAGGCTGACGTTTTCTCGAAGGCCGACGTTTTCAGTTCGGCGTCTAACGCTTTAAGTCAGGCAGCTTCTAATGTTTGAAGACTAAACCCGTCGGTCTAAATAATGGTTGGTTGGTTGGTTGGTTAGTTCGGGTTTAACGTCCACAGCACCGGGGTGATCATGGACGGCCCTGACGGGCGGGTTATGGGGGACAGGGAAATCTATTGCCTATGGATTACGAGCTGAACACTGATCAACTCAGGCGCACTCCAACTGTGCCACTTTGATTTACCAGGACCTTTCAACGGACATGCTATTGAACAAATCCGTTTTTTTCCCCCTGGATTGTGAGTCCAGCTACCGGGGCCGGGACGGTATTCGAACCCACGACCCGGCGATTCCCTTCGCTCTACTGCTCCGACGTTTAACCGCCTGAGCTATTTCGGACTCTTTCTAAATAATGAGTTGTAGTCTACTGTTATAAGGCAGCTCGCACCGTAGTGCCGACATACTCTCCGGTCAGACCGACTGGGAAAGTATGCCACAAGTGCACCTCGATTCAAATGAGATGCTGCATAGACCCACTCGGGGAGTACGCCACAAGTACACTTCTATTCAAGCCGTGAGATGCTGTAAGCATTTCATTTGAACTGTAATGTACTTGTCGAATAGTCCCACAATGGGTCGAGAAATACGTCAGTAACAAGTACACTTCTATTCAAATGAGATGCTAAGCGTCTCATTTGAATAGAAGTGCACTTGTGCCGGGAGTACTTTCAAAGTGGAGCTGAGTTTGAAGTACTCTCTATCAAACGCTACGCGCTAGTTTCCATAAAAAGTGATAACCTACGCGAGTTTGGTGGTCCTCTACTCTCCAGTAGTGGATGTGGTCAACAGCTTTGCCGTCAGGTCCGGTAGTGGGTGCCGGGGTGGTAGCACTGGAGCCTGATGAGGTTCCTCCCCCTAGAAGTGACCCCCGGCAGAATACTGCCAAGGGCACCGAGGAAGTCAAACTGAAGGAATTTTAATTTAAGTTAATTTCGAAGCTGTTGGTTGTCCCAAGAAAGGATACAGCAAACACAGCAAAAATCACAATGATTCAGATTAAGGTGACCTGCTTCAGGAAATAAAGGGGTTAACGGTTCGCAAAATCTCCCGTATAAATGTTCTTAGTATTTCTTAGAATAGTGAAGTTTCCGAGCCTTTTGGAGCGAACGACTACCGACAACGAACAAGAGCGAAGTAATGGTGGATATAACCAGCTTGTACCATAGCTTAGCGAACACTCCAAACATCTCCAAGAGGCATATATCCTCATGTGACATCCGACCCCATGAGGATCTATGAATCTAGGAGATGTTTGTTAATGGATATACACCGTGACTTTGCTCTCGTTCGTTGTTGGTAGTCGTTCGGGCCAAAGTAACCTCTCTGATAGTGCTGTACAAAACGGATAACTTAAATCAATAGGGGCCCGACGATGGTGCTTTGACTAAATGCAAAATCAGCTGCGCCACCGCGTGCGCGCAGCGCGCACGCGGTGGCGCAGCTGATTTGCATTTAGTCAAAGCACCACCGTCAGGCGCCTATGCCTTAAATCGTGAAGTCTGAGTGTCAGTTAGTTGGTTATTTGGATTTAACGCCGAGCAGGCGACTAAGGCCATCTCACGGCGGGAAGTCTGAGTGTCGTAAATGAAACACTTTTCTTTTCCTCTTCTCCTTAATACTAGTAGACAGAAGAGTTCCTTCCGTTACCCTCAAAAGGCAGCGGTAAACCTCGGGTACGTTTGCTTACTCACATGGATAGTGAAAAGAAGGGTAGGAAAGTCTTACCTGAGGCAAGACAACATTGATAAATTGTGTCGGCAATCAAAACCTGCCTTTAGCAGATCGCTTTAACCCAGTTGTACGTAACACACTGAGGCACAGGGGCGAGTAAATGTATTAGTTATGTGCCCATGACTGAGCGTCGATAGGATATAACTTATCGTGTGAATTCCCAAGAACGTTCGGAGCCCTTGTCATAACTCCACGTCCAAAATCCTGTGATGTAGCCATCATATTGAAAACCCCTAGTTCAACCCATTTAGCTCCGACGCACTACGCAATAATAATTAATAATTAATAATAATAATAATAATAATAATAATAATAATAATAATAATAATAATAATAATAATAATAATAATAATAATAATAATAATAACAAAAAATAATAATAATAGAGAGCAACCTGAGCCGAGACCACAGCGACGCAAGCGAAGAGAATCAGAAGTTTCATGTTGCAGATTCTACAAGTCAGGACCCGAGAGTAGGTACTGTATTCAGTCTATTGTCTTTATGACAAAACTTATCAACAAAAGGACCCGTAGGAAGATTTTAAGTGGAGGCCCAGTAAAGGTAATGCAAAGACTATCGGGCCGAGATCGGCCTCAGTTGTGCGCGGGCCAACTGCAGCCGAATTTGGCCCGATTACTCTTGCGTACTGCAGGCAGGGTCCAATTCTTGGATGGGAAGGGTGGGTGAGAGACGCGGAGAGTATAATGACCGATATTAACCCCTTCCTTACCAACGGACGTAGGGGAGGAGACCCATGTATGAAACACTTAAGCAAAAACGTCTCGCGCGACCGTCCAAAGAAGGGTAGAATCAATCCGAAACTAGGGTTTGATAGAGATTCTATTGATGCATCTTAGGACAAAGCCAAATTTCAAACTCGAATCGATGCAGAAGCAGTTCCAGTTTGAAAAAAGTGACACATAATTATAAAAAAAACTACTAAAGTTATGCCATTTCATTTGGACCTCTCTTTACCTATTAAGTTTCAATAATGTGAGTATTTTCAAATTAGGCACCATTTGCCTAATATGAACCACTAGGTCTCCTATTATGAAACAGTGTGATTATGTCCTTTTTACAAGTTTCACTTGCATTTTGTTGGAAAATTAAGGCATGAGAGATGGTTAGCAGACATTATAGGTTCATCTAATATTAAAAGTGAGTTAAATATAATGAGTCATCCGCCACAGGTCCACTATTGGTCCATCCATCCATCATCCTGTGTATATCCAATTGTGACAAATGTTATCATTTTGAATTTCTGAGAGACCATCAGAGCCACAGACTTCTAATCTGGCACAGTGATCATATTTGACAATAGCTTTGATTGTCACTTGCGCTGACCTCCATGAAAGGTCAAGGTTACAAAGGTCAATAAACGGGCGATTTTTAAAGAAAATCAAGTTATAATCTTATTTTAAAACTTGCCAAAGAGAAAACTGATGATACAACGTTTGTTTGCAGCTCTACTAAGTTAACATCTCGTTAAGGTCAAAGGTCACGAAAAGTAAGAAGGCATTCATTTTAGGTTGTTGTTATTACAGGTAGTTCGTATGTGAACATTGCAATAAGACCCCAGTGGAAATGTTTTGCTAAGGGTTAAACTGTCTATGCATATCAATTCGATTGGCTCCTTCCAAAGGTCAATGCATGTCAGCAAGTGTTTTGAAAATGTTCTATGTATGGGAGAATAAAAGCTACTGTATTTAGTTTTTCCACCTCAGAAGTAAAACTTGATACAAGCTAGCATTATCGACACAGATTTATGTAACGGCATATTGAGAAGCAAATTCAGGGGGAGAGGGGTGTTCCAAGGTGCACGGCTCCCAGGATATTTTTTAATGTGTAATTTTCCATTTTGGGGAGTTTGGAATCCCCCCCCCCCCCACCCCCGATCCCCCCCCCCACCACCCCCACCCTCACCCCCACCCACCTACCTCCACCCCACCCCCCACCCCCACCCCCCAGCCCCCACCCCCCCCACCCCACACACACACACACACACCCTCCAGCGCTTCTTTGAAATTGTAAACGGCCCATCGTCTGATTTTTCGCCCATTGGTGAAAAGGTCTCCAGACCTCTCTCCCCGTTCCCGCGACCTAGTCCCACCCGCACTAACACCAGCACCACCCGCCCCTCGTTTGATAGTCAACAAATGGCGCATTTGTAGGTCCTCACCCTCTTCACATTCTCAGCAACTGTAACTCCGCTGACAGGAAGAGTGCCCATGAAAAGGTCAACGGAATCTCCCGCATGTTCTTTTTTTTTTTAACTGCCCTATACCTTAAAGAGAGGTCATTCGCAATAGTATTCGTGGCATAAAATGCATACTTAGGTACTTTCAAACTTTTGCCCCCAAAGTTAACTTTTTAAAAATGTGTTTGCGAAAAATGACTAATCTTTACAAACACATCGACCTGGGATGACCTTGACCTTTTCTACAGGTGAAATATGTAGGTAAAGTTGTTCTTGTAAACTAGAGTTGTGTCGAGTTTAAAGTCTGTGAATGTTGTAGTCCCTAAAAAATTGCCTTATACAAACAGCACGCATACACATACGACGGCTGAAGAGCGGCTGCATGGACGATTGGTGGCTACATTTATACTGTTTCACATTTGCTGTCACACCTAAGCCAACAAGGCGTGCTTGGAACAACTTTTTAGCCCCACCCCCTCCCGGCAGACAGTAATGGGCCATTTTGTCTGTCTGAAAGCATTCCCGACAACTGTGCGCGTAATGTTGAAGTGATGTAGCGACATAAACCTGGTTTTTTACATAATTATCTGTTTTATTCTCTTCACTACCACTAGACGCAAATATTGCTCTGAAATCTTTCCTAATTTAGTTCCAAGGAACCCCAAACGTCAAATAAATATATGTCAGTTGTGTCAGCAAGAGCCAAAATCGCCATGAGCCCCCGCGACCGCACGAGGCTCATGAGGATCTATGTGTCTTGCAGATGGATCCTATTGAGAGTTTCTCGGCTGTGACGGGGTTAAGGGCAAATGTCATGAAACAAAAGTTGGAAAAAATCGGGCCTGTGGTTTCAGAGATGTTGCCTGCACAAAGGCTCACACAAATATGGCCTCTGCGACCTTCACCTTACAGGTCGTGAATTCATTCTGTTAAAAACATCACATATGAGGACAAGGCATCTTTTCCTAAAAGTTCAGAGCAAATCAGTACAGCGATTTCAGAGGTATTCTCTACTCAATAATCTCAAGAAAGATATGGCAACTATAACCTTGAGGTAGAGGCACAGTTAAGATTGATGGCAGTGTGTGATATGGTAAAATACTATAATCTAAAATTTGGATTGAATAGGCCCAATGGTTTTTGAGATATTGCCTAACACACAATTCTGCACAAAACAAATATGGCCGTTGTGACCTTGGCCTTTACGGCAGTGAATAAATTCTGGTATGCAATCTGTGTAAACGACCAAGAGCCGCAGCTGTCCAAAAAACAGGGACACAAAGTGATCTCAGCAAGAGGCGTAGATCCTCATGAGCCCCTGAAGTAGCGGGGGCTCATGGGGATCTACGCCTCTCGCAGTTTGATCATTTCCACATTTTCTCGGCAGTGAAGGGGTTAAAGCATCTCGCTTAACGCGTTTGAGACGTGATGCACTCGGGTACTGCGGCTTTGTGCTGCTTTTTCAGATGCAGCGCTTCGGGATTGTACTAATCAGACCAGTGACCGGATGTCTGGTACAGATTTTTTTTTAATTAAAAAACTGGCCAACCAAAGTACCCTTTTTCCTTCCAAAAGTATGTTCGGATCTAACCATGTCTAAAAAGGGGTATGGCTCAGCATTACCAGACTAACCGCTTCCTACCCGCCTGAAGGTTCAGGACATGCGAAAAAGCATGTGGCGAAATCATGAAAAAACACAACGTGTCCTTGTGCTTTTTGCGTGCTGATAGCAATGGCCAGTTCATGATTTCGATTACGTTTGAAAGAAATGATCCAAAGAAAGAAGAAACACTTATCACAAGCACATGACACCTTAACCCAGGGCGCAAAGGCCATCGGGCCGACGTCGGCCGCCGTTGGCCCGCGCACGGCCGTGCGCGGGCCAACGGCGGCCGACGTCGGCCCGATGGCCTTTTTGCGCATTGGGAACCCAGTACATCCTGAGGATGAAATTGTCCATTTTTAAGGCTTCATTTGACGTTTGCTTCACAGTCATTTCTGGAGACAGATGGACCATGATACCGGCGATAAGCTTTCTGACAACACCCTTGAACAATCATGGTCGATCTTCATCCTGTCGTAGCATGTCAGGGCATTATGGGTTAATAAATTACATAAAGTACATAGAGGATATTCATAAACAAGGGGTAGTCAGAAGGTGCATGGAGTGGAAGAAGACTGGTTGTGAACATCACCAGTGAGGTTTCGTTTGAAACAAACGACTCCCAACGACGAACGAGTGCTAAAGCCACGGCGGATAAACAGCTAGTATCCTAAGTATAGACACCATTCCGAACATCTCCAAGAGGCATAGATCCTTATGAGCCCGGGGACGTTTGAGGATCTATGCCTATTGGAGATGTTTGGAGTGTGTTCTATGTTTATGAAAGAAGTTGGTAATCTGCCATGACTTCGCTCTCGTTCGTTGTTGGGTGTCGTCTGGCGGGAATCTCACGCCAACTAGTCACACTCTTAATTATGCGAGTTTGGGACGCTGGACCGTGGCGACCCGAGGTTCGAGATGTTTTGTCTGAATTTGTGTTCATGCAAGAAGTGTTCTGTCATGGACCGCTGTGCGCTGCCGACTGATGATCATGTGACAGTACAATTAAAAGCATTGGCGTCGTGTTACCCGACTGTCGTCTGCCCCAGTAGCAAAACGTCTTTGGGCGCACGACGACCGCAGTGGGCCCGCGCACGGCCGTGCGCGGGCCCACTGCGGCCGTCGTGGGCCCGTGGACATTTCCTTACTATTGAGGTACCTCTTCTGTTTTTGCATCTGTTGTTTATGTGATCCAGAGTGAATGTTTCTTCTCCCCTCAGCAGTGTGTGCACAGACTGATTCTGCGTCAGGGTGGGAACTGAGTGTGTGAATGGGGAAGGGTGCCGATATAGGGCGGGCAGCGGGCGGCGGCGGGGCAACAGTGTATGGAACGTCGAGTGACTGCGGAAAAATAGAAGACCTAAATTTGTTATCTCGGACCCAAAAAAAACAAATTTCCTACTCAACATGGCATGAGATAATACAGTTTCCTAAATACGAATCTGAATCTGATTCAGCAAACCGGCCTGTTCCACTCGAGAGCTCTATGCAGTATAAAAGACTCATGAGAATTATTTCTCTTGCCAGCAAGGAGGAAAATGATCCCATTAATTTTCTTGTGCATGTTGCACCAAAACTGTGACTTCCGGTCTAATTTCAGCTTGATTAGTATTTTTTTTTTTTTTAATTCGTCAAACAGAAATATGACTGCCCTGATGTTTGATATTTTGGCGAATAGTGAGAGTCTTAACACGCACGCGCCTTTTCTTTCTCCTTCCCCCCTCTTCCCCCTCCCTCCCCCCCCCCCTACCCCACCCCGAAGTAACTGATCTGCCCCTGCTGTCCGTGTGTGCCTGCGTGTGCATGTCATTGACGTGCGTGCGTGCCTCTCTCTCTCTCTCTCTCTCTCTCTCTCCTCTCTCTCTCTCTCTCTCTCTCTCTCTCTCTCTCTGTGTGTGTGCATGTGTGTGTTGACTGTTAATATTTTTCTTGTGTATAATGATGTTATTGGGTTTTGTATGTGAACATATTTTTTTAGTTTCAACTGGTTTTTTTTTTTTTTTTTTTTTTTTTGTTGTTGTTGTTGCTGTAGATAGGTTAGCAACGGCAAGTTTGTAAAATGACGATTTGTTTTTGTCAGAACTTGTTACCGTTGAAAAATAAAGTTTCATCATCATCATTATCATCATCATCATCATCATCAACACTCTCTCTCTCTCTCTCTCTCTCTCTCTCTCTCTCTCTCTCTCTCCCCCCCCCCCCCCCCCCCCCCCCCGTTTGTATTAATTTGTCGTCGAGGAGACAGTCTTTATTTATCCCTATATGTTCACAGCCGTCCTCGTGTGTTTCAGCGATCCCCGCCAGTCAGTCCAACATCAACAGGCATTCAGGGGAGCTCACTCGACGCTCGGGTCACCCTCAGAACCTGCGAATAACCAAACTCAATAACACGCGTTTCCCCAAAGCAAAAGTACCTCGGGCCGACGTAGGCCGTTGTTGGCCCCGCACATAGGCGTGTGCGGGGCCAATTACGGCTGACGTCTGCCTGGTGAACTTGTGTTAAGGTGATAGCATTGTGGTTTCATACCCAAGACTGAACGTTCCGTGGTGTTCACATGGCCGATTTCTCAACGATTTTTGTCTGGCAACAATTGGCCGACGAAAGTTTCCACCTGTTCACATGGGCGTCTTTTGTCGTTTTGGAGTTGGCCGACAATTGCCAGATGTCAGTGGGGTGTTGGCAGCGAGTAGAGCAATGCTCAACTTTCCACCGATTTCCCACCAACTCCAAGCAAGCGGGTTGTTTCCTGATCGACGATTGG
The DNA here is from genome assembly GCA_036245525.1 of Semisulcospira habei. NCBI lineage: Eukaryota > Metazoa > Mollusca > Gastropoda > Semisulcospiridae > Semisulcospira > Semisulcospira habei. The sequence goes on from BTPG01000007.1 coordinate 53,794,399, forward strand.
TTAGAACTAGCCAATCAAATATGATTTTGTTTTCAATCTTCAGTCAACCTGTTGTCGTGTTCCTTTGACCGAGTTGTGCCGAGTGTCAACGGAACAGCACGAAGTAGCTAAAGTTGGTGGCGTGTCGCTGGAAAGTCGTCGCAAAATTGGTGAGCGTTCACATGGGCAACGTCTTGTTGGCCAATAATCGCCAGACAAAAATCGTTGAGAAATCGGCCATGTGAACACCACTTTAGGGTCCCAGCCCTTCACTAGACACAGTGCACACCCAGCGCAAGCTCTCCTAATACTCGTTATTATCGTTTAAAGAACATGAGTATAGATTAGCATTTTTGTGTTTTGGCAAAACAGTCTCTCTTGTCTACGTCCTTAAAATCAAGTGCGTGTTTGAAGGCTTACTAATATTCACGGATTTGGAAAGGCCAGCCATTTCTGCATCGAACAGTCAAACTGAGACTGGCCTGCACGCTTTCATTATTCACTGTCACACAAAATGAAGCCTCATGCCGTAACATTTGTCCTTCAAAACCTGTTACGGTCACTTAGCACTGATAACAGCATTTTTTTTTTTTTTTTTTTTTTTTTTTTTTTTTTTGTCGTTTTGTCATCGTTCTGGAAATGGTTTCCGCACCCATAATTAAACAGCCCAGCTCTGCAAAGAGCATATTCTAAATCACTGCAAGCAGGCATTCCTAATGTTGTGGGCAGGCTCGCAATATTTACCACGTGTGTGTTTTGATAATGTACTGAAATATTCCATTCTAATTCGGTCACAGCACGGAGACGGCGTTGCTTCGTGTCGTGAACGACCTGCTCATCGCCAGTGATGAAGATGATGTTTCTGTTCTGGCCCTTTTTGATTTGAGCGCTGCTTTTGACACTATAGGTCACCAGATTCTCATTCAACATTTAGACTCTGTTTTTGGCATCAAGAGTACCGCTTTACACTTTTTTTAGTCTTACCTCTTTGGAAGAAAGCAAGTAGTGTCTGTGTTGGGAGTAGAGTCCGATCCCACTGAGCTTGTGTACGGTTTGTGGCTCTGTTTTGGGGCCGATCCTTTTCACATTGTATACCCAGCCTTTATCTAGTGTTATCAAACGTCACTCTATTTCTCACCATTTTTATGCTGATGACACAGAGCTGTATGATGTCAGATGTTCCAGTCTTTAGATTCATGTATCATAGACGTTCAAAATTGGACCACACAGAACAAATTGCAAATGAATAATGACAAAACTGAGGTCTTAAGATTTTCTTGTTCAACCTCCACTGATCTCCCAGACTCGTTCAGGGATGGTCAGAACAGTATCCCCTTTTCCGAATCGGTCCGTAATCTTGGTGTTATCTTTGACAATAGGCTGACCACGAGATAGCACGTCAACAAGGTTTGCCAATGTTCCTTTGAATTGAGAAAGATCAGTTCAATTCGACACCTTCTCACTACCGAAGCAACTGAAACGCTTGTTACCTCCCTTGTTCTTTCCCGCATTGATTTTTGTAATTCCCTTTTGGCTGGTGTTACTCAGAATCTTCTTGATAAACTTCAAAGAGTTATGAACTGCTCTGCCCGACTAATTTACAGAGTACCGAAACGTGAGCACATAACACCCTTACTTGTTGACCTGCACTGGCTGCCTGTATCTCAATATTTTATTCATACTATTTATTAATGATCTACCGTTGCATATTACTAATTCTGACGTTAATTGTAATTTATTTGCTGACGATACGAGTCTTCGTGTTTCTGGTAAAAAGACGACGGACATTAGCCATAGTTTACAACGCGGTCTCAATGAGATATCTGACTGGTGTAGACAGAACCATATGGTTCTTCATCCAGCTAAAACAAAGAGTATCTTAATCGCCACGCGACAAAAACATCAACGCCGACTGCAGCCATTACAATTACAATTAAACGCTGAACCTATTGAACAAGTCACTGAGCGTAAATTCTTAGGAATACATGTTGACGAACAACTGAGCTGGGAGACCCATATAAATGCTGTTTGTAAGACCATTGCTAAAAACACTTTCCTATTGTCCCAGCTTAGACATGTAACGGATACAAATACCCGTAAGTTGTTTTTTCATGCTCATATAAAGTCTCACGTTGATTATGTCTCCACAGTGTGGGACGGCTGCAGTGATGTCCACATGAAGAGGTTAAACTCCATATACAAAAGAGCTGTAAAAATGATAGATAGACGCCCCATCCCTACCACAGACAAATTTAGACATTTAAACATCCTGGGTCTGCGTCAGCAACTTACTTTAAACAAATGCGTCTTTATGCATAAGATACTGAATAATATGACACCCCAGTATCTAATCACTAAATTTATACCTCAGCAAGAACGTGAACGGGCCTCAAGAAACAATACCTTACCCCTACCACTGCCAAGAATCGACCTCTTTAAAACTAGTATGTCATTCTCTGGTCCATATGCTTGGAATTCTATCCCTGCACACTTTAAAACTATAACCTCACCAGGAATTTTTAAAACAAAACTTTATGATTACCTGATGAGTCAAACTTAGTACTTCTCAGGCACTGCAATATTTCTTGTACCTTGTGTATTTCATGCAAATGGTTGGTATGTGTGTATGCGCGCGCGTGTGTGTTTGTGTGCTCGTGTTTGTGTGTGTTAGTGTATGTGTGTGCGTGCGTATGTGCATGTTTGGGTGATGAGTTTATTATTTTTTCTGTATATAATGATGCTTTTGGGTTTTGTATGTAAATATATTTTTATTTTAAAATTATTATTATTTTTTTTTTATAGTTTCCTTAATTTTATGCTGTAGATGTTAGCAACGGCAAGTTTGTAAAATGACGATTTGTTTTCTGTCAAAACTTTTTACCGTTGAAAAATAAAGTTTCATCATCATCATCATCATCATCAAAGAATTGTGTACAAGGTTTCTGTTATTTGTTACAATGCTATTACTGGTTCTGCTCCCCAATATTTGTCCGACCTGGTTCATATTTACACGCCTTCAAGATCCCTCCGTTCAGCATCAGACACGCGTATTTTCAGGGTTCCTAAGCGAAAGAAGTCTAGCCAGGGCCAGCGTGCCTTTTCTTATTTCGGTTCAGTCACCTGGAACGACCTTCCAGCCCATGTCAGACGTGCTCCAACTCTGTGTTTTCTTATGCGTATAGTTAGATGCATTTTCACTGCGTTAATGCCCTGCCACACGGGCCGGTTGTGCCCCGATTTTGAAGCCGATTCCGATCCGTTTGCGATCGGATGACGTCAATTATCCGATCCGGTCCCAAGAGGCCGATTCCGGATCAGTTTTCGAATCGGTAGGTGATCGGGCCGGACTAAAAAAAAACGTGTGCACTGCCACACAAGTCAGTCCCGACTTGTTTAGCCGACCGGTTTGAATCGAAGATCAAAGTCGTACCTGTTCTGCAAAATGGTTGCTAGTTTTGACAGTGATGATGATGTGCTTGCATTATCAGCAGTTTTGCATCATATTCGGGAAGAGGCGTGCGAAACATCAGCAACGAAGGTGGCCGGTACTGATAACAACAGGCGTGTTCCGCCATTTGCAAACCGCTGAAACGACATGCTTTGAGAGACGTGCTCTGATTGGTTGAAGCTTACAACCGGGCCGGGAAAATAGAGCAGGTTCTAGACACCCGATTCCCAGCCGATTGGGACCGGATCGGATAATTGACGTCATCCGATCGCAATCGGATCGGAATCGGCTTCAAAATCGGGGCACAACCGGCTCGTGTGGCGGGGCCTTTAGCAATCTTTGGCAGTAACTGTTCCTGTAACGGTGTGTGTGTATGTGTGAGTGTGAAGGCCCCGCTACACGAGCCCGGTTTTGAGGCCGATTCCCGATCAGTTTTCGAATCGGTAGGTGATCGGGCCGGACTAAAAAACGTGTGCATTGCCACACTGACATTTCTCGACTTGTCAAGTTTAGCCGACCGGTTTAAACCGAAGGGATCAAAGTCGTACCTGTTCTGCAAAATGACTGTTAGTTTTGACAGTGATGATGATGTGCTTGCATTATCAGCAGTTTTGCATCATATTCGGGAAGAGGCGTGCGAAACATCAGCGGCAACGGCGGTGGTACTGATGACAACAGGCGTGTTCGGCCATTTGCAAACCGTGTTGAAACGACATGCTTTGCGAGACGCGCTCTGATTGGTTGAAGCTTACGATCGGGACCGATTCGGATCGGAAATATAGAGCAGGTTCTAGTGACCCGATTCCCAGCCGATTGGGAAAGGATCGGATAATTGACGTCATCCGATCGCAATCGGATCGGAATCGGCTTCAAAATCGGGGCACAACCGGCCCGTGTGTGTGTGTGTGTGGGGGGGGGGGGGGGGGGCTTTCCCGAATATGATGCAAAACTGCTAATAATGCAAGCACATCATCATCACTGTCAAAACTAGCAGTCATTTTGCAGAACAGGTGCGACTTTGATCTTCGGTTCAAACCGGTCGGCTAAACAAGTCAGTCGAGAAATGTCCGTGTGGCAGTACACACGTTTTTTAGTCCGGCCCGATGACTGACCTACCGATTCGAAAACTGCTCGGGAATCGGCCTCAAAACCGGGCTCGTGTAGCGGGGCCTTGAGCTTTTGATATGTGTCACTTTAGTTATTGTAACATTTATTGTAGCGTTTTCTTTCTTGTACTTTTTGTTCTGTGTTTTTTAAATCTTATAAAGCGCTTATAGCACCATTCGTTTGGAGGTTAAGCGTAAATGTACATTATTATTATTATTATTATTATTATTATTATTATTATTATTATTATTATTATTATTATTATTATTATCAATTTATTAATTTACACCACCGTTTCATGAAATAATTGTAAAATCAGAATGTGGATACACGCCCGTTCCAGCTTTTTTTATAAAGAATGTGTTACGTGTTACGTGCCAATTTAGGCAGCCTAAGCCACCAGGGACGCGAAATAATGGAATGAATTTCCGCCTATCCCTTGCAAGAATACATGACGTTTTACGGTGACGCAATAATATTTTTAATAAATCGAAAACGTCACTTTAAAAATAAAAAATAAAAAATAAAAAATAAAAAAAAAAACAATCGTGAAGGGAAAATCTGTCCCTTGTGCTTAACAAAAGACGGCACTTTGTTTGGAGCACCACAGTTGCATCAATCCGACGTGTCCAGTCTGTGAGTGCCGCTGCAGATTTTGAGGGTGCCTGTACCCATACTCTGAGGTAAATGTAAAACTAACTTCATTCCTATCCTCTTGAATATATTCGTTTTGGGTTTTCTCTTTCTATCGGCAACATTTCAAAGAAACAGAGACACCTAAGAAATAGCTTTCGTTTGTTTCAGTAAGCATTGCTGGCTGAAAATTAGAACTTTATGGTTTGAGCTGATGGACAACGGCAAGCTAGTACATGTTTTTGCTAACTGAGAACAGATGGGATTCTGAAGGTTTGCATTCAATAACATGCATGCCCAGTCAAAGAGTGCCCATTGTGTTTGATACAGACAATGTAACACAACCCCAACAGCAGCAAGCGTTCATCTTTTTTAAACTTCAGAGGTGAAAGAAAACGTGACAAGCGAGGGGCGACTGTGGAAGCCGACGTTATTGGTGGTGCTAGAGAGTCTTCCACAATTCGGATACCTTAACTGGTTCTGACTTCTGCTTTTCTCAAACACGAATCGTTCATTCCTAGCGTCACTGATTGATTGAGTGGTTTAGTGATTGAGCTGTGAAATTTATTTAAGTATTTTTCAATCTATTCATTTATTTGTTTGTATGTCTGTCCGTTCGTCTGTCTGTTTGTTCATTGTTTGTTTGTTTGTTTGTTTGTTTACATTGTTCTGAACTTACCTGCATAACTCACACTTCTTACTAGCGTCTGAGCCAAGTTGGCCTGTACTCAAGGTAATAGGTGGCATGACCTTGACATTCAGAGGCGGCTTCCCAGTCGGCAAAGTCATTGGCAAGGTCACCGGGAGCATGGGCGTGCTCAATGTGGTTAGGGTCCATGATGATCTTATAGATGTCGTCCTAAAACAGATGTATGTAACAGTTATATTGGGCATTTCCAGGAAAATAAACTACAAATTTTAGACATTCCAAGGAATGACAGTTTAAAGCAGGTATATCGACGAGAAAATATGCCACTACACCACTACATGTGTCACCGGTATCGTCAAGACGATGACTGTCCCAATAAGTACGAGGTAATCGGGCCGACCATGGCCGCAGTCGGCCCGCGCACGTGTGGGTCGTCAGGGGCCACCCGCCGTCGGTCCGATGGCCTTGGCATTACTCGGACTGTTTCTTACCATAGTCATTTTTTCCGTGCTACAAGTAATATAATATCTTGTGTGGTGTGCATGAAAAGTATACCGGAACCCGGCCGTGGGGCTGGTCCAGGCCAAACGTCTTAACCTACTGTTATTATAGCAGTCTAAGACTTCTGGTTTCAACGGTTTCAGTCCACTTCGTTTTATGGATACCACGCATGCACTAAATATCACTTATCGTGTTAATTTCATTGATGGGAACTGACGGATGCATGGGTGAGTGGGTGGGTGCGTGATTCGGTGGATAACTGAGTACACGGACGAAAGAGGGGCGGTAAAATAGATGAATGAACGGACGGGTGGACGGACAGACGGACGGAAGGATGGATGGATGGATGGATGGATGGATGGATGGATGGATGGATGGATGAGATGGGTGGATGAGTTTCTGTGTGGGTTAAGTGGATGCATGCATGGGCCATGAATGGATCGATGGAATTGTTTCCTCTTTTTTTAGTTGGGGGTGGCAAAATGGAGCACTTAACACGCTTATTTAAAGATCTACTCACAGAGATTCTATGGAGCTGAGCCTCATCCGTCAGCAGATGCTCCCAGCTGCGGTCCACGATAACGGCGTAGCAGTACTTCTCACCCGGATGGTCGTTGATGAACAGCAGAATGTGGTGCGTCTGTAACAGACGGCATCAGTCGACACCCCTGGCCTCAAATGCGCTATATGGAAGCGTATATGTGATCTTTGCTGGCTTACAACGCATAAAGCGGAATAGCCCTTTACATCCTGAGGTCTGTTCATTTTTTTTTCCCCTTATTGTCATGTGAAGACTACATTACAGATTGATTACAAGGTAGATCAACCATTTTAGTTCAAGGATGGTGCCAGAATAGCTTAGCGCCTGAGGCACCAAGCTATTCTGGCACCACCCTTAAACTATCATAGTCAATTTTATTTCAAGCAAGAGTGTAGGTCAAAAGGATTTTTAAAAAAGTATGTCCGGATTAAATACACTGTTTTAGCCATAACAATAGGTAATTGTTATTGTAAATTTAGACCAGTCAGAAGTTTACTCGAAGTTCAACGTCTTCAATTCGCCGTCCAGCATTTTAGGACCGCCGTCTTATAGTTCTAATGCTTGAAGCGCGGACTGATGTTTCCTTTCTAGATAATGATTGAAGCCTACTGTTATAAGGCAACCCTTATCGTCTGCAGGAATACTCTCCGGTCAGACCAATTGGGGAAGTACACCACAAGTACACTTCAAATTCAAATGAAATGCTGCATAGACCCACTCGGGCAAGACGCCACACGTACACTAATATTCAAATGAGATGCTGCATAAACTCACTACGGGATCACGCCAAAAGTACATTTCAATTTTAAATCAGATGCTGCAAGCATCTCATTTGAATTGTGGCATAGTCCCAAAATGGGTAGAGGAGTACGTCACAAGTACACTTCTATTCCAATGAGATGCTAAGCATCTCATTTGAATAGAAGTGTACTTGTGGGGTAATGAGTGGATCTGACTTTGAAGTACTCTCTATCAAACGTAGTTTCCAGAAGAAGTGATAACGTACGCGAGTTTGGTGGTCCTCTACTCTCCAGTAGTGGATGTGGTCAACGGCGTTGCCGTCAGGTCCGGTAGTCGATGCCGGGGTGGTAGCGGTGGAGCCTGATGAGGATCCTCCTCCTAGAAGTGACCCCAGAATACTGCCAAGGGCACCGAGGAAGTCAAACTGAAGGAAATTCAGTTTAATTTACATTCACAACTTTTGATTGCCCAAAAATAAAAGAGGATATTTTAATCACAGCAAAAATCTCAATGATTCAAATTAAGGTGACTCCATGCAATAAAGCGTGAATGGTTCGCAATATCTCCCATATAAATGTTTTTAGTATTTCTTCGGACAGCGGGGTTTCGTTTGGATCGAACGACTAGCGACAACGAACGAGAGCGAAGTAACGGTGGAAATCCAGCTTGTACCAAACGTATTGAGAACATTCCAAACATCTCCAAGAGGCATAGATCCTCATGAGACCTACGGTCTCATGAGGATCTATACCTCTAGACTATTTTTTTCTATATTTATAGTTATCCACCGTAACTTTGCTCTTGTTAGTTGTTGAAACCTCACAGTTAATGCCGTACAAAACTGCTAACTTAAATTGTGAAGTCTGAGTGTCGTAAATTAAAGACTTTTCTTCTCCTTAATACTAGTAGACAGAAGAGTTCCTTCCGTTACGCTCAAAAGGCAGCGGAAAACCTCGGGTACGTTTGCTTACTCACATGCATTGTGAAAAGAAGGGCAGGAAAGTCTTAGTTGAGGCAAGACAACATTGAAAATTGCGTCGGCAAATTTTAGCAATCAAAGCCTGCCTTTGAGCAGATCGCTTTCACTTGTGACCAAGTCGTAACACACTGAGCCACAGGGGCGAGTAAATGTAGGAGTTATCTGACCCTGACTGAGCGTCACTATAATATATCGTGTGTTTTCCCATAGACGTTTGGAGCCCTTGTCAAGCGACATAACTCGACAGTTTAACCCATTTTGCCCTGACGAACTACGTCAGGAGATGGCTCGACAGTGATAATTCAAGGGTAGTGCCAGATTAGCTTGGCGCCATCAGGCGCCAAGCTAATCTGGCACTACCCTTGAATTATCACTGTCGAGCCATCTCCTGCAACTGGTACACAGTCGTTAGGTGACACCCCCCGCAATTTAGGAAATGCGGCCTTAGGGTTAAATGGGTTAGTTCATAAATGTGGGAGCTGCCCACTGTAAACGACGTACTAGCACAGTCCACGGATAGTTCAAAAGTGGTGTCGGAATAGCTTAGCGCCTCCAGGTGCCAAGCTATTCTGGAACCACCTTTCAATTAACAACGTCGATCCATCTCCCGTTCGAGACGTGCCGCTTCCTGACATAAAGCTCGATTATCCGGATGCAACGTGCCTTGAATGTGTTAACTGCTAACACAAAGTGTGCATAAAATATTCAGATGGCACGCTTATGCAAAGCTTGTTTAACTCATTCAGCCCGACGGCCGTATTTCCTAAATTTTGGAGGCGTCATCTAATGACTATGCACCAGTTGCAGGAGATGGGTCGACCATGATAATTTAAGGGCAGTGCCAGATTAGCTTGGCGCCGACAGGCGCCAAACTAATCTGGCACTACCCTTGAATTATCATGGTCGGCCCATCTCCTGCTGTAGTGCGTCAGGGCTGAATGGGTTAAAACAGAAGAAAGCAGACAACTTGGATTTATGAAAACGACTGTTTGTGAAGTCAGTTTCGAAAAGCGAGCCAAACACGTCAGACAACAACAAGAGAAAAAAAAGCACAACAATAAAAATAAGAAGACGAATAAAAATAATAATAGTGAACTACCTGAGCCGAGGCCACAGCGACGCAAGCGAAGAGAATCAGAAGCTTCATGTTGCAGATTCTACAAGTCAGGACCCGAGAGTAGCTACTGTATTCAGACTATTGTCTTTTATGACAAAACTTACTAACAAACGGACGCGTAGGAAGACTTTGAGTGCCCATTAAGAAACGGCTAACTGGCCGAGGTCAGCCTCAGTCGGCCCGCGCACGGTTGTGCACGGGCCAACTGAGGCCGAGTTCGGCCCGATTACCTCTTGCGCACTGCAGGCAGAGTCTGTTTTCTTGGGCGGGGAGGAGGGGCGAGAGGCGCTGAGAGCAACTTTATGATTGGCAATATGGTCACGTGGGTAGTCTGATGTCTGGTTGATGATTGGATGATTAAATAAATGTATTAATAAATTATTTCACGTAGAATTGCCAATCATACTTAATGCCAACTGGATCCGTGGCAAAAGTATGCGGGATTGCACAGATGAGGCACATTAATCCTTAAATTGCTAAAATCATAAAACGGAAGTAGAAAAAAGGCGTTAGTAAAATGACTGAACAGTTCTTCTTCCTAGCTACCGTCTATTTCTACCTACCTTTTACCTCAGTTGGTTTTGTTGTTGTTGTTGTGTTTTTGTTTGTTTTGTTGTTGTTGTTGTTTTATTCTTCACAAAATCCAGAATAATGACCGATATTAAGCCCTTCCCTGCCAACGAAAGTACATTTTGTTTCTGGAATCCGTGTTCGTTCAACGACCAAAAGCCTCAGCTAGCTGACCATAGAACACGGACACAAAGTGGTGTCAGCAAGAGGCGTAGATCATCATGAGTCCCCGCAGTCGCTTGGGCTCATGAGGATCTATGCCTCTCGCAGTTGGATCATTTCCACATTTTCTAGGCAGTAAAGGCGTTAAAGCATCTCGTTTAACGCATTTGTGACGTGATGCACTCTTTGCGGCTTTGTATTGCTTTTTCAGATGCAGCACTTCGGGATTGTGATACCCCGTTCAGCCCTGATGCACTACAGTAGGAGATGGGTCGACCATAATAATTCAAAGGTAGTGCCAGATTAGCTTGGCGCCTGTCGGAGCCAAGATAATCTGGCACTGCACTTGAATTATCATGGCCGATCCATGTCCTGCAACTGGTGCATAGCCGTTAAATGACGCCTCCAAAATTTGAGAAATACGGCCGTCGGGCTGAATAAGTTAATCACACCTGTGACCGGATGTCTGGTACAGATTTTTAAAAACTAAAATAATATAAATACTCAGCAGAAATACCTTTTATCTCTTCCAAAGTTATGTTCGGGTCTAATCAAGTCTAAAAGGGGTAGGGCTCAGCCTTAACAGACTTTCCGCTTCCTACCCGACCGAAGGCTTTTAGGTCATGCGAAAAAGCATGTGGTGAAATCATGAAAACACAACGTGCCCTTGTCCTTCTGCGTGGTGATAATAATGGTCAGGTCATGATTTCGGTTATGTTTGAAAGAAGTTAACCAAAGAAGAAAGAAACGCTTATTGAAATGACAAGCACAAGACACCTTAATTTTTTTTTTAAATAATAAATACATAGAGGTTATTCCTAAATTAGCAGTAGTCAGAAAGTGCATGGTGTGGAAGAAGACACTGTTATGAACAGCACCGTAGTGAGGTTTTCTTTGCAACTAACGACTCCCAACAATGAACGAGTGCTAAGTCACGGCGGATAACCGGCTTGAGCACAGACAGCACTCGGAACACCTCCAAGAGGCATAGATCCTCATGAGCCCGGGGGCTTATGAGGATTTGTGCCTCTTGGAGATGTGTAGAGTGTTGTCTATGTTTATGAAAGAAGCAGGTTATCCACCATGACTTCGCTCTCGATCGTTGTTGGGTGTCGTCTGGCGGGAACGTGACCTCTCTACTACCCAAGGAATTTCACGCCAGCTAGTACCCAAGTTGATGATTATGCGGGTTTGGGGTGCTGGACTGTAGTGACCCGAGGTCGGGGATGTTTCGTCTGAATTTGTGTTCATGCAAGACGTGTTCTGTCATGGACTACTGTGCGTTGCCGACTGATGTGACAGTACAATGAAAAGCCTTGACGTCGTGTTACCCGACTGTCGTCTGCTCCAGCGGCAAAACGTCTTCGGAGCCACGACGGTCGCAGAGGGCCCGCGCACTGGCCCGTGGACATTTCATTACTATTGAGGTGCCTCTTCTGTTTCTGCATCTGTTGTTTCTGTGATCCATAGTGAATGTGTCTTCTCCCCTCAGCAGTGTGTGCACATACTGAATCTGCGTCAGGGTGGGAACTGAGTGTGTGAATGGGGAAGGGTGCAACGAGTGACTGCGGGAAAATGGAAGACCTAACTTGGTTAAATGTGTTTCTCGCATCAAACGAAAATAATTATTCCCTTGTCAACATGGCATGAGATAATACAGTTTTCTAAACCTGAATCTTATTTAGCAAACCGGCTTGATCCATTCGAGAGAGGCAAAAATCTGTGCAGTGCAAGAGACTGGTGAGAATTACTGATCCCTCTTGCAAGCAAGACGTAACTTGACCCCATTATTTTCTTGTACATGACGCACCACAACTGTGACTTCCGGTCTAAATTGAGCTTGGTTAGTCAATAATATTTTTTTTTTAAGTTGCGGGGACTCATGAGGATCCATACCTGTTGCTGACACTACTTTAAATCCAAATCCCTAGGGTATTTCGGTGTTGAATTAACGGCGATTGCACTGAGAAACACAACCTGCGTCAGCTGGCACTGAACGGGTTAAAGGGACCTGCTCCAGGCAAGAAAGAGTTAACTCATTCAAGTCGCGCATCCGGATGCGGCTGGCCGCGAATGAGTTCCGAGTTTGCAATGTCTTCTTTATAACTGATCTTAAAGGGGCACGACCGACCTTTTTTAGTGCTTCAGTTCGCAAAAAGCTTTTACTGGGCTTCAGTATACATACACACTTAGACAGTGACCACCCTATTGTCCCACCAAATGCTTTCTTTCGTCCGTTCAAAGCGAAAGAGGCCACCGGAATCGTGCGGCTGGACCCGGTCAAAAGAGTGCTTCCGATAGACGATCAGGTAGCTGACGTCATAACTATTCTATACGACCTTAGGTCACCTGCATAATTATAACCAATCAGAGACAAGATGTCGGATAAACCAGCGAAGAAAAAAAGAAAGTATCAGTCGACTCTTGCCGGCCGACAATGACAGACTCGTAATTGAAGAGAAGAAAGAGAAAGAGAGACAAGATACCCCTAAGTAGAATTGACATAGGACAAGGGAATATAGAGCTTGGCTTGACCGCCCATCCGGAATTTGTCGCTTTCTTGCTATGTGAAACAGTAAGTATATCTAATCCGGTTACGTTCTTTGTCGATCTTACTATAGTTTCACGAGCGCTAGAGACTGAGAATTCATGATCTTCAGTAGAATTTATCTCTTACTGATTTTGCAAGACTTTAAACCTGTTTTATCATGAAGTTACGAGCTAGTTCATCAGATTTTATGCTGCAAGGATCAGACAACTACGGCCTGTGTGTCAAAATTGCGGCACCGGCTGCCGACATCGATCAGGTCGTGACACGTTTTTGTCTGTGCGGGCTCTCATTCACTCGATTCACAGAGGTAGTGTTTCTGCTGCGATGGTGCATTTGTCGTTTCCAGAGATGCTTTCAGTTACGTAGACTTCGATGTGTGTGATGTGAAACTGCAATGCAGAAATGGGTATAAGTGGGTGAAATACCACTGTTCTGTTTCGTGACGCTGGCTCAGTCGCCGGCTTGGCGCGGAGACCCGAGTCGAAGAACTTGAATTGTATGCAAACCAAGGGGAATCACAGCGCTGGACAGACAACAGTTAGATCCCCTGCCCCCGCCTATCAGGCACCCAATCTGGTTTGTGAAGAACTTGAAGCCAATCTGCCTCACCTATCTGGTTTGTGAAGAACTTGAAGCCACGCCCACAGCACGATTGCCCGTTACTCAGGGTAGCAGGTCAAGCGGAACCCGCATTGATTTTGACAGCATAGCGAATAAGTGGAAAAATTATTTTACATTCTCGTGGAAAATTATGTCAAAGGGATGCCGGAGAACATCAGTACATGTCTACACTGACGCGTGTGTACCCACTCGACAACGATGACCGCCTCCGTCGTCTGCAGTATCGATTGATCGGGTTCTGCCTTGTGACGTAGGCTAGTTAATATGCACAAATTCAAAACGAGGCCGATGCAGACGATAATTTGCACTCTCGGGTACAAAAACAACACACCCATCAAACGATGAATTTTGACATTTGGCATTGTATTTACATCATAAAGCTCTAAGTTAGTACACAAAGGACCCATACATAATACTGTCAGCAGTATCTGTTGCAGACAGTTTTCCGACTGCGTTGAGATGATTAAACCTGGGGAGAATCGCTTTAATGTGTCTTACAATAACGCTGGACAAAAGTTCGAATGTTGTACAATAAAAGACTTTTCTGATCTTCCTCTCTTTTATTTGCAGGAGAGTGCGACCGATGTGCACAAGGGCCAGTAAAAAAGATATGTTACATGTCAGTGTCTACGTACATGGATTGTAAAACGCAAGGTAGAAATGTCTTAGTCGAGGCAAGACAACATTGAGAACCCGTTCATCGGTACAAAGTTCGCCTTGGGGCAGGTCACTTTAACTCATAACATCCTGAGGTTGATTTTGTAAAAATTTGCATATTATCCTATGAAGGCTACATTACAGGTTAGGAGATAGCTCAACTGTTTTAGTTCAAGGCTGGTGCCAGAATAGCTTGGCGCCGGAGTAGCCAAGCTATTACGGCACCACCCTTGAACTATCAGTCAAATTCATTTCAAGCAATGGGTGTATCAGAATGAAACGGATTAATGTAACATATTTGGTACATGTTACTTCATTGCTTCCTTGCTCATTTGTTCGTTTGTTTGCTTTTGAGTTTTGCTGCTGTGTTTGTCTCCTCTGTTTATTTGCATGTTTACATTCAGATGTTTTGTTGTTGTTGTTTATTTGTTGTTGTTTGTTGATGTTTTTGTTGCTGTTTTTATGTTTGCTTTGTGTGTGCGTGCGTGCGTGCGCGCGCTTGCGCGTGTGTATGTGTGTGTGTGTGTGTGTGTGTGTGTGTGTGTGTGTGTGTGTGTGTGTGTGTGTGTGTGTGTGTGTGTGTGTGTGTGTTTAATTATTTGTTTTTTGTTTTCGTTTTGTTTTCTTTGGTTTGTTGTTCTTCTTTTCTTATTTTTCTTTTTTAGTTTTTTTTTTTTTTTTTTTTTTGGTGGTGGTGGTGGGGTGAGGGGGGGGTGGGGATTTGGGGGTTCTCACTACTGTATTCCATATAGTAATTATGTTTTCCTCTATTTTGAAACATGACGTCATCGTACGTGTGCCTGACCCTGTAATTGTAGAGGACTGTATTTTCAAACATATGCTGCAAAACCTTATCTCAGAGTGTGACAACTTTGATAGTTCCTTTGGCTCCTTTATTGTATGTTGTTTTACTACCAGCAGGCTGGTGTAGAGAAATGTGTTTTCACGATGTGTGCCATTAAAACGCGGTATTCATTACTTCAACTCACTGTCAAAAAGAAAAGGGATTGAAAGAAATGAATGCGGTGCATTGATACATCCGCATAGTGCCAGCTGACGCGGACTGTGTTCCTGCTATCTTCGTTAACTCATTCAGCCCGACGCACGTATTGCCTAAATTTTGGAGGCGTCATCTAACGACAATGCACCTGTTGCAGGAGATGGATCGACCATGATAATTCAAGGGTAGTGCCAGATTAGCTTGGCGCCGACAGGCGCCAAGCTAATCTGGCACAACCCTTGAATTATCATGGTCGACCCATCTCCTGCTGTAGTGCGTCAGGGCTGAATGGGTTAATTTAACACCAAACACACCTAGATGTTCCAGGAACATGGATTCAAAGTGGTGTTAGGAACATGGATTAAAAGTGATGTTAGCAAGAGGGATAGATCCTCATGAGCCCCAGCAACTGCGGGGGCTCATGAGGATTTGGTCTCTTGCAGTTGGGTGGCGATCAAATTTTCTTTACACTGAGACCAAAATCAAACCTAGATAGTAACATGGACCCAAAGTGGTGCCGGGAACTTGGATTCAAAGTAGCGTCAGCGAAAGGCATAGATCGTCATGAGCCCCCGCAACTTCGGGGGCTCATGAGGATCTATACCTCTTGCAGTTGGGTGGTGTTCAAATTTTCCCGACGTTGAGCACATTAATATTTTCTCTCCCCCAGCCTGTGGTGCGATCATTTTTCCCTTTATCCACTTATCGTGTCACACTGTATCTATAGAGTAGCTCAGCGGGCGCCTTTTTTCTGCAAAAGGTATAGATTCTCATGAGATCCGACAGCCGCAGGGACTCATAAGAATCTGTATCTATTGCGGGTCCCATTTATATTAGGCGTACTGTGTCTTTGACGGATGGAATCATGAAGATGAAAATCTTTTACTGCGTAATGGATCATTAAACTTGGCAACATTTCCTTTATTTTTATGATTTTTCGTTTACGTATGTGTATGTGCGTCTTTTTGTTTTTTGTGTGCGCGTTGTGTGTGCCCGGGTGTGTGTGTGTGTATGTGGGTGTCTATTTTCGTGCGCGTGTGTGTAATCGCGAGTTCGTGCGCGCGTGCGAAGTGCGTGTGTGTGTTTCTGTATGTGTGTTTATGTTTGGATGTGTTTATTTGTAGAGGGTGTATGTATGTGTGTGCGTGCGTAAGTGCGTGCGTGGGGGGCAGGGGGAGGGGGTTTAGGGGGGGGGGGGTGCAAGAGAGACAAACCGCAGACATTAGTATCATGTCAAACAAGGAATACGTAGTTGCATGTGTTCTAGCTGGTGTAACGGCTTGTCTGCCCTGTAAAGGCAATAAGTATGTCCATTTTTGTGAGAGAATAAAGAAGAAATTTTCACTGCATTACAATGACAATCACAATCTCGTTTTTCACAAAAATGAAAACTCCACAGTCTGTTGCCTTTACAGAGCAGCTTTGTTTGAGGTGTGTAAAATTGATATAAGCAGGACATTTGCCCGTTTGTTTGATTTTTTTTTTTTTTTTTTAGTAAAGCGATATTTACATTATATAACAATGAAAATCTCGCTTTTCTCAAAATGGACATGCTGGCTTTTGTCAAATATCGATAGAACTCCAGTGTAAGAATGATCTGGGAAGAGAATATATATAGGAGAATACAACGACACCCATTTAAGAAACAATTGATTTATTTGATCCTTTCCGTAAATAAACAAACACACTTGACCAAATACATTTAACAGCATTATCTGCCCAGTCAGGTCCCCCAACCCCTTGGAAACAAAAGGCTAGTTAAAATATCTTCCCGAGAAATAGTGACTACCGTACACGCCACCCACCACTCAATGCTGTCAGAGTTGGCCTTCCTGAGAACACTTCCTGTTCATGGTAAACAATAGTCCTCTATGCCCAAATAGTGTCTCTTTCTCTCTCTCTCTCTCTCTCTCTCTCTCTCTCTCTCTCTCTCTCTCTCTCTCTCTCTCTCTCTCTCTCTCTCTCTCTCTCTCTCTCTCTCTCTCTCTCTCTCTCTCTCTCTCTCTCTCTGCACACACAAAACAAATTAGCATTCCTTTTTGTGTCAACGCTTCAATGTATGTCACTAAACCACTGTGTCATATTTTTACTCTGGGGCAAACCAAAAATATAGAACAAATCTCGAATGTGGAACACCACGTCGTTCGTAAATGAAACTTCCAACGTTGTGTGGAGGAAAAATAATTTTGTCTGTGAAAGTTTTCACTTCGCTCATAGTGACGGGCTGCGACGCATTTAAATTGAAAGACAAACCCCATAACTCCCAGTGATAGACCTCAATGATTTCAAGTTATTATACACCCCACCCTGTTTTTAGATCGCGGCCAACTCACGCTGAGGAGAAAATTGGGGTGTGAGTGCTTAGCTTGAAACTGGATCACGGACATTGCGCTGTTGAACAATCGGCCTTTATACTCAACCCTGTCGCGTGATGAAACCGGATTCCTGTTGCGTGCAGTTATTGCCGTCATAACCTGTAGGTAGAGACAGCTGTTGTGTAGTCATGTGAGTTTACAAGATTGCATCTCTTTCATAACCAGAAAGTTGGGCTTGAAAATTGGTTGTGAAACGGTTTCCTGTTTTCGCTCCAGTGGGTGACAATCAGCCTTTCATACAGTTATTTATTAGTCTGTCGCGTGATGCATTTAAATTGAAACCCACAACTTTAATCCCAGGAGAGACCTCAATTATTCAATTTAGTATACACCCCATCATGTTTACAAGTGTTTTAGATCACTCGAGGAGAAAATCGGGTGTGATTTGTTACTTTGAACCAGATCACGGACATTGCCTTGTCGTGTTATGCATTTAAATTGAAACCAGATCACGGACATTTGTGTTGCGTGCGTTTTATTACCTTGTTTACCCAACCAACATGATAATGGCGGACCTATCTGTGATTTTGGACCTTGCAGCTTCTGAGCGTAAGGTCTAAAATCACAGACCGCACACCATAAATAAAACCAGACAAGCTTTTCGTAGTCATTATTATAAGGCTTGCGGTGTGAGTGGTTAGTTTGAAACCCCTTTTATAACCAGAAAGGCAAGCATAGTGTTTTTGTACAAACAGATTATATTGTGTTTTTAAAATGGACTTAATGACGCATGACCCACATTGCGGTTTATTTGCCGGTGCCACGGGCTGTGGAAAAACTCAATTTGTTCTTAATCTCTTACAAACAAGATACATCTATCATTTCGAAAACATAGTAATATTTTGTCCTACAATCAAACACAACAAAGCTTATCACAACCGTTTATTCATTTGGACTGACAACAACATATACTTAGTCGACCCTGAGAAAAAACTGAATGATTACCTACAATATTTTACAAAGCAATTTGAAGGACAGCCAACATTGTTCATAGTCGATGACTGTTCTGCAGAGAAAGACATTGTCAAGAAGAGAAACACTCTAGCAGAACTTGCCTTCAGTGGCAGACATGCAAACATAAGTGTATGGATTCTCACTCAGAAATATAATGCTGTACTGAAAGATTTTCGAGAACAGTTAAAGTTTATCTGTTTGTTTTACTGTAAGGACCGTGACAGCTTTGAAGACTGTCTCAGAGAGAACGATGTCATTCCAAATAAGCAAGAACGGGATGATGTAAAAAATAAACTGAAATCAACTAAGCATCTAAAGCTCATTTTGAAGACAGATCAACCCACTGGATATGGGTTAGTAAATTAATTTATCTTTTGGGTTTGTCTATAAAAATGACGGACGGACAAGAGGATCAAAACTGGCCTATTGGTAAATTCATAGATATTACATCGAGTTTTAGGGGTTTTATGCTTATTAGTGACTTAAAAACACAAGTTAGACACCCTTTTTCAACACTTCCAACACCAATGAAAATATATATGACATATAGTTTTTATCTTGGATATTCTAATAATTTTCCATGTTATAATAATAGGACAAAAGATTTTTTAGTTTATGATGCTAAATCTGACTGGTTTAAGATTATGTGTTTATTCATATACAATCAAATAAAAAAAGAAAATAAAAATGTTAAATTTATTACTGTTAATAAAACAATATTACACATGCAAAAGATTGAACATGATACAACAGAAGACATATCTATGAAGTGGCTTATTAGTTGGTAATTAATTTTGTCTATTATATAGGTTTTAGTCAATAAAGTGCCATTTTCATTATATAATTTTCTATTTATTTTTTTGTCGGACAAATAAAAAAGATGGACAACCATCAAAGATTAAGAAACGTGTTTCACACAACTGACTTACCTATATCTAATATTTACAATGTCTATGAATCAATAGAAAGATCTTTTTTAGTCATACAAAATAACCTTCTTTCTGATAGTGTAAAGATTCAGATTGTTGCAAAAATAGAATTTGTCAGAGATGTTGGTGAAGTTATTGTAACGTATATCTCGACAAGGCAGCACACAGTTAATTCGAGAAGAGAACTAGAGAAAGTGTTTAGAGAAAGATTGTTACCAGACTTCCATGAAGCAATTGACAGAGCAGAAATGCAAGGGTCTGGCTGGCATGAAGGCCTTGTACATGAACTACAACTAAAGCAGTCAAGATATCATCCTATTTTAGGCAAATCATGGATACCACTACCAAAAGAGGTTGTAGACAAAAAGGGTGTGGTCAATATTCAGAACAATGATAATTTCTGTTTTATGTGGTGTGTGCTTGCCAAACTGCATTTTGTAAAAACAAAACCTGAACGTGTATCTAACTATACCAATTTTATAAATGAACTCAACTTCAGTGGCATTGAGTTCCCTGTTAAAATAGAGGACATAGACTTGTTTGAAAAACTAAATCCTGGTATATCCGTGAATGTGTTTGTATGGGATAATGAATCTGAGAATAAGTTACAGCCAATTAGAGTATCTCCAATTGCCCCAACCTATGGGCAGCCAGAAGATAAACATGTTGATATGTTACTAATAAGCTCTGGTGATAACTTTCACTACACAATTATTAGGAGTATGTCACGACTAATTCATAATCATGTATCAAAACACAATGGCAAACAGGAAATATGTAAAAGATGCTTACAAAGGTTCTCCTGTATAAAAGTGGCACATAAGCATACCCAGCACTGTAGGTCGGCTGATGACATTCAAACAATACTTAGGTATCCAGATCCTGGCAGCAAGGTTTATTTCAAGAACTATGTTAATCAACAAAAGCTGCCATTTGTAGTATACGCAGATTTTGAATCACTCGTTGTTCCATATGAGGGTCCAGTTCCAGAGTCATTACCAAAGACTATAAAATTGAGTGACCAAGTGGTGTGTTCTTTTGGATACATTATTGTTAGGTCAGACGGTCTTCATTCAGAGCCTGTTATCTACAGAGGTGAAAATGCAGCATGTCTGTTTTTAACAGAAATGAGACATCTGTATAGTCAGGTAGTACAGTATCTCACAACATGTCAGATGCCTTTAGTGATGACAGAAGAAGACAAACTAAAATTTGATACAGCTGAGATGTGTTGGATTTGTGAACAGCCTCTGGGGGGTGATAAAGTTCGTGACCATGATCACATAACTGGATGTTACAGAGGTGCTGCACATAACAATTGTAACTTGTTATTAAAAATAGATCCTAAGACATACAAGTTACCAATCTTTTTCCACAATCTCAAAGGATATGATTCACATGTAGTAAAACTGTTGCCGCTAGGGTTTCACGTGAAAGAAAAAACCATGGCCACTTTCTTCTCACACCAGGGATACCCCCAAGACATCGTCAACACCGCTCGTTCTAAGGCTGAGGCCATAAGCAGAAGTGAAGCTTTGAGGGAGAAAACTCACAGTGCTGCAGAGGACCGGCCGGTCCTGTGTATCACGTATCATCCTCACAACATCCCCATCAAAAACATTCTCCTCAGGAACTTCCACATCATTCAGAATGACACAGTATTGAAAGACATATTTCCTGAGCCTCCGCTGGTCGCTTACAAACGTGACACTAACCTAAGCGATCATCTTGTTCACAGTTCACTTCGCGCATCTAACACCTTACCACCTGGCACACACCCTTGTCAGCAACCACACTGCAAAGCATGTCCGTACATCAACACATCCCCCGTCATCACCGGACCCCTGTCATCTTTTCATGTCCACCGATCATTCACATGCCAGTCATCGGATATTGTCTATGTCATCTCATGTTCTCACTGCCCAAAGATGTTGTATGTGGGGGAGACATACCGTACACTCCCTGAACGCTGCGAGGAGCATGTTCGTTCGATCCGCCTCGGATACAACAACCAGGTTGGACGTCATTTCAACGAACCGCCTCATAGCCTCACACATTTCAGCATACGCATCCTTTGGCAAAATACATCCCACTTCATCCGCCGCAAAATGACAGAATACTTTTTCGCGGACAGGCTTGGCACTTACCATCCGCGCGGCTTGAACATTCGCCCCTAGGGATGTATGCTCGGCCTGATGGGTAGTTGGTGCCAGGCTTGACCTCACTGTTGATACTGGATGCTACCTTTGAGTGTGTGTGTATGTGTGTGTGTGTGTGTGTGTGTGTGTGTGTGTGTGTGTGTGTGTGTGTGTGTGTGTGTGTGTGTGTGTGTGTGTGTGTGTGTGTGTGTGTGTGTGTGTGTGCATGTGCGTGAGCTGCAGTAGGCACGAGTGAATGCGAATGTATGCAGTGACGTGTATGTATATAGACGTAAGTTTTGTGCTACGTGTTTTGTGCATGTGTATTTGCGTCATTATGTGTGTGTGTGTGTGGGTTTTTTTTTTTTTTTTTTTTTTTTTTTTTTTTTTTTTTTTTTTTTTTTTTTTTTACGTCATTCTAAATTCTCTCTATACAGGATGACGTCTTTTCTTTCTGGTGTTCTTTTCTGTTCTACGTTTGTTTCCATGTCACCTGAGGAAGGATCTTTGATCCGAAACGTCGTTATTTGTTTCTATTTTAAAGGGTTTTCTACCACTATCTTCTGTTTTTCTTTTCTTTTGATATGATTCACACATTATCATGCAGGCTGTGGATGAGTCGTACAAAAACATAAGTTGTATTGCCCAGACAACTGAAAAATACTTGACTTTTAGGTTAGATAAATTAGCATTTTATGACTCCATGCAACATTTGTCTTTAGGATTGGCTAGTCTGGCAGAAGGACTGACTGAGTATCCAATAACGAGTAAATATTTTGAGCCAGACTTGATTAAGAAAGGTGTGTATCCATATGAGTACATTGATCACTGGGTTGTGTTTGAAGAAACAAGACTGCCACCAAAAGAGAAATTTTATTCCACACTAACTGGCAAAGGTATTTCTGACTCTGAATACCAGCATGCACTTGATGCATGGGGGAAGTTAGGATGTCAGACGATTGGTGACTACCATGATCAGTACTTAAAGGCTGATGTCTGTTTGCTAGCAGATGTATTTGAAAGTTATCGTGAAAAGGGTTTGTTGCACTACAAGCTTGACCCTGCTTGTTACATAACTAGTCCTGGCATGACATGGGATGCATTTTTGAAATCCAGTAAGATATTTATAGACCTGTTGTCTGATCGTACGATGGGTGAAATGGTGGAACGTGGATTGAGGGGAGGGATTAGTTTAGCAGCAAATAATTATGCCAAGGCAAATAATAAATATCTTGACGACTTTGACCCCTCAATGTCAAGGTCATTTATTACGTACGTGGACGCTAACAATTTGTACGGATTCGCGATGTGTGAATTATTACCATTAAAAAACTTTTGTTTGTATGATTTGTCACAGTATGGCATAAAAAAATTAACAAAATATATTATGGCTCGAGGTCAAAATGATGAAAAGGGTTGGATCTTTGAAGTAGACCTGGAGTACCCACACCATCTACATGATTACCACAATGATTATCCATTAGCAGTTGAGAAAATGAGTATGACAGGGAAAAAAGAAGACACCAAACTAGTGCCAAATTTAAATGATAAATTCAATTACGTGTGTCACTATCGCTTGTTACAGTTTTACATCAGACATGGGTTAGTACTAAAGAAAGTTCACAGAGGTATTCAATTTGATCAGAGTGCTTTCATGAAAGATTACATAATGAAGAACACCACATTGCGTGCCAGAGACGGCAACACTGCATTTGACAAAGACTTCTTTAAGCTTATGAACAATGCCTGTTTTGGTAAGACGATGGAAAATCCTCATCACCGCAAAGATGTGAGACTGGTCACAACTGAATCAGGTGCAATTAAACTTACAGGTAAGCCACAGTACACAGGGTACAAAGAGTTTCATTCATCATTGTATGCAGTGTCACTCAAAAAAAAGATTGTTAAACTAGACAAGCCAGTATTCATTGGTATGGCAATTCTTGAATTGTCAAAACTGTTGATGCTTGAATTTTATTATGATTACTTCAAACCAAAGTATCCTGAGTGTCGTCTGCTATACACTGACACTGACTCTATGATCATAGACGTGCCTACTGAAGACTT
Source organism: Semisulcospira habei (assembly GCA_036245525.1). Classification (NCBI taxonomy): domain Eukaryota; kingdom Metazoa; phylum Mollusca; class Gastropoda; family Semisulcospiridae; genus Semisulcospira; species Semisulcospira habei. The sequence continues at coordinate 53,818,118 of BTPG01000007.1, forward strand.
TTATGAAGACATGAAAACAGAGTTACACATGTATGACACATCTGATTACCCTAAAGACCATCCACTGTTCAACACACAAAACAAGAAAGTGCCTGGTAAGTTTAAAGATGAACTAAATGGTGTGCCAATAGTTGAGTACGTTGGACTGAGATCAAAAATGTATTCTATACTGCATCAAAAGGGAAGTCAATCCAAAGCCAAAGGTATCAAAAAAACAGCGATAAAAAATAAAGACATTCGACATGAACATTATAAGCAAGTATTAGATGGAGAACTGATGCCTGATTATCCAAACAAGTCACTGAGATCAAATAGACACAATATTGAAATGATCCAAACACATAAGAAGTCACTTGCAGTTGGGGACACAAAACGCGTGTTTCACACTAAGGAAAAGGCTTATGCACCTGGACATTACAGGCTCAAGTTATCTGAAGAAATAGCTGACGAACTGGTTGATGAATTAATTGATGAGTTAGTTACTGAAATGAGTAACAGTGTCTGGGGGAATAATCTGTAATTCTTCTCTGACAAATGCCCTCTTTGGTGCAGGCTCATACAGATAATATATTGTTGCATTAGCTGAAGGAACTATTTTTTTTATATTATGAACAGATGTAGACCAAATTGGATCAGTTGCCCTACGTCTAACGTCATTTTCAGCCTCACCAGGTTGATACAAATATCTCACCTGTTTTGTAAACAAGCTAGTGTCTGGAGGTGTTATTGCTTTTATTTCTGACGGTATTGTTTTTAATTTAATAGAATCAACAGGTTTAGGGTGACCATCATTATTCATTGCTTTTATCACAGAAGGTAATCTTTTAACCCACTCAGTGTTACGTGTGTCATGCATGAGTTCCTTAGAATACTGGTAACTGAAAAGTCTCTCTGACAACTGTTTGTTAAAGTTTTCTACAATTGCCTGTGATCTGTGTACACCTGGAATACCGCGTCTGACCAGTACGCCATGCTTAGCAAATAACTGATTAACAGCACCTTTGAATTCTGATCCATCATCAACCTGCACTAGTCTGGGGTATCTTAAAGGGCCTCGACCATATATTTTTGTTAAAGAAGTAGCAACTGTACTGGCAGTTTTGTCAGATATGGGTTCAGCGTCTTTGTACCTTGAAGCTATGTCTACGACAGTTAATGCATACTTGTATCGTTTCTTTCTTATTGTGTCATGTGGTAAGAACAAAAGGTCCATTTGGTGTGTGTCATTAGATGTTGTGTTTTCAAAATGAGGCCTTGTTATTTTTCTTGGAGCAGGTAGATATATCTGCCAAATTGCCTGTCTCTGTAACCATTGCTTGACTTGATTGAGTGTTATATCTCCGCCCACAGCGGCATGTAATTTTTCAATAGCTGTTGCTCCTTTCCAATAGCCTGATGGAGAGTAATATATTTTTGATAGTTTATTTTCGGCTGCCATTTTTTCTAGCAATGAAAACTCCTGTAAAATAAACAAATGTCATTCCCACTAGAACAAAGATTATCTCCCCGTTTCTTTGTTGTGTGCTTGGTTTGTAATAGTCACTTAGTTTTGGTTTTGGGATAGACATGTCTTCACCTGTGACAAGAAAATATTCCCTGATTGCTTCGTCTGTATTTGAAAACGTATGCTGTGCGTGACCTTCAAGCCTGAGTTTTTCATTGATGAAATCAAGTTTCTCAATTCTATTCTTTTCATAATCTTGCTGGGCTTGAGCAAGTTTTTCAGATGCTTCATTATGACGTTTTAATTCTTCTGCAGATTCTTCTCTACCCATTTTTGAAAAGAGATAATTAGAGCCACTGAATGCCAATGCGTTAACCATCGCTCCACCAATCATAATAGCTATCGTCGCCATATTATTTTTATTTACATAGAAACATTTTCGGGAATAATTCCCTGCTTGACAAGAAAGTCTTTTGTCGCAATCGACGCTGTAACAACTACAATTAGCTTAGTGCTGTCTTCGAAATTGAGTCTACTGAGGTCTGCTGATTTCATTTTGAGTAGACTTTTTCCCAGCATAGAATAAGCTACTGCTAATTCGCTGATTACGGCAGAGTGATACACAAGGTTCATTAAATTTTTTGAGTCGTTCATTTCTTAGGCAAGAAAAATTAAAATAATATTTTTATTTACTGCATAAAAAATGGGTCAACGGCTTTGGGTATTACTGGTAATGTGGCGACTTCTGGTTTTGTTTTTGGAGTGTCTGATTTTTTGGTCACTGTACGAGTCTGTGGTTTGTATTTTTTGTATAATTGATAACCTACGTAACCAAATCCGACAACAAATCCGGCAACTACATATTTTGTTGTTTGAGGTTCGGGGTCAGGGTCAGACTTAGTTGTTTGTCTCTCACTTTCATGAAGGTGTGACGGTACTGACACAGGTCCTGACGATCCTGACGGTGGATCAGTTACATGAGTCTTTTCTGTTTGTGCCTTAAGCTGTAATTTTTTTTGCCTATTATATTCAGCTAATCTTTTTCCAGCCTCAACCCTGCCTGGACTTTTAGTCTTCATCACAGTTTGAACCTGTGTCAAAACAGGGTTCAGTTGTGGAGTCGCCTGGGTTTCGTCCATTTTCTTCTGCAGTAAAATTTATTTTTGAAAAATCAATATGGCTACCAGTAACTAGTAATGTTACCACAGGTGCAAGGTAATTTCCAAACTTGTAAAACATGACACATGCTAATTTGCCAATTGAACTTGAAACAATAGGATTGCTTTCAAGGTCGTGTGATAGACTATCAGTGTCTACAGGTAGGAAATCGTGGAGGGCGGGGTCGTCTATGTCCCGTGCAGATGTGAACATCTGCCCACTGCCTACAACTCCACGAGTCCCATGCTGCCTTGCAGGACTGGCCGCTTGGCTGCGGAAAGGCTAAGGGAGGAAAACCCTGACATCAAAGCCCCCGTGTCTCCGGGGAAGGTTTTTGAGCCAGAGACTAGGACAAGGACAGTCTGATATAAAACCTACGACCCGAGGACCTCGATGCCACCGTCCTAGCGTGCTAGGCCATGGCAGACGAACCAAGGGTTTAAAGGGTGGGGCCAGTACTGCGCACACTGCACTCCACCAAAAAGCTCCACCGCGCAGGCTTTAGGAAACGCCCACGGACCATGACAACGACCTTTCCAAGTCCTGTAGCGATGGGCAAGGGGCGAAACGGCAGGTGAAAGATGTCACTGGAAGCCGCAGTCTCAAACCTGCATGCAGGCGGTTCAGGATATTGGTCGCCTGATGTTGACCTGGGGATGACAACGTCACTCGGCACACCCTGAACGACCAAGCAGCCTTCTCTAGGGACAGCACTGCTTGCTCCACACGAAGAGGGGAACTTCCGGCCAATATGGCGACCGATAGAGCCAAAAATAACTGAGCTCCGACAATGTTGCTGGAAACTGGACTAAATGAAACATCAGAATGACCAGAACAAGGCGTCAAACCCGGACAAAAACTTCTGAGGGAATTGACGAACCTAGATCGCCCCAGAACAACGAGAGGGAAAGAGAGAGTGAAGATGAAAGTCCCGACATACAGAAGCAAGATAACCGCCGCCACTTGAAGGACAACGGGGACGAGAGCTTTCAAACTGTTGTAGACCACCTGAAGGCTACCGTTAGCCTACTTTCTCAACAAGTGGCTCTCTTGACGGAGCAGGTGCAACGTCTACAACCTGGCTTCAGCAGAGGAGTCGACGTCTCGACCCAAACGGACTTCAAAGACCGACGTGAACTGACCTACGCGGCAGCGGTCAAGTCCACATCCACGGCCAGGGTCAAGACAGACAAGCCTGCTGGAGCCACTGCAGCTGCTCCGTCACGTAAACTGGCTAATAGTACGTCTTCTTCTTTATCCCATTCCGCTACTTCAGCTTCCCAAACAAAGGTAAGCGGAATTCATAAACAAAAGGGACAGGAATGTCAAAATTTCAATCATCGAAAAAACATCATTCGAGATGACGTCAAACGCCAACATGCGTCATCATTTCAATCAAAGACCGTAACAATGCCAAAAGTAGCAATTTTTCATGATTCCACTTTGAAAGGAGTGCGCTCTACCCAGCTTGGAATCTCGTACGGTTTGTCCGTATCAAAGATATGCGCCTTCACTGTTGAAGATATTTCCAAAGCGACGGACAGCATCAAGGAAGACGTCGATGCTGTCGTTATACATACTGGGGTAAATAACATTAAATCTTCAAATCCACGCACTGCTGGGAAATCATTTGTAACAACAGTGCGTGATCTGAAAAAGAAATTTCCTGCAGGCCATATAGTAGTCAGCAAGATTGCCCCATGCAGGGATATTCAACTGAACATAAAACGTGAGATTTTCAATGCCACGGTGGTGTCAGAACTTATTGAGGACCAGAACATTTCCGTAATTCATCATGAAAACATTAACTCTAACTTTCATCTGCGGGACTCAATACATCCAAATGCAAGGGGGTCTTCTACTTTTGCACGTAACATCGGGAGACATTTATCAAACTTGTTCTGGGAAAAACCAAAACGAACATTGAGTTACCACTATCCCAAACATCCCAGTGGATACTATGATTGGAGGGGTCACTGGTATTCTTACTAAGTTTCTGACCGAATGAAATATACATAAGCTAACTGATTATCATTTCAAATGTGGTAAAGTTAACAACATTTTCAAGTCCGGTTCGAAAGCAACTTTGAAATGATATCCAGATGGTTTAGTTCTAGTTTTTGATTTAGTACTGAACTGTTTGAGATATACCGTTTCTTGGTGTTTTGAAAGTGCTCATTTTGTTTTGTATTATTTTTTTAGTATTTTGGGTTGTTTTGTTTTTTGTTTTGTTTTTTGCTTTCCTTCTCCTTCAGTTGACCTCCTTTCGCTACAAGGAGGTCACTGACCATGAAGAGGAGCACAAGCAATATGAAAGTGTTTCAGTGGAATTGCAGATCTATTTCAACAAATTTCCTATCATTCGAAAATCACATTTTACAGTCAGAGTATTGTATATTAGCGTTACAATCTCTGAATGTAGAAGGTAAAAAACTCCCAAAACTTCGAGGATATTATTATCCTCCTCTATACCATTATGACCCTATATCGAATAAAGTCCAAACTGCGTTATACATTAGCGATGACCTGGAATATTCATCACTAAATACGTACTCTATAACGAAAGATCTAAATGATATCTATATCACTGGGGCCATGGTAAAAATTAATAATCAAAATACTTTAAATGTGATCTCCGTATATCTACCTAGAGGGCCAAAAGATGACAACACTGACTGGCTAAAAAATATTGATTCTCAGCAGACAACTTCCTGTAAATGGATGGTCCTAGGAGATTTCAATGCTCATGCACCGTTCTGGGAGTCTGGATGTACGATAGTTACAAGCAATCGTCTGGTAGAAAATATTTCAGACTCTCAGTTAATCATTTTAAATGATGGTAGTATCACTAGAATCCCAGATGTTTCTACTCATAAGGCATCTGCTCTTGATATATCACTAGTAAGCCCGACTCTGGCAACTAATTGCACTTGGATCACTGAGGAAGATTGTTTGGGAAGTGATCATCTTCCAATCATTATACAATTAAACGTTAAAGATAAAGATGAATATTGCAATATTGAGGACAGAATTCCAAAGTTTCAGTATGTCAATGCTAATTGGGAACTGTATGAGACAATCTTGCTGTCCCATGACATTGCAAGTATAGAACATGAAAGTATAGACACATTTTATGGAAATATTACAAAAGCTGTTCTTTCTGCTGCGGAGAAGTCCATACCAAAATGCAAAGGAAAATCAAAAGGTAAATATTCAGGTAATGTTTGGTGGAATAAGGAATGTGAACTAGCAGTAAATATTAAGAAGGAACACTTTAAAAAATGGATAAGAAACAAATCTGAAGAGAACTTTAGGGAAATGAAAAAAACTAAAATACACTGTAACAGAATAGTGGCGAGAGCCAAAAAGATTCACTGGGCTGAGTTCTGTAAAAATGAAGTGTCTGAATCAAAAGATACATATAAGGTTTGGAGAAAAATATCAGAATTACAAAATGGATACAAATTACAAGTGTATCCAATCGCAGTAGAAGGCAACACATTTCCTAGTGCAGTAGATAAAGCGGAGGCCTTTGTTAATATGTTTGCAGAAAATAGTCTCACATCAAGTCTCAGTTTATCAAACATAAACCACAGAAACCAAGAAGAAGTCAAAGCAGATTATCAAGATCCAGTTTCTACTCATTCTCAGTATATCAATGCTCCAATTCAATATAATGAATTCCTAGATGTTTTACAGTCGTTTGCAAATACCTCTAGTGCAGTGGGTATAGATGGGATTTCTTACCAACTACTTTATCATTTACCTGAGTCGTGGAAAAAACTACTACATACATTTTACCAAAAATGTTGGTTTAATGGATCTCTTCCTACTATCTGGAAGCAGTCAGTAGTAGTTCCAGTACTCAAATCGGGTAAAACACGTACATTGATTAGTAGTTATAGACCTATTGCACTAACATCACAAGCTTGCAAAGTAATGGAAAAGATTCTTTTAAATCGGTTAATTCATTACTGTGAAAAACAGGATATAATTCCAGTTCATCAAGCTGGTTTTCGGAAAGGTCGATGTACGACAGACCATTTAGTTAAACTCACAAATAACATTAAAAAACAATTTTCTAAAAGAAAAAGTATACTAGCAACCTTTTTCGACGTAAAAAAGGCTTATGATAGTGTTTGGCATGCTAGATTATTATACAAAATAAAACAGATTGGCATAACCGGGTTTATGTATGAGTACATTAAAAGCTTTTTGTCTGAAAGATTTGTCTGCACCAAAGTTGGTAAAAGTTATTCAACCTTTAAGAAAATAGATATGGGTATTCCGCAGGGATCAATAATTTCACCCTTTTTATTCACTGTGTTAATTTACGACCTCCCACAATCTCTCTCACAGGACACAACTGTGGTACAATATGCAGATGATATTGCTATATGGATAAACACTAATCTCAGAAAACGTACCCCAAAAAGAATCGTAGATTACGTTCAAAAAGTTTATCAGATTGAATTGGACAAATTATCAAACTATATGAAAGAAAATGGTCTAGAACTATCTGGGGAAAAAACATGTCTAATGCTTTTCAATAATGGGGAAAGTGCTAAAACATTACCTAACTTATCCCTAAACGGGACGCCTTTAAACTACCAACAGAGTGTAAAGTTTTTAGGCGTACGTTTTACATCAAAATTATCATGGAGAATTCATATTGAAGCCATATTAAATAAGGCAAGAAAAAGACTTAACTTGTTAAAAATTATAAACTCACAACCATGGAGTCAGGACATTAAAACTGTTTTACACCTTGGTACATCTTTAGTTCGATCAACACTTATCTATGGACAGGAAGTCTACTTTTCTGCCCCAGCTACACTTCTACAGAAGCTGCAAAGCATTGATAGTAAAGCAGTTAAATTAGCCCTTGGAGTGCCGGTTCATACTAATACTGTAAAAACCTACAAAGAAGCAGGTGTTCTGTCTTTATCTGACCAACGTAAATTAGCAACTGCAAAATACATTGTCCGAAGCCTGTCCGTCAAAAATTCAGTACGTGAAGACATATTTTTAGATGCAGATGTGGATTTCCCGAAGAGAGCGCAAACCATCCCGTATCTTTTACCTATACGTAACTATGTCAAAGATGCTATAGAAAACTGCAATATAGATATCAAGTCTATTCCCGTTTTACCAGTAACACCTACTATACCTCCCTGGGAACATATTAATGCTACTTTCGATATAGATTACACAGATTTGAAAAAAGATGAGGATGTGAACGTTTTAGCAAATTTAGTGAAAGAAAAATTACAGACAACATATTTTAAACATTTGAAAATTTTCACAGATGGGTCTGTCTTAGATTCTTCAGACTGTGGTGCAGGCTTTGTTATTCCTGATCTCAAAGTGAAGAAATCTTTTTATCTTGGTAAAGGATTTTCTATATTTACGTCTGAACTGTATGCGATTCTCATGGCACTAAATTTTATTCAACTTCTACCTTATGATATATTTAACATTTTGATCTGTGTCGATTCTAAATCTGTCCTATATAGTCTAAAAAGCTGGGATTGTAATACTAGAAAAGACCTAGTGTATGACATAAAACATATTATGAGCTGTATTATGTCCAGAGGAATAGGGATCGATTTTCTTTGGATACCGTCACACTGCGGAATTTATTGGAATGAAATTTGTGACAGACAAGCCAAAAAAGGAGCTATAAATAGAGAAAACTCAGCAGTTTGTAATAATATGCAATTATCTCTACATGAAATGTACTCTGTGCTAAACCGTTTTTTTCACAAAGATGATACGAAATATGCTTATCATGTTCCTCCTTGTTCAAGGAAAACAGCTTCGTTGATATACAAGTTAAGACTAAATTCTTGGAAAACAAAATTCGCAAAAGACATCAAATGCGAGTGCTTAAGCCCCATCTCTGTTAAACATATAATATGTGAATGTCCTATTATACTGAATCTGTTGAAAAAAAATAACATAACAGTTGATCACTTAGCAGACAATTTGTATGACATCATAAACACGAAATATTGCAATTTCAATAGTTCATATAATAATTCATAGTCCGGTGGGTAAACTAGTATAATAAGTAATTTGTGTGTGTGGTTGGATGTTAATTATTGCTATTCTTTGATACTCACAAGCAAGTTGTGTGTTTGGTTGTTGATATCTTTTTTTTTTTTTTTTTTTTCCTTTTTATTTTTTTTATTTTTTGTTGTCTAATATCACCAATGTGTGAAAAGACGTTAAATAAATTCCTGAAAAAACGAAGAGGGGCCTAGAAAAGGTGGCCTAACCAAAGCTCATCCCCTCGTAACCCCAGTTGGCTAGCCGCGGTCAACGGGCATCTTCTCCTGCGGTCAGAAAACAAGAAAAAACAATGGATCCACTTTCATGACGACCACGACCGGACTCAACGTAGCATGCTGGAACATCCGAACCATGCTCGACACAGCAGACAGCGGACGCCCTGAACGTCGCTCCGCCCTTATTGCCCATGAATTGCGGAGGTTAAACATCGACATCGCCGCGCTCAGCGAAGTACGCCTCCCGGAGGAAGGCAGCCTCCAAGAACTTGGCGCTGGCTACACCCTCTACTGGTCAGGCAGGCCTGCATCAGAAAGACGGCTCTCAGGCGTGGGCTTTATGGTCAAGACCCCCATTGCGAATAAGTTGGAAAACCTACCAATGGGTCACTCCGACCGCATCATGTCCATGCGCCTCCCACTGAGACACCAGCAATACGTCACCCTTCTCAGTGTGTACTCCCCAACCCTCCTGGCAGAGCCTGCAGAAAAAGACAAGTTCTACTCTGACCTGCGCAGCCTCCTGCAGAGCACCCCCGCAGACGACAAAGTCATCATCCTTGGCGACTTCAACGCCAGAGTGGGCCAAGACTCTGAAGCCTGGAAAGGAGTCCTCGGCAAGCATGGCGTTGGGAACTGCAATGACAATGGCCGCCTGCTGTTGGAGTTCTGTGCAGAACAGCAACTTGTCATCACCAACACTACTTTCCAGCAAAAGGACAGTCGAAAGACCACCTGGATGCATCCTCGCTCCAAGCACTGGCACCTTATCGACTATGTCCTTGTGCGTCAGAGGGACCGCAGTGATGTCCTCCTCACCAGAGTGATGCCCAGTGCAGAGTGCCACACTGACCACCGCCTTGTCCGCTGCAAACTCAGGCTCCACCTCAAGCTGAAACCCAAGAAAAGAGGCCCCCTCAAGAAAAAGCTTGATGTCACCAGCCTTCAGCGTGATGACAAGAAAGCTGCCCTTCAGACAGATTTACAGCGCATGCTCAAAGACACAGTTGATCCAGCAGACTCCTCCCCTGAAACACTCTGGGAGCAACTGAAAACTGCTATTGTAAAATCTTCTGTGGAAGTCTTGGGCTTTGTTAGAAAGAGGAACAAAGACTGGTTTGACGAAAACGACGTGGAGATCCAGGAACTTCTAGCAAACAAAAGAGCCGCCCACCAGGCCCACCTAGCCCAGCCTTCCTGTCCTGTGAAGAAATCTGCCTTTCGCCTCATCTGCAGCAGTCTCCAGCTCAAGCTTAGAGAGCTCCAGAACGAGTGGTGGTCGAGACTGGCACAGAGGACCCAGCTTTGCGCTGACAACGGTGACTACAGGGGCTTCTATGAAGCACTGAAAGCAGTGTATGGCCCTAGGCACCTGGTACAAAGTCCCCTGCGAAGCGCCGATGGACAGGCACTCCTCACAGATAATACCTCCATCTTGAACCGCTGGTCAGAATACTTTCAGGACCTCTTCGGCGCTGAGCGCACTATTCAAGAAACAGTCATCCTCCAAATCCCACAGCTCCCACTAAAGGTTGAATTGGACGAACCGCCCACCGCCGAAGAGACCCACACAGCCATCCACCAGCTCAAGAGTGGCAAAGCAGCAGGCATTGACGGAATCCCGCCAGAGATCTGGAAACATGGAGGCCCAGCACTGCACAACAAGCTCCATGACCTCTTTCTCTGCTGCTGGGAGAAAGGAACACTACCAAAGGATCTCCGTGATGCAGTCATCATCACCCTATACAAGAACAAAGGAGAGAAATCTGAATGCTCTAATTATCGTGGAATTACCCTGCTGTCCATTGCCGGGAAAATTCTCGCAAGGCTGCTCCTGAATCGGCTGGTACCTGCCATCGCTGAAGACCACCTCCCAGAGGGCCAGTGTGGCTTCAGAGCCAACAGGAGTACCACCGACATGGTCTTTGTGCTGAGACAGCTTCAGGAGAAGTGCCGCGAGCAGAACAAAGGGCTGTACGTAACGTTTGTCGACCTAACAAAAGCATTCGACACTGTGAGCAGGCAAGGCATGTGGCAGATCCTGGAGCGACTTGGCTGTCCCCCAAAGTTCCTAAGCATGATCGTCCAGCTCCACGAGGACCAGCAAGGCCAGGTTAGACTCAACAGTAACCTCTCAGAACCATTCCCCATTATCAACGGCGTGAAACAGGGCTGCGTGCTGGCACCAACCCTCTTCACCATCTTCTTTAGCATGATGTTGAAGCAGGCCACAGTAGACCTCGACGATGACGATGCAGTGTACATCAGGTATCGTCTCGATGGCAGCCTGTTCAACCTCAGACGACTGCAGGCCCACACGAAAACCCTAGACCAACTGATTCGTGAGCTGCTCTTTGCTGATGACGCTGCCCTTGTTGCACACACAGAGAGAGCCTTGCAGCGCATTACATCCTGCTTTGCAGATGCTGCCCAGCTCTTTGGACTCGAGGTCAGTCTGAAAAAGACAGAGGTACTACATCAGCCGGCACCCAAGGTAGAGCATCGCCCTCCCCACATCACCATCGGCGAGTCTGAACTGAAGTCAGTACACCAGTTTACCTACCTTGGCTGCATCATCACGTCAGATGCCAAGCTGGACAAGGAGCTTGACAGCAGGCTGGCAAAAGCGAACAGCGCTTTTGGGCGACTTTTCAAGCGGGTGTGGCACAATCAACAGCTGAAAACGGGCACCAAGATCAGTGTGTACAGAGCTGTCGTCCTCACCACCCTGCTGTACGGTTCCGAGTCCTGGGCCCTCTACCGCAACCAACTACGACTCCTCGAACGCTTTCACCAGCGCTGCCTGCGTACCATCCTGGGCATTCACTGGAGTGACTATGTCACCAACGTCGAGGTCCTTGAACAGGCAGAAACTATGAGCATCGAGGCTTTGTTGCTGCGGACACAGCTTCGCTGGGCGGGGCACGTCTCCAGGATGGAGGATCATCGCCTACCCAAGATCACTCTGTTCGGCGAGCTTGCTACTGGACACCGTGACAGAGGGGCACCAAAGAAGAGATACAAAGACGGTCTCAAGAAGTCACTTAGTGCTTGCCAAATCGACCACCGCCAGTGGTCTTCGCTTGCTGCGGACCGTGACACCTGGCGCTCCACCATCTACAAGGCAGCCGTCTCCTTTGAGGACTCTCGCAGAGCTAACCTTAAGGACAAACGGCTCAGGAGAAAAAACCGAGTTGCCGTAACTCAGAACCCTGACCAGACCTTCCCCTGCAGCCACTGCGGTCGAACCTGCCTGTCCCGGATTGGCCTCCGCAGCCACGAAATTGCCTGCAGACGACGTGGGCAAGCCCTATAGAATCTTCGTTCGCGAAGTCAAGCCAAGACAGGTAGGAAATGACTTACAGCTTTTGTATATAGGAATATTATAGACCTGCTTAAATCACGTGTCATTAGTGAGGCAATGTGGTTTTCATATTTAGAATGAAGCTTGATTAGCTCGTCAGCGGTGAGAGATTCAATATCCTCTGTCATGTATTGTTTTCCGAGATAAGTCTTTGATTTGCCTGAGACAATCACAGACAAAAGACGCTGTTTTTTCGAGTCTAAGTCTTTGTTTTCTACAGCATTAATATCGTTTAGAAGAAGTAATTCGTCTTGATTCATTTTTATAATGAAAAAATAAATAAATAAATAAATTTAAAAAAAAAAAACTTTGCTTGGACCTGTGAATAACTTATGATCTTACTTGATAACTAATTTCAAAGTTATAATAATAATAATAATAATACCGTTATTATATAGGCGCTTTTTCTCAATTTTGGGGAAATCGACTCAAAGCGCCGCGCCTGAAACCCAACACACACACTCACGAAACAGACTCGGATTTACGCCATTTAAGACAAACACAGTACAAGACAAACGAAGGGCCAGTCAGCTACTGAAGTTACAGAGATTTTTGATCGCTTGTATTTGAAATTTGTAAAGTGGCCTGAGACCGGTACCAAAGTGGGGGGGGGGGGGGTGGAAGAACCGGAGTACCCGGTTAGTTACCTACAACTTACAAGTAACTTTGACGTTAGTTATCATAAGTTCTTAACCCAAGTCATAAGACACTCGGACAGATTTCTCAAGTTAGAAGGACAACAAGAAAACTTTTTTTTAGTAATAATCTGGTGGTGGAGCTGATGGCGTCAAATGAGCAGGCATGACATCTCTTTGCGAAGTGTATGACAAAAATAATGGATTACCAAAACCTATCGTTACTTGCTTGTAAGTTCTCGAACTTTTTTCATAGTTTCTTCTATGCCTATCTTTTTTCCTTGTTCTAAAAAAGATTTCTTTAGCTCTTCAACATTTACAGCCTGACTACGCATCTTATTCTGTATTTCAGACTTTTGTTGTTTATAGTTGGCCAAATCATCCTGGACTCTTTTAAATTCATTATCATCAATTTCATTATCATTTAAAGCCTTACTAATAATAAGTTTCATACTCGTCAGCTTAGCTGCTGCGAGCGTGCTTAATGCTTCATGCTTTTGCAACTTTGTATAAAATTTTTTGTTAAGGGCTTCCATACCAAAGCATGCCAGGCTTGTGGCAAGGCCAACAGCTTCAACAGCAATTCCTACGACACTTCCCACCCCCGTTGCAAACAGAGTTATACCTCCTACAGATAATCCGGCCGAAACCACCCCCATGGCCATTGATGTGTTGTGTACAGAATTGAAAACCGTATTGTAACGGCGTTTACACCTCGAGTATTTTGCTTGTTCTTCTTCCAAATACTTCAACGCTTCTGTAATATTCATTAAACGGAATGAATCTGCCTTTAATGTTTTATCACGCTCAATAGGCTCAAGCTGCTCAGGTGGTATTTGTGGATACAAGTTCACCATTTTTTATGACAAATATTTTTTTAATCAGCAATTACATTTTGCAACTCTTCAAAAGTATACAATTTACTGGCATAATAAAATGCAACAAGATCAATGTGTTCAAGGTTTATGTAAGTTAGACGAACAAAAGTTGTTTTGTCAACCACCACCTTGACAGCGGGAATACTGCTTGAAACATTAATAACATCATTATTTTTTGTAATAGCAATAAAGACCTTTGATGATTCTGTTACTGTTTCATTCCATGTAACTTTAATTCCTTGTGCAATTTGAGCCTCTTTTGCAGAAGCAACAGATTTCATGATAATTTCAAATACTATTGTCACTTCTCTAGCCACGACTAAGCTTGCTGGCATAAACACAACAGAAGTATCTGATCTACCCTTTCTAGTTGTAAGAAGATATCTCCGTCTCTCATAATTTTCAACTTTCAGTTTTTCTCTGCTATTGTTGTCTAGGGCAAAACTTGGAACAAGGCTTATAATAAGCGGCCCCGAGTTAACAACCTTCCTAAACACTAAGGCGCCTTCATCATCAGTGTATACATAAGGACTAATAAATTCAATCTTTATGTCCCAGTCAATTGTGGGTGGTGGTGCCGGTACAGGTGAAACAACCCACTTACTACCCACATGTATTAAGTTGTAAGGCGCATTATTTACAGGTGGAGTAGGTACAGTAACATCACGAAGCTGACCAAGTTTAGGAATCTGTTTTTCACCGTCTTTCATGTCAACAATTACTTTCCTCTTGTACATGCCATTTGAATCAAGTTCAAAACCATATATTTCTCCAACATCCCCTTCCTTCTCAAAATCCTGGACGTCTGCCAAATCTTTCAACTCTGTAACCGGACACGCAACTGGTATGATTGTTCGCTTTGGACCAAGACCACTCATTTTTATAAACAAAAATAAAATTATTTAACTTCCAAAACAACATAAAAATCATGCATTACAACTGGTTTACCATTCTGATTAGTTACAGATAAGCACAATGATTCAAAGAAACTAGAACCTAATTTTTTAAACTGAGAATTAGGAAATCTAGCAACCACACTTTCACAATATGGGGCAGTTCCAGTCGGCAAGCATCTTAACAAAGTTGAAGGCTTTCCATTGTGTACATTTTCAGTAGTGTTCAGTTCTTTCAAATGAACATTTAGCACTGTGTGTACTGACAAATTGACAGGACGTTTTCCAGTTATTTTAAGTTTTTTGGTCTTCATTGTTATAATACCAGACATAGCTTCATCTAAATCATCTGATCTCCACCAATCTTCATCAATATAAAATCCAAGTAAATATGCAAATCTATCTGAAATTTTTAACCAATCTTGTTTCAGAAATTCTAATGTAACAAGTAGGTTAGCTGGATTTAAAGTTGCTTTAATTTTAAATTTACTTTGAAACCATTCAGCTATAGTACAAAAGTCATAATACCCAGGTGGTATAGCTTCAGTCTTACCATCAAAAATTACTTTATTATATATATCATCTGTTACATTAAACCATTTTACTGTATAGAACATTTCATGGATAGCCACAGCCTTGTTACCATCATGATTATCAATCCCATTAGTTAACCACACTGGTTTGCTTGTGTCAAGATTTGTTAAGGTAATAAACATTTTTATTATCTCATATAAAAAAGGATGGAATTTAAATCACCAACCATTACCACTACAAACGCATTTCAATTTAATGTAGATGCTAAATATAATGTCGCACCTACTTATGAACAGAAAATAATTCAACTAAACCAGCTTGATATAGCTTTGTCTGAAGGAGATTTATTTCAAGTGAAAGTGCCAAATCCTTATGAGCATTACCTAAACCCTCCAATTACAGATGACTCTACTGCAAGAAAGTGGTCTTCAAGCCCACTACAGATGTTTCAAAACCAACTTAACTTTGCTATACTGTGTAGTACTACAGGCTGTGGTGTTTCATTTACAGATCACTTGAATCACTCAAACAAACTGATTAGGTCTGTGTATCATTTCCACACGTATTACCAGCTTAGACGTATTCTGTCAGAACTGCATACACCATTACCAACTGAATCCAGTTTTAATCAGTTTAATAATCCCATGGATATGAAAGCATTTGAACGCATCTGTAATGAGTTTAACATCAGTACAAAGTATGACTTTACACAAAAACTTGATGATCACAAAGGCATGGGAACATTGTATTATGCTATGAGTCACAGACAATACCCTCAAGATTATTACCCTGGTTACACTTCATTCTCATCAAAATCTGAAGTGTGGTTAGGCTCAATTGAGCAGAAGCAGACTAATGCCTGGACTACATTTATTTTAGACAGGAGTGACGGGTTTACTCAAGCAGGAGTCGAACGCATCAATGAGTCTATCAGAACATATGTCTGGTGTATACTAGGTGCACAATCATTAACAAAATCGAATATTTTGAATGGAAGTGGTAAATTTGAAGCACAAAAACAGTTTCTTGCAAATCTTGAAGACTCGGTAAACTCAGTAGTAGATCTCCCATCAAGCATACAGCGTTACCAAGACATTTTAAGATATGCTAGATCAAAAGTTGACTTTGTAGTTGGTATTGGGTTATACATGTTGCCATCAGACCTTCAACTTCAAATGGGGACAATAACAAATTATAATAATGAAATAGTTGTTGCAGGTGTTGGTCAGAAATTAGGACTCAATCAATCTGTAAACTTGGGGGTCACAACCACACATGTACAGACATTAAAACCATTAATGACACCAGCACCAGTAACGTCATCACCCGTACAGACAATAACAACCCCGGTCCCAACACCAACACCAACACCAATCCTTGACACACATGAGTCAGAGAGAACAGCATTGGTAATAGGTCTCACTGGATTAGGGGTATTACTTCTTTACCTGTTTCATTAAATAACCCACTATTAACCCTCCTACTGTCACCAAAAAGACCCACACATGTTCTGCCATAAACCCTACTGCCTTCGCTGCAGTACTAATCAACCAACTGACAACCGTGCCTATAATGCCAGGCAACGCGTCTACTGCTTTCAGAGCCAATTTCTTAAGCAAGTCTGATATGTGAGACAGTTGTTTCTTTACCCACGACTGTAAGTCTTTTGGATCTGTGGGGACTGGGGTTGGTGGTGCTGGAGGTGGAGAACCACCCCCGGAGACAGCCAACACAACTGTACTGATAATAAACCCCAGAGCTGTAATTAAACTGGCAATTGTGATACCCTGTTCTCTGAAAAGTGTTTTAAGTCTCTCAGCCAGAGTAGTGTCTTCGTGAAGTATTTTTTTAATAGTTTCTCTAATCCTGTTAACTTGGGTTTTCAGTTTTTGTCTCCCAATACTAATCGCTTCTAACCTTCCTGATCTTTCTATCTGCAAATCAATTAATCTGTGTTGAATTCTTTCTTTCATTTCTGTGTCTGCTGTAGCCAGTTTCTCTTTTTCACGTTCTATGTGTTTATCAAGCTCTCCTAGTTTGGCTAAATTATTTACCATCTCACCTCTTATTGTCTGCAGTGATTTATCCAAACCCATAATCTCCCTCATTGACAAAGGTGGATCTTCTATTGTTTTCAAAGCATCATTTATTTGTCCTTCAGTAAATGAGGTTTCTTGTATCACTGTGTTTGCCATTTCTGGTAGGCTTGTTACTGGTGCCATTTCAATTTCTTGCCCTGTTGGTAACTTTGTTTGCGTGTCTTGAAGCACACTAACCAGTCTTGGCGTGACAGGAGACCCACCAATACCAAGTTGACGCAAGGCACTAACACCACCTTCATTTTTTATTGTACTTAAAGCCCTAAACCTACTAGGGTCTTTTTTGTTAGTCAATAGTACTTTTCCTTTGTCAACAGTATTTAAATATAAATGACCCTTGCCATCAAGTTCAAACTGGTTAGGGTCTATGTTGTCTGGGCGGCCACCAACATGATCATAAAATGAGTTCACTTTGGTTTCTAAAAGTTCGTGACGTAAACTGTAAATATTTCTTGTACCAGTCATATCTGCCATATCTGTCATATCTGTTGTATTACCAAAATCATACGTGTCATCCATTTCAAAATCTTCATGATTAAATCCTCCCGCGGCCATTGTTTTTATTAATTTAATTTTTTTTATTGTGCATAATAAAAATGACACAGTCCTACGGATCAAAGTTAGACCCACACAGAAAACTACGTAAACCTTTTGGTGTTAAAGCAGTTAGACAATCAATTGTCATCACAAACAATCCTAGTACTATAGACCAAAACCAGACTCTTACTGTCAAGTTTCCAAACCTAGGCCCCAGTGACGTTATTGTTCCTGGTACTGCTCGTCTTGCTTTTAATATTGAACTTTCATCGGACGCAGATGACAAAAGAACACTAGTTAACAATCTAGGTAGAGCAATTATTAAGAATATTAAAGTTAAACTTGAAGGACAGGAAGTGTTTAGTCTTGACGATGCTGATGTGTTCTACTGCTACACGGATTTGTGGCTTACACAACCAGAACGAGAGGATCGTATTTATCAAGGCATACAGTCAGATAGCATTATGAAAATTCGAATAAATGCATCAGACAAAACAACCACAGAAGCAAAGGACGTTATTGTGGCCGAAACATATGGAAATAGGTTTTGCATTCCACTCGAATTTGAAATCCTAACAGGACATTCGCCTTATTACCAAGGGGCACTAAATGACCGCCTGAGTTTTGAACTAACCTTCAATGATTACTCCAAAGTTATCAAATCAACGGATCTCAATGCATCATATAAGATCTCTAACATTTCCTTGGAATATGAGATTGTCACGCATACTGAACTAGCCAGACTCATACAAAATCAGTACCAGTCAAGACTTCCGATTTATTATGACAGAGTGATTAGACACAGTTTATTACCCAAAGACAAGAGCGACCAGATTTGGAATATAAACCTAAACACGCCTGCTAGGTCACTGAAAGGCATTCTTATGTTATTTGTTGAACCAAAAAGTCCTTACCAAGGAGATTCAGAAAAATTCTATAATCCGAAAATTACACATTTATCCTGCACAATCGAAGGCCGACCTAATCAAATTTTTGCGTATGGAATGATGGGATATCAGCACTATGATGAGATCACAAAGTATTTTGCTGGGGGAAGACTTAGAGAAAAATCAGCAAATATTGCGTGCAAAGATCTGCATCTGTATGACGTAAGAATCGGTGAATACCTGACAGACAAGTACGACTGTGGCTAGATCTGCGTTCTACGGAGGATAATTTCCTTCATGGTTCTGGCCGTATTATCGAAAACGGTAGTGACGGAATCTCAATTCAAATACAGAAAAAAACTGAAAAATCTGAAGCAATCAATATATATTTGTATCTGATTTATGATGCGCAACTTAACATTTCTGAGTGCAGACTAAGCGCTCACATATATTAAAAGTATTCACTTAGCTTTTGAGTTGTTTCCTTTACTTTCAATGTCGTGTTATAGACTGTCAGTGTATACCGGTAGGAAGCGACTCACTGCTTTATGTATAGACAGACAAGAGACAGACTCAGATCATTGTTTCCCGAGATACAAACAAAGAGAGAAAGCACTGTTTTTTGGCGTCCAAGTCTTTGATTTCAATAGAGTAGATATAGTAAAAATAATAATAATAATAATAAGTTCAATAAAAAATCACTTACCTTTGAGCCAAGGTGGGGCTGTTTCGACTTAATTAGTCTCATCAGAAAGGTCAGAAACCTTTGACAGCCCAGAAGAAGATGAAAATTTTTTAGTGGTCACCTATTTTGTACCAAAGACCACATTGTCCAAGCCAAACGTGAATTGCTCTCGGATGTGGTTTGTGTGAATGTGTGCTGAGCTGTCGGTACATTCTATTCCAGGAAAAACAGACGCACGGGGCACCCCCGGACTGAGCACAAAATCTCATACCACGTGCATGTGATCTCCTGTGACACATCACGCTAAATATATGATGTGATGTGTAAATTTGATGGTATGCTTAAAAGCCGAGAGCAATGTGAGTCACTTAAATTTCGGTCTTCGTAAGCAACTTAACATTGTAGTGACTACAAGCCGAGCGCAGTCGGACTCTACAGTACATGCAATGAACGTGTGACTAAACAGACCACCAGCCTGCCGGACATTAAGTGAAGTCAACAAGATGGCAAAATGAAAGCCGAAATAGCAACCAACACTCTAATAGGGTGAACAAGATCATCAACTTTCAATGCAATGAAACAAAAATCCACATAAAAGTGGTCAGGCTTGGTCCGCTGACAAGAGTAGTGCCTGGCAAATAAAGCAAAAACTCACTCGAAATACACAAACGAAAATAAATGACAAAATCAAGACCAAACGTCAACTATTTTGTATATACAGCCGGCCAAAAAAACAAGCCATTTCATCGGATAGTGTGCGATGTGATACACTTATTACAAACTACTTTGATGTATCCATTGGTGTCACTTGTGGCTGCAGCTTTGTTCTCATTTCATTCATATATGCAACAACATTTTGAATTGCGGGGCTCTCTTCAATTTGTGTTATTTCTTCTTGGTGAGCTTTTTTTTTTTTTCAATCAGCTCTATAGAACTCTTTTGATGACGGATCTTTTGATCCAATCTACTGATATGAACTTCAATTTTCTTTATTTTGTTTTCAAGTTTGCTATGAAATACAAGCTCTTTTGCAAATGCTTCCTCATTTGCTTCATCTTGGTACTTTATCAAAAAAGCTTTAGATGCTGCCATCTCATTTTCAATATCAGTTAACTCTCTTTTAAACTCCTGTTCTTTAGATTCTAGGAGTTTCAATTCATTATAGAGCTGCCTACTTTTTTTGTGCGCTGGGTTATATTCAGAAACGTTTTCAGCACAGATTGGTCAAATTCTTAGCCAATAAAATTAGGCTGATGCAATGTCCGCAATGCTTGTTTGGGCCCGGTTGTTGTAACCAGTCACAACTCTTTCATTGGTGTATGTTGACCAATGCACATAAAACAGGGCAGGAACGCGGAAGTTGTGGCTATTGACTGTGAACAGTTGCCGCAAGCCACGCTAGCGGGTCAATGCAGAGCAGAACTCGTGAGGGCTCCGAATTTTATGCATAAAGTTAACGTGATGTGGGTCAAAAGTTTTTTCATCGTCGTACTGACCTGCCCTGTCTCGTCATGATGACTGCGCATTTATCCTCCGACACGCAGTTTGTTTTTGCGTATTCACTATTTCTCAGAAACACCAGAGAGAGAGAGAGAGAGAGAGAGAGAGAGAGAGACACACACACACACACACTATTTGGGCATAGAGGACTATTGTTTACCATGAACAGGAAGTATTCTCAGGAAGGCCAACTCTGACAGCATTGAGTGGTGGGGTGTGGGGGTGGGTGGCGTGTACGGTAGTCATTATTTCTCGGGAAGATATTTTAACTAGCCTTTTGTTTCCAAGGGGTTGGGGGACCTGACTGGGCAGATAATGCTGTTAAATGTATTTGGTCAAGTGTGTTTGTTTATTTACGGAAAGGATCAAATAAATCAATTGTTTCTTAAATGGGTGTCGTTGTATTCTCCTATATATATTCTCTCTGGGAAGACGATTCAAAGACACATAACTAATAATGAATAAGTCCCGGAAATGGTGTCATTGTACACTTTGCGTCATGGTGGTATTTTATATAATCGCACGTCTATTGCTGTAAGTATGCAACGCTTATCGAAAAAGTCGACGCCTAGTGTCGCGGGCAACAGGCATTTGAACAGGTATTTTCAAAGTGTCTTTTAATACAGGGTATCGAGAGCACACTGGTAGGCCTATACCTATGTGACAAAAGAAAGGCACGAGCCAGATAACACAAATCTTTTATATGACGATACACATAAATCTTTTATATGACGATACAAAGAAAATCTTTTATGTTCTTCTGATGACAAGTTGGCATGTAGACGTAACTGTAATGTTCTAAGCACGCAATGTTGAAAGAATACTTTTGTTATACCTTGCAGGATTTTGTGTGGTGAGTGTGTGTTTGGAGTAGAGGAGAGGGAGGGGAAGCATATGGCTGTATGAGATGACAAAAGGAAAGAGTATGATTTTCTCATTTTTTTTCTGCACCTGCACAGATGTTATAAAGCAAACAAAAATCCTGCTTAATAATTAACAGACAGAAGAATCGTTAACACGTCGTTTGTCTTCGTCTTAGATCTTTTTCAGAAAACTTCAAGCAGCATTGAATGACCGCATTTGTCGCCATGTTGCATGCTCTCTGATTGTATCATCTTGCCTATGACAATGACGTAGTGTCGGGAATTTCTACGCAACCTTCCCATGTGATTCCGGCCTGATTTGTAGGTCCCTTCTATTTATAGAACTGACTTTTTAGGACGGGTGGGGCGAATTTAATAGCATGTCCATGATGTCAGAGTAGGATACAAGATACAAATTACGTCATGTCTAGTTACGCTAACCTCGCTGCTGAAAGTACATTTTGCGCGAAGCGCCGTATGTGCGTATGTGTGTATGTATGTGCGTATGCATGTGTGTGCGTATGTATGTAAACAAGAGAATCTCCGATATTTCTGTACACACAAGCGTGCCGAGCATATTGTAACTGAATGTCTCATTGAAGACATAAACAACCGCTTATAGGAAGTCTGTTGACCCAGATTAGAGTTCGTAATTTGTGTCATATTTACTTGAATGTTTGCATATAGCTAGTTTGGAGAAAGACATTGGATGAGTTCTTTAACCAGCTTTGTGTGCTTTCAACTTCTTTAGTAAAAATAATTCTTTTCAGACATAAAATTACGTAAAAACTAAAACTTACGTCATGACAAATGACTTTTGACAAATCAATGACGCGTATGTCCTGCGCCCCTTATAGATCTCACTGACGCATTGGCAGATCTGCGAGACTTTTTCAATAGGAGATAATTCAACATCAGAATCAGATCAAGGACAAAAGGTAGAGACCATTGACAGCGAGGACAGCTCTCACATAGAAGGGACTTTGTGCGGTGTGGTTCGTCCCATCTTGTTGTTCTTTGAAGTCTGCGTACTTGTTTTTTACGTCACTAAGGAACCTTCAAGCTAGAGCGATCGAACATTACGCGTCGACGAAAATTACATGTTACTACATGTGCGGCCGACGTGTTGCATACTTATGGTAACAGATTAATATCAGATTCAATGAGAAACACAAACAATTAAATTGATGTCTGTGCATAAGGACCATGTCATGACATACGTTTTTAATGAAGTAATTTTTTTCGGCAACTGAAAGCACATTGGTACGTATTCGAGGTACTTTCTGTGTCCTTTTTTATTGGAGAGTACCCAGACAACTTTTTTTTACCATAGCTCTGCCCTAATTGCATACAACGAAAATAATGCTTCTTACAAAAATAGATTTACCTTTTTTTTCAAATTAGGACAGAGCTGGTGAGAACGTGATCCATCTAGGCCAATGAAATGGGTCACTAAATTGTCCCTTCCATTTTTCATTCATTCATTCATTCATTCATTCATTCATTTATTCATTCATTCATTCATTCTTGCTTTCTAAGTTAGGGTGAAAGCAAGAACTGAAAGTAAGAAAAAAAGAAAACAAACAACTTTCTTGCTTTCTTTTTTTTTTTTTTTTTTTTTTTTTTCTTTTTTTTTTTACTTTTTTTTTTTTTTTTTTTACTTTCTTTCTTGTTTTCGACCTCTTGTATTGGTTTGTTTTGAAAATATGACTTGGGATTTTTCATTGTTTTTTTCTTTGTTTATATTAGTTCTCTTCGGATATGCCAGATATGGACGGTTGCTTGGTCGGTTGGCTATTTTGGCTCCATTGCTTGGCTGACTGGTTGGCTTGGCTATTGGTCAGGCTCTGAGTTAACCCCTTGAGTGGTACTGACGATACCACGATGCCACTCGTCGGAACAGACACGCCTCCTTACCGCCGAACGCTATGGTCAGTGTCAGGCAAGGGGATAATAGTGAGTTTGCGTTTACAACGAACGACTCCCAACAACGAACAACAGCTACGTCATGGTGGATAACCAGCTTCTACTATACACATAGTCAACACTCCAAACATCTCCAAGAGGCATAGATCCTCATGAGCCCGGAGGGCTCATGAGGATCTATGTCTCTTGGAGATGTTTGGAGTGTTGTCTATACTCCCATGCCTCTTGCAGATGATTGAAGTGTTGTATATGTTTAGGTACAAACTAGAACTATGCTTATGGTACAAACCATCCACCGTAACTTCGCTCTCGTTCGTCAATTGTTCAGAGTCGTAAACGTAATCTCACTCATGTGGTTTTCGTGCATGTGCTTTTTTTGTGTGTCTTGTTTGCTTGCCTGTTGTTGTTGTTGTTTTGTTTTTGTTTGTTTCTTGTGCACGTGTATTTGTGCATGCGGATGGTTTCTTTTGTTGGGTAAACATTCCCTTCGCTTCGTTTGTTGAAACTGAAGAGCAGCAAGAACCCCATGCAATATCTACAACAAACACAGATGGATTGCACAGATGTTGTTGCGCCTTTATATACAGTGCCAAATGAAGTGTTGAAATGTTGAAGAGTTGCTTCAAACACCGCTTGCATTGCCGCCTGCAATCAGGCAAAGAACAAAACAATTATGGTCCATCTTTATGCAAATTCTAAGGGATCTGTGTCTAAAAGTCCTGTAGGGTATTTACTCGCGGAGGACGCCACAAGTACACTTCTATCCAAATGAGATGCTGCGCATCTCATTTGAATAGATATGTGCTTCTTGCGTACTTCCCGAGTGTGCCTGTCTGAGCAGTACTCCCACAAACAGTACAGGGTATTTTAAGTCTTACGTTTTAAATTCAAAAATAAAATATTAAAAAATAACTTAAAGGGGCGACGGCTAGCGCTTATATTCCAGGAGGGGTAATACCTCTAGGGTAGTCCAGCAGGGGTAATACCTCTAGGGTAAGAGGTTGGCAGGAAATAACACTAGCAAAGGGAGAGAACTGTGCATCAGTTCGCTTCCTTACTCGCGCCGTTTCCTACCTATATCTTACTTCATCCTTACATTTGAAAGGGAGAGAACTGTGCATCAGTTCGCTCCCTTACTACCGCTATTTCCTACGATCTCATACCTTATCCTCACATCTAAAATACTTCGGTAGATTTATCAACTGTGAAAAGGCTTCTGGAATATGTGTCCCATTAGCTCATTGGAGACGTGCCCCCTCCGGATACGCGGCTTAAGCCGCATATCCGGAGGCGGCACGTCTCGAATGAGTTAAAACCAAGCACGTGATGTATGACTGTGTATCGATCAGGACAGCTCACACTAGGATGGTGCCAGAACAGCTTTGCCTTGTGAAAGCGGAAGACAGCAAGTCCATTCTTGGGAAAAGCGAGCTTTTTCATTGTAATTCAATGTACATCTTGCATTTTAGCTAAAAACTGTCTTTTGCCATTACAGCATCTCTAGGCGCCACCCTATTCTGTCACTACCCGTGAGCTTTCATATTCGTGTAGTTTCCTGAACTTTTTGTAGTCTTCAGAGGACAAGGTGACTATAAAAACAAAATGGAGGGGATTTCGATTTTGGTGCATCACATGGCCGCGTATCCGTATGCTGTGGGTCTGGAGTGCCGGGGTTAACTCATTCAAGGGCTCCTGCATCAATCACTGCGAAAGTGTTGTATAGCGTTGCCGGCGGCAACGCTATACGACACTTTCGCAGCTATTGGTGCATCGGCGCCTTGAATGCGTTAAATGTCTGACTGGCGGTAGCGGGTTTTGTCCATACGATTCCTGCAGAAATCTTGGCTACAAAAACCGCTACGGACAGCCAGATAATTAAGTCACTATGTATGAACATACACTATCCTGTGTGAGTCCAGGATAAAACGGAAAAGGTCTGCATTGGTGCTTTTGTTTCGTATGTACGTCAGTGACAGCTCTTTTCAGTCTTCAGTGCCACAGGATTAGGATGCTGAGATATTTCCCCTGCCGAAGAAGATCTCCGAACATCCATAAAAAGTTAAACGTTTGTTTTATCGGGCTCAATATGAGTTATTGATTGCAGGGGTTGGCTACACGCACCCTTGAGGGCCTGAGGAAGGTCAAAATAACCGTTGGCCTTCGGGTTACAATGGTTACTTTGACATCCCTCAAGCCTCAAGCTCACAGGGTGTTTGTAGCAAACCCTTGAGGTTACCATCGAGGTTACATCGTACGGTTTGTGCTAAAGGGATTGGTAGACTGGCGTATGACTAAAAACAACGTCTTTTGTCCACCACAAATGTTATTTCAAAGACAGGGTACAGAATACAGTGTGAAAAAAAAAATTGACCCCAACTAGATTGGAACCCGCGACCTTTTGGACGAGTGTCTAACCTCTACCGCGATAACTCCCCAGCTCCACCCCCCACCCCCACCCCCCACCCCCACTCCACCCCACCCCGCCATCCCCAAAGTCAATAGGTCGATACTATTTAATTGTACTACGAGTTAGGTTCTTGTCGCCTCGAAGGTCCGATTAGGGAGTTGATGTCTGGAATGTGTTAATACCTCATTCATACCCGAAGACTTGAACCGCTAACCGCCTCATGCGAATGAGGGGGTGTATCGGATGAGGTAAGTGTCGTGGCCCCGGCATTCTCGCGCAGCCTCTGAGTCGCCGTACTCGAAAACAAGATCTCCCGGGTTGAGCTGCTTCTGCTCGTGATTGGGGTTGACAATGATCTCGTAGATCTCCTCCTGCGCAATCATCAGTTTAAACAGCTTAGTGCCCGTGGACTCTGTTTCTGCAGTCTTCGTCAATTCAATATCAACAAGCCCTAGCTGCCCTATCAAGATGGACTCAAAGTGGTGTCAGCAAAAGGCATAGATCCTCATGAGCCCCCGCGACTGCGGGGGCTCATGAGGATCTATACCTCTTGCAGTTGGTTGCGTTCAAATGTTCTCGGCACAATAATGTTTAAAAAGGATGATGGTGAAAGGGATGTTGGGCGACGATAATAAAATCTCCTTATGATTTGCCTCAGCGAACCGTTGTCAAACGGCCGTAGGACTTTGCCCTGCTAAGTAAAGCCGGTTCCATCCTGTTACCCCTCTCAATGTCGGCAGCGTGTTTTGTCGCGATGATTCCTTTGTCGCGGTAACGACAGCCAAAGGGTTCAAACGCTGCGGTCCATCAATCCTTCAAGGAAGGAGGGATGGCCCTCGGTGTTGTAACAGGATCGAACCGACATGACAGTGACCTAGCATAAAACGGCCATTAATATTTCGACTGACGAAGGGGTTGATGACTCATTTTAACCCATTAAAGCCTTAGGCTGAATTTTTTTTCAAATGTGTTTGTTGTCATAGAAAGGCTACATTACAAATCAGGAGATAGATCAACCGTTTTAGTTCAAAGGTAGTGCCAGGATAGCTTGGCGCCTTCGGCCAAGCTAACCTGGCACTACCATTGAACTATCATAGTCAATTTTCAGGCAAAAGTGTATCAGGACGGAAAGAGTTAAATCGATCTGCTCCATGGCGGGCTTTGGCTGCTAAAATTCCCAGATACAACTGGTTATTAATGTTGTCTTGCCTCAACTAAGACTTTTCCACTGCGGAAGACATCGGCCCGAGGGAAGTTTGCTTATTGGGAAGTACCCATCTTCGGCTCGAGGACGGTGGCTTACGGAGAATGGGCCGAGTACAATTTATACAGTGCAAATTAAGGGCTCCTATGGCCACAAGGAAATAGGAAGCCTTATCGATGACGATGAGCATCATCATCATTATCGTCGCCGTTATCATCTTCATCGTCATCGTCGTCGTCATTTCCATATCTCTACCACGAGGCTGATGGTGACTTACTGTGATCTTGTAGACGGTCTGTTTATCGTTTAGAAGTGGCTCCCAGCTCGTGCCAACCTTGACGAAGTGACACACACGATGCGTAGAACTGTCATCGATAAAGAACAGCAGATGGTCCGTCTGGGGTACAAAAAGCATATATTTCACTGACTTTGTGACTGAGAAAGCGTTTCCGAGAACATAGCCAAGGGTACTTACTACACAATCGATCGCCTCCGTAGCACCCGCACCCGGGTCTGGCTTGGGGGACTTGAGTGGGGTTAACTACTTTCTATCTCCCATGGTCATCCTAGTCAGCCCCAAAGGGTGGGATTATCTCTGTTTTCTAGGTTACATGTTTCTGTCTACCGTTGGTCCATTCACCTGCATTTTCCTTTCTTAAACTCTCCCTACTGTCTGCGCCGCCTGTAGCTCTGCAATCAACAGTTCATTCATTTTTTTATTTCTCGTTCGCGTTTAATTCATGAGCGCGTGCGTCCTGCAGGTGTAGGCATTAGTCAGCTTTTCGGCAAAAACGTCGCATGTTGTCATTAACCCCAGTGGCAAGGCAAACGCTATCCAGCTGCAAGAGACATAAACCCTCATGAGTCCCCGCGAGAGCGGGGACTCATGAGGGTTAAAGTCTCTTGGGAGTCCTATGTTCTTTCTGCCTATTTTTGGTCTCCTTTTTTTTTTTTTTTTTTTTTTTTTTTTTTCTTTCTTTTACATTTGTGCTTCTCACGCAAATGTCGTCAGTGTGTAGTGGCTTCAGGCGAATGTCGTCAGTGTGTAGTGGCCTTAGGCGCGAAATTTGTGTTCACCGACAATGAAGGGGTTAAGTCCGTCTGTCAGCAAAACGTTACGCGCACTTAATGAGTTTTTGGCCGGAAAGCGGACTTTTTGCCGACAGTCGGACTTTCAGCCGACCAGTGAACCTTTTGTCGACAGCCTGATGTTTTGCCAAGTGGACTTAATGTCTTCAGGCGGACGTCTCGCCGACACGCGGAATCCACGCCGACAGGTGGACTTTATGCCGACAAGCGGACGTTTTGCCCGACAGGCGGACTTTATGCAGGAATCACCTCGACAAAACGCCCTACCGACAGCCAAAGGGTTAACCTCTTAATTGCCTAGACAAAGTGAGCTCGATCCATCTGCAAGAAATACAGATCTTTTGGAATCCCCGCATGTGTGTGTGTGTGTGTGTGTGTGTGTGTGTGTGTGTGTGTGTGTGTGTGTGTGTGTGTGTGTGTGTGTTGGGGGGGGGGTGATCATGAGGATCTAAGCCTCTTGGTGACACAGCATTATCTAAGCTCCTTGCGCGCCTGCATGGGGCTCTTTCGTGTTGAATTACGATGAACAAAGGAGTTCTGAATAATACAATCTGCGTCCACCGGCAGAGAAGGTGTTAACGAGATAATGGGTTAACCCACTCACGTCTGTTATATGTTCCTCCACCCGGTACTCATGGAGCATGTCAATGACGTTGCCGTTGGCGTCAGTGGTGGGCTGGTTGAAGCGGTTCCTCAGCTCCTCCAGATACTGCTGCCAGTTGATGCCGCTCAGTTGGCCCTGTCAACACACAGTCGTTGATGGCATTAACCCCTTTTTTGCTGCCGGAGCACAGTGAACAACACCCAGCTGCAAGAGACATAGATCCACATGAGCCCCCGCTGTCGCGGGGGCTCATGAGGATCCATGCCTCTTGCTGACACTTCTATGTGTCCATGATTCTTGAACAGCCGCCGGGACTTTTTAAAGTTTAATTAATAAAGATTCGTAACACAATTTGCGAGCATTGCCAACGGCATTGAAAACAAAAGAGGGGGAGGGAAGGGGATGGTGCTACGTGCTTGACATGTTACTTTTCAGGGTATAAATAAACCGGAGGGGGGGGGGGGAAGGGCGGAAGTGGGGTGTTGTTTTTCTCCGAGAAACAGCTCGTGCGGTCCATAGACGACAACAATGTTTCGGATTACAAGAAAAATTACAATCACGAACCACGTCAATCAAAGGAAAGGCCAATCAGGCTTCACCATATTATGTAACTCCACCCCCACCCCTTTTTTTTCTAACCCCGCCTCTATACATAGCCCACCAAAAGTTATTCAATACTCACAGCGACAACAGTAAAAAACGATGCAAGAATAAGGCACTTCATGACGACTCGTTATGTTCTTCTGGATTCAACGAGCGTATTAGTTATATCCTTATATATACCAGTTATTTTGCACAAGTACCTCCAAAGACCACGCCCAACGACTTAATGTGTGTGAGAAATACATATCCGAGAGTGGTGACGATGAGCAAGAGGCCGCGCATTGATCCTCATGAGCCCCCGCAGGTTGCGGAAGCTCATGAGGATCTATGACTCTTGTAGATAAATAGGTTTTCTGAAGGCTTGTGCATTGGGAACTAAGCATATGCTTTGCTCACGTTCGGAGTAGAAACATTCAAACTGAATCCAATATTTGTCTTAAGTGTACGCATACCGGTCTAAAATTTTGTACTCATTTAATATGTTGTTTGTTTCTTTGTTAGTTGGTTGATTGCTTGCAAGCTTGCTTGCTTCCCTAGTTGCTTTGTTGTGCGCGTGTTTGTTTGTTTGTTTGTTTGTTTATTTGTTTTGGGGAGCTGCGTGGCTCCGTGGTAGAGCGTTCGACTAGCGTCTGAACGGTCCAAGGTTCGAATCCATCTGAGGTCAATGTTTGTTCAGACCTTATTCGGTGCCCCGTCTTTGAAATCACCTGCGTGGTGGACAAAAGTCTTTGAAATCACCTTCGTGGTGGACAAAAGACGTAAAGCCCTAAATTTTGTTTGTTTGTTTATTTGTTTGTTTTTTGGTTGGTCGTTCGTTCGTTCGCTTGCTCGTTCGTTTGCTTGTTCGTATTTGTGTTTGTTTTTGCGATCGTTCGTTCGTCCGTCTGTCTGTCCATCCATCCATCCATTCATCGATCTTTTGTTTGTTAGTTTATCAGTTTGTTCGTTTATTTGTTCGTTTGTTCATTGGTTCGTTCGTTTGAATTTTTGTTTGTTTGTTTATTTGTTAGTTTGTCTGTTTGTTTGTTTGTTTGTTTTTTGCTCGGCTGCTTGTTTTGATGAATTGTTTGTCTGTCCTTACTGGCACTTTTGATCTGCCGTATTGCATCATATAAAAATATTGCGTTCGTAGTTTATCTGTTTGTCGTTCCTATTAAAAAATAGGAACAACTTTGAAATGGGGCTCGTCGAAACTCGTTCCGGAGCATGCACTTGACGTTTTTGGCGTGCGGGGCCGAAATTCTAGCAAAGAAGTAACAAGATGAAAATAACGTCACGTCGGGCTACGCAAACCTTGCTGGAGAACGTACTTTTACGTACAGTCAGTCCAGGAGCCAGTTGCATGAGCGAGCTTAGTCCTGCACCAACCACTAATACACACAAGGTGCGCCGCTATAGCAACTGTGCCTAACAAAACAGGCCGTGCGAGTCTGGACTCCAGAACTCGACCACACCCTGAATTCTCCAGCACTTCAGGCTAAATCTGTGCTGTCTTTCTTTACGTGTGATTTTGGACCTTTATGCTTTAGGTCGTAAGGTCCAAAATGGCAGACCAGTCCACAGAAACAGGTCGTGACGTGCACGTGATGGCATGGGCTTGTCTTTGTAAGTTACAGGTTACACACAGGTCCTTATCTTGGTTGACTTTGACTAACACTGAACCTAAAAGCCGTCATAAATAGGCAACCGGCATCAATAGCTGCGAAAGCGTCGTATAGCGTTGCCGGCGGCAACGCTACACGACACTTCCGCAGCTATTGATGCAGAACGCTTTTAAGGAGTTAATCTGATGATTCTTCTCCGCCCAGGATAGCACGGACCTTCCGGCAAATCAAGAGACATACAATCTCATTAACCCACCCAGCGTGCCGGGGCTCATGAGGATCTATGCTCTTTTGCTTAACGAACATTGGATACACAGCATAAACGTAATCCAGACCAAAAAATTAATGTGATTGCCAAGCGTGTAAAATGCAGAGAAGACAACGGAGAAAGAAATATGCTTAAAACACAATGTATAAATTGTGTTGTAACTGTCTTTTCTAAGCGTGTTTCTTTCTCCGTTGGGTTCTTCTCAGCATAAGCGTAATCTCTTTAGTCGATTTTAACCCAGTGGCAGACAGGTCGGTTACGGATTTTGTTTCGAGGTCAGTGGGTCAAATTGACATTTGCACAGAATCAAAATGTGTGGTACCCCTCTGGCCTTCGTAAAAACTGAATGAAATGTGCACCGGTCCCTGATTTTGAACTTCATTGCATAAATCCATAAGGTCCAACACCACAGACCAGCACACAAATAGTGTGATTTTGTTAACCCCTTCCCTGTCACAAAACGTACACTGTACATACATTTTTCTTTCTGAAATCTTTGTTCATTCAACCACCATAAGCCAAAACTGTCCAAGAAACATGGATACAGATTGGTCTCAGCAAGAGGCATAGATCCTCATGAGCCCCCGCAGGCGGGGGCTCATGAGGATCTATGTCTCTTGCAGCTGTATCATCGTCAAAGTGTTCCTTTTCTTTCTCGGCAGTGAATGGTTTTATAATGAGTTTGTTAATTGTGGAGTCAACATAGTGTGAAGAGCCTCTAAATGGAACAACCACTTACGTGAATGAAAGTTGTTTGATAATTTGATTTTTTCGCTTAAATTGTTTTGACCCTTTGACTGTTACTGACGATACCGTTCGGCGGAAAACTTTTCCGCCAAGCGGTATCGTCAGTAGGAGTCAAGGGGGTTAAAACAACTCTGCTATTCTTTGAAGAAATCGAACGGTTCCTGTACGGCGTGGTTGTTTTGGTTTGTTTGATTTTTTCACTGGGTGACATATTCTGTTCACGTTCTGGGGAATAGTTTTGTGAATATTTTTTACCCGTGATTGATGTACTTGACCAAAACGTAATCATAAGGGTGTGTGCTTTGCTGTGAACATGTGTCAGTTCCGCCATGTGCCCCTCCCTCTGTGTGTAAATGTGAATGTCACGAGAAACTAATAATAGTGAGAGCTTTGTCCACTATTGGTAACAAGAAACCTCATAACACTGCACATTGTTTGCTCTTTGTAGCCGCCAAAGTATTTTTACTCTGAAATGTACCGAAACCTATGCACCCAGATGGCGTTTCTGTACCCAGAACTGATATCTCGCGAGAGTTAGTCACAGAGTACCCAAACTGTAATCGTGAGGAACACACACGTGACTGTTGAAAAAATTACGTTTATAGTCTCTTTCTTGAATACAGTGCAAGATGGCTGACGGAGAAACCATGACTGGTGCAGTCTGGGCTCAAAAACTCTCGGAAGTGACGTGCTATACACAAACACGTCGGTACAAATGTACTAGGTACATTTGGAGCTAAACCGCCGAACTCTACCCAAACAGCGTTAGCCCCTGATTAGCTTGGCGCCTCCAGGCGCCAAGCTTATCAGGCACTAACGCTGGCTGGGTAGAGTTCGCTTGTTTCGTTCACCTCTCCAGGCCCCAAGCTAAGCAGATACTAATTGGTTTGAGTTCGCCTGTTTCTCACTCCGCTCTCCATGCACTAAGCCTTTAAAGTACTACACTTGAGCACAAGGGCGGTTTCCTCATCAACCAATGCAAACTGTTAAGGACTGAATGAGTTGAGGCGTCATCACTGATTTCGGTTTATTTTTTATTAATGGCACAATGACGTTGATTCGGTCAGAGACCCGATAAACAGCAGTCCATGATGCTGTGGCTTCCAGGGATGGCTCTGAAGACAGGAGCACAACAATAGGTAATTAATTAATTATTTGATTAATTAATTGTAATAAATAAATAAATAGATAAATAAATAAATAAATAAATAAATAAATAAATAAATAAATGATAAATCAATCAGTAAACTATTAACCAATCAACCAATGAGTCAGTCAATCAACCAATCAATAAAAATTCATAAATAAAGCAAAGACTTAATATTAATAAAGGTACTAACGAAAAAATAATTAATTTGAAAAAAATTGAATATTATAATTAATATAAAAAAGTAAAAATATATATAACCCAAATAGACAGGCATACGGACGAACAGAAAAAAAAACATAAAGACCAGTGTAGTCACATCTCTAATGTAAACAGATCATAATCACAAGATGGATTTTTTTTCCTTTTTTTTTTTCTTTGTTTTTTTAACAAAACAACTGCTTAAGGTAAATACTTTTTTAACCGCTTTACTGCAAGTGGTGGTTGTTTATTTCCAGCTTCTGCGTGGGAGAGTGTTTACTTTTTTAACCGCTTTACTGCAAGTGGTGGTTGTTTATTTCCAGCTTCTGCGTGGGAGAGTGTTTACTTTTTTCTTGGCAGTGAAGAGGTTAAATTATGACATGTTTGTTTGTTTTTAGTCTAACGATATCCATCTGTTTGAACTCTGTTATCATCGAGGTCCTGTAATCAAGTGTGTCGATTCAAACAATCGTGAACGATAGTTGGCATAAAGAAAGTACAGAAGTACAGCTCCAGCCAGTATAGGGTTAATAGTTTGCAACATTCCTTTAAAATGCACTTAACTCATTGTGCCCGAGGTACAAAATACCCACATGTTGGAGTTATCCTCTGAGGACTGCATTACAATTCAGGATACAGATCGACCGTGATAGTTCAAGGGTGGCGGCAGAATAGCTTGGCGCCACCACCCTTGAACTATCATGGTCGAGCCATATCTTGCTGTGGTGTGTCGCGGGCAGAAGGAGTTAATATGTCTCTCAATAATGCTGCACAAAGAGATTTACTTAACCCCTTCAATGTCGAGAAGTGAACATGATCCAACTGCAAGAGGCATAGATCCTCATGAGCCCCCGCGACTGCGGGGGCTCATGAGGATCTATGCCTCTTGCTGAGATCAACTTTGTGTCCACGTTCTTTGGACAGCTGTGGCTTTTGGTCGTTCATTGGACTCAGATTTCGGAAACAAAATGTACGCCCGTTGGCAGGAAAAGGGTTAAGCTACGCTGACTAGCAAAAGAAATGCGACATTTTCGGAAACATCGGAAACACTAAAGTGTTTACAATGGTTCCGAAAATGTGGCATTTGTTTTGCTCGTCAGTATATGAGGTCTGAATGTCGTAGAACGAAGGTTTATTCTGCTTTTTTTTTTTTTTTATCCTGCGTATGATATAGAGTTCTCATACATCGTGCCAGGGCCAGTAGTAGAAAAAAAAATGTTACGTGTGCCTATTCACGTGGACTGTGAAAAAGAAGGATAGAGAAAAGCAAGACAACATTGAGAACGCGGTGTGCCGGTCAATCAAAGTCCGACCTGGAGCAGATCGCTAACACCTGAGTGTGCGACTCTACCTAAGCGAAGGAAGGAGTGTAGCTGAGAGCGTAGGTGGAGTGACCAGAGCACTCATGCGCGGCGTCAAAGTCATGGAAATCCGTGGCCAGGTCACCGGGGCGCATGGGAGTGTTGGTCAGATGGTCGTGGTGCACCACAATCGCGTAGATCTCCTCCTGTAAAGAAGACAGTCATTCGGAGATGAATCAAGCGAGCATGCAAGAAATGGAGCAAGCAAAAAAGCAAGTTAGCGAGCAACCAGTCGACCCAACCATCCGTCCATCCATCCGTCCATCCGCCCATGCATCCGAACGTCCTTCCATCCATCCATCCATCCATCCATCCATCCATCTATTCATGCCCTGACAGGGCAAAAGATTAATCAGTTCATTTTCGTGACAAGGAAGACTTTCATTGTAATACAATGACCCCAGTAGCAAACCGTTTTCGGGCCCACGACGGCCGTAGTGAACCCGAGGACCTTTGCTTACTGGGGAAAATCTTCCTTTTTAACAAAAATGGACACACTGTCTTTTGCCTTCACAGGGTTGATCCGTCCAACCATCCATCCATCCATCCACTGGCCAGGCAGTTGGTCAGTCAGTTCATTAGCCAATCAATCAGTGCATAAAGCAAGCAAGCAAGCAATAATAAAGTAAGTGTAGGCTACATGGAGACATTGTTATCAGTAAGCCAGTAACGTTGGTCAGCCTAGTCTGTACTTTGCTGGTGGCATCGTCCGTTTGTTGGTTTAGTCTGTTTGTTGTCTGGTTGTTCGGTCGGTCAGTTGGTCGATCGTTCAGTCGGCTGGCTGCTTGGTTGGCTGATTGGTCAGTCGCTTCGTCTGTTCTATCGTTGTTTGCTTGCTTGCTTGCTTGTTTGTTTTCTTAACCCCTTCCCTGCCAACGGACGTATTTTTGTTTCTGAAATCTGTCTTCATTCAACGACCAAAAGCACACAACCGTCCAAAGAACATGGACACAAATTGGTCTCAGCAAGAGGCATAGATCCTCATGAGCCCCCGCAGTCGCGGGGCTCATGAGGATTTATGCCTCTTGCAGTTGGATTACGTCCGCCTTTTCTCGGCAGTGAAGGGGATAATAGTTTGCTTGCGTAGGTGCGTTGATGGGCAAGTGTGTATGTAGAACGAAGGGTTGCTTTGTGGGTTGCTCTATTTTGTTATGCTTGTTGCGATCAACTGACGGTGATGTGGTGCAAGTTGTCCTCATTGTCCAGAAGGTGTTCCCAGCTGGAGGACACGTGGATCACGATGCACGTCCTAGGGGTCTGATCGTTGATGAACAACAAGAGATGCTCGTTCTGCACAAAATAACAGTCATTAACCCTTGCACTGCCAGGACACGGCGAACGCTAACCCGCAGCAGAAGAGATCGACCCTCACGTGACGCACAGACATAAATGATACCAACAAAAGGCATACAGCCACGTAGACATAATGATGGCGCCAAGCTAATCTGGCACTAACCTTGAACTATCCTGGTCGACCCATCTTCTCCTCTAGTGTGTCGGAGCTAAAAGGGTTTTAAAAAAACACATTCGACGCTAATGTCTTATGCCGTGTGAATCTCTCTTGTCTTATCTTTGAACCGCGTGAATAGAATCAGTGTTTCTTTCTGTTCCTATTCCTCATTGCAATAAGCAACACGGTCCACGGGCCGGGCATCTGGGGCCGATGTATTTCCGAGGACCTTGAACTGGTTATTAGGACTTTTTGCTCAGTCTGTACCAGCATGGGGCCAGCTGACTTGCGACCGAGGTCGACCCGAGGACTGTTTAGATCACTGGCCATTCGGCAGTTCAACGTACCTGCAGTTTGTGATCTTCCAGTCGCCAGCCGTGGATTGTGTCCACCGTGTCGTCCAGATTGTTGAAGCGGTCACGGAGTCTGTCGATCCATGAGATCTGGGCCTAACAAAAATTTAACCCATTCAGCCCTATCGACGCCAAGCCAATCTGGCACTGCCCTAGAATTATCATGGTCGATCCATCTCCTGCAACTGGTGCATAGTCATTAGATGACGCCTCCAAAATTTGGGAAATACGGCCGTCGGGCTGAATGAGTTAAAAAGGAACACGATGAGGATTTCATCCAAAAGTCTACCGTACTGTTTGGAGCTCAGATGCATTTATCTTTTATGAACATTCAGGGTTGTTCATATTTTTAAGCTTATTATGTTGATCCATTCCCGCCTCTCTAAGCCAACCCCTGATCAACACACACGTCGGCGCACACAAATAAAGACGGACACACGACGCTTCCCGTCATTAGTACGCTCTGTGAGCTCGTGAAAGGAGTGGAGTCATTGTCAGGTTGCTTGATATTAAGACGACGTGTGCTGAACTGGATTGTCCTATGTCCAAATGAACCATAACTAGACCAGTGTGTAGCGTTTCGTAACCGTTTGTTACAGAAGTGTATCTTTGAACAGTCAAGTTACGGCGGTAGTGGGCCTTTAAATAGGCGCTTTATCCCAATTGTGTGAAAATCGGCTCAAAGCGCCGCCGCGAACTGAATCCAACAAGCACGCTCACGTGAATCACGCGCATTCACTCACACACTGTACATTAACACAGAACATTCACAAGGGCGAGCTCAAGCGAGCTACTAAAGTTTTGGAAATTCAGATCGTTTTTATTTGAAATTTGATTAAGTGGGCTGAAATTGATACCAAAGTCTATAATTTAAAAAAAAAATACTTCGCTTCGCATCGGATATATCGACAAGAACATGTTATAATTATGCGAAGTTGCGTCTAAAAACAAAGGTAACCCTTTGCTTGTCGGTAGCGGCTTTAGTCACGATGATTCCTACAGGAATCATCAGTCGCGACTAAAACCGCTACCGACAAGCAAAGGGTTAACAATTTAACCGCTGGGCCGGGATCAACCCCTGTATCTTGTAAGTATTTTGCGCTTTGAGCCTTTTTTTTATAAGGGATAGTGCGCTTTATAAAAGTTATTTATTATTTTCTTTTGTGTGCTGTCTCTGAGCTACGTAGAGAAGGTCCGTGCCTCCTATTTTGAAAATAGATATTCCTCATCACATACCATGCTAATACTGTTTTGGTGTTTTTAAACATCTTTTTATACTAATATATTTATATCCGTTTATTTAAGTGCACGTATTTAATTTCAATTGCCCCTATGTAGGATTAAGACAATTTTTGCACTTGAATGCAAGAGGCATAGATCCTCATGAGCCCCCGCCAATTGGCTGGGGCTCATGAGGATCTATACCTCTTGCTGACCACATTCATATTTGTGTGCACCCCCCCCCACTCCCCCACCCCCTCGCCCCGCCCCCCCCCTCCCGCCACCCACCCAACCACCACCACCACCACCACCACCACCCTCCCCCCAACCCGGAAGACTCACTTGTCCAAAAGTCACGGTTTGATCATGACTGATTCTTTCCTCTGGCGGTAAAAAGCTTAATCTAATGTATACGCATTGTACGTTTTCACCCTGTCGCCTCCAAAACAATATACCATACTTCACTGTGTACAGCTTACAAAAAAATAAACTGAAGAAATAGAACATACGATCCAAGATAACTGCACAATTTGGATAAGAGCAAGTGGTCTAGTTAGGACCGTTACGAGGCACATTAGGTGGATGTAGTAGGTCAAAGCATGATATTGAGGTTTGAAAGTATGAAAAAGAATTGCATGCAAATCATATATCGTATGAAATGAAAGTTGCTATTCATTCATTCATTCATTCATTTATTCATTCTTTCACTCAGTCATTCAGTCAGTTGTTAATCATTCAGTCATTCATTCATACATGTATTCAGTCATTCATTCATTCATTCATCATTTATTCATTCATCCATTCAGTCAGTCAGTCAGTCAGTCACGCATTCATTCATTCGCTCGTTCAATCATTCATTAAATCATTCGTTCGTTCAATCATTCGTTCGTTCATTCACTTATCTTATCACTTATCATCCTATCATCCATCCATCCATCCATCCAACCATCCATCCATCCATCCATCCATCCATCCATCTATCCTTTTTCATTTATCATTATTTTCTTCATGTATTACACATATCTATTCATTTAATCGTTTAGTGTACATATTACAATGATAAAAATAAAAGAAAACTTTATCTCGTTTAACCCCAGCGCCCCACGGCAGCAGACGGATCGACCATGTTAATTCAAGGGTAGTGTCAGATTAGCTTGACGCCATCAGGCGCCAACTGGCACTACCCTTGAATTATCATGGCCGATTCATCTCCTGCAACTGGCACACGGTCATTAGGTGACACCTCCACAATTTGGGACAAGCAGCCGCGGGGTTAAATTGGTTAACTCATTCTACCCCAAGACCGAAACCCTTAAACTTTGCCGTTGTCCTCTGAAGACTGCATTGGAGTACAGGACACAGATCGACCATGATAGTTCAAGGGTGCTGCCAGGATAGCTTGGCGCCAATAGGCGCCAAGCTATTCTGGCATCACCCTTGAACTATCATGGTCGGTCCTTATCTTGCTGTGGTGTGTCTGGGGTAGAATGAGTTAAGAACACAAAGAAAGACAAACTTACGGTGGCGAAAGCGAAGAGCACAGCACAGACAAAAGCCTTCATCGTGTCTCGTTTGCGTAGAGATAAGAAGAGTGTTCGTGTCAGCAATCACGGTTCTTTAAATAAGAAACGCTGGGGCCTGTACATGAACCGGACGTGTGCCAAGGAGCTGATGACGCATCAGACCACAGGCATTCGACAGTAAACCGTATTGGACACTGAGGAGCGAATCATGGGAGGGAGGTGTGCCAAGGGTTGTGGAACCCTACAATCCACACGGCTCACGGACACAAAAAGAGGAAATGAAATTAAATGAAATGAAACTTTATTTCTCAACGGAAGAAGCAGTTAGCACATATGCTATTTTTCACGCTTGCCCTTGCTAATCTACAAAGGTACAACTCTGCTAAAGGTACAAAGCTACTAACATACAAATGTAAATAATATAACAAGCCATTCAAAATAGATGGATAAGGCAAAATGGAGGGCACCGGTTATAAGTGCTAACGATGTGAACGGAAAAAGGATATTCTTTAAAATTCCTTCCTTCACTGAAATCACACACGCACGCGCGCTCGCGCCCGCACACACACCATATGCACACACACACACACACACACACACACACACACACACACATACACACACACACACACACGTGCGCGGGGAGGTTAATATCAAGGCGTGATGCGATGGGGATACCCTAAATAACCAATGAATGAGCTGTTAGATAACAGGTACTTGAAGAGGCGGCTTTTCTTGAAAGAGGGGAGTGAACCAGTGTGTGTTATGTGCGGAAGAGAAAGGAGGGAAAATAAAGGAAATCAGTTTGACCCTTCGCTGCCAATGATCGCGAATTTCGCGTCGGACAGCGGCTATGCACGCTGACCGACATTTGCGTGAAGAAAGAGATGAGAATGCGACCTAAAAATAGTTACAAAGAACTTAGGACTAACAAGAAGGGGGGGGGGGGGAACCTCATGAGCCCCCGCCTCTAAGGGTTTATGTCTCTTGCAGCTGGGTGGCATTTTTCTTGACCAGGCAGTTAACCCTTATCATTCGGAATACACCAGTGTGTGAAATAAATTTGACTAAAATAGTTCAAGGGTAGTGCCAGAATAGCTTGGCGCCTCTAGGCGCCAAGCTTTCTGGCACCACCCTTGAACTAAAACCATTGGTCTACTATGATATCTTATCTGTAAGTACTATAATGTAGCTTGCATATGGCAGTGTACAGATTTGAAGCTTTCAGTCTCAGTATGATGTGGGTGAAAGGCAACCGCAACCGCTGTTCAAAGATACACTTCTGTTACAGATGGTTACGAAACGCTCCATACAGGTCTACTTATGGTTCATTTGGACACAGGACAATCCAGTTCAGCACACGTCGCCTTTATATCAAGTAACCTGACAATGACTCCACCCCGTTCTAGAAATACAACGCTATCAGTACGAGAAACAGTTAGAAATAGATTGACACGCTAACGGCTCCGCAGAATAAATAAGTGCAATTACACGTGTGCTTTTGCTGCGTGTCCAGACTGCTGTTAAACTTATGGTGTGTCAACAAGGCATAACAAACGCAAATGGTGCTAATTTGTGTCTTTAGATTTATGCGCAATAGTACTTTAAGTGGTTGAAAACTCTGAGACTTCTGTCTGTAAACTTACTCTAATTTTTGCCTTTGCCACCCCAACCCCCTCCCTCCCCTCCCTTCCCCCCGACCACTTTCGAAGCTATTGATGCGGCGCACCTAGAATGAGTTAAGATATGCGACAAAGTGCCTGTGGCGTGGATTGGGGGTAAGGAATTAAAAACGCCTTGAAAAGGCGCCAAGCTATTCTACCACTACTCTTGAAGTTTCATGGTCGTTCTTTACCCTGCTAGAATCTGACCCATACTTTATGGAATCCGAACTTCAGACACGCCTTCCTGTCATTGAAGGTCCCAAATGTGCAAAAGGCCATCGGGCGGACTTCGACCCCGATGGCCTTTGCGCAATGGGTCAGTGGAAAATCTGCTTAAATCAAAGTTGAAGAAAAAGGCCACCAGGCGGACAGGGACTAATATATTACCATTTTTGCCATTTGTTGCCTTTTTTTTAAATGTATACCCGTAATCCTCGAGCTTCGGGGGTAATGGGGTGTTGAGTATGATAATTGTACAATAGCAGGTCTGCGGACTATCAGGAAGCGAGGTCATTGCTTGTACAAAGTATGAATACTCTGTTGATCACGATTGCTTTGTTTTTCGAGTTTGCTTCTGAATGCTTAAAGTTAACACATTCCACCCCAGGACCGAAATCCCCAAATTGTAAAGTTGCCGTCTGAAGGACTGTATTACAATTCTAGGGACAGATCGAGCATGATAGTTCAAGGGTGGTACCAGAATAGCTTGGCGCTATAGCTATTCTGGCACCACCCTTGTAGAATCATGCTCGATTCATGTCTTGCTGTGGTGTGTCGGGGCTGAATGAGTTAATCCAGACAGTGAATGCCTCAAATTGGGGGATTCCAATGTAGCCATTCTTTCTCTGAGCAAGAGGCATAAATTCTCATGAGCCTCTGCCCTGCATGGGTTCGTGAGAGTTTATGCATTTTGCAGATAACGGAGCGTGCTGATTGAATGCCCTTAATGTTAGAATGTGATTGTTTGGGTTTTTGTTTTGTTTTTTGACGTGCTTGTGAGACGTCTGCCCTTCTTTGTAAAATGCTGTAGATTAACTCATTCGAGACGTGCCGCCTCCGGATATGCGGCTTATGCCGCGTATCCGGAGGCGGTACTGTTTGTTGAAAGTGACATTTTCATTGTATTACAAATTAAACAATCTAGCAATTCACGTGTCCACATACTGCCTTTTGCCAGCTAAGTGTCAGCTAACAGCAGGGGTTGTTCAATACGATTGTATCAATCATAAATTGAACTTGAAAATGTACCGAATACGAGGTTTGAACGCGCACACACACACACACACACACACACACACACACACACACACACACACACACACACACACACACACACACACACACGCACACGCACACACACACGCACACACACATACACACGCACGCATGCACGCACACACAATGACACACACACGCATGCATACGCCAGCCCACAGACACTCATCATCACCCTCGCCAAAAATAATATCGACGACGAAATCAGCGACAACTTGACAAGAAACACAACACATACTCTGCACGTGACAGTTAGTGGATCCGCTTATTATTAATAAAGAAAAGATTTTGTGTCCATATTTATCTTATATTACTCTGTTCCAGTTAATTATTAGGGCTGATTTCTACAGTAAGCTCTAATCATGCAGATTTCTGATCTGAGGCAAATTGCATGCTGAATCAACAATACCAACAGAGGAGGGAGAGGGGAGGTGGGGTGATATGTAACCCGCCCTTGAGTGCCACTGACGATACCGATCGGCGGAAAAGACGCGTAAATACGCGTCTTTTCCCGCCGATCGGTATCGTCAGTGGCACCCAAGGGGTTAAAACGTGCACTTCTATTCGAATGAGATACTTAGCGGCGGGGTACCAAAACATCAGCTGAATATCGTTTGTAGGAACAGAGCCAAGGGCATCACACAGTCGATCGCCTCCGGAGCAGAGGTGTGCAGAAAGGCAGCGGGAGTTGGGCAGACTTGAAAAGACGGAAGCCGGAGATCCATAGTCAGCCAAGTAAACCAATGTTGGTACGATCTCGAAAAGAACTCTGGGGAAGACTCCTGATGGGTGGGGTGGAGCGCGTATGGGCTTTTCCGAGCGCAGAGATCCCTTCTTGACTGAACTGAACTGAAGTGAAGTTGTTAGTCTAACAAGCCCACTCCATCAGTTCACGTCGATATCACCCAGTCGTTTTGCCCTTTCCTTATTGTCGCAATTTATCCTCCGTGAGCTAGAGTGGTTGTTTGGATGTAGCTGCCTTGTCTCGTCTCGTCTTGTCTTACATCCACCTCAACTTTGAGACGTACAGGTCAGCGTACGTAATTTTTTTAACTGGTGGATGATACATGTATCAGGCGTGCACTTTTAGAAAAGTCTACCCAATAAGCAAAGGTCCTATGGCTCACGGCGACCGCACTGGGCCCGCGCACGGCTGTGCGCGGGCCCACTGCGACCGTCGTGAGCCCGAAGACGCTTTGCTACTGGGGTTGATTATATGTAATGAAAATATTTCTTCAATCGTCAGTTTATATTCATTGCCATCACACGCCATTCTGGAAATATCAGGTGCGTTTTTAATTATTATTTTGAGAAAGAAAAATCGAAGATGTGTATCAATTAAATCTATGTGCACAAAACACACTTTTGCAAATGTCAAATAAGTAAAAAGAGATTTAGAGTTTATTATAAATATACGATTTTCATCATTTTGGAATGAAAAGTACATACATAATTGCCAGAAAAAAGTCTTAATTAATTAGTTTCATGTATATATAACACACTTAAAGTACCATTACGCATAAATCTGAAGACACATTCAGTTTCAGCATCATTTGTATTCATTACGCCTTGTCGACTCACCTACTGAACTTTAACAGCAGTTTGGACACGCAGCAAAAGCACATGCATAATCGCACTTAGTTATTCTGCGCAGCCGTTAGCGTGTCAATCTATTTTTGGCTGTTTCTCGTACTGAAAGCGTTGTATTTCTAAAACGGAGTGGTATCAGTGTCAGATTACTTGATATAAAGACAACGCGTGCTGAACTGGATTCTCCTGTACCTAAATGAACCATAACTAGACG
Organism: Semisulcospira habei; assembly: GCA_036245525.1. Classification (NCBI taxonomy): domain Eukaryota; kingdom Metazoa; phylum Mollusca; class Gastropoda; family Semisulcospiridae; genus Semisulcospira; species Semisulcospira habei. The sequence continues at coordinate 53,862,336 of BTPG01000007.1, forward strand.
TGTGTGCAGCGTTTCGTAACCATCCGTTACAGAAGTGTATCTTTGAACAGTTACGGCGGTAATGGGCCTTTCAGTAAGAAAGTATCAAAATGCTTAACCCATTCAGCCCTGACGCACTACAGCAGGAGATGGATCGACCATGATAATTCAAGGGCAGTGCCAGATTAGCTTGGAGCCTGTCGTGCAACAGGTGCATAGTCGTTAGATGACGCCTCCAAAATTTGGGAAATACTGACGTGCGCAGGGTTGAATGAGTTAATCATTCTTTCAATCTTTTAGATGGCAAAATGGAATTTGAAAAATTAATATACTTTTGAAAAATATTGATTCTGTTAGGGGTTGCTAGAGATTGATCCTGAATTAAATAAAGCCATGTATTCATAACACTTTTTTTTATAATTCAGACAACACCAACAAGAAAACATATACTACGAACTATTTTTAGATTTTCAGTGTAGACTAAAGTCGCTTTGATAGTCGACGGACATAAACGGTAGTTATACGTGTATAGTCAGTGCCGAGAACATTTGAACACCACCTAGCTGCAAGAGGTATAGATCAGTCCCGCTCATGAGCCCCCGCAGTTGCGGGGGCTCACGAGGATCTACTGATACCTCTTGCTGACACCACTTTGAATCCATGTTCCTGGGACATAATAATAATAATAATACATAGTTCTTGTATAGCGCTGTTCTCCAGGAAGACACTGGACTCACTGCGCATGCACAACAGCACACCCTTTCTCTCTCAGACAAACACGCACAATTATACACTACTTTAAACCACCCCATCCCTTCCCCACACCTTACATTCACTTCCTCTGGGATCAGAATAGGTGGCAGTCAGTCAACAGTTAGCTATATATGAGCTAAGTGTTAAATGCCCGACAAAAAAGAAAAGTCTTTAAGTGAGCCTTGAACTGTGACAATGTGGGCAGATTCCGCATTTCCGTTGGCAGCGAGTTCCACACACTTGGGGCGAAAAAGGTGAAAGAACGCTCCCCGACAGTTTTCATGTTAAGCTTCGGGATTTTTAACAGCTTTTCACTGGAGGAACGGAGGGTGCGTGATGGCTGATAGGCAGACAGTTTGGCAGAGAGGTACGGCGGGAGAGATCCGTCAAAATGCCGATAGGCGAAAATTGCAATTTTGTTGCATCTAGTTGTTGTTGTTTTTTTTGGCGTTGTGTTAACGAAGATTGCAGAAAAATGACACAGTCTGCGGCAGCTGGTACTGAAGGGGTTTGTACACAAACATATTAAAAATGCACATACCTCTCCACAAAACACACGCGCGCGCGCGCACCGGTCAGGGGGGTCAATCGGTCAGAGGTACAGAGTAGAGGACTTTAGCTCGAGACTCTTACCTCCGACATTGACCCCCCTGACCGGACCCGTGAGGCGACAAGAATAACTGGCAAAGCCCAACTCGTAATACAACGATTCTGTCTTCAACTGTAACAAGTATAAGCGTGAAATGTACCCTGAAAAGACCCCAAACTTTACGTGTGACGTAGAGATTCAGGGGACATAATTCTCCATACTTCCGAGAATCAGTCAACAACATCGCGCGATCTGCGGCATTCGCCTGGAATTTCTCTCTCAGGTATTTTTTTTTAATTTTAACACATTTTGGTAATATAAGCCGAACACAACGCGTGCATATAGTTATTTTGTTGCGTAAGCCCCTCAATTTTTATTTATCCAACTTTTTGTTTCAGTCTTCGCCGTTTCGAATGCGGCGGTCAGCACTCGTGACTGAACGGCTTCAGTTGAAATTTCCTGCTCTTTGGTATTATCTAATTTATCCAATTATTCAGTAATGTTTTGTATAAAACCGGTACCAGCAGTATCACAGAACACGTACATATAGTTCTTTTTGTTGTGTAGCCCCCTAAATTACTATTTATTGGCATGTTTTTGTTTAGATATTTGACTGAATGAAGATTATGGTGTGTTTGTACCGAGAAATGGGATTGGCCAAAGATTTATTTGGGGGAGAACGCTTTGTTCAACCAGTAACGTTGTCGTCGTAACATTTATAAGGGAGTCAACTTATCACATGTTATTTTGGCAACATATGACAAGGGGACTCCCGTTACCATGAGAATGGACGATCAGGGCGGGAAAAAATCGATTAGAGCCAGGCCAATGAGAACAAGAGGGGACCCCAGCCCAAGGTTGTTCCTATTTCCAAGCTTATCCTTCTGGTCCATCTTCTGCTCTAACCCACCCTCTGATCCACACAGAAATAAAGACGGACATACGGCAATTCTCGCGGCCATTCGTAAGCTCTGTGGTCTGGAGTAGCGATAACTATTCTGAAGAAGAATAATAGCACGAGCAGTGACTAAATGACTTCACTTCAAGCTGAACGGCATGGCATCATTAGTCCCACGACGCCGTGTTCATAGTGACAACTCGGTGTTGTATGTCACTCATCGCAGTACTAACATTTTACGTATTAGAGGATCAAATTTGGCCATTTTCTTGCTGATTTTCACACCTGAGGCTTACAGGTCACAAGTTGACTACCCCAGAGCCGGGACAAACAGCAGGCTTATGCAAAGACTGTTTATGAAAAATCATGCGGATCTAACACACACACGCACGCACGCACACACGCACGCACGCACGCACACACACACACACACACACACACACACACACACACGCACGCACATACGCACGCACGCACGCACACACACACACACACACACACACACACACACACACACACACACACACACACTGCATATATTGATCATTGCAGGTGTTTTGAAACTCTTTCAGAATAGTATCGGTCACCTGGAAGAGGTGCGATCGGCAACATCGGCCGCGCTATAGTAATGAAGATCGCAAAAAAGTAAAAACCTCCTGCATTTCAGTCTCGGCAGTGAAGGGAGTAACTCAGTCAAGGGCCCCTGTATCAATAGCTGCGAAAGTGTCTATAGCGTTGAGGCCGGCAACAATATACGACACAATCCCTGCTCATTGATGCGGAGTTCCTTAAATGAGATCAGAACACCATCTCCGCCTGGATGAACCTAGAATTACGTTGACATACTCGTCCGTGGTCAGTCCGCCGACAAGACTGGACTTGAGAAAAGCGGGGCTGCTGCTGCACTCTTCATAGATGTTGGTCAAACAGGTCTTTACTGTAGTCTCCAGCTCGCTGCATGGAGATTTATTGGTAAAATATAATGATGATGATGATGATAACAATAATAATAATATTAGCAAGAGGCATAGATCCTCATGAGCCCCCACAAACTGCGGGGGCTCATGAAGATCTATGTCTCTTGCTATTATTATGATTATTACTATTATTATTGTATATATCATTGTTATTACAGATTAATTAATAATTGTTATACAATTTTATGTTTGCTTTGGCTATATTATAATGCCCAGTATCACTACTGGTCATATCATCTAATTTTCTTTGAGTTTGTACCATAGCTGCCGCTGGAAACTTTCCAACACCACTGACCAGGGGCGGATCATTTCTTTCCAGAGGGGGTAGGGAGGGTTCCAACTTATTGTTTGGGACCTTTAACCTCCACTGGCCGGAAATTAAAAGAAAGGTTGAGGCAGTGGAAGGGGGAGCGGACCTTTCATGTTCATTTTTTTTAAAAGGAGGGATGGGGGTTAAACCTGCAAAAAAGGGACTTTTTATGTGATATTTTAAAGTATTTGGGGGCTTCTGGAGTGGGGGAAGGGTGGTGGGGGGTGGGGATGCCGCAATCCCTGGAACTCCTAACCCCGGCAAAAGCCGGACTGAGGCCACAATTAAAACCATCTCTGGTGTTTCATTGCATGATTCAGGCAGAAAAAAAAAAACGCCTCTGCCAATACAATCTCTTCCTATAAATTTTGAAATAGTGAAGTAGCAAACATCTCTGTCACGACAAACTCTTTCGGGCGCATTTATAGGGCTCGGGAAGCTGACGTCATCACGCAGGTCGTGGCGGCCATCTTGTGAGGATGCGGGACTAAGCGGTCATGAGGAAATCGCTGTTTTTTGTAATGTCCGGAAAGTCCTGACGTACTATCAGCAATAACAGCGAGTCTTGCCATCACTGTAGGAAACTGCTCACCAGAATCTATTATTGTTTGTTTCCGAAGAGGAAGAAAAATGAAGAAAAACGTGTTGAAACACTATTTCGCTACTATCTCATGACTATGGTATCCTCTTAAGATGGCGGCTGACGCGCCGACGCCGCTAGGCAACCCAGGGAACTTCCCGAGCCCTATAGCTTACAGAGAGGACTGAGAAACGCCCCTGCCAACTAAAATTCCTTTTGAAAGAAAACTTCACATGTTAATATCACAAGGTGAAAGGACCTTGGCTCAGCCTCTGGATAAAAATGTTATGTTAAAAATCTTGGGGTGTGTGACTGTGGTGGGGGGGGGGGGGGTGAGGTCTGGCAGCTCTAGCTCATGTTTTGCACATTTGTTTCCATGACAAGGCCCGAATACCCGTAAACTGAATGTGTGTGCTCTGCCAGCTACCAACAAACAAAAGAAAACAAAGAAATTGAACCACTCTAGTGCACAAAGATTAACTCGTTCAGCCCCGGACACACCACAGCAAGACATGGATCGAGGATGATAGTTCAAGGGTGGTGCCAAAATAGCTTGGCGCCCATAGGCGCCAAGCTATGTTGGCACCACCCTTGAACTATCATGCTCGATCTGTCTCTAGAATTGTAATACAGACCTTCAGAATGCAACATCAAAGTTTGGTGATTTCGGTCCCGGGGCAGAATGTGATAAACAAAACTCGTTCGTTCATTCATTCGTTTATGCATTCATTCATTTGTTCATTCATTCATTCATTTAATAAATAAATACCGGCACAGTTTAGGAACGTCAAACGTCCTGATCAATTCTTCATGTAGTCCCACCATCAGGTCCAAGCAGCGCCCGAACTCCGCATTAATCTCGCTCTCGCTCTTTGTGCACGTCGCATGCGCCGCATGACGTGAGAGCAACGCTGCACGTGCAACGCAGTACACACAAAATTTAAAATGTGCTGGTCTGTGATTCTGGATCTTACGGCGGACGCCATAATGTCCAGAATCACAGGCCAGTACGTACTTGATCCACAAGATTAGTTCTGCATTTCTGTGGCGGCCGGTTGACTGTAATCAGTTGCATCAGTCGTCAGTCTCCCGCAGTAAGTCACTGAACTTGATTTGTTTTCTATTCAGCCCTTTTAGCGCCAGATCCCAACGGCAGGAGATGGCTTGACTATGATAATGCAAGGGTACCTCCAGATTAGCTTGGCGCCTTAAGGCGCCAAGCTAATCTGACACTAATAATAATAATGTATACCCTTGAATTACCATGGTCAAGCCATCTCCTGCAGCTGGTACATAGTCATTAGGCAACACCTCCAAAATTTGATAAATGGAACCTTGGGGGCTAAAAGGGTTAGTCTGGAACGATATATGCAGGCAAATAAACTGACACCAGTCTCAGTCTCAATATTGGCTATGGTGTACATTGTGCTAAGTGTAGTTCAAACAATGTCCTCCGTAATATTTTAGATCAGGCGGTGTCGCATGATCTTAATTTTGTTTCATATCAAGGGCAAGTTTTGACTGGTGCAGCCACGAGAGGGAAGGGACCCAGTACCATCATCTGGAATCATGTGGTGGGAGAATAATTTCACGTTGGTGAAGAAGGTCCTTCGAGAGGTTATTTTAAAGTGTGAAAATGTCAAATAACTTACCGAGAACAAGAAAGACAACCAGCTTTTCCATCATTACTGTAGGAACAGAATGCAACACACGACCCCACTGCAATTAGATTACCCTGTAAATTTCTATTCCTCAACCAATGAATGTCGATGATACATGCCATATTGCACCCTTTTCATATTGTAACCAAACCGGATCCCCCTACTTCAATACAGATGGTGTCTCTGGCTGTTTATCAGATGTACAGAACTAATAAACATGGCTGTAAAACGTAACCCTTTTAGCCCCGGATCCCTACAGCAGGAGATGCTTGACCATGATAATTCAAGGATAGTGCCGGTTTAGCTTGGCGCCCTCACCAAGTTAATCTGGCACAACGCTTGTATTATGGTCAAACCATCTCCTGCAACTGGTACAGTCGTTAGGCAACACCACCACAATTTGAGAAATGGGACCTTGGGGCTAAAAGGGTTAACCAGCAGATCTAGAAATTAATACTGAAGCTGTTGGGGTGGGTGTGTGTGTGTGTGGGGGGGGGGGGGGGGGTATAGTTGCCTGATGAACCCGTGTGTTGATAGCGAGTCAGCCCCTTGTGCGTGCTGTTATTTGGCAAATGCCAGGACATCCATTTTTAGGAAAACAAGATTTTCATTGAATATCGTGCTTTTCACAACAATTGACATACTGTTGTTTTTTTCCAAGCAACAGCAGCATTCTTCAATCCGGACTGGAAAGTTAGCATGCTGCACAGCGCGCACAACAGGGGGTTGACTCGCATATCAAATATCCACTGAGTTCATCAGACACCTATGGGGAAAGGAAACGGTGCTGAAGACCGAGATCCGAGCTGTTCCCTGTCGATCAAAAAGTCCCATGGCTGTTGTTGGCATGTGCACAGCTTGGGCTACGAGGGACCCACGTGCCAACTAGGGTCTACTGTGGGCCCCGAGGACGTTTTGCTCACCGTGAGGATTGATCCCTTTTCCGATCTAACCTCAAGGCCGCATTATAACATGTTGGAGGTGTCGCCTAAAGACCAGCTGCAGGAGATAGACTGACCATAAAAATTCAAAGCTAATCTGGCACTACCCTTGAATTATCATGGTCGATCCATTTCCTGCTGTAGAGCATCAAGGCTAAGTGGGTAAGGTGCAGTCTTCCATCTTTCTCGATCGCTTCCTCTAGACATCCACGCATGTGGCCCTCATGAATGCTGCTGTCCTCTTCAGGTCCGCAAGGTCGCCGTAGAGTTTGTGCCGCAAGGGTGTCTCGTCCGGCCATGCGGTACATCTCAGAGCATCCTGAAGTGGGCAGTCCTGGAGCAAGTGGGCAGCAGTCATTGGGGCAGTGTCACAGGGGCACATCTCCGTCTGACCAGTTTTCATCTTGTTATAGAGATGTGCTCTCAGCCTGTTGTGTCCTGTCCGCAGTCTGAACAGGGTGACTTGGTCTGCTCTGGGAAGATGGTAGTAGCAGTCCATCTTGTTGTGATTGGGATGCTGCTGGAGCCATTTCCTTTCAGTAAGGGTCTTGATGATGGTATTTTCATCTTGGTATAAGACCTGTTTGTCTTCCTGACCCAGCTGTCCGCCTTCTTTGGCAAGTAGGTCAGCTGTTTCGTTGCCGTGGACTCCATAGTGGGCAGGAATCCACTGGAGTGTGAGGTGTACTTGAGCGTTCAGCTGAGACCGAGCGGAGATGAGCTCATTTTGTTCCTTCTTGGAGTTCCGCAGGGCCTGGAGCACAGAGAGGGCATCTGTGAAGATGACAATATTTTGGTGTGCATTTGGGAGGTTATTCGCTATTTCTGTTACTGCTTTTTTAAGGGCTTCAGCCTCTGCTTTGTAGTTGGTGGAGTATTTTCCAGTGGCTATTGCGTGTGTGTCGGTCTCTTCTCTGTACTTCACATACACTCCTTCCCTTCCGTCTCTGGTTGTTTCGGTGGCTGACCCATCTGTATATGCGTGGGTACACTGTGGGTAGGAACTCAAGGCTGCGTGATTTCCGTTCTTGGTCAGGCTGTGAGCCTTTCTTTCCCACTCCTGGGATACTGTCTCGGAGAGTTGGAAGCTTGGCCCTGTCCCAGGGGGGAGTGGACAGAGTTGGTGGGATGGGTTGCGGCATGTGATCCAATAGTTCTGGGTCTCTTCTTTCAAGGATCCTGCTCTGCTGCAAGAAACTGGTTCGTTTAAGTCTTCCCTTTGTTGGCTTGCTCATTCTTGAGTGCATGTGATGATTTTTCAGCCTCTTGAACTTTGCTGCCTTTGTCAACACCTTGATGTTCTGGCGGTCTTCTAACGTTTGAAGTCCAGTAGTAGTTTCGAGCTCCTTGATGGGGGTCGTTCTCATGGCTCCTGTCATCATGCGCATAGCTTGGTTTTGGACTCTGACAAGTTTTTCAGTGTTTGATTTGGCTGCTGTGGAGGTTGATACCATGCCATATTCCAAGATTGGTCGTACTCTTCCAATGTACAGCTTCTTCACTACCTCTTGGTCTGCGCCCCAATGGGTGCCGGAGAGTTTCTTCATCAAGCCAAGTCTTTGTTTTGCTCTGGCCTGGGTCTTCTTCAGGTGGCTTTTCCAAGTCATCCTGCGGTCTAGGGTCACTCCGAGGTACGTTGGTGAGTCTTCAGCCTGAATGGTGTGGCCGTTGATCTGGAGCTTGACACTGTAGACTTGGTTTGAGAGGGAAAAGACAGTGTAGGTTGTCTTCTTTTCATTTATTTTGACCAGCCATGATTTGGTCCATGCTTCCATCGTCAGGAGGCCTGTTGTAGCCTGTAGTTTGCCGTTGTGATGTGTTCTTCACTGCACCAAAGGACGTCCGCGTAGATGGCCCCATGAACATTCTTCGGCAACTTCTCCGTCATGTCTTTGATGAAAATGAGGAAGAGAGTTGGTGACAATACTCCTCCTTGAGGTACGCCTTGCTTTAAGACTCGCTTCTTGCTGTAATGATGACCAATCTGTGTTGTGGCCTTGAGGTTATGGAGGTACTGGCTGATCCACTGGTACATTTTTCCTGCAATTCCACAATGGCGCATTCTCAGTTTTAGTCCATCTCTCCAGACTTTGTC
>BTPG01000007.1:53871618-53905618 GCA_036245525.1 Semisulcospira habei
GAGAGGGTCTTTAGAATTTGTCAGGTTCAATGCGGGTAGGGGACAGCCCTGTGTTGACACAGCTCGAGCATAATACCTTGTTATTGACTGTGTCACTGATTTAAAATGACACAGATAACACTTTTTATCACAGACCTTTTAAATCTTGTCTACCACTGTACATTGAGGTCTAGATTCACAGATTCACATGAGCTCCGTTTCACAACATTTTCGATTTCTGGGGAACTAACAGACGCATAACTCTCACTGTGTACACACAGTACTCATATATGTATAATTTCTGTTCATAACATATCTTTAGAATTCTATGCAGTCAGATTTCAATTGACTTGACTACAAAAATCAGAAGTGCATTCATGTACACGACGCTTTGAATCAACTCATACGTGGACAAAAGCCTTTGCGTTTCTATGTACGCACACACCGTCTGTTGCTACTGGCTTTATCTGCGCAACCAGCACCCTGGTCAGGTCGGGACCAAGTGGAACTTTTAAAACACACACACACACATGAACAGACACAAACACTGACACTCAAACAACACAGACACGCATACACAACTTACACCGGTATGTCAGTGCTGACGTCATACATCTTAACCGGTAAATGGTCCAATGAATAACAACCGGTCATTTTTAACACTAACCGGCAAGAATAAGTCCGATCCGGCAAGAATAAGTCCGATCCGGCCATACCTGATCCTTTAAATCGATCTTGGTCTTTCCAAAATGTTATGCATATCTAAATGAGGAACAGCCTGACTAGACTATTTTGGGGCCTGTATTGACTGAAGGGAATTTCCCCATAGCAGGATTGAAATTGAATAGCAGGTGTCAAGAGCTGTGATCGCCTTACAAAGGGCTTTCTGCTAGCGTGCGAACAGGTGGGTAAACAGGTCTTTCTATGAAAGGTAGATTTGATAATAAGATAATTACATAGACTGTGTGAGGTTTGTTTGCTTTAACATAGAGACCTTCAGGTGGGACAGGGTCACTACACATGACATCACAATTGATTTGTAAGACATTTCAGGCCCACTGCCAAGTGAGTGCCAACCGGCGTTATGTCTTGACTAAAACTGTATTGTTAGTATTCACAATGGTGAGCCTAAGGTGTTCTATTAGGTTTATAACAAGGGAATGAATACAGATGAAAGCAACATGACACATTCATTGTTTTAAGGCAGTCTCTCAGCAGGTTAGAGTGACAGGGGTTGTCTCTTAATCTGTGATGCATATCATTTATAAACCCACCCAAATCATTTAATAGCCCAGCAGAAATATAGCAGAAAAGCAGCAGGAAAAAAGCATGATTTTAGCGCATGCTGTAACCACGCTTTAACCAGCAGAAATATAGCAGAAAAGCAGCAGGAAAAAAGCATGTTTTTAGCGCATGCTGTAACCACGCTTTATACCTACTGGGACAGGCAAGTCTTGTCTGGGGTAAACTCAAAAACTATTTGGCAATATTGCTGGAGTGATGCAAACGTAAAAAGTTACTGTTCAGTGTAATTTCCTAGAAAACATGATTTTGCTTGATAACAATTTATACATTTGTTTGTTCAATAAAAATGACAGACGGACAAATCATACAAGTGCTTGATATCTCACACCTTTTCAAAGATGTTATGCACTTTACTGACTTAATATCACCCAAACAGACTTACATAAGCCTTTCAGCACCATCAGAAATATATGCTACATATAGTGTGACTTTTGATTATGTCGATGAGCATCCAGATGTGGAGCGCATGACAGTTGATTTAAAGACACCTACTTTTAAAGTTGATGATACCAACTATGGTTGGTTAGGAGAAGTTTGTTATAGCATATTTAAACAACTACGCAAACTAAATGTTTATATTGACAGTGTTACAGTTAATAAAGTGGTATTACACAAGGTGAGCCAGCAGTAATATTTTTTCATTTATTATTTTGTCGGACAAATAAAAATGACGGACAATGCTCAAAACCCTGGCTCATCAGGCTCATCAAACCCTGGCCTACGTAATGTGTTTCACACAACAAACTTGCCTATAACCAATACTAACAATGTCTATGAATCAATAGAAAACTCTTTTTCTGTCATACAACAAAATCTTATCACAGGCAGTGTTAAGATTCAGATTGTTGCGAAAATAGAATTCACTAGAATGGGCGGTGAGGTAATTGTATCGTATATATCAACAAGACAACACACAGTTAACACAAGAAGAGAATTGGAGAACGTGTTTAGAGACAGACTATTACCAGACTTTCTACAGGCAATTGACAGTGCAAAAATGAAGGGGTCTGGCTGGCACGAAGGACATGTACATGAACTACAATTAAAACAGTCAAGGTATCATCCTATATTAGGCAAATCATGGTTGCCACTGCCAACAGAGGTTGCAAACAAAAAGGCTGTCGTCAACATACAGAACAATGACAACTATTGTTTCATGTGGTGTGTGCTTGCTAAACTACACTTTGTAAAATCAAAACCTGAACGTGTATCTAACTACACCAAATTTGTAAATGAACTCAACTTCAGTGGCATTGAGTTCCCTGTTAAAATAGAGGACATAGACTTGTTTGAAAAACTAAATCCTGGTATATCTGTGAATGTGTTTGTGTGGGATAATGAATCTGAGAACAAGTTGCAACCAATTAGAGTATCACCACTGGCACCAACATATGGTCAGTCAGAAGATAAGCATGTTGACATGTTGCTTATCGGCCCTGCCGGTGATGACAATAACTTTCACTACACAATTATCAGAAATATGTCACGTCTAATTCATGGACATACAACAAAACACAATGGGAAACAGGAAGTTTGTAAAAAATGTTTACAAAGATTCTCCTCTATTGCAGTGGCACACAAACATGTTTTACACTGCAGGTCACCTGATGATATACAGACTGTACTTAAGTACCCAGATCCTGGTAGTCAAGTGTATTTTAAGAACTATGGGAATCAGCAAAAGTTGCCGTTTGTAGTGTACGCAGATTTTGAATCATTAGTTGTTCAATATGAAGGTCCTGTTCCAGAATCATTACCAAAGACTATAAAGTTGAGTGACCAAGTGGTGTGTTCTTTTGGATACATTCTTGTTAGGTCAGACGGTCTTCATTCAGAGCCTGTTATCTACAGAGGTGAAAATGCAGCATGTTTGTTTTTAACAGAAATGAGACATCTGTATAGTCAGGTAGTACAATATCTCACAACATGTCAGATGCCTTTGGTGATGACAGAAGAAGACAAACTGAAATTTGATACAGCTGAGACGTGTTGGATTTGTGAACAACCTTTAGGTGGTGATAAAGTTTGTGACCACGATCATATAACTGGATGTTACAGAGGCGCTGCACATAACAATTGTAACTTATTATTAAAAACAGATCCCAAGACATACAAACTGCCAATCTTTTTCCACAATCTCAAAGGGTATGATTCACACATTATCATGCAGGCTGTAGATGAGTCGTACAAAAACATAAGTTGTATTGCCCAGACAACTGAAAAATACTTGACTTTTAGGTTAGACAAATTAGCATTTTATGACTCCATGCAACATTTGTCTTTAGGTCTTGCTAGTCTGGCAGAAGGACTGACTGAGTATCCAATAACAAGTAAATATTTTGAGCCAGACTTGATTAAGAAAGGTGTCTATCCGTACGAGTACATTGATCATTGGGTTGTGTTTGAGGAAACAAGACTGCCACCAAAAGAGAAATTTTATTCTACACTAACTGGAAAAGGTATTTCTGACTCTGAATATCAACATGCACTTGATGCGTGGGGGAAGTTGGGGTGTCAGACGATTGGTGACTACCATGACCAGTACTTGAAAGCAGACGTTTGTTTGCTAGCAGACGTATTTGAAAGTTACCGTGAAAAGGGTTTGTTACACTACAAGCTTGACCCTGCCTGTTACATAACTAGTCCTGGCATGACATGGGATGCATTTTTGAAATCTAGTAAGATATCTATAGACCTGTTGTCTGATCATACGATGGGTGAAATGGTAGAACGCGGATTGAGAGGAGGCATTAGTATTGCAGCAAATAACTACGCCAGAGCCAACAATAAATATCTTGATGACCTTGACCAGGGTTTTGACCCCTCAAGGTCAAGGTCATTCATTACGTACCTTGACGCTAATAACCTTTATGGGTTCGCGATGTGTGAGTTATTGCCCTTGAAAAACTTTTGTCTGTATGATTTGTCACAGTATGACATAACAGACATAACTAACAATATTATGAATCTTGACCGAAACGACGCGAAGGGTTGGATCTTTGAAGTAGACCTGGAGTACCCACACCACCTACACGATTACCATAATGATTATCCGTTAGCAGTTGAGAAAATGAGTATGACAGGAAAAAAAGAAGACACTAAACTTGTGCCTAATCTGAATGATAAATTCAATTACGTTTGCCACTATCGCTTGTTACAGTTTTACATCAGACACGGGTTAGTACTAAAGAAAGTTCACAGAGGAATTCAATTTGATCAGAGTGCTTTCATGAAAGATTACATAATGAAGAACACAACCCTTCGTGCCAGAGACGGCAACACTGCATTTGACAAAGACTTCTTTAAGCTTATGAACAATGCCTGTTTTGGCAAAACAATGGAAAATCCTCATCACAGAAAAGATGTGAGACTGGTCACAACTGAATTGGGCGCAATTAAACTTACAGGTAAGCCACAGTACACGGGGTACAAAGAGTTTCATTCATCATTGTATGCAGTGTCACTCAAAAAAAAGATTGTTAAACTGGACAAGCCAGTATTCATTGGTATGGCAATTCTTGAGTTATCAAAACTTTTGATGCTTGAATTTTATTATGATTACTTCAAATTAAAGTATCCTGAGTGTCGTCTGTTATACACTGACACTGACTCTATGATCATTGATGTGTGTACTGAAGACTTTTATGAAGACATGAAAACAGAGTTACACATGTATGACACATCTGACTACCCTAAAGACCATCCACTGTACAGCACACAAAACAAGAAAGTGCCTGGTAAGTTTAAGGATGAACTAAATGGTGTGCCAATAGTTGAGTATGTTGGACTGAGATCAAAAATGTATTCTATACTGCACCAAAAGGGAAGTCAGTCAAAAGCGAAAGGAATTAAAAAAACAGCAATAAAAAATAAAGACATACGTCATGAACATTACAAGCAAGTGTTAGATGGTGCATTAATGCCTGATTATCCAAACAAGTCACTGAGATCAAACAAACATAATCTTGAAATGATTCAAACACATAAGAAGTCACTTGCAGTTGGTGACACGAAACGTGTGTTTCACAGTAAGGAAAAGGCTTATGCACCTGGACATTACAGGCTCAAGTTATCTGAAGACATTTGTGATGAACTGGTTGATGAATTAATTGACGACTTAGTTACTGAAATGAGTAACGGTGTCTGGGGGAATAATTTGTAATTCTTCTCTGACAAATGCCCTCTGGGGTGCAGGGTCATACAGATAATATATTGTTGCGTCAGGACCAGGAATTATTTTTTTTATATTATGAACGGACGTTGACCAGATGGGGTCTGTTGCCCTGCGCTTTACGTCGTTCTCAGCCTCCCCTGGTTGATATAAATATCTTACCTGTTTAGTAAATAAACTTGTGTCTGGTGCTGGGGTTGGGGTTGGGGTTGGTCCTGTTTTTGGCTCTGTAATTGTTTTCAATTTAATAGCATCAGCAGGCTTAGGATGGCCTTCATTGTTCATTGCTTTTATCACATGTGGTAATCTCTTAACCCACTCAGTGTTACGTGTGTCATGCATGAGTTCCTTAGAATACTGGTAACTGAAAAGTCTCTCTGATAACTGTTTGTTAAAGTTCTCTACAATTGCCTGTGATCTGTGCACACCTGGAATGCCTCGTCTGACTAGTACGCCGTGCTTCGCAAATAACTGATTAACTGCACCTTTGAATTCTGATCCATCATCAACTTGTACAAGTCTGGGGTATCTTAAAGGGCCTCGACTATATATTTTTGATAAAGCATTCGCAACTGTGTTAGCAGTTTTGTCAGATATGGGTTCGGCATCTTTATACCTTGAAGCAATGTCTACAACAGTCAGTGCATACTTGTATCGTTTCTTTCTTATTGTATCATGTGGTAAGAACAGGAGGTCCATTTGGTGTGTGTCATTGGGGGTAGTGTTTTGAAAATGGGGTCTTGTTATTTTTCTTGGAGCAGGGAGATATATTTGCCAAATTGCCTGTCTCAGTAACCATTGTTTGACTTGATTGAGTGTTATATCTCCGCCCACAGCGGCATGTAATTTCTGAATAGCTGTTGCTCCTTTCCAATACCCTGATGGTGAGTAATATATTTTCGATAGTTTATTTTCGGCTGCCATTTTTTCTAGCAATGAAAACTCCAGTAAAATAAACAAATGTCATTCCCACTAGAACAAAGATTATCTCTCCATTTCTTTGTTCTGTACTCGGTTTGTAATAGTCACTTAGTTTTGGTTTCGGTATAGACATGTCTTCACCTGTGACAAGAAAATATTCCCTGATTGCTTCGTCTGTATTTGAAAACGTATGTTGTGCGTGGCCTTCAAGCCTGAGTCTGTCATTGATAAAATCAAGTTTCTCAATTCTTTGCTTCTCATACGCCTGTTCTGCCTGTGCTAATTTTTCTGACGCTTCATTGTGATGTTTCATTTCTTCTGCAGATTCCTCTCTACCCATTTTTGAAAAGAGATAATTTGAGCCACTGAATGCCAATCCGTTAACAACTGCCCCCCCAATCATAATAGCTATCGTCGCCATATTATTTTTATTTACATAGAAACATTTTCAGGAATAATTCCTTGCTTAACAAGAAAATCTTTTGTCGCAATCGACGCTGTAACAACTACAATTAGCTTAGCACTGTCTTCGAAATCAAGTCTACTCAAGTCTGCTGATTTCATTTTGAGTAGACTTTTTCCCAGCATAGAATAAGCTACTGCTAGTCCACTTGTCACGGCAGAGTGATACACAAGGTTCATCAAGTTCTTTGAGTCATTCATTTTTTAAGGCAAGAAAAATTAAAATAATATTTTTATTAGTGCATGATAAATGGGTCAACGGCTTTGGATGTTACTGGTAATGTGGCGACTTCTGGTTTTGTTTTTGGAGTGTCTGATTTTTTGGTCACTGTACGAGTCTGTGGTTTGTATTTTTTGTATAATTGATAACCTACGTAACCAAATCCGACAACAAATCCGGCAACTATATATTTTGTTGTTTGAGGGTCAGACTTAGTTGTTTGTCTCTCACTTTGATGTGGGTGTCCTGTCGGTGTTGGTCCTAACGGTCCTGAAGGTGTTGACGCCTGGTCAGTTACATGAGCCTTTTCTGTTTGCGCTTGAAGCTGTAATTTTTTTTGCCTGTTCCATTCGGCTAATTTTTTTCCTGCCTCAATGCGGCCTGGACTTTTAACCTTAGTCACAGTTTGAACCTGTGTCAAAACAGGGTCGGGGTTCGGTTGTGGAGTCGTCTGGGTTTCGTCCATTTTCTTCTGCAGTAAAATTTATTTTCGAAAAATCAATATGACTCCCAGTAACAAGAAGGGTTACTACAGGTGCAAGGTAATTTCCAAACTTGTAAAACATGACACATGCTAATTTGCCAATTGAACTTGAAACAATAGGATTGCTTTCAAGGTCGTGTGAAAGACTGTCACTATCCACAGGTAGAAAGTGACTCACTGCTTTTGTGTATAGGCATACAAGAGATCGACTTAAATCACGTGTCATTAGTGAAGCGATGTGGTTGTCATATTTTGAATGAAGCTTGATTAGTTCGTCAGCCGTAAGAGATTCAATATCATCTGTCATGTATTGTTTCCCGAGATAAGTCTTTGATTTGCCTGAGACAATTACAGACAAAAGACGCTGTTTCTTAGAGTCTAAGTCTTTGTTCTCTACAGCATTGATATCATTCAATAGAAGGATTTTATCAGGGTTCATTTATATTGTTATTTTAAAAAAAACAAAAATTAATTTACTAACCCATACCCTGTGGGCTGATCTGTCTTTAAAATGAGCTTTAGATGCTTAGTTGATTTCAGTTTATTTTTTACATCATCACGTTCATGTTTATTTGGTATGACATCATTCTCTCTGAGACAGTCTTCAAAGCTGTCACGATCCTTGCAGTAAAACAAACAGATAAACTTTAACTGTTCTCGAAAATCTTTCAGTACAGCATTATATTTCTGAGTGAGAATCCATACACTTACATTTGCGTGTCTGCCACTGAAAGCAAGTTCTGCTAGAGTGTTTCTCTTCTTGACAATGTCTTGCTCTGCAGAGCAGTCATCAACAATAAACAACGTTGGCTGTCCTTCAAATTGCTTGTAATCCCCCACCCGGGTCTGCCCTGGGGGACTTGGGTGGGGTTAGGTATTTTTTAGATCCCAGGGTCACCCTGGTCAGCCCCACAGGGTGGGTTTTTCTCTCTATTCTGGGGCATGTGTTTCTGTCTACCCTTTGTCCATTCACCTGTATTTGCCTTTTTAAAACTCTCCCTACTGTCTGCACTGCCTGTAGCTCTTGATATTGGATGTGTGTTGCTAAATGGTCTTAGCTTTATTTAGGCCCCATGTGTTAGGTTTATTTAATGTATTTGACCGGCTGGCGACATACATTCAATGTTCTGTTTGTTTTTTTTTTACAAGCAGTGCAGGCACGTCCTGAGAAAGCCTTGTTGCTGTCGGGACGTTAAGCAATGTACAATCAATCAATCAATCAAATTGCTTGTAAAAATATTGTAGGTAGTCATTCAGTTTTTTCTCAGGGTCAACTAAGTATATGTTGTTGTCAGTCCAAATGAATAAACGATTGTGATAAGCTTTGTTGTGTTTGATCGTAGGACAAAATATGACAATGTTTTCAAAGTGGTGTATGTATCTTGTTTGTAATAGGTTAAGAACAAATTCAGTTTTCCCACACCCTGTGGCACCAACAAATAAGCCACAGTGTGGGTCAAGGGTCATTAAGCTCCGGTTCATTTTAATACACAATATAATTTTAATATATGTGTCCACTTAGTCTGCTTTCTGCAATATTGAGTTGTGCATCATATATCAGGTACAAATATATGTTTATGGCTGCAGCAGTTTCAACCTTCTTTTGTATCTGAATTGTTATTCCATCACTACCATTCTCGACAGTTCGTCCTGACCCATGAAGATAATCATCATCTGTACTACGAAGGTCTAGCCACAGTGCATACTTGTTTGTAAGGTATTGTCCGATCCTAACATCATACAGATGTAGATCTTTGCACGCAATGTTTGCAGGTTTATCTCTAATCCTTCCACCCGCAAAATACTTTGTGATCTCATCGTAGTGTTGATAAGGTAACAAACCTGAAGCGTACACTTGATTAGGGCGGCCTTCAATTGTACAGGACAAATGTGTAATCTTAGGATTGTAGAATTTTTCTGAATCCCGTTTATATGGATCTGCTGGTTCAACAAACAACATAAGAATACCTTTCAGTGACCTAGCTGGTGTGTTCAAGTTTATGTTCCACATTGGGTCACTCTTGTCTTTTTGCATTAAACTGTGTCTAATCACCCTGTCATAATAAATTGGCAGTCTTGACTGATACTGATTTTGAATAAGTCTGGCTAGATCAGTGTGTGTGACAATTTCATATTCCAAGGAAATGTTCGAGATCTTGTATGTTGCATCTGTGGCAGATGATTTAATAACTTTGGAGTAGTCATTGAAGGTTAGTTCAAAGCTCAGACGGTCATTCAGTGCCCCTTGATAATAAGGCAGATGAGCTGTGAGGATTTCAAACTCAAGTGGAATGTAAAATCTAGTTCCATATGTTTCAGCTATAATAACTTCCTTTGGTACCCCAGTAGTTGTTTTGTCTCCGGCATTAATTCGAAGTTTACCAACATTATCTGGCTGTATGCCTTGATAAATACGATCTTCTCGTTCTTCTCTTGTGAGCCAAAGATCTTTGTAACAGTAGATCCCCCACCCGGGTCTGCCCTGGGGGACTTGGGTGGGGTTAGGTATTTTTTAGTTCCCAGGGTCACCCTGGTCAGCCCCACAGGGTGGGTTTTTCTCTCTATTCTGGGGCATGTGTTTCTGTCTACCCGAGGTCCATTCACCTGTATTTGCCTTTTTTAAACTCTCCCTACTGTCTGCACTGCCTGTAGCTCTTGATATTGGATGTGTGTTGCTAAATGGTCTTAGCTTTATTTAGGCCCCATGTGTTAGGTTTATTTAATGTATTTGACCGGCTGGCGACATACATTCAATTTTCTGTTTAGTTTTTTTTTCACAAGCAGTGCAGGCACGTCCTGAGAAAGCCTTGTTGCTGTCGGGACGTTAAGCAATGTACAATCAATCAATCAATTGTAACAGTAGAACACATCTGAGTCGTCAAGACTAAACACTTCCTGCCCTTCAAGTTTTACTTTAATAGTTTTAACAATTGCTCTGCCAAGATTGTCAACCAGTGTTCTGTTCACATCTGCGTCTGATGATAGTTCAATATTAAATGCTAGGCGTGCAGTGCCAGGAACAATAACGTCACTGGGACCTAGGTTTGGAAACTTAACTGTAAGTGTTTGGTTCTGGTCTATGGTACTTGGATTGTTCGTGATGACTATCGATTGTCGAATGGCCTTAACACCCAGAGGCTCACGTAGTTTTCTGTATGGGTCTAACTTTGATCCGTAAGACTGTGTCATTTTTATTATGCACAATAAAAAATAATAAATTAATAAAACAATGGCAGCGGGAGGATTTAATCATGAAGATTTTGAAATGGATGACACGTATGATTTTGGTAATACAACAGATATGACAGATATGACTGGTACAAGAAATATTTACAGTTTACGTCATGAACTTTGGGTGGGGTTAGGTATTTTTTAGTTCCCAGGGTCACCCTGGTCAGCCCCACAGGGTGGGTTTTTCTCTCTATTCTGGGGCATGTGTTTCTGTCTACCCTTTGTCCATTCACCTGTATTTGCCTTTTTAAAACTCTCCCTACTGTCTGCACCGCCTGTAGCTCTTGATATTGGATGTGTGTTGCTAAATGGTCTTGGCTTTATTTAGGCCCCATGTGTTAGGTTTATTTAATGTATTTGACCGGCTGGCGACATACATTCAATGTTCTGTTTAGTTTTTTTTTTTTTTTTTTCACAAGCAGTGCAGGCACGTCCTGAGAAAGCCTTGTTGCTGTCGGGACGTTAAGCAATGTACAATCAATCAATCAATCAATCATGAACTTTTAGAAACCAAAGTGAACTCATTTTATGATCATGTTGGTGGCCGCCCAGACAACGTAGATCCTAATCAGTTTGAACTTGATGGCAAGGGTCATTTATATTTAAATACTGTTGACAAAGGAAAAGTACTATTGACTAACAAAAAAGACCCTAGTAGGTTTAGGGCTTTAAGTACAATAAAAAATGAAGGTGGTGTTGGTGCCTTGCGTCAACTTGGTATTGGTGGGTCTCCTGTCACGCCAAGACTGGCTAGTGTTCTTCACGACACGCAAACAAAGTTGCCAACAGGGCAACAAATTGAAATGGCACCAGTAACAAGCCTACCAGAAATAGCAAACACAGTGATACAAGAAACCTCATTTACTGAAGGACAAATAAATGACGCTTTGAAAACAATAAATGATCCACCTTTGTCAATGCGGGAGATTATGGGTTTGGATCAATCACTGCAGACAATAAGAGGTGAGATGGTAAATAATGTTGCCAAACTAGGTGAGCTTGATAAACACATAGAACGTGAAAAAGAGAAACTGGCTACAGCAGACACAGAAATGAAAGAAAGAATCCAACACAGATTAAATGATTTGCAGATAGAAAGATCAGGAAGGTTAGAAACAATTAGTATTGGAAGACAAAAACTGAAATCACAGGTCAACAGAATTAGAGAAACTATTCAAAAAATACTTCACGAAGACACTACTCTGGCTGAGAGACTTAAAACACTTTTCAGAGAACAGGGTATCACAATTGCTAGTTTAATTACAGCTCTTGGATTTATTATTAGTACTGTTGTGTTGGCTGTCTCCGGTGCTGGTGGACCCGGTGGTTCTCCACCTCCAGCACCACCAGCACCGGGCCCCCCGACTCCAACAGACCCAAAAGATTTACAGTCATGGGTAAAGAAACAGTTGTCTCACATATCAGACTTGCTTAAGAAATTGGCTGTGAAAGCAGTGGACGCGTTGCCTGGCATAATTGGCACGGTTGTCAGTTGGTTGATTAGTACTGCAGCGAAGGCAGTAGGGTTTATGGCAGAGCATGTGTGGGTCTTTTTGGTTACAGTAGGTGGGTTGATGGTGGGTTATTTAATGAAACAGATAAAGAAGTAATACCCCTAATCCTGTTAGACCTATTACCAATGCAGTTCTTTCTGACTCATGTGTGTCAGGGGTTGACTGTACTGGTTGTATGAGTGCCAGTGTTGGGGCCGGGGCCGGGGCCGGGGGTGTTACCGTATGTAATGATTTTAATGACTGTACGTGTGTGGTTGTTGCTCCTAAGTTTACAGATTGATTAAGACCGAGTTTTTGACCAACACCTGCAACAACTATTTCATTATTATAATTTGTTATTGTACCCATTTGGAGTTGAAGGTCAGATGGTAACATGTATAACCCGATGCCAACTACAAAGTCAACTTTTGATCTGGCATATCTGAGTACGTCTTGATAGCGTTGTATGCTTGATGGGAGATCAACTGTTGAGTTAATTGAATCTTCTAGATTAGCGAGAAACTGTTTTTGTGCTTCAAATTTACCACTTCCATTCAAAATGTTTGATTTTGTTAATGATTGTGCACCTAGTATACACCAGACATATGTTCTGATAGACTCATTGATGCGCTCGACTCCTGCTTGAGTAAACCCGTCAGATTTATCTAAAATAAATGTGGTCCAGGCATTAGTCTGCTTCTGCTCAATTGATCCTATCCAAACTTGTGATTTTGATGAGAATGAAGTGTAACCAGGGTAATAATCTTGAGGGTATTGTCTGTGACTCAAAGCATAATACAATGTACCAATGCCGTGGTGATCATCAAGTTTTTGTGTGAAGTCATACCTGGGGCTTATGTTAAACTCATTACAGATGTGTTCAAATGCTTTCATATCCATGGGGTTGTTATACCTGTTGAAACTGGATTCAGTGGGTAATGGTGTATGCAGTTCTGACAGTATACGTCTAAGCTGGTAATAAACATGAAAACGATAGACAGACCTAATCAGTTTGTTTGAGTGATTCAAGTGGTCTGTAAATGAAACACCACAGCCTGTAGTTGAACATAGTATGGCAAAGTTGAGTTGGTTTTGAAACATCTGTAGTGGACTTGAAGACCACTTTCTTGCAGTTGAGTCATCTGTTATTGGAGGGTTTAGGTAATGATCAAACGGATTTGGTACTTTCACTTGAAATAAATCTTGTTCAGACACAGCAATATCAAGCTGGTTTAATTGAATTATTTTCTGTTCATAAGTAGGTGCGACATTGTATTTGGCATCCACATTAAATTGAAATGCGTTTGTAGTGGTAATGGTTGGTGATTTAAATTCCATCCTTTTTTATATGAGATTATAAAAATGTTTATTACCTTAACAAATCTTGACACAAGCAAACCAGTGTGGTTAACTAATGGGATTGATAATCGGGATGGTAGCAAGTCTGTAGCTATCCATGAATTGTTCTATACAGTAAAATGGTTTAATGTAGAAGATGATATATATAATAAAGTAAAGGTAAGACTGAAGCTTTACCACCCGGGTATTATGACTTTTGTACTATAGCTGAATGGTTTCAAAGTAATTTTAAAATTAAAGCAACTTTAAATCCAGCTAACCTACTTGTTACATTAGAATTTCCGACACAAAATTGGTTAAGGATCTCAGATAGATTTGCATATTTACTTGGATTTTATATTGATGAAGATTGGTGGAGATCAGATGATTTAGGTGAATTAAAGTTTGGTATTATAACAATGAAGACAAAAAAACTTAAAATAACTGGAAAACGCCCTGTTTAAATAACTGGAAAACGCCCTGTTTATTTGGCAGTACACACAGTATTTAATGTTTATTTGAAAGAACTAAACACTACTGAAAATGTACACAATGGAAAGCCTTCAACTTTGTTGAGATGTGTGCCAGCTGGAACTGCTCCTTATTGTGAAAGTGTGGTTGTTAGATTTCCTAATTTGCAGTTTAAGAAATTAGGTTCTAGTTTCTTTGAGTCACTGAGTATATCTGTAACTAATCAGGATGACAAACCAGTTGTTATGCATGATTTTAGTGTTGTGTTGGATACCCCACCCGGGTCTGCCCTGGGGGACTTGGGTGGGGTTAGGTATTTTTTAGTTCCCAGGGTCACCCTGGTCAGCCCCACAGGGTGGGTTTTTCTCTCTATTCTGGGGCATGTGTTTCTGTCTACCCTTTGTCCATTCACCTGTATT
Organism: Semisulcospira habei; assembly: GCA_036245525.1. Taxonomy (NCBI): domain Eukaryota; kingdom Metazoa; phylum Mollusca; class Gastropoda; family Semisulcospiridae; genus Semisulcospira; species Semisulcospira habei. The sequence goes on from BTPG01000007.1 coordinate 53,886,113, forward strand.
TGCCTTTTTAAAACTCTCCCTACTGTCTGCACTGCCTGTAGCTCTTGATGTTGGATGTGTGTTGCTAAATGGTCTTAGCTTTATTTAGGCCCCATGTGTTAGGTTTATTTAACGTATTTGACCGGTTGGCGACATACATTCAATTTTCTGTTTAGTTTTTTTTTCACAAGCAGTGCAGGCACGTCCTGAGAAAGCCTTGTTGCTGTCGGGACGTTAAGCAATGTACAATCATTAGTGTTGTGTTGGAAATTAAATAATTTTATTTTTGTTTATAAAAAATGAGTGGTGGTCCAAAGCCGAGAATCATACCAGTTGCGTGTCCAGTAACAGAGTTGAAAGATTTGGCTGATGTACAGGATTTTGAGAAGGAAGGGGATGTTGGAGAAATATATGGTTTTGAACTTGATTCAAATGGCATGTACAAGAGGAAAGTAATTGTCGACATGAAAGACGGTGAAAGACAGATTCCTAAACTTGGTCAGCTGCGTGATGTTACTGTACCTACTCCACCTGTAAATAATGTGCCCTACAACTTAATACATGTAGGTAGTAAGTGGGTGGTTTCACCTGTGCCTGTTCCACCACCCACAATTGACTGGGACATAAAGTTGGAATTTATTAGTCCTTATGTATACACTGATGATGAAGGCGCCTTAGTGTTTAGGAAAGTTGTTAATTCTGGGCCGCTTATTGTAAGCCTTGTTCCAAGTTTTGCTTCAGACGACAATAGCAGAGAAAAACTGAAAGTTGAAAATTATGAGAGACGGAGATATCTTCTTACACACAGGAAGGGTAGGTCTGATGCGAAGGTCGTGTTTGCACCAATAAACTTTCCCATCGCAAGAGAAGCGACAATAGTATTTGAAATTATCATGAGATCAGTAACTACTGCTAAAGAGGCTCAAATTGCACAAGGAATTAAACTTACATGGAATGAAACAGTAACAGAATCATCAAAGGTCTTTATTGCCATTACAAAAAATAATGATGTTATTAATGTTTCAAGCAGTATTCCCGCTGTCAAGGTGGTGGTTGACGAAACAACTTTTGTTCGTCTAACTTACATAAACCTTGAACACATTGATCTTGTTTCGTTTTATTATGCTAGCAAATTGTATACTTTTGAAGAGTTGCAAAATGTAATTGCTGATTAAATAAAAAAAAATATTTGCCAATAAAAAAAATGGTAAACTTCTATCCGCAACTACCGACGCTTGAGCCGACTGAAACAAATGTGACGACTAAAACAACACTTGCACCTGATCCACAGGTGACAGCTGTGCCAATTGCATCAGATAAAACATTACAGGCAGATGCATTCAGATTAAATAATATTACAGAAGCTTTGAAATATTTGGAAAGTGAAGAGGCTAAGTACTCACGGTGCAAAAGGAGGTATAAGTCAGTATTTAATTCTGTTCAAAACACTTCTATGGCTATTGGTGCAGTTTCAGCTTCATGTTCTGTAGGGGGTATAGTTCTGTTCGCCACAGGAATTGGAAGTTTGGCTGGAATAGCAATTGAGGGTGTTAGCGTTGCTACATGCCTGGCTTGCTTTGGTTTGGAAGCCTTGAACAAGAGGTTTCACACGAAATTACAGAAACATGAAGCATTGAGTACGCTTGCTGGTGCAAAGCTGAGCAGTATGAAACTTATTATCAGTAAGGCATTGAATGATAATTTTATTGATGATGAAGAATTTAAGCGGGTCCAGGATGATTTAAATAATTACAAAAAACAGAAGTCAGAAATACAGAATAAAATGCGTAGTCAATCTCCCGTGAATGTTGAAGAACTAAAGGCTAGTTTTTTAGCAGAGGGAAAAAGGATCGGTGTTCAGGAAACCACAGAAAAACTACACAATCTTTTAAACAAATAAAAATCAGATTTGGTAATCGTTTATTAATGTCATACACTTCACAGAAAAATGCCATGCCACTTACACCACTTGTACCTGATTATTTAACCCCATCTGCACCACCGCCAGAGTATTACTGAGAAAAAAAAGTTTTTTTATTGTCCTTGTATCTTGACAAATCTGACCGAGTAAGTTGTGACTTAAGTCAAGTTGTTGTAAGAACTTAGGGTAAGTACTTGTAAGAACTTAGGGTAAGTACTTGTAAGAACTTAGGGTAAGTAATTAATAAGTTCTTATGGCAACACACTTAAAGGTTACCTCTGCAGGTTCCTAAAAGTTAGTTGCAACTTGTTAATAAGTATTAAGTTTCACTTGGCATCACTTGATCAGGTGAATGGTTAGGTATTGACAGAGACAATAGTTATAGAGAGAGACAATAGGAGACCCGTAAGATAATTAGATCAATAAAGCCACATCAGTCATGCTCGTCAGTTTTTTTTTAAATCAAAGGGTTGATTGGGTAATAACGGGGGCGTAATGGGGTCAAAAATTTTATTATTAAAAATGACGTAATTTAATGACGGATGTGGCTTTATTGAATTCATTGTCTTACGGGTCTCCTATTGTCTCTCTCTCGCCAAGCTATTCTGGCACTACCCTCGAACTATTTTGGTCAAACTTCTTTCACACTCTGGTGTATTCCGAATGAAAAGGGTTAACGAATGGCACTAAGTACAACTATTTTCAATGGCTGTTGTTAGGAGCAGTACGGAGGCCTGCGGAAGGTGTTTCAGAAAACTTTTGTGCTTCTGCGCTTCATGGCAAGAGGAAACCACGTGGTGCAGGAACGTCTTTTCAACCGTCTGGACATGCTGCTTTCGAAGGAGGGGGCCCCTGCAGAACTTGCTGAATGCTTGACTGAGGTATATGTAACAAATTTAGGTTAGATACAGCAGAACCTGTTTGATTGATCACCCATATTAGAGATCGCCTGACATAAAGGCAATAATAATAATAATAAAAAAATTTAATATTATTACTGTATTATTATTTCTAAAGGCCATTATCCATTATTTGTCTTTTGTGACAGTTGACACTATTTGCTAAGACTTCTCTTATTTTTTCTTGCAAGAAAGGTGGTTGCTCAAACAGGTTCTACTGTAGCCGACAGCTGAAAATGTAACTGCAATAGTAGTTCAAGAGTGGTTCCAGAATAACTTAGAGGCAGTAAGCTATTCTGGCGCCACCTTTGATGATAGTTCAAATTTGGTGTCAGAATAGCTTGGTGCATCATCCCCGGTTGGCCCATGCATGAACCAAAGCTGACATTGTCCTGATAATTTCTTATTTTGGAGGGTCTGTGGCTCTTGCACTATTGTGGTTTTTGCAGTGCCCCAGTATGAAAGGGCTTAACTCATTCAACCCCAAGGCCTATTTCCTAAATTTTGGAGGTGTCATCTAACGACTATGCACCAGCAGTTGCAGGAGATGGATCGAGCATGATAATTCAAGGGTAGTGCCAGATTAGCTTGGCGCCAACAGGCACCCAGCTAATCTGGCACTACCCTTGAATTATCATGTCAATCCATCTGCTGCTGTAGTGCATCGGGGCTGAATGAGTTAACCCTTTTAGCCCAAAGGTCCCATTTCTCAAATTTTGGAGGTGTTGCCTAATGACTATGTACCAGATGAAGGCGCCAAGTTAATCTGGCACTACCCTTGAATTATCATGGTCAGGCCAAATCCTGCTGTAGGGATCTGGGGCTAAAAGGGTTAACTCATTCAAGATGTGCTGCATCCAGATACTCGGCTTTATGCTGTGTATCCAGATGCATACTGCGCCTGGATACACAGCATTATGCCGAGTTTCATACGAGTGAGCATCTCCTTCAATGTGTATGCGTGTGTGTGTGTGTTTACAACTTTTTGTTATGTTACTCTATGTTTTGTCCTTCATTCATTCATTCATTCATTCACTCATTTGTCACTTTTAATCCAGGTGTTCACAGGCAACTCCAACACCTGCATGAAGGTGGGGGGACACCAGGTGCAGAAAATCATGAGTCTGGTGGCCGAGCATCGCGAAGAAATCCCCCAGTTTCTGGACCTGCTCAATGCTGTCGTTAAAGTTGAGGAGCTGGATTTACCACTCAAGCGGAACCAGAGTTTTGTCATGACCTACTTCATGCAATATCGGTCAGACATCGCTGCGGTCATTGACCGAACAGAGCAAGAAAGGTGAGAATAAGATGCTGCTGCTGCTGCTGATGATGATGATGACAATTTTACCCCTTTACTGCCAGAAAAAGTGAACACGATCCAAATGCAAGAGGTATTATAGATCCTCATGGGCCCCTGCATTTGTGGTAGCTCATGAGGATCTCTGCCTTTTTCTGTCACGACTTTGTCTTCTTGTTCCTTGAATGGCTGGATGTCATTGGTGTTGAATAGGCTGAGATTTAAGAAACACAGTCTGTGCAGCCACTGACAGTGATTGGGTTAAATAAGGGAAGGGTCATCGACATGCCAGAGCAAAGAATAATGATTTTGGTGATGATGATGGTGATGAAGATTCATGTAGGGCTTCTGTCCATTATTCAGGTATTCTGAAATTGCTTCCGGTAGAATTTTTAAATGGAGAAGACAAAAATTGTTTAAATATGGAGTGCAGTCTCTCCGTAGCACATTCTGTCTGCAAGATTTATCGATTAACCCTTTCATCTTGATACACCAATTGCTTGAAATACATTTGACTGATAGTTCAAGGGTGGTGCCAGAATAGCTTGGCACCTCTGGCGCCAAGCTATTCTGGCACTACCCTTGAACTAAAACAGTTGATCTATCTCGTAATCTGTAATGCAGCCTTCATAGGACAATAAACAAATTTTTACAAAATCAGCCTCACGATATAATTAGTTAATATGAGCCCCTGCAGCTGCACCAGAATATGAATCGACCATGATAATTCAAGGGTAGTGCCAGATTTACTTGGTGCCTTTAAAATATCTTGATCAATCCATCTCCTGCAACTGGTACATAGTTTTTAGGTGACACGTCAAGAATTTAGGAAATGGGGCTGTTGGGTTAAATGAGTTAACATAGCCCCTGCAGCGGCTAATGTTTATGGTTTTTGCTGACTGAAATTGAACTTTGCTTCAGATGAATAAGAATTAAGTTAGGAGTAGGGTGTAAGGTTTTGATCAACCACCTTTGTTTGCAAGGAAAAAAGTAAAGTGGTCTTAAATGGCAAAATGTGTCACCTGTTATTAATGACCATCAGTTAGGTGACTACAGCCCACCAGTAGGATGGTGTTTGATGATAGGTCATAAGGATGGTAGCTCAAAACAGGTTTTGCTTTGTAAAAAACAGAGAGAAATTGGCTCCAGATGTTAACCAGATTGTGGGTGTTACTTTGTGGTGAAGCTTATGACTAGTAGATGAATGCAGGTCCTGGAAATACTGAAGAATTTGCATTTATGATAATGTTTCTAATCCATGAGGGTTGCGTGTGTGCTCGTTTCCCTGACGGGTTTCCACACTATACCAGATGGCATAGTCAGCGACACTTCGTTGGTCATTGGTTTCAGTTGGGAGTTTTCCTTCTCGTAGGAGAATTTCCTTAACTGGGATTGAGAGCTTCCCCTGCCCTTGTTTTAATTTTGGAGTTGACTTCTCCTAAGCCAGTTGCCTGCCACAGCTTATGAGTCTGGTCTACCCAGGGAGTTTGTCCGTAGACATGGCTGCCGACCAAGGTTGATGAGTCCAATCTACCCACTCTCTTGTAAGGAGTTGCACCTAGAATGGCTGCCTACCAGGGCTGCTGAGCCCACTCTGCCCATGGTTGGTTTTCTGTTGGGGTTTGCTCCCCCTAGCCTTTGCCTCTCCCGAGGCACCCAGAACGCAGTGGGGCTATTTACCTATAGTTGGGAGTCTGGTTCATGGGCATCAGGGCGTATCCATACACCGGTGGGCCTGCATGCCACGTGTCTGGGGGCCAGACCTCTCTCCGAGTCCCCTGTAGTTCAGCCTGAGTCCGTGAGGTGCTCAGTTACTGTGTGTTAGGCACTACATGAGGCTTGTTGGAGAGGCTGTGTACTAGCAGAGAGAGACTGACGCATTCTGCCCTCCTTTTTGCAATACTGCTAGCCAGCGGTGGAAGCTGAAAGCGAGAAGTGACAAGCACTGCGCTACCACACTAGACGCATCACAACAACCATTTTTACACACGATAATGTTTCTGTTCTGGCTAACATGCAATTGCTGACAATACCGCTCTGTGGAAAAGATCTGTAACTATATGTTTTTTCTGACAAATAGTATCATCAGCAGCAGGCAAGGGGTAAATCTGTTAAAGCTTGCAAATTTACTTCTGTGCTTTGTGTTTTCTCAGGGAGAAGATTCTGACTGGCTCTGACTCCAAACAACTGGATTACCTGATTGCTATGGTAGATCTCCTGGCGACATGTGCAGAGGTAAACTTTTTATTTAGAAATTAATTTGTGTGCTCAACATTTTTCAAGATTTAGAATTTTCTGTATTGGAAATTTTGGGCTCATGTTGCCATAGCAAAATGAGTCTATTTAATGGGCCAGTGGTCGGCCATCCGTTGGCTGTCGTCCACAGTAAAACTTTAATGTTGGCATTTTCTCAGAGGCTATTCACGCTACAATCTTCAGATTTAACCCAAGGGTACTTTGTGGCAAGACCTATCTAAACATACCAATTTTAGTGACCTCAAAAGTCAAAGTCACAGTGGTCTAGAACTAGGTAAAAAAAATAGCCATTTTGACATAAATTGTCTATATCAAATACTATTTCAGTTTCAAACCCAAACTTGGTACATAGATACCTGACCTTTCTAAGCATTTGGCTGACCCCTTGGAAAGGTAAAGGGTCAGATTCAGAAGAGGTCCAGAAATAGGTAAAAAAAAATTGTGATATTTCACAAACACTGTTTTTTTTCTTTTTCTAAATTTAAAATACTTTTTTCAACTTCAGACCTAAACTTGGTACAGAAATTCTTGATGGTAAGACCTTTCTATGCATACTAATTTCGATGACCCCTTGGAAAAGTCAAAGGTCACAAGAGGTCAACAGATGTGTTCAAAATGCAAATTTCTTTTACAGAATTTAGTTATTATCAAAATTTTGTATTGGTTATACGTGTGAGCCATTAGGGCTTTGTTATTCTTGTTGTTGTTGAACTGCTAGACAAATTTCTGTGCTTGAGAATCTCAGATAGATAACACATTTATTTGAATTATTTGTAAGGTGGAATTCTGCCTTTCTGGGCTGAACCCTCTGCAGATTTACAGTGTTTCTCACCATACACATTATAGATTCCTCTTAGTTCAGTTTCACAGTATTAAAAGTGATAAGGGAAGATTCTTCTTTACATTGTGTTACGCAACATACACTACATTGTGTTAGAGAGTTCGTTTTTGGAGTGCGCCCTGTGCCATTGGTGCATAATTGCCCAAAATGACCCATAACATTTTGAGCTGAGGGGTCAATGACCCAAATCTTTATGTAGGCAACGGGCCCTTCTTTTAAATCTTTCTGTAGGCAGCAGGCCCTTCTTTTCACATGTTGCTATAGGCCCCCCTTCCCCCCTCCCCCCTCTCCCCTCTCCCCCCTATCCCCCACCCCAAGAAGGTGCCCGAATACGCCGGCCAACATCGGCCTGATGGCCTTTTGCACATTGGAATGGTCTTAGTCACCTGCTCAGCGTTAAACCCAAATAACTAACTGTTTCCGTGCTTGATGAGATTTAATGGTTCAGAAAACTTCTTGCTACTACATTGTGAAGGAAGAAATATGCTCCATTTTTTGTGCTGGTCTGTTGTTTGCTTTCTAGGGCCTCACACCCGTCAGGACAAGAGGATTTCATGTGACTGCTTTTGTTGCCTCACTATACAAGTGGCCACACTATGTCTTCAGCACAGTGCTGATCTGTGATTTTGAATTTTCTGGCCTAGGGCCATAAGATCCAAAATCACACATCAGCACATGCATTTGTTTTTCTTTTATCAGGGTGAGAACCGCTACATCGAGTCCATCTGCCAGACCATCTTCAAGATTCCTGAGCTGCTGAAAGTGTTGAACAATAAAGCCGTCAACTGTAACCTGAAGCGGCCGTTCCTGCGCTTTTTCCTTTGGGTGTATCTCAACACCGCAGGCGGCATGATTGAGAGCGGGGCAGGTGACCTTCCTCATGACCCGTAGGTTTTAATTTTTATCATTGGGTTCTATCCTCGCGCTGGGACCATATGGCGTTGAGGCGCGTCCCCTGGGTGGTGGATAGGGGGTCCCTCGTGAGAGGGGTGCACCGAATGAAATAAGGTGCCGTGAACCAACATAGTCTAAGGGAAGGTGACCCCGACAGAAAACCCCTGGTCCTCCTAGTAAGGGGGTTGGGCGTGGGGGTAGCTTCCCCACCCTGCAAAAAAGGAAATAGCTACAAAAACGCCGACGAAAAGACTAACAGTAATTCCTTTCCTGGAGGAGGAAGGTTCTTCTACTAGAAGACTTATGACGTCCTGTGGTGAAAGCCGGAAGTCTTCGGAAGTCACAGGACCGAGCCGCCTCTCTCTATCCAGGGATACAACCATGGGCATATGGAACGTCAAGACCATGTACCAGAGCGGCAAGGCCGCCCAGATAGCAGCGGAAATGCAAAAGTACAACCTTTCCCTGCTAGGTATCAGTGAAGCCAGATGGACGCAGTCTGGCCAGAAAAGGCTGTTAAGTGGGGAGATGATTCTGTATTCAGGTCATGAAGAGGAGAATGCCCCCCATACAGAAGGTGTAGCATTCATGCTGTCACCAGTGGCACAGAGAGCGCTGATGGGCTGGGAACCTCTTGGGCCAAGAATCATCACAGCAGCCTTTAGAACCAAGAAAAAGCTCAAGCTGAATGTCATCCAGTGTTATGCGCCCACTAATGACAGTGACGAGGAAGAGAAACAAGAGTTCTACGACCGACTCCAGAGTGCCTTGGACAAATGTGCAGAGCGAGACATCACCATCGTCATGGGCGATTTTAATGCCAAAATAGGGGAGGACAACACTGGATACGAAGAGGTGATGGGGAGACAGGGACTAGGCTCGGAGATGAGTGAGAACGGGGAGAGGTTTTTGTAGAATTTTGTGCTCTAAACCGACTTGTCATTGGAGGCAGCATCTTCCCACACAGAAGGATACACAAAGCAACTTGGGTCTCACCTGACCATACAACAGAGAACCAAATAGACCATATCTGCATTAGCAAGAAATTTAGAAGATCCCTTCAAGATGTTCGAGTGAGGAGGGGAGCAGATGTCGCCTCCGACCACCATCTGCTTACCTTAAGAATGAAGCTCAAGCTAAAGAAAAGCCGCACAGAGACAACAAGAAGACAGCGCTATAATGTAGGCCTCCTGAGAGAAACTGGAGTTAGAGAAGAGTTCAAACTGGTGCTGTCCAACCGGTTTCAAGCGCTACAGGAGCTAGTAAGTGAAGAGGAGGCGGTCACCACAGAGCAGCAGTGGAAGGCAGTTAGAGAGGCGCTGAACTCAACCTGCAAAGACACTGTAGGGTTCAGGAAACACCATCACAAGGACTGGCTATCTGCACAGACCTTGAAGAAGATAGAAGTGAGGAAGCAGAAGAAAGCAATTGTCAACAACAGTCGCACGAGAGCAGCCAAAGTAAGGGCACAGGGGGAATACTCAGAAGCCAACCGCAAGGTGAAGAGGAGTATCAGGGCAGACAAGAGGGCCTACACAGACAGCCTGGCAGCAGAGGCAGAAAAGGCAGCAGGCAGCGGCAACATGAAACAGCTCTACAACATTACCAGAAGATTGTCAGGCAAGTATGGCCATACAGAAAGACCAGTAAAAGACAAAGAAGGCAAGCCAATTGCAGACAGAGCAGACCAACTCGACAGATGGGCCGAGTATTTTGAAGAGTTACTGAACAGACTGATGCCGGCTGACTGGAAGGAGGGGTACCTAATCAAGCTTCCCAAGAAAGGCGACCTCAGCAAGTGTTCCAACTACAGAGGAATCACCTTGCTGTCAGTACCAATAAAGGTCTTCAACTGGATCATCCTGGAGAGAATGAAGAGCTCCGTTGACCCCCAGCTGAGAGACCAGCAAGCAGGATTCAGGAAGAACCGATCATGTACAGACCAGATCGCCACTCTCCGCATCATCATGGAACAGTCTCTGGAGTGGAGCTCCCCGCTGTACGTCAACTTTGTGGATTATGAGAAAGCATTTGACAGTGTGGACCGAGAGACTCTGTGGAAACTCCTACGACACTACGGTGTACCCACAAAGCTCGTCCGCCTGATCAAGAGCAGCTACGATGGCATGACATGTCGCGTGATCCACGAAGGGCAGTTCACCAGGGAGCTCCAGGTCAGAACTGGTGTCAGGCAGGGGTGTCTGCTGTCTCCGTTCCTCTTCCTACTGGCCATAGACTGGGTCATGAAGATGACCACAGAGCACAGATGAAGTGGAATACAGTGGACACTGTGGACACAGCTTGACGACCTCGATTTTGCAGACGACTTGGCATTACTGTCCCACACTCATCAACAAATGCAGGACAAGACCACGAGGCTTGCTGACATCTCGTCCCAAGTGGGCCTCACCATTCACAAACAGAAAACAAAGACAATGAGGCTGAACGCAACCAGGGAAGAACCAGTCTTGCTTGCTGGCACCCCGTTGGAGGAGGTGGAGTCCTTCACCTATCTCGGGAGCATCATAGACAAAAAAGGCGGCACTGATGCAGATGTCAGAGCACGAATCGGTAAAGCCAGAGCAGCCTTTCTCCAGTTGAAAAAAGTGTGGAGTTCCAGAGAGCTGTCACAACACACCAAAGTCCGGATTTTCAGCTCCAATGTAAAAGCAGTTCTCCTATATGGAGCAGAGACTTGGAGATTGACAAAAACCACAGTCAACAGAGTACAGACCTTCATGAACAGTTGCCTTAGAAGAATTTTGAAAATCCACTGGCCAGAGAAGATCAGCAACGTCAGACTCTGGGAGAGAACAGAGCAGATAATGGCAGAGAATGAAATTGGGCGAAGAAGATGGGGATGGATCGGTCACAGTCTGAGAAAGCCAGCTTCCAGTATCACTAGGCAGGCATTGTCATGGAACCCCCAGGGAAAGAGGAAAAGAGGTAGGCCGAGAAACTCCTGGCGTCGAGACCTCCAGGCAGACATCAAGAGACTGGGAACCACCTGGAGTAGAATCGAAGGAGAAGCACAGGACAGGAGTTGCTGGAGGTCTCTCGTCGACGGCCTATACCCGGGTAGGGGTGACAGGCGTAAGTAAATAAGTAAGTATTGGGTTCTATACAGTCAAACCTATCAAGGCAAACACCTGTATAATGCGGCCACCTGTTGAAGCAGGCCACCCATTTTGGGTCTCATGATCTTTTTTTTGCTACTTAGATGACCCTGTGTAAGGCAACGACCTAGATGACCACATTCCTAAGGCAACCACTTTTGGGATAGTCCCATGGGTGGTTGACATACACAGTTGTTTCTTCAAAAACATTACCGATGACATGACTACATGGGAATGTCTACTTCTAGGCTCAATTTTAGCCTACTTGCCCGTTGTGTGCCCACACAACCCGAGAGGCACTCGGGGAACCCCCCAGAGGGGCCGAGAGTTATCTCCCCATACCCGCCTTACCAGATCCGGTCACGAGACCATTCAGTCTTTCTACTTCGCTCGTGGAGAGAAGACGTGTCTGGCCTGCGCTCTCGCTGCCTCGACCGGTCTTCTGCCTAGCCTACGCTCGTTGCCGACTTCGTGTGCTCTGCGCCCTTCTACCCTGCCTTCTCTTCCTGCTTAGTTGGGCTGCGTGCGGGGATTTTATCTGCTTCTGAGGACGGCGGTTTGCCTGCCCTTTTCCCCCTTCCCTTCGTTGCAGAGGTAAGGTAGCGGTAGTTCCCTCGGCCGGCCCTCGGGCTGAGAGCCGGCTGCCTGTTGGGTGCTTCCCTGCTTTTCTGGTTTTAGTTTGGCTTCCTTTCAGTGCTTAGTGCCTGATTAGCTCACGGTCGGCTTTTGGCGTTTCACGCCCGTTTTGCACGTGGGCCTTAGGCTCCTTGTGTGTTGGCCCGTTTAAAGGCCCTTTAGCCCTCCGAGAGTTCCCCATTACACTTTCACCGGGAGCCCGCTTGCGCTTAGCCATAATGCTTTGTACTCCCGGTGCGGCGACTTTAAGTGGCCGACGGACACCCACTCGGTCTGCCTACCGTGTGCGGATTGCTCCTCGGGCTGCAAGTGTAAGATTGTGCGGCCTGGTCTGAGGTACTGTGGGCGGACCTCTGGTCCTTCTACCGCTGAGAGCGTTCTCGCCCGGCTGACGAGCGTCCGGCGCTCGTTGAGACATTGGCCACCCTTGCGGTTTCCTCTGACCACTCCCGCACGGAACGGACCTCTCGTCGGGGATCGCGTTCTTGACGGACCACAGGACCGTCACGGCTGCCACGCCCGCTGACCCTTCCGGAGGGTCTGTTTGCCAGCACAGCGCCCGTCTCTCTGAGCGTGGCCTGCAACAGTCGGCCTTGAGCCGTCCGTCGATGACGAGCCGTCCTACCACTCTCCCGACAATAAGCCCGCTGATCCTTCCGGAGGATCGCCTAGCTGGCATAGTGGCCTACTTCCGGAGTATGGCCTGGTGAGACGTCAGCACCGTCCTTCGCGACGCAGCCGCGACCCTGACGCTAAAAGATAGACGCCACTGCTGCCACGCCCGCTGACCCTCCCGGAGGGTCTGTTTGCCGTCGCGCCGAGCGTGGCCTGTAGCAGTCTGCATTGAGCCGTCCGTCGATGACGAGCCGTCCTTACCACCCTCTCCACAACAAGCCCTCCGATCCTTCCGGAGGATCGCCTAGCCGGCATAGTGGCCTACTTCCAGTGTCAGGCCAGGAGAGACGTCAGCACCGTCCTTCGCGACGCAGCCGCGACCCAGATGTTCACTGTTCCTCCTCTAGACACGGACGTTCCCGCTCGCCTCGTAGCGCCGTCAGCGGGATCCTCGCCGCCCTTCTTCCCCACTAAGAGAGAAAGAAGAAGGAAAGTGCAAAGAGGGCGCCTTCGCGCCCTGTGCCACGCCGTGTGTCGCGTTCGCCGCGTCACCGCCCTCGTCGTCCCTCCTCGCCTCGTCGGAACTCCTCGCCGCGTGCCCGCCGGGCTCCTTCCAGTCCTCGCTCCCGCGTCTTGGAGAGGGCTTGTCGGCCCGTTCTCGGTCGCCTCCTCGCTCACCGCCGCGCTCCTCGCTGCCCTTGCGTCCCTGGTCTACGCCGGAGGTTCAGCGCATTCCTTGACCTCGCTGCGGTTGGTGGTGATTCTGGTGCCTTCTCGACGCTCCCTAGAGGACCACACGCACAGCCTGCTGCACGAGGACTCCGTCTCAGTTCTGTTCGACGAGGAGGGATGCTCGACCTCGCCCACGACCCTCGAGGATGCTTCCCCTCGGCGCTCCCGTCTTCTTCCCGGGCAGAGACGCTTTGGCTCTGGATGTAGCCACCAGGAGCATGGCCGCGACGCTGCCGGTGGATGCCTGCCCAACTTCCCTCCCCTGAAGAGAGGTCGCCGCCTTCGTAGACGCGGAGAGGCAGGTCAGGAGGTTACTCACTTCCCCTACCGCCCGGCTTACGGACCTTCGAGACGTCTTTCGTCGCACCTACAGCTGGCCACGTCCCAGGAGCTGGTCTTCTTCTCTGACCGTCGTTGGCCCGCGGGATTAGACTTGTCGTTTTGGTGAGATTGGGATGACGGCCATTCCTCAGGCCTTCTCCATCCCTCTGCCTACACTGGACCCTTCGGCCGTGTAGCTAGCCGGCGGCCCGGCTCTCCTTCGGCGGTGCCTGCCGCGGGGCCTGGACAAGACAGCGATTTTGGTCCGGAACACCGTAGCCTGCGCTGGTGTCTTGGAGCTACTCACGCAGGCCCTGGTCCGTCGGGTGGAGGAATCTTGGCATCCTCCCATCTCTCCCCTCCTAGGAGACCTGCTGGTACTCTAGGAGACCGCCAACCGCTCCACCTACCACTCGTCGGTCAACGCGATGGCTGCCTCTGCCAACTGCGACCTGATGCGTCGAGATGCCCTGCTTCTCGCCTGCTGTGCGTTGCCGCCGGACCTACTAGCGCAACTTCGCCGTGCCCCCTTGGGTGGGCCCTTGCTGTTCAGTGACACTTGGTCCGCTGGGAGAGCCTTCAACCCCGACCGCTGGCCCAGCAGTGCCCCTCCTCCCCGCCGCTTCGCCCAGCCCACCAGGCTAGAGGTCGCGCCTCGCGGTCCGGCAGAGCCCGCCGCCCTTTCGTCGCTCCCCACTCTGGACCGAGATTCCCAGCGTCCCGCTGAAGGCCTCCACCTTGAGGGAAGAGGTAGCCTCCCTGCTGAGGATAGCCGCCTGGGAGGTTGTCCGGGTCCCCGACTCACCGGCCTTCTACAGCCAATGGCCATACCACGTTGAATACACCGGTTCTCGTCTGATCACCGAAGTTAAGCAACGTCGGGCTCGGTTAGTACTTGGATGGGTGACCGCCTGGGAACACCAAGTGCTTACATTGGTCGGGCTGAAGCCTGGAGGGAGATGGCGTCCGGTCAGCGATCTTCGGCGCTGAACAAGTTTTCGGCCCCCTCCTTCCGGATGGAGACTGCCAGAGCCCTGAAAGCCGCGGTCCAGCCTCTAATCTTCGCAGTCAGTCTGGACCTCTCCGATGCGTTCCTGCATGTCCCGATGCACCAGGCCTCCAGGAAGTTCTCAGGTTGCGATCGACGGTGTCGTTACCAGTTCCGGGCGCTGCCTTCGGACTCAACCTCAGCCCCTGGGTCTTCACTCGGCTGTTGGACGCCATAGTCGCCTTAACCCGACAGTCCTCCTCCAGTCCGACGTTGAACTACCTGGACGAACTCTTATTGCGCAACCATTTGGAGACCGCGCTAGCCACGGACGGGGATGCTCTCCTGCACCTCCTGGCACACTTGGGCTTCCTAGTAAACAACGGCAAGTCGGATCTCACTCCCTCCCGCCGTTGTACACCTAGGCTCGGACTTTACTACCGACCTCTACACGGTACGCCTTCCGGCGCCCCGGATCGAGAAGATGGCGGATTTAGCCGGCCAGTTAGCTCGGGAGGATGCAGCCCCCGCCAGAGTCTGGCTTCAGTGGCGGGGTTTGATGAACGCCGCAGCGGATCTTATCCCACTAGGGCGTCTTTCCTCCCGGCCGATTCAACCGCATCTTCTTCACCTTGGCGTCCGTCTTCCGGAGACTTGACGACCGCGGTCCCAGTGTCCCAGATGCTTCGTCCGCACCTTTGTTGGTGGACCGACCCTACGTAGCTAGCGTCGGTAGTGCCCCTGGCCTCACCACCTCCCCAGATCTCTCCTTGCGTCGATGCCAGCCTTCTGGGTGAGGGGGCCATCTCCTACCGCGGTCCTCGCGGCGTCGGGCCCCTGGCCCTCAGACTTGGCGCACACCCACATCAACTGGTTGGAGATGCAGGCCATCTGGCAAGCCCTTCAGGTCTGGGAGGATCTCCTCAGTCACCAGGAACTTCTCGTGCTTCGGACAACACGACGGGGGTTGCTTACATCCAGGAGCAAGGTGGCACACACTCCCCCGACCTGTGTGTGCCCCTCTACCGGATAATGCGTTGGTGCGAGGACCGGGGCTTTACCCTTCGAGCCCGGCACGGTCCCGGACACCAGGATGTCTGGGCCGACTCTCTATCACGCCGCGGCCAGCTCCTACACACGGAATGGACCCTGCGACAGGACATCGTTCGGATGATCTGCGCCCGTTGGGTGACTCCCCAGGTCGACTTGTTCGCCACGGGGTGGAACCACCAGCTTCCCCTCTTTGTCTCCTCGATTCCCGACCCCCTTGCTTGGGTTGTCGATGCGCTCTCCATTCCCTGGGACGCCCTTGTGGCCTATGCTTACCCCCCTACCGTCCTCGTTCCCAAAGTCCTTCTCAAACTCGGGGCTGTTCGGCGATCATCCTGTTGGTCGCGCCGTTCGTCAAGAACCGCTCCTGGACCACCGACCTGCTCAGCCTCGCCACGGACCCGCCCCTGCTGCTTCCCACCCCGCGGACCATGCTCAAGCAACCGCGCCAGCCGCTGTTCCACCCCTGCCCGGAGCGACTCCTCCTTCACACCTGGAGGTTGTGCGGCAAGCCCTCAGAGCTAGAGGCTACTCGGGCGCAGCAATGGAGGCGTTCGCTGCGGCCCGTAGACCTTCGACCCTTCGAGTCTACGAGGGAAATTGGCGAGTCCTGTGTTCCTGGTGCTCCGATCACGGCCTTACGTCCACGGATCTAACTAATCCTCAGCTGGCAGACTTCTTCTCTGGCTCTTCCGAGACCAAGGCCTAGCCCCCATCACGGTGCAGGGATACCTGTCCCTGACCGCGGACACTTATCGTGACCTTGGACGACCAGACCCGGGCGCCTGCAGGGACTTAGCCGAACTGATGGGACACTTCGGCATCCAGCGCCCTACTCTCCGCTCGCTCATCCTTCACTGGGACCTACCCTGGGGGCTCATGTGGTTGTATTCCGCCCGCTTCGAACCCTGACCTTGGCCCAGTTCGCGGACTTGACACGCAGACTTGCTTCATGCTGGCACTTGCTAAGGCATCGCGTGTGAGCGAGCTACACGCGCTTCGGAAAACCTTCCTGCTTGCAGTTCCGAACAGACGGGTCCGTCCAACTGCTTACGGACCCGGTCTTCCGACGTGAAACAGGTCTCCTCCAACCGCGCCTCAGGTGTTCACCTTTCGGTCCCAGGAGACCCGGCTACAGGGTCCCATGCGCGCCCCTAGTTTAGCGGCAGCGATCTAAGGCCGTCCTCAGGGGACGGTCGCGCCTCTTACTACGGAGGCCTCTGAGACCCAGCAGGCACGATTTTTCAGCCCAGACGATCTTCCTGGCTCCGCTGGGTCACACGCTCCGCCTGTCAGGATATCTCTCCACAGGGGGCGAAGAGGCGGCACATTCGCGCACACGAGGTACAAGCCATGGCCACGAGCGTCGCGTTTGATCGAAACAGCACTGTCTAGACATCGTGGCGGCCGTGGGCTGACAGAATCTGAATTCGCCCGCTTCTACCTCCGGGACCTGGCTGGCCAGCGAGAGAATCTCGCAATTGGGGGGTACATCGCCGCGGCGCAACACTCCCTCCCGGCGCCATGGGCATGCACTTTGCTAAAATTGTCGGGAGTGTGCGACGGGGAGGACGGCGCTGTTTCTCCTTGGGAGTTGTTTGCGGCACCCTCCTCCTCATCGCAATTCTCCCATGTAGTCATGTCATCGGTAATGTTTTTGAAGAAACAAATTCATTTTCCTCTAAAAGGTATTTTTTCGAAAAATACTTACCGATGACATGACTCGGATGACCCTCCCTCCTGCCCCGCTTGCCGCTTTCGAGCGAAGTATCAGACTGAATGGTCTCGTGACCGGATCTGGTAAGGCGGGTATGGGGAGATAACTCTCGGCCCCTCTGGGGGGTTCCCCGAGTGCCTCTCGGGTTGTGTGGGCACACAACGGGCAAGTAGGCTAAAATTGAGCCTAGAAGTAGACATTCCCATGTAGTCATGTCATCGGTAAGTATTTTTCGAAAAAATACCTTTTAGAGAAAAATGAATTTTTCACTGTATTTGGTGGAGGGGCTGGGGTGGGGTGGAAAGGGCGGTTAGTACATGTCGAACATCAGTGTGGTGAACATTTGATAGAAGCAGGCATTCCAGCTTGTTTTCTCTTTATGTTTCTTCACTCGTTCAGCTCTGATGCACCACAACTAAATATGGATTGACCTTGATAGTTCAAGGGTGGTGCTGGAATTGCTTGGCAAATCTCGGGGCCAAGCCATTCTGGCACCACCCTTGGAATATGGTGATTTGTTCTTGTGCTTCTTACTCTCTTTGGAGGACCTTTTTTTTTCAATGTTTTGGTTGAATGTTACAGTGTCAACTGTAGTTTTTATTTGTGTGATAGGTGTGTAAAGCGACCAGTTTTATTTCCATTCCATATTTTGAAACTTTTCAAGGTCGACACTAAGCCCAATTGCTACAGAAATTATTGCACTATGGAGTTGACATGATGTGAGATGCATGTGTTTCTGTACTTGCAGGCAAGTGTGGGATTACCTTGACAGTCTGAACGTGGAACTGAAAAATATGACAGAGTTTGCCAAAGCCAATCCTGTTGTTTTCAAGCAGCTGTTGAAGCGCCCACCTGCCAAAAGGTATGGCATGACTTGACTTTAAATTACCTTTGGTTATGTTGTTTTTTCACTGCCTCGATGAACCCTTTTCATCCTGGTACACTACTGCTGGAAATAAATTTGACTGATAGTTCAATGGAGGTGCAAGAATAGCTTGGTGCCTGAGGCGCCAAGCTATTCTAGCATCACCTTTGAATTAAAATGGTTGCTCTAATCTCATAATCTGCAATGTAGCCTTCATAGGACAATAAGCAAATTCAGCCTCAGGATGTAATGGGTTAAGGGGACTTGTGAAACACCTATGCCAAAAATTCTTCCTCTCACCCTGTCACCCCATCATAGGTTTTAATCCATACCATTATGAGGCTAAAAGCTTCAAATTAGTACACTGCCATATGCAAGCGACATTATAGTACTTAATGATATAGACCAATGGCTTTAGTTCAAGGATAGTGCCAGAATAGCTTGGCGCCTAGAGGCACCAAGCTATTTTGGCACTACCCTTGAACTATTTTAGTCAAACTTATTTCACACATTGGTGTATTCCGAATGATAAGGGTTAAACAAAATTTCATGTATTGTATGCTGTTATGTATTGCATTTCATGTATTGTATGCTACAGTTGCCAAGGGCTTATTCTTGTAAGTCAAACAAAAATAGAAACACCTTTCTGGCTAATCTTTTATTACATTATTATATACTGTCTTTATTAGTGTCATGATAGAGTTTCTTATGCGGAAGCTTTTGACACTTGGTATATAGTATCTGTATTTTAGTATATGCATATTTAATTACCTTGGAGTAATTTTGTTCCATCACTTTCGTTAGGTTTGTGCGCCCTAAACAGGAGGCTTTATTTTCTCATGCTGTTATTTCTTGCCTTGTCTTCTCTGCCCTTCACTCTGACATTCCTTGCCAACTTGCATGAACATCCTTTGTCCTCCGCAATTTATGATACTGATTTAGACACATTTGCATATTTTGATCGAATCGATTAAGTCAGTGCATACTTATGCTCCAACAGGAAAGGTACCTGTAAAGTTTGTGGCAGTACTCCCCAAATAGAGACGCTTAGGAAGTACACTACAAGTACACTTATATTCAGACGAGATGCTAACATCTCGCTTGAACAGAAGTGTAATTGTGATGTACTCCTTGAATGGGTCTATGTGAGGAGTACTGCTGCAAACAATACCCAGTGCGGAAAGGGCCATCGGGCCGACATCGCTCCAATGGCCCTTTGTGTATTAGGTACAAGCATTAACACTATCAGTGACAATGTCATTTCTTTCCTCAAAACACATTACCGATGATATTACTGTAAGGAATAGTGTCTTAGCTAGCCTAATTTTAGCCAAATTGGTTGTGTACCTATATGGCAGGGGAGGCAACAAGGGGCGTCA
>BTPG01000007.1:53906118-54126568 GCA_036245525.1 Semisulcospira habei
CATCTACTGTGGGAATTCAGGGTATTTACCCAACCACATATAGTAATGCACCTTCGTGTTTGTGTATGTATGTTTCTCCTGCCTACTTCCTAAGTTCCGGAGAAAGACATGGGTTATATAAGAGACCTGATGCATCCTTTTTAGGGATGTAGATGATCGTCTTGTTCTATACCTGCGTATTTCTCTGTGGGCTGGCGAATGGGTGCCTGATAGGCGGGGGCAGGGGATCTAACTGTTCTGTCCAGCGCTGTGTAATTCCCCTTGGTTTGTTATATATATGTATCTATGTGCTTTGTGTGTGATTTGTGACCTTTCAGTTCTAGGCTGTAAGGTCCAAAATCACAGACCAGCAGCATCTTTCGTCCACAGGTGCATTACAACATCGCCAAACTGCATGGCGACATGGGCAACTTGGACTACTCCATCCAGAAGTATCGACTGGCAATACAGTGAGTTAGTTCTCTGGTTCTAATATATATAGATTCTTACATCGGTGTTTAGGTGATACTGAGAATCTCACTTGAGTGGTTTTAAAACCTTATCCTACTCAAGAAAGCGAGTGAGATAAGGTTTTAAAATCGCTTGAGTGCGATTCTGAGTTTCACCTAAACACCGATGTAAGAATCTATTTCTTACTCACCTTTTTCTTTGTAGTAATATGATGTGCGTTGGTTTTCGGCACATGCCTAGCCACAACATAGCCGCCATCATTTCTTTGCAAAGATCCTGATGTAACTTTATTGTGTAATGTGACGTCATTATTTTGAATGCCAGACAAATCTTCATACATGATGACCTAAAAGCGAACACATGATGCCAGAGTCCAAGTCGTCGCCATAAAATACCATCATTGCGCATGAGTTTAAAGTAGGTCAAGTTTCAATATCGCTTGTGCCTGTACCGTTTTAGTCATCAGAATTTATACAAGACAGTTTTGTGCGCACATGGCCGTTCACGCACCAGGGCTGTATCACACACATGTGATACAGCCAATAATACAGCCAAGATGTATCACGTGTGTGATGCAGTTTTCCCGCTCAAAGAAGGAGGTGTGTAAGAAATAATTATATTATGTCTCATCCCTTGACTCCCAGAACCTAATCCTTGGTGGACAAAAGGTCCTCAGGCTGTCATCAGCCTTGCTTGGCCTGCGCACAGCTGTGCGCAGGACAAGCAAGGCTGATGACAGCCTGAGGACTGGTTATGGGTGTGTTGTGCGTGCATGTTCATGACTGCACAGATGTGCACATTCAGGTGTCATATGAACGCTAGGCTTCTTCTTTCTTCTTCTTCAGCATTACCGAAATGTTAATCAGAAATCATGAATCTTTTCTAACATTTCTGATTTATGAGTACAACTTCACTGTCCCGGGAGGAGAAATTGTGGCTGCTTTTCTCAGGGTTGGTCATTTTTTTTCAATTGATTTTTTTATTTTTGTATGAAAATTGTATGGTTGCTTTGTTTGACAGGCTTCACCCCAGGTACGACCAAGCCATGAACAACCTGGCCAACATTCTGAAAGACAAGGGAGAGAACCAGGAAGCCGAAGAGCTCCTTACTCAGGCGGTCACCATCAAGTCAGTTGTCTTTTTCTTATTCGAATTCGGTTGGTTTGTTTCCTCAAAATACATTACCAATGGCATTACTATGTGGAATATACCCTTTAACTTACCTGATTTCAGCCTAAGCACCCTTGTGTGTACCTATACGACAGGGGGCGTAACTCAGAGAGTTGTATCCAAGTGACCAGGTAGTCTCCCCTCCCTCCATCCGGTCACGTGAGCCCTGTATTCCCGCCAGTCGTACCCTTAGCTTCACCATGAACGGTTCACCGGCTTCAGCCTCTCTGTTGGATTGTTCTACTAATATACTACGGGGCAAGCTTCGCTAGTGGCTAGAAGATGGCAAGGTAAGGCCTCAGGTTATGCCTACGAGTAAACAGACTGTTCACAGCGCCGTCGGCTTGTTCTGTGGAAATTTTTGATTTTTCCGTCGAGTTTGGGCTTAACACTCGACCGGTTTGGGAGTACTGTTCACGGGGCCTTTCGTTGCGTGTCCCGCGCGGTTGCTTCATGGCTTCTGCTTTGTGCTACAGCACCCAGCTCCACACCTGCAGGAGATGCAAGGGATTCCAGTGGCCGACGGACTCTCATACACTGTGTCTTCCCTGTTCCGGCTGCTCCTCGGCCCGTACTTGCGCTCAGTGCGGTACGTGGAAGGAGCGGAAGTGGTCGCTGCTTTGGGAGTTCTATCAGCAACACCGCCTAGGGGCTAAGGATTCTACCATGCCTTTGGACAGGTCAGTGCGTAGCATTAAAGCTCCTTTAGCCCCCGCGCCACCCAGATCTCTGCGCCGTCGTGCGACCTCGGAGATTGTGGTCCCACTTCCCGCCGGACTCTGGACTCAGTCCCGTTTAGCCCTCTCATAGCGCATGATCCTTTGCAAGGAGTGGTCAAGAGACCTTTGCCAGTCTTGCATGGTCCTCGGCAAGGGGCGGCCGAGAGACAGAGCACTTGGGAGACACATCCGCTTATGCTTGCTTCTTCTAGACACTGTCCGTCAGCCATCCCCAGCGCTCGCAGGCCTCATAGTTCGGAGTTGTGCTCGAGCAGTCGCCGCTATGGGAGGAGCCCTTCCCCTCGATGTTGGTCTCCTTCTTCCGGCGCAGTCAGGGCTCCTGGCCGGAGCCGGTCCCCTCGCGCCCCACGGAATCACGTTCATCCTAGCCTTTCCCCTAGCCTTTGGGGGAGTTCTCGTGCTCACCGTTCCGTGGACCCCTCTCGGCGCCACAACTCCCCGCCCTCCTCACAGACACTGCGTTCGGGTCATCTTCCCTCTCTCATCATCTGAGCAGGGCCTCCGGTCAGCGCTACAGTAGTGCCCGGACCTCGGCAGTGGGCGCATGACGCTCGCCTTTCACCTGTTGCTCACCACGCGGACCCTACCGGTCCCCCCCGGACAGTGGTTCTCTTCGTCGTGACATGGTTTCGGTGTCACCCCCAGAGTTGGATGGACGTCCTCAGTTTGTACCCAGAGGACTCAGCTCCCGCCATGTTCCCTCTGGACTCCCGCCCCCGCAGCGCTTCCGCGTCCGACACGACAGGAGAGCCGTCGGGCTCGGTGAGACTTCGCGAGCTCTAGACGAGGCAGCACAGGCGATCTCTGCTATTCTTCCCTTGGATGCCCACCTTCGCTGCCGCTCAAGAGGAAGGCCACGGCCTTGGTCGACGCCACGCTGCAGGCGAAGCGTTTCAAGACTCTCCCTCGGCCTCCGGGACTTAGAGATCTGGCGGACGCCTTTAATGAGCACCTATCCCAAGGTAAGTTGCGTGATAGGGGTTTCTTCTCAGACACGCTTTGGCCTTATGGCATCGATATCAAGTTTCGGCAAGCCTGGTACGCGGGACACTCTCAAGCCTTCGCCTGCCCCTCCCAGTGGTGTACCCGGCGGCGCAGTTACAAGCTGGAAGCAAGGTCCCTGCTCATCAGTTCTTCCCCTCAAGGCTCGAAAACACGGCAAGTCTCATTTGCAACTCCCTGGCTTGTGCAGGATTTCTGGACCTGGCCACACAGGCGGTGGTGAGAAGTGTGGAGGAGTTTTGGGAGTGTCCAAACGAGTCCCGTTTGTGCGACGTCCACTCTCTCGCCGTCACAGCTAATTGTGCCGTGCACCACATCGCGACCAATTCCTTGGCGGCGGTAGCGAATTGCGACCTGATGAGACGGGACGCCTTGCTGAAGAGTTGCCCGGCATCCCCTCGACCTTCGTCACTCAGCTGTGCCGTGCTCCCCTAGGGGGCCCCCTCCTCTTTGGTTCCACCTGGCAAGAGGTTCAGGACTCCGCCAAGGACCTGTGGCTGAGCACTCCCAGTGCGGATTCCTCCCGGTTTCTAAACCTCCTGCATGGACAGGGGTCGTGCCCTGCGGAGCTTCGGACCCTCCACCCGGCTGGTTACCAGACTACCTCCCAGACCCAGACCCCAGGCCACTGTTGGTCGTGCCCACCCCCGCCCAGCCTCGACCCCTGCCTGGCCTCGGAGCGCCCAGAGGCACGGGCCCTCGAGGGCCCAGTGACCTCCCCCCGACTCCGCCCCCGCCGATCCCTGCAAGGCCTCCAGTTGGTGGGAGGCTTTCGAGGCACAGCAACGAGTGGCAGTCACTGTTGCCGGAGGACCCTTGGATTCTCGACACAATATCGGATGGACTTCAGATCTCGTTTTCGACCCCTCCGCCTCTGAGATGCTCTCCCCTGTGGACGCGCTTACCGGTCGACCAGGACAGGGCGGATGCTCTTCAAGAGGAGATTGCCACGCTGCTTCAAAAGGCTGCCACGGAAGTAGTGACGTGACAGGACTCCCCGGCGTTCTACAGTCGGCTCTTTGTAATCCCGAATCCCGATGGCAAGTGGCGACCGGTCATCGACCTCACCGCCCTGAACAAGTTCATTGTCGCCCCCTCCTTTCATGTGAAAACGGCAAGAGCCTTATGAGTCTCGGTACAAACTATGGACTATGCGGTCAGTCTCGACCTTTTCGACGCATACCTGCACATTCCCATGCATCCCATCTCACGGCGTTACCTGCGACTCGCCTTTCGCGGGATCGTTTACCAGTTTCGGGCCCTACCCTTCGGTCTCAACCTTAGCCCTTGGGTCTTTACCAGGATTATGGACGCCGTAGTTGCCAGTGCCAGGCAGGATTCCTCGAGCCCTACGTCCAACTATTGCGACGACCTGCTCCTCAGGAATCAAGACACGGCTGCCCTAGCGGCGGACAGAGACGCTCTCCTAGCGTTGCTTTGCCGACTCGGGTTCTTCCTCAACGAGGGAAAGTCGGACCTGGTGCCATCTCGCCGGTTTGTCCACCTGGGTATGGAGTTTCTGACCGATCTCAACAGGGTACGTCTGCCAGAGGCTCGGATCCAAATGCTGGCGACTTTGGTGCAGCAAGAGTCCCTAGCAGACGCGCTCCCGGCCAGGACCTGGCTCCAGCTCTTGGGCCTCATCAATGCGGCCGCGGACCTGTTACCACTCGGCAGGCTTTACTCTCGACTGCTGCAGCTACATGTGTTGCTCCACTGGCGTCCGTCCTCGGGAGATCTCTTAGCATTGATCCCAGTCTCGCTGCTGATCCGGCCGCAAATGCTCCGTTAGACAGACCGCTCTTGGTTAACGACAGGAGTCCCTCTCTCCACCCGCCCACCCCCGCCCCTCCCCTCCCCCCCCCCCCCCCCACCGCTCCCCCCCCCCCCCGCTCCCCTTCCCCCCCCCCCCTCCCCTGTCGACTTTCTCCATTTGCATGGACGCAAGTCTCGACAGCTGGGGGGCCCATTTACTACCGGAGTTCAGCACTGTCTCGGGCCTGTGGTCGCTGGACCTTCAAGACCAACATATCAACTGGCTAGAGTTGAAGGCGGTGTGGTTGGCGCTCATCCACTGGGAATCGCAGCTCTGCGGCCAGGAAGTCCTGATCCTGTCCGACAATGTGACGGTGGTAGCCTACATTCAGAAGCAAGACAGCACACGGTCTCCAACCCAGATCTTCCTGTGGGGCAGGGATCGGGGGATTGCGCTCCGAGCGTGACACATCCCGGGACACCTGAATGTTCTCGCGGACTCCCTCTTGCGACGTGGATAGCTCCTCCACACCGAGTGGTCCCTCCGGCCGGACATCTTCCGCATGATCTGTGCTCACTGGGAGACGCCCATGATCGACCTGTTTGCCACCAGGGGAACAAGCAGCTCCCGCTATTTGTCTCCCCCATCCCGGACCCCCTCGTGTGGGCGGTGGACGCTCTGTCCGTCTCCTGGGAGGGCCTCGTGGCTTACGCTTATCCTCCCTCGGTACTAGTGCCCAAGGTGCTCCTCAAGCTTCGGGGATGCAGCACGATCCTCCTGCTCATCGCTCTGTTCAGTTGGAACAGGACGTGGAAGACAGACCTTTTGAGCCTCGCCTCCGACCCTCCTCTCCAGCTCCCCACGCCTCGGACAATGCTGAGGCAGAACCTCTTCCACCCTTGTCCGGAGAGACTTCTTCTTCCCGCCTGGAGGTTGTGCGGCAAGCCCTCACAGCTGGAGGTTTCTCGGATGCAGAAGTGGAGACAATCGCGGCAACCCGCAGACCATCCACCCTTCGGGTGTACGAGGGAAAATGGAGGGTCCTACAGTCCTGGTGTGAGCCCCGGCGCTTCACCCCCACGGCCCTGACCATGCCTCAGCTGGCCGAGTTCTTCTTGTGGCTGTTTCGTGAACAGGACTTGGCCCCAATCACCATTCGCGGTTATCTCTCGATGGTGGCGGACACTTTATCGGCACATAGGCCGACCAGACCCAGGAGCGTGCAAGGACCTCTCAGACTTGGATGTCCCACTTCGAACTCTAGCGCCCGGTCACTCGTTCGCTAGTTCGATGCTGGGATCTCCCTTGGATTCCGACCTGGTTGAACTCCAGTCGGTTCGAGCCTCTTCACCTTGCTCGCCTTGCGGACGTGACTAGAAAGACTTGCTTCCTCCAGGCCCTTGCCACAGCCGCCAGAGTAAGCGAGCTGCACGCCCTCTCCATAGACCCAGCCTGCATGCAGTTCAGGACGGACGGTTCAGTTCAGCTTCTGACCAACCCTTCCTTCTTGGCCAAGAATAGACTCCCCTCGGCTGCGCCCCAGGTGTGGAGTCTTCATCTGCTTACAGGATTCGACCGGTCC
Source organism: Semisulcospira habei (assembly GCA_036245525.1). Lineage (NCBI taxonomy): Eukaryota > Metazoa > Mollusca > Gastropoda > Semisulcospiridae > Semisulcospira > Semisulcospira habei. Next base: position 53,912,819 of record BTPG01000007.1, read on the forward strand.
CAGACGTCACTACTGCAGGACCCAGTCCGAGCATTAAAAGTCTACCTGCGCAGAGTGAAACCCATCAGGAGAGACCGCTCCCGCCTCTTCCTGCCCTTGGCCCCAGGTCGAGCTGACATTTCCGCCCCGATGATCTCGTTCTGGTTGCGATGGACAATACGCTCCGCTTACAATGATCTCTCCCCACAGGGTGCAAAGAGAATGCGGATACGGGCTCACGAAGTCAGAGCGGTCGCCGCCAGCGTCGCGTTCCACCACAACTGCACAGTCAGAGACATCGTTGCAGTGGTCGGGTGGCAAGCAGAGTCCACCGTCGCCCGCTTCTATCTCCAAGACCTTTCCGGCCAGCGCGACAACCTGGCCCTCATCGGAGACCTCTCTGCAGCGCAACACTTCCTCCGAGCGCCGCTTGCGCCATAGGTAACTCTTAGCTGAAATCGTCAGGAAGTTGCCCCTCAAAGCTAAGCTTACTGCCGTTACGGGGTTTTGGGCGGCACCCTCCTCCTTTTCGCTATTTTTCCACATAGTAATGCCATCGGTAATGTATTTTGAGGAAACAAATGTATTTTTCGCTAAAATGTATTTTTTTGAAAAATACTTACCAATGGCATTACTCGGAGGGCCCTCCCACCTACCCCCGCTCGCCACCTCTACGCTAAGTGTACGACTGGCGGGAATACACGGCTCACGCGACCGGATGGAGGGAGGGGAAACTACCCGGTCACTTGGATACAACTCTCTGAGTTACGCCCCTTGTCATATAGGTACACACAAGGGTGCTTAGGCTGAAATCGGGTAAGTTAAGGGTAATTCCACATAGTAATGCCATCGGTAAGTATTTTTTGAGAAAACACATTTTAGAGAAAAATACATTTTTCCTTATTGCAGATCACTTGTCTTTTCCTTATGCATTTGTTATCCTTACCCCCACTTATGCGTGCGGTCACTGGTGACTGCATGCACAAGGGGGTTAAAACACTGAAGCGGGGGATGGATCGCCCATGATAGTTCAAGGGTAGTGCCAGATTAGCTTGGCGCCTGAAGGCGCCAAGCTAATCTGTCGCTATCCTTGAACTATCATGGCCGATCCATCTCCACAGCTGGGGTTGTATTTATGACAGTGGACTGAAACTATGGACCAGCTCTAAGCCAGAGGTCTGCATACTGTCATGCTAGTAGGATAAGACTTCTGCCTTACACCTGGCTGGCAGTTTCTGATTACTTTTATGCATACCATTCCAGGTATTTATAACATGCACTCCCTCACCCGCCCCATCAGTCATTTTATTCAAGAACTTGCATCACTATTTTCCCACACACACAACACACTTTCGCGGTCTGCATATTATATGGTCACACAAAATGGAAAACATTGGCGCGACCCTTGACACATTTTAGAATCCAGTCTAATTTACGTAAAATTATTAGTTGCATTGGTAGCTAGTTTGTGATAGGTAATGACATTTAATCACGACTGTTTACTAATAATACAGTCAAACCTGTCAAGGCGACAAAAGTGTGTTGAGTGTGGGAGAAAAGAATGACACCTTAGGCTCTGGCGCCTTAGACCACATGTCTAAGCACACCACCTGTTTAAGCACACCACCCGATTTTGGTCCCATGGTCATCTTTCTGCTACTTGGATGGTTCTGTTTAAGAAGCCACCTGTCTAAGGCGACCATTTTTTTTAAAAACGCCCCTTGGGTGGTCTCCTTGCACAGTTTTGACTGCAGTTTATATGAGGGCATGCAGCTGTTACTTCTCTTTTTCGCCCTCTTGTGCACGCAGCCACCAGTACAGTGGAGACAGCACCCGTCGTTGCATGCATAAGGGGATTCCCCTTCACTGCTGAGAACAAACACCACCCAACTGCAAGAGACATAGATCCTCATGAGCCCCTGCAGTTGCAGGGGCTGATGAGGATCTATGCCTCTTGCTGAAGCCACGTTGTATCCATGGTCCTTTGGTGGCTAGGGAACTTTGTCGTTGAATTTACGGTGATCTCAAAAAGGCAGTCTGCATCCACTAGCTGTGAAGGGGTTAAACCTTTTTATTTGGGGGGGGGGGGGGGGGGGGGGATGTGAACAAGTTTTTTTAAAACCCGTTTAGCCCCAACACACTTTTATTTATCATTCGGTCATATCTTCCATGTAACTATTTATTTACTGATTTAGTTGCATAATACAAAGATAAAAATAAAAGAGAACTTTATTCCATTTAATAATAATAATAATAATAATGAGTACTTGTATAGCGCCTAACCTCAGATTAGAGCTCTAGGCGCTTAACAAAAACTAATGTACAAAAAATAACTAATTACAAAAATGGAATTAACAAAAAGTACAAAAACAAAATACAACGCACTCTGTAAACAAGCTATGAAGTCACCATTCAAAAGTGCTACGCTCATGGACTCATACTGGCATTCACACACATACCCACACACACACTACTTCTATAAATAGATAGAGATGACTTTAACATGACAGGTGTGTGACAAAGTCATTTGTAGCTGACAGAAAACATATGGGTCTTTAGGGCACGCTTGAATGCCTCTCTCGAATCCACGTATCTCAGTTCGCGTGGGAGATCATTCCAAACAACTGGGCTCTGGTATCTGAATGACCTCCCACCAAACGACTTTGTTTTGACAAGAGGGATACGTAAAACTCGAGAGTCGGCAGCAGAGCGCAAATTCTGTCTCAAGGGCGTATACAGCTGGAGAAGAGAGGCAAGGTAGTGTGGGCAGGAACAGGTAATACAACTGTGAGTCATGCATGAAATTTTGTACTGAATCCTAGCCGTTACAGGTAACCAGTGTAGGGCAGACAGATGGGGTGTGATATGATCTGATCTAGGGACTCTAAGAATCAACCTAGCAGCTGAGTTTTGAATTTTCTGGAGTTTGCCAATCAGACACTGGGAACAGCCAGCCAAAAGAGCATTGCAATAGTCAAATTTAGACAAAACAAAAGCGCAGACAAGTACTTTAGTTGCTTCAGGTGTCAGATAGTGGCGGACTGAAGCAATACGTCGCAGTTCAGTATAGGCGGATCTGCAAACGTTGTTCACATGAAGGCGCATGGACAGGCTACTATCAAGTGTGACACCCAGATTTTTTACATGGGGGGAGAAGGGGACAGTGGCACCACAGATTTGTAATGACGGGGGGAGTGTCAGCCCCAGCGTGTCGTGGCAGGAGATGGATCGACCATGATAATTCAAGGATAGTGCCAGATTAGCTTGGCGCCATCAGGCGCCAAGCTAATCTGGCACTATCCTTGAATTATCATGGTCTGTCCATCAGCTGCAACAGGTACATAGTCGTTAAGTGATACCTCCAAGATTTGAGGAAATGCAGCCTTTGGGTTAAATGGGTTAAACATTTGTCTCATTTCAGCCCAGAGTTTGCGGCAGCTTGGATGAACCTGGGAATTGCGAAGGCCAATCTAAAAAAATATGCTGAAGCGGAGAAATGTTACCGCACGGCCATCCTTCACAGACGGAAGTACCCAGACTGTTACTACAACCTGGGAAACTTGGTGAGAATTATGATTTTTGTCGCATGCTCTTTTTTTTGTGATGCCTTTTGAGACGGGCTTTATGATTTCATTTAAAAGACATCAACTCAGAAAAAGCTTTAGTGTTTCTGAATTGTGCCGACATTCAGTGTCATTATAGGCAAGTTTGACTGTGTTTTGCATGTGGATGTTTCAGTACCTGGATCAGCAGAGACACCAGGATGCCCTGGATGCGTGGCACAACGCCACAAGGCTCAAGCCTGACCACGTCAGTTCCTGGTCCAACGCCATCATTCTCCTAGATAGTCTTGGTAAGTTTCCTCATGAGTTTCTTGGCTGAAAATAGTCAGGTCTCATTGTTATGTTTGTGGTTGTGTTATTCTTTTTAGAGCATGTGTGTGTTGCTCATAGGAAAGATCCAATATTCAGTTATTTGGGATAAGAATTACGTACCTTTTTAGTGTGATTTCTTTTTCTTTTGCATGGAGAATTGCGATTGATTTTTTTTGTGTAGCTACAAGTGCACTGCATTGTTGTGAAGTCCAACCTAGATTTTTGCCGGAATGTTCGGGAAAGTGCGCAATTATTCTAATGACTTCAAATATGATGTCAAAGATTTGTAGTACACACATTGGCTACATTTAACTACTTTTATGGAATGCACCTAGATGTTAGTGAAAGATTGTAGACTGATCTAGAGTGCTCTTTATTATGAATATTAATGAGTTTTGGGTACGTTTTCTTTTTTGATTGGTTGAGTTGTGTAACTTGCTGGATTGTTCTGGAAATCTGTAACAGTATAAACAAGCGTGTTAGGAAATATGTGCGTGCATTGTATGGGAGACACAGTCTATCAAAACTGCGGATGCATTGTACGAGACAGTGTATCAACGTGGAGATGCATTTGTGGATGCATTGTGCTGAGATTGCATCGTGAGAATAAAGTATTGTTGGAACTGTTACTCCAATTTGGTCTACAACCTTGTGCTATGAGTCACGGGTTGCAACTGAATGGTTTCTTTACGAAAACCCTACGTGAGTTCGTCTGGTTTGATTGCATCATACTACAACTACTACATAACACTCATATAACCGTGTTTAGTCCTGAAGCACAGTGAACAACACCTAGATGCAAGAGACATGATCCTCATGAGCCCCCGCATATGCGAGGGCTCATGTGGATCTATGCCTCTTGTTTGCTGTATTTTGTAAACATGTCGGCTGGACAGATGTACAGCAGTTCTGGTCCTTTCGAAGAGTGTGTGAAGTAGAACTTTCTTTGTCAGTTAGTTCTTTGCACTGAATATGTGTATAGTTTACAAATGTTATTTTTTATGATTTTTTATACAGAGAAGTACGATCAAGCTGTGAAGATGGGGGAAACGGCCCTGAAGATTTTGCCGGATGCCGCAGCGATCTGGTTCAATCTCGGCAACATTCACGGCAAGATGGAACACTGGGAAGACTCCGAGCGCAGCTTCCTGACAGCGATTAAATTCATGCCTCATGACTCCAAATATCACCTGAATCTTGGTGAGTAGTTGGTGGAATTTTTCATTTTGGCTCGCATGCGAAGCAAAAGTGACTCTGTGTTCTGGGCCGGTCTATCGTCCGTCCACCATCGTTTGTGGTAAACTTTAACATTGGCGTTTTATCGGAGACTATTCAAGCGACAGTCTTCAAACTTGGCCCAAGGATACTTTGTGGCAAGACCTTTCTAAACATACCAATTCAATGACCTCTCACAAAAGTCAAGGTCACCGGGGATCAGGAAATATATCAAAAATAGCTATTTTAGGACATAATTTATTTGTTCTCAAATGCTATTAACAACTTGACCTTCAAACCCGAACTTGGTATAAATTACCTGATGGTAAGACCTTTCTTTATACGCACACTAATTTGGATGACCCCTCAGAAAGGTCAAGGGTCACAAGAGCTCAGGAAATGGGTAAAAAATAACCATATTTTGACAAGAAATGTTTTTTCTCAATTAATATTCACAAGTCCAAACCCAAACTTGCTACAGAGATACCTGATGGTAAGACCTATCTATGCATACTAATTTTGATGACCCATCGGAAAAGGTCAAGGGTCACGAGGTTGACAAATGTGTATAAAATGCCAATAATTGTTGTTATTATCAACATCTTTGCAAACTTTTTAGTCAAATTTGGCACAAAGGTAGCTGATGATAAGACCTTCCTATGTATCCTAATTTAGTCGACTCATCGCAAATGTCAAGGGTCATGGAGTGTCACAGATGTGTGAAAACTGATTAAATTTTGAGAAACATGGATTTTGTTAGTGCAGAAGCCGTCTCTTTACTTATTGTCAGACATGTGTGGATCCATCATACACATAAGCCATAAGGGCTTTGCCTTACTTGTTTTTAATTTTTTTTTTTACAAAATCGTGGATTTGTGTTTGTAGACGTTTTAGCTTTAAATCATAGATTGGTGTTTGTAGGGGTCGGAAGATGTGTTGCCATATGAGAGAGTTTGTTGTTGTTACAGCAGAACCTGTTGTGAGGGTCCAACCTTTATAAGAGAACACCTGTCATTAAAGATCATCATTTAGGTGGCTGTAGCTGTGACTGTGGCTGTAGCACCTAAATGATGGTCTTTAATGACAGGTGACACTTTTTGCTGTTCAAGACTTCTCCTGAGAGTGTGCCTGTCGCTATGCTATTTTAGAAAGGGATCGGGACTTCCAGCTTTCGCTGATTTCGTCCAGGGGGGGTGGGGCGGGGGATGGGGGGGAGGGGGTTTATTTTGACTGTTGCTGATGTACGCGCATCGCTTTATTCTATCCTTCATCATGCCTGTCCGCGCCTTGGGCGGTTGGGTCGTTGGGGAGAGCCCGTGCTCCAGTGGGTGTCCGGGTCCCGGTCTCGCTGGGTCGATGGTGTGGTTTGCCTTCTCTCTCCTTCCTTGTTTGTTTATATGTATTTAACTAGGGGGTGCTCGTTGAGCAGGTGTATTGTGAGTTTGGTGGTGGTGGACCATGTTGTAGGGTCAGGGTTTATGAGTGCCTGTCTTGCAAGACTGCTTTTTTATGGTGAAAAGATGGTTTGATGAAAACAGGTTCTGCTGTGTTGTGTGTGGATTGCTTGATAGCATTTCTGCCTTTTCATCCTTGCACCGCTGTAGTCTGTTCTGTTTTCTGACTTTGTTAACCCTTTTAGTCCCAAGGTCCCATTTCTCAAATTTGGGAGGTGTTGCCTAACGACTGTGTACCACTTGCAGGAGATTGATCGCCCATGATAATTCAAGGGTAGTGCCAGATTAGCTTGGCACCTGAAGGCGCCATGCTAATCTGGCACTGCCCTTGAATTATCATGGTCAGGCCATCTCCTGCTGTAGGGATCCGGGGCTGAAAGGGTTAATGGGATTTCTGTTCCTCAGTTAGGTATCATTATTGTGTGTAACCCTTCAATGCCAGTGATCACAGAATGTGTTTTTTAAATCATGTTAACCCATTTAGCCCTGAGTTCCTACAGCAGGAGATGGATTAACCGTGATAATTCAAGGGTAGTGCCAGATTAGCTTGGCGCCTGCAGGCGCCAAGCTAATCTGACACTACCCTTGAATTATCATGGTCAGTCCCTCTCCTGCAGCTGGTACATAGTCATTAGGCAACACATCCAGAATTTGAGAAATGGGACCTTGGGGCTAAAAGGGTTAATTCAACACCAGATAGCCCAAGCCTTCCAAGGATCTACGAACATGGATGAAAATTGGTGTCAGCAAGAGGCGTGGATCCACTTGATGCCCTGAAACTGCGGGGCGCATTAAGATCTGTCTCTTGCATTTGGATCGTGTTCTGTTTTGCTTGGCAATGAAAGGGTTAACTCATTCAGCCCCAACACCCCCACAGCAAGACATGGATCGAGCATGATAGCTCAAGGGTGGTGCCAGAATAGCTTGGCGCCTATGGGCGCCAAGCTATTCTGGCGCCACCCTTATTGTAGCACAGTCCTTTCAGAGGGCAACTTCAAAATCTGTGAATTTCAGTACTGGGATAGAATGTGTTAATTTACCACCCCCGAAAAAATGAGAACTTGAAACTGAAAATAACCAGTCAAAAATTGCCTGTCTGTGTGTTACAGGTGTGTTGTACCACAGGTGGGGAAAGTTGGACAAAGCGGAAAAAGCCTACAGGCGAGCGCTAGAGCTGGACCCACATAACCCAAACACCAAGGAAAACATTCAGATGTTGCAAAGGAAACGGGAAGCTAAAAACTAATGTATATGGACCAATGCAGATATGATGTTATGTACCCACTCCATAAAATTTCCCCTTCTTTCACACATTTACTGATATATTGTATAACAAGCAAATTATTATTCATGAGCTTGCTCAATATGCTTTCCTTCCCATAAACCCTTGCAGACTCAATCTTGATGCTTGCCTGTCCGCAATGCAAAAACGCTAAATATGCGCATACTGTCACATTAGCAAGCTCCTTATGCTCACTAGTAATGAAATACTTCTTAGTGTGTACGCACACTCGAAATTACTTTCCCATACACATAAACGGAGAATAGACAGCAGCGAACACACGATCGAATCGCCATACTATTGAGATTGACGACACTGATGTCCACTAGTAATAATGACAACCTTAGAAAAGGACTAAATAAACAAACCTGCTGGCATTTTCTGCCATTATCCGTGTTCTAATTACAAGTAAACTTCACTCAACAACACGCACGATTATAGAAAGTACTGATGTCTCCACAGTCAAATGAAATCGCCACGCTGAGTCAGTCGACAATCCAATACGTGGCACAACAGGGTAACCATTTGGACAGAGACAAACACACATCGGAAGTATCACACCCAGGTTCATAAATAGACATAGTTATTAATGTTTGTGGTCGCACCTAAGGCAGCTTATCCGCTTGTTTTCTCCAACATCGGAGGCGTGTGAGAGGGAATTTATGTGATGAATCATGTTCAGCAGTGTCAGATTTGCTGGGTTCTGTATGAAGCATACATTTGGTGTTGGACGGTAAAGTTCCCTTCAGCCTATAAGCTTTAAACTTTACGTCATGTCACCTCCTTTGCAACATTTCAGAAAAGTATGATTGAACTCCAGACTATGCGGGCCCTAGATTGTGACGTTAAAGAGTTTTGTGGTAATGCGATTGTTCTAGTACGTGTAGTACACACAGTGCCAGTATCAGTGGCGCTCAAGGGGTAAGTTTCGCTATGTTTTAGTGCAAATTTAAAAAAAAACGTGAAAATATCCAGTGAAAGTCTACACAGCCTGAATGACCCTGGGCATAAATCTACCCTATGCGAATGTGTGCTGTTGCTATTTCATTGAAATATTTTTTATTTGAGTAAATTCAAGCCTTTGTCGATTTATGCTGGGTGGAATCATGCTGTGAAGATTCACGCTGAGTTTATTTAGTTCTAAAAATAAATGGAAAATCAGAGGAACACATTTGCACTGTGTAGATGTACGCCTGGGTGGATTTGCGCCGAGTACATTTCGGTTAGTAGTGTCAAGCTGGTAAGTTTCATGTCCAAATATAGCGAAATTGACCACTTCAGCACCAATGGCGGTAACCGGAAGGACTCTGATAAAGTTTTGTTTTGGACTGGGTACATGCGTTATATTGAGCAACATTTTGCTTGATATAGTGCCGATAAACAGACAGTTGTGATTACTTGACCCGATCAAAATGTCCTCATCGTACTGACTCGGACATTTTGCTTCGGGTCTCGTAATCACATCTGCCTGTTAATGTGTTATCGGCACTATATCAAGCAAAATACTGCTCAATATAATATAATATTGAGAATACCTTGCTCTGAGTTTGTTTGTGTGAGATGTCACAGGAGAAGTTACAAGCATGAGTGGGCTTAAATCCTGTGAAAGGTACCTTAAATTGTGCGCAAGCCACTACACAAGATGCTACCCTATAGCGTAGTACCTTGCTTAGTGACTTGTGCAGTGCTTCTCACTCATGCTTTAGCAGAGCATTTGGCGTAGTGCAGGATTTAACCCTTTTAGCCCCAGATCCCTAAAGCAGCAGATAGCTTGACCATGATAATTCAAGGGTAGTGCCAGATTAGCTTGGCGCCTTCAGGCGCCAAGCTAATCTTTCACTACCCTTCAGTTATCATGGTCAAGCCATCTCCTGCAACTGGTACATAGTCGTTAGGCAACACCTCCAAAATGTGAGAAATGGGACCTTGGGCCTCAAATGGGTTACGGTCACTCGCCCAACTGATGGTGGAGTTCTTTGTGTGGTGGCTTGCTCAGGATAAATTACGATCACCCATGAGTGCAGCACTTTATTCAGCTCACTTGTGCAATGATAACAGAGTACCTTGCTTTTTGAGTCTTGCACAGCATTAGTGTTTACTCGTGCAACGGGGGTCAGGAATCTTGCAGATACTACTGTGAAAACGTGATGCTCAAGTCAAAATTATTCCCCTTGCTGGTAGTGGCTGCAGACATTTTCTGCTTTTTTGAGGGGGTACCATGGACGAAATCTGAGGTACCATTTTGCAGATTGCGTGCCTAATAACCTCCTCTCCTTGAGAAACATAGACGAAAGTGGGACTAGCAAGTGGTATAGATTCTCATGAAGCCCCGCAGGTGCTCATGAGAATCTATGCCACTTGCAGCTGGGTGGAGTTCGCTTTGTCATGGCAGTTAAAGGATTAATTTTCTGTGTGACATTCCATCAAAACCTGCAGACAAATTTTAAGCTCGAAATAAATCTTCGTGGGATATTCCACTCGATGAAATTGCGGATACTGCAGGTACTAACACGCAAAGGGTTTTAGTCACCAAACTGGAAGGTGGATCGGCCGCAGATGGTAAAAAACTAACCTGACACTACCACATGACTTGGCGTGGCCGATCCATTATCAACAGCTGATACTCAGTCTCTACAGATATCTCCTGAAGCTGTGAACTTTTTTTTTTTTTTTTTAATAGATGTATCTTTTTTTTTTTTTTTTTTTTTTTTTTTTTTACTGTCCCACTTGGGGAAATTTTGGTCTACCTTGCTATAGTACATTGCTCTTTATATATATATATATATATATATCTTGAAATGAGCATCATAGACAAAAAAGACGGCACTGATGCAGATGTCAGAGCACGAATCGGTAAAGCCAGAGCAGCCTTTCTCCAGTTAAAAAAAGTGTGGAGTTTCAGAGAGCTGTCACAATACACCAAAGTCCGGATTTTCAACTCCAATGTAAAAGCAGTTCTCCTATATGGAGCAGAGACATGGAGATTGACAAAAACCACAGTCAACAGAGTACAGACCTTCATGAACAGTTGCCTTAGAAGAATTTTGAAAATCCACTGGCCAGAGCAGATCAGCAACGTCAGACTCTGGGAGAGAACAGAGCAGATAACAGCAGAGAATGAAATTGGGCGAAGAAGATGGGGATGGATCGGTCACAGTCTGAGAAAGCCAGCTTCCAGTATCACTAGGCAGGCATTGTCATGGAACCCCCAGGGAAAGAGGAAAAGAGGTAGGCCGAGAAACTCCTGGCGTCGAGACCTCCAAGCAGACATCAAGAGACTGGGAACCACCTGGAGTAGAATCGCAGGAGAAGCACAGGACAGGAGTTGCTGGAGGTCTCTCGTCGACGGCCTATACCCGTATATATATATAAAACACCATTATTTCAAGATGGGGGAGGGGCGGGGGGACCAAAGAAGAGTACCCTGCATGCCTGAATTTTATTAGGATGTAATATATCACAGGTTGGCACAAGCAGGTATTGTTCCTATGCTTCTCTTTCATGTGACGCTGGTTAGGGTCAGCTGAGCAGCAACTCGCTAGCCCTGAGTCACTAGCTTGTTGCTGCTCAGTACACCCTGACCAATGTCGCACAGCAAGGTGTTATTTTCTACGTTTTTCTTTTGTACTTATCACAATTTTTCGAAGAGGTGGAAAGGAACATTGTGTAGTGTCATGATTATGTTGGCATTGTACAGTTTCATGTCTAGGGCATTTGTGTTTGGGGCGCACACATTGTCTCCCTCTTTCTTAGTTGGTATTATGCTCAAACTGAAGTTTTTGCAGAACATTCCGTATGGTCAGTACTCAAACTGACATTACCTATGCGCTTACGTTTCATACCAAGGTAACGTACTGGTCAGTGATTTTGGACATTTTGGTTTAACCCAGTGTATGGTTTAGCCCTCACACTCAACAGGAGGAGATGAATCGAACATGATAATTCAAGGGTAGTGTCAGATTAGCTTGGCGCCCATCGGCACTACCCTTGAATTATCACGGTCGAAGCACCTCCTTCAGCTAATACATGGTCATTGATAGCGGAAACAACCAGAATCACAGAGCAGCACACTGTCAGAGATGTGTATGAGTGTGTGTGTGTGTTTGTACGTGCGTGCCTGCTCACTTTGTGTGCTTGCGTGTACAATGTGACTGTGCGTTAGTGGTTGGAGGGATTCGTTTTGCTTTCTCCAGTCACAAGAATTATGTCATCAGTACGATGATGCAAACGAGGTGATCTCTTCCAGCAAGCAGCATAGATTCTCATGAGCCCCGGCAGGCAGTCTGCAGGGGCTCATGAGAATCTACCGCATGCTTCGTGCTGATCATGTAGTTGGAGGGATGAGCTTAGAAAGACAAACGACACCAACATACAATTTTTGTGTGTGCTTATGTTTACCTGTGCTTATTGGCACTTACATCATTTCTCATTTATCTCTGCATTATGTACCAGGACATATTATTGGCACTTACATCATTTCTCATTTATCTCTGCACATGTACCAGTACATATTACTGGCATTTACATCATTTCTCATTTATCTCTGAATATGTACCAGTACATATTCATGTGCTGGGCCCAGTTACATGAATGAACTTAGTCTTGCGACAGCCACTAAGCAAGATGCTCCACTATAGCAGAGCACCTTGCTTAGTGGCTGGCGCAGGACTAAGCTCACTCATGCAACAGGCCTCGGGTCTGTGATTTTGAAGCTTGTCGCTTGCAGCTGTAAGGTCTAAAATCACAGACAAGCACGCATTGTGTAGTGTCATGTAGTGGCAGTTATTCAGCCAAGTTGCATCTCATGTCTCACGACTTTTGTAATTCTGCCTTAGATTGGTGTGATTGACTTTGATCTCATTTGCCCCCACCCGGGTCTGCCCTGGGGGACTTGGGTGGGGTTAGGTACTTTTTAGTTCCCAGGGTCACCCTGGAGGAATCACCTTGCTGTCAGTACCAGGAAAGGTCTTCAACAGGATCATCCTGGAGAGAATGAAGAGCTCCGTTGACCCCCAGCTGAGAGACCAGCAAGCAGGATTCAGGAAGAACCGATCATGTACAGACCAGATCGCCACTCTCCGCATCATCGTGGAACAGTCTCTGGAGTGGAGCTCCCCGCTGTATGTCAACTTTGTGGATTATGAGAAAGCATTTGACAGCGTGGACCGAGAGACTCTGTGGAAACTCCTACCACACTACGGTGTACCCACAAAGCTCGTCCGCCTGATCAAGAGCAGCTACGATGGCATGACATGTCGCGTGATCCACAAAGGGCAGTTCACCAGGGAGCTCCAGGTCAGAACTGGTGTCAGGCAGGGGTGTCTGCTGTCTCCGTTTCTCTTCCTACTGGCCATAGACTGGGTCATGAAGATGACCACAGAGCACAGACGAAGTGGAATACAGTGGACACTGTGGACACAGCTTGACAACCTCTATTTTGCAGACGACTTGGCATTACTGTCCCACACTCATCAACAAATGCAGGACAAGACCACGAGGCTTGCTGACATCTCGTCCCAAATGGGCCTCACCATTCACAAACAGAAAACAAAGACAATGAGGCTGAACGCAACCAGGGAAGAACCAGTCTTGCTTGCTGGCACCCCGTTGGAGGAGGTGGAGTCCTTCACCTATCTCGGGAGCATCATAGACAAAAAAGGCGGCACTGATGCAGATGTCAGAGCACGAATCGGTAAAGCCAGAGCAGCCTTTCTCCAGTTGAAAAAAGTGTGGCGTTCCAGAGAGCTGTCACAACACACCAAAGTCCGGATTTTCAACTCCAATGTAAAAGCAGTTCTCTTATATGGAGCAGAGACTTGGAGATTGACAAAAACCACAGTCAACAGAGTACAGACCTTCATGAACAGTTGCCTTAGAAAAATTTTGAAAATCCACTGGCCAGAGAAGATCAGCAACGTCAGACTCTGGGAGAGAACAGAGCAGATAACAGCAGAGAATGAAATTGGGCGAAGAAGATGGGGATGGATCGGTCACAGTCTGAGAAAGCCAGCTTCCAGTATCACTAGGCAGGCATTGTCATGGAACCCCCAGGGAAAGAGGAAAAGAGGTAGGCCGAGAAACTCCTGGCGTCGAGACCTCCAAGCAGACATCAAGAGACTGGGAACCACCTGGAGTAGAATCGAAGGAGAAGCACAGGACAGGAGTTGCTGGAGGTCTCTCGTCGACGGCCTATACCCGGGTAGGGGTGACAGGCGTAAGTAAGTAAGTAAGGGTCACCCTGGTCAGCCCCACAGGGTGAGTTTTTCTCTCTATTCTGGGGCATGTGTTTCTGTCTACCCGAGGTCCATTCACCTGTATTTGCCTTTTTAAAACTCTCCCTACTGTCTGCACTGCCTGTAGCTCTTGATATTGGATGTGTGTTGCTAAATGGTCTTAGCTTTATTTAGGCCCCATGTGTTAGGTTTATTTAACGTATTGGACCGGCTGGCGACATACATTCAATGTTCTGTTTGTTTTTTTTTTTCACAAGCAATGCAGGCACGTCCTGAGAAAGCCTTGTTGCTGTCGGGACGTTAAGCAATGTACAATCAATCAATCAATCAATTGATCTCGTTTGCATTGAAACTTTGATCTTTACAGCCGACTCTCTACACGATTACTTGGGAAAACACCATAAATTTGCGGAACGACTGGAGCTGATATTTGGTCAGCAAGAAGCAAAGATTCTCATGAGATCTTAACCCTTTTAGCTCGGGATCCCTCCACAGGAGATAACTTGACCATGATAATTCAAGGGTAGTGCCAGATTAGCATGGCGCCTGAAGGCGCCAAGCTAATCTGGCACTACCCTTGAATTATCATGGTCAAGCCATCTCCTAAATGTGAGAAATGGGACCTTGGGGCTAAAAGGGTTAAGGGGCCCTTGAGAATCTGCTTCCGGCAGGTAGAAATGGGCCTATGCCTGTGAAGTAAAGCTTCTTGTCCTGAAATCTAGAGCGATTAGATGGTGAAGGCTAAACCAGTATGTTTTGCCATGATGTCATTTTAAAGCCACCGCGTGTTAATGTATTTTGATCACACCAACATGCATGCTTTTGATGCATGAGTTTTGTTGTACATTGTGTGTTCATTTAAAATTGTTGTACATTTTTTTTTTTCTTTTTTCTTACACACCTCCTCCTCTGCTGCCTTTGAGCGGAAAAACTGTATCACACACATGAATGGACGCGTGTGCACAATACAGTTTTGTAGAAAATTGGGTCTACAAAAAGATACAGGCACACATGATATTGAAAAATTTCAGCTCACAAGCAGTGACGCTATTTCATATTGACAACTGGCACTCTGGCATCATTGTACAGATTCTAAGGGGAATTACTCAGCGCTGGACAGACATACAGTTAGATCCCCTGCCCCCGCCTATCAGGCACCCAATCGCCAGCCCAAGGAGAAATACGCAGGTATAGAACAAGACAATCATCTACATCCTCTGGCTGGCGATTGGGTGTCTGATAGGCGGGGGCAGGGGATCTAACTGTTTGTCCATCTAGCGTTGAGTAATTCCCCTTGGTATGTGTACAATTCTGCCAGCGCTAGCCTCACCTATGTGGTTTGTGAGTACTCTGGCATCATGTATTGTGGTATTACGTCGGCGTGTAGGAATGTTTCTCTGATATCGAAAATTTCTACGTCGCACTACAAAGTAAATGACATCATAACACAAAAGAAGTGTGCCGAAAACCAACTCACATCAGATTTATGCCAAGAAAAAGGTGAGTAAGAAATAGATTCTTACATCGATGTCTAGGTGATACTGAGAATCT
Organism: Semisulcospira habei; assembly: GCA_036245525.1. Classification (NCBI taxonomy): domain Eukaryota; kingdom Metazoa; phylum Mollusca; class Gastropoda; family Semisulcospiridae; genus Semisulcospira; species Semisulcospira habei. The sequence continues at coordinate 53,928,408 of BTPG01000007.1, forward strand.
CACTCTCATGGTCCCAAACCTTATCTCCTTTCTTTGGCTCATAGGATAGGGTTTTAAAACCACTCGAGATTCTCAGTATCACCTAAACGCCGATGTAAGAATCTTTATCTCCTGCAAATCAAATTTAACTCATTCAACCCGGTGCACGTATTTCCCAAATTTTGGAGGCATCGCCTAACGACTATGCACCTGTTGCAGGAGATGAGTCGACCATGATAATTCAAGGGCAGTGCCAGATTAGCTTGGCGCTGACAGGCGCTAAGCTAATCTGGCACTGCCCTTGAATTATCATGGTTAACCCATCTCCTGCTTTAGTGCGTCGGGGCTGAATGGGTTAATGAGTGTTTAAATACAATCTGCTTTTGCTGGTCTGCACAGCGTCGCAGAACAGCACACATTTATGCATTTTATTTAAATCGTAAATTGCTTCCTTGAATTTTTTTTAACTTGCTCATCATTTTCATTAACCTATTACAACCATGAGGCTGATTTTGTAATATTATTTGCTTATTGTCCTTCAAAGGCTACATTACAAACTAGGAGATAGATCAATGGCTTTAGTTCAAAGGTGGTGCCAGAAAAGCTTGTCGCCTTGGGCGCCAAGCTATTCTGGCACCACCCTTGAACTATCTGTCAAATTTATTTCAAGCAATGAGTACATCAGGATGAAAAGGGTTAATCAATCGCAGCTTTTGCTGGTGAGCGTATGTGATAATATCTTGCTTCCCTGTGTGAAATCGCTGCTTTGTTTTTGTACTCGCTTACAAGATGCACTTTGTTTGAGTTCTTTGTGAAAATGCAAAGTACAGACAAAGTGTCGGTTGCATGAAAAAAAATATTCCAGTTTGTTAAATATCCTAGAGCGATCATTATATTTCATCGTTCGTTCTCGCTGTTGTGTTTTGCTGTGGTTGTGTGTGGTAGGAAATTGCTCATTCAGTGCAGGTCTACTCAGTATTATGCACTCCAGTATACTGCGGTATCTGATATACTTGTACCGTGCACAGTTAGCAATTTGGGTTTAACGCCGAGCAGGCGACTACAACCACCTCACGGCTGGGTACTGCGCACAGGTCTCTATCTTCCACAGGAATGCTCGGTGAGCAAAAGGTCTTCTGGCTAACATCAGCCTTAGCAGGCCTGCACACATCCGTGCGCAGGCCTGCTACGGCTGATGTCAGCCCAAGGACCTTTTGCTCACCAAATGGTTTTTCTTCACAAGTCTGTGTAAATTTAGCACTAAGATAACGCGATTGCGAACAACACGGTCCTTTACGGTTCCAGTGTACTGCGATATATTGAGGCTGACCTGTACCACAGTTGCATATTCAAGGAGTTATCTAGTGCTCAATGATACTTTCACTATTTGCTCATACAGTTGTACTTTTGCGCTGTTCAGATGTTCTGTTATTTCGGCGTTTGGTCAGAGATCGTTTCCCTCATGTTTGGTGTACTGAAAATAACATCCTCACTTTGGGGAATAGCTGGAGCCAAATTTGGTCAGCAAGAGGCATAGATTCTCATGAGACCCTGCAGCTGCAGGGGCTCATGAGAATCTATGTCTCTTGAAATACTTGGGTGTTGGGTGACAGACTTTTTTCGCAAGCACCAACCAATTGTACATTCCTGTGATTTCAGTTTTTGATCACAAATTTCTCATTTCAACCTTTATCATATGAATCCAATTATGCTCATGTATATGCTTTATGTACTTTTGCCCTTTATCATAGTTTGGGAATATTGAGTGTGCGCGTGTGTGTGTGTGTGTGTGTGTGTGTGTGTGTGTGTGTGTGTGTGTGTGTGTGTGTGTGTGTGTGTGTGTGTGTGTGTGTGGTTAAATTTCCTCATTTGTCAGATTCATTTATCGTGTTTTACGTTAACTCATTCAGCCCGACGGCCATATTTGCCAAATTTTGGAGGCTTCATCTATTTACTATGCACCAGTTGCAGGAGATGGATCGACCATTATAATTCAAGGGCAGTGCCAGATTAGCTAATCTGGCACTGCCCTTGAATTATCATGGTCGACCCATCTCCTGCTGTAGTGCGTCAGGGATGAATGGGTTAACATTTGCATAGAACATTTGATTTTCCTGTTTTACTTTGTATCATTGCTCACACCATAGGCCTCTGAATACACCAGTAGAATTAATTTTCACTTTGTGTTTCTTTATTTTATTGTGTGTGTGTTTTTTTTGCACACATGGCCAGGTGAACACAACACTGCTCACTTTCTGAATAATACAGATTGATCACCACTGCTCACGATTTCATCTATAGTAGTAGAGTAGTGTTAATCCATTTGTGACAACTGCTCACAATCTGGGCCTATAGCACCCTTACTTTATGAACACAAATGAATTACTACTCAATTGTTGCCTACAGTAGCCAAATTTTGTGAACACTGCTTACCCGGGGTGGATTGCATGTAGCGATCTTGAATAGTGAGCCTTATGTTCTCTGTCTTTTCCGTGCTTAGTAAAGCAATTCTTAGTGCGCAAAAGTTTTGTGTTGCATGGGGCAGCGTAGCATAAAACTTTGCTATGGCCAAAGATCAGACTTCTTAGGCACGGGTTATTTTTAGCCTCTAGTGGGGTTCCCACATACGCGGTAACAACTGACCAATGAAAATGCACTATTTAAGTTTCTCAGCCTGTGACCGTCTGCACGCAGTGTGTGTACCGTATGGGGCAATGGCGACTCAAAGTGCAGCCTTGGGCAGCAACAGCCTCGTCAGCCATCTTAACTCTAAGCGTTGTCTTAGCGCGCTAAGCAAGCATATGCAACCCACTCCAGTTCTTGAACTCAACTCAGATTTCGCGTCAACAGTACCCTTATTTGTGAACACAGCTCACCAAATCATAAACACTATTGACCTACTGCACTGGTCATCCCAAAAATGGACTCGCCTGAAGTACACCCCTTGTAGTTCTAAATGGTACCTTCCAGTTGTTTCATTCACAATGGGTGGAAGAGTTCACTCCGAAAGTGCAGGGAAGTCAGGATGGTACATTTCACTGATGAGGGGGTGTTGGGTCTGTAAATATTAGCAGTTTAGCTCAGTCTATCGTTCTTGGGGTGTTGGCTTAGCCCTTTTAGCTCTAAGGGCCCATTATTTTCTCAAATTTTGGGTGTTGCCTAACGACTATGTACCAGTTGCAGGAGATGGCTTGACCATGATAATTCAAGGGTAGTGCCAGATTAGCTTGGCGCCTTCTCCTGCTGTAGGGCTCCAGGGCAAAAAGGGTTAGTCCATTCCAACTTGAAGTTTAGGGATGCTGGGTCTCCTGCATTACAAAAGCCGGGGATTTTCGACTTGGTCTACTGACAGAGCACTGCCCATTTCAGAGTTTTAGGGGTGTTGGGTTGGACAGGCAGACACCCCCAGCTTAGTAGTAATAATAATAATAATACATAGTTCTTGTATAGTAGCGCTGTTCTCCATGAAAACACTGGACTCACTGCGCATACACAACGGCACACTCTTTCTCAGACACATGCACGATTATACACTACTTTAAACCACCCCATCTCTTCCCAACACCTTACATTCACTTCCTCCAGGATCAGAATAAGAGGCAGTCAACAGCTAAAGACAAACTAAGTGTTAAATGCCCGAAAGAAAAGAAAAGTCTTTAAGTGTCACTGTGAGCTGTGACAATGTGGGCAGATTCCGCATTTTAGTTGGCAGCGAGTTGCACACACTTGGGGCTAAAAAGGTGAAAGAACGCTCCCCGACAGTTTTCAAGTTAAGCTTCGGGATTTTTTAAAACTGGAGGAACGGAGGGTGCGTGATGGCTGATAAACAGACAGCTTGGCAGAAAGGTACGGCGGGAGAGATCCGTCAAAATGCCGATAGGTGTCTCTCTTTCGTTTCTTCAAATCTTGACGCCGCACTTTCTGTGAGATACAGTCTGAGCAGCTCACAAGGAAACCAGCTCGGCAGACGCTACTGATATGATCATGCATGGAGAGCGTCGAATCAATCTTCACACCCAGATATTTGACACAGTTCTGGAAGGGAACGCTGCAGTCACCAATGTTTGCGAACTCGCCATCAATCAAAGGTAATGAGTAATGAGCATACTGGTCAACAAATCTGTTACGTAGCTAAAGCCAGTGAATGTGCATTTTTGAGAAATGCGTGATTTTCATTGTTTTACGGTCTTTTGTCATCTAACAGCAGAAATAATGTTTGCTGATCTGTGATTTTGGACCTTAAGGCTTCAGGCCGCAAGATCCAAAATCACAAACCAGCATACAAGTGATTCAGTCTGCAGTACAAATCAAAGCTAGGAGCCACATTTGTATGGCGGTGTAACATAAAACTGCCCCCTTGACTGCAGAGAAAAAAATGAACACGATCCAACTGCATAAGACATAGATGTATGTCTCTTGCTGACACCACTTTGAATACATAGGGGCCCGACGATGGTGACTAAATGCAAATCCGCTGCGGATTTGCGTTTAATAAAAAAAATAATAATAATTACGGTATTTATAATGCGCTTATCTTATAATAATTATAGCTCTAAGCGCGCACTCACAACTCGCACACGCATGCGCACGCTTTAGACAATGACTCACGTAACACAAATAGTGAAGATACCTTACGACGGTCAGCTTGGGGTGGGGAGTGTGGTGATATAGTGCTAGAACTGTTGAAAGAGGTGAGTTTTGAGGGCGGACTGGAAGGAGGAGAGCGAGTGTTTCTGACGGAGAGAGAGTGGGAGAGTGTTCCAGGTAGATGGACCGTATACTAATAAGGAGCGGGGGCCGAAAGTGCTGAGTTTGGTGCGGGGGATGAGGAGGCGGAGAGGGTCGGAGGCGGAGCGGAGGGAGAGGGGAGGAGTGTAGGGGTGAATTAAGTTGGAGAGATAGGCAGGAGCGTAGTTGTTCAGGGATTTGTAGCAGAGAGACAGAATCTTGTATTGGATGCGTTGGGGGATGGGGAGCCAGTGAAGGAGCTTGAGCAGGGGAGTGATGTGGTCGCACTTTTTCTTTCTGAGGACGAGGCGGGCAGTTTAGTCACCATCGTCTGGCCCATGTTTGAATACGTGCTCCTGGGACGGAGGGGGCACATTGGCAATGAACCGAGGAAGACTGCAGAAACAGTCTGCGTATCTGGCAGTGACGGGGTTAACCCCCCACCCCCCTCTCCCACCCATGGCATTACAGTGAGAGATGGAATGACCATGATAGTGCCAAATTATCAATACCATTGACCCTTGGATGGCAAAAGGTTAATCTGGCACTACCCTTAACTATCAGTTGATCCGTCTCTCACATTTGGTCCAGTGCACAGCCATTTTTTGACACATTCCAAAGTAGCTTAGACAACAAAATTATGTTGTTCCCAAAAAAAAATTTAAAAAATTAAAAAAACAAACACGCCACCGCACTTTCAATCTGGGCAACAAAAAAAAAAAGAACATTGACACTAGACCTTTTGCGTAGTGTAACAAAAGTTACATTTTATTGCATTTTATGAAAACATAAGACGACATATACAACTTTGCTCTGCTTTGACTCTACATGAAGATTCACAAACACAACAGAGCGGCACTGAACGGTACACAGTAGACTCAATTATATCCAAATTACACGACTGAAGAACGAAGAAACAATCTGTGCGAAATTACAGCAACACATTGTAGAGCTAAACCTGTCTCCATACAGAGTTTATAACCTGTCTTTAAAAGTCTCATCGCTCATCCAACAGATTCCATCTGCAAGAGGCATCGATTCGCAGGGGCTCATGAGAATCTATGCCTCTTGCTTGGTGAGGTCGGACCCATTTACATCTGGGCCATTCCACCGAAATGACAACCAAATACCAATTTTTCACACTTTACTATTTATTCATCCAAATGGTTTATTCATGAAGGGGAGTAACTGAACTTTCAAAAAATATATGGTTAATTCCCCTGACTTAATCATGTGACAACCTGTTCATTGCAACCGGGACTGTGATTCTCTCAGATGTCATGTCAGTTACCATTCACTTGTCATGTCAGTTACCGGAGTTTGCACCTCTTGATGACAACATAGTAAATTATCTCCTTAAAACAATTATGAATGCATCAACTTTTTTCATTTTACTTGTTAACTAACTGTTTTAAACTGCTCAAATGTTTACCAGTTCAGAAAATTCTGAGAGTTACCAATGTCACTTCAATTATTTGTGTTTTCTGATTCATGTCAGTTACCGGAAACATCTTCTTATCTGGAGACACGCTAAAATGTTTTTCCTGGATTTTTTTTTTTTTTTTGACATAGGTGTCCACTAACATGTATTCAACTTGAAATGTACTGTTATATGAGAATAAAAAAAAGAATTTGCTGAAACATGACTTGTTTTATTCAAAAAAGTGGTGTCCAAATGTCCTGTCAGTTACCGTGGAATTGCCCATCTATGATCTTCAGACTGATAAAATCTGAAGAAATCAAGCTGGAGACTTACTCTACACACATTTCATTTTTAAAGACTCAACAACTTCAAATTCCCGAAAGTACAGATTCGGTGTCCAAAAAGATCTATCACAGAAATGTAGATGACTAAAACTATTCAGAGGAAAAAGACCTAATAAAGGATAGGCCTTTATTTTAAATTTGTCTTTCAACTACATCTGAAAGCAGCTTACCGACCTTTTTTTTCTTCAAACAACATAGTGAAATACATGAAAGATTTTAGATACAATTCAATCCTTTGGGTGTCTAATAGCGCTTTCTGTCGAGGTGACTCCTTGACAAAAATGTGCTAAAGACAGCAAAACCGTTAACTGCACTAGTGGAAAATGCATATACAAAGAATTCATTGTACTAAAAATTTGAAAAAGTTGGACTATCACAAAATAACACTCACACGATTTCTTCATTCTTGTGTTAGAAGCTTTTCTTTTTCTTTTCGTTACTACATAATTATGTTAAATGATTTCTGTACAAATCACACCAATAGTATATCAGAAGACCTGCCTCTGCTCAAGTGACTACATTTGTCTAAATAGTATTTTACTAGAAACGAAATTCGAAACACATTGTACAAATTTGAAACACATTGTACAAATAATCTTTAGCAAAATCTTCACGTGCGCTGGTCTGCGATTTTGGAGCTCAGGCCTAGGCCACAATGCCCAAAATCACAGGCCAACAAAGGACAGACAGAAAGGAGGATAGACACAGATACCCATCATAGCCTCAGTAGGCAAAGGCTTTTAGGCCGAAGTCGGCCGCAGCGGGCCCGCGCATGAATGTGCGCGGGCCCACTGCGGCCGATTTCGGCCTAAAAGCCTTTAGCCTACTGGGAGATTAACAACCCCCTTGTGCGTGCAGCCAGCGGTACCGTTCACACTACCTGCGGCTCCAGACCCAAGGGAGCCGACTCTACCAATACCCATTTGTTGACCTCTCATTGAGAAGCACGGATGGGCCAGCAAAAGACATAGATCCTCATGAGCCCCCGCAGTTGCGGGGGCTCATGAGGATCTATGCCTCTTGCAGAAAGATGGTTCTCACTGAATAAGTGAAAAAGTCGGCGTGAAAACACTACACCATTCGTGTACGGTCCCCGAGTCTGGCCCTTACAGACGATACCATAATGTCCAAAATTACAGGACCCACACACATTTACTAATCTTACTATCGCTTTTTTGTTCAACCCTAAACTGAAAACACAGAATACATTTTTTTTTATACTTTCTACAAAACACAAAGTTGGCTAAACTGGTACATGTAGATTTCTACTACGACCAAACTCAATATGTACAGAAGGTTAAAAAAAAAAAAAAAAAAAAAAAAAAAAATCCAAACACATTTACACAACAATGTTCCAATTTGTACACATCAACACATTTCATAAGGTACACACATGCAACATAATCAAACAAGTAATGCGTCAAAAATACAAAATCCCTGATTAATTAGTCAATGATACAAACTTGGACAAACAATGATGACGAAGAACAGTTGAAGAAAAGTAATGCCGCGTTAACAAGCAAAGCCTACCCTGGCAAGGGAAACAATCACTGAAAAATCATGTCACATCTCGCGTTCGCCCCCTTGCGCAAGCAGCCACCCGCACTGTGAACAGCACCGGTGGCCACGTGCGCAAGAGGGTTAAAATTCATTCTGAAAGAAGAAACAACGAACCCTGGAACTGACGCCCTGGGCTCAGGAAGGGTCGAGGATGGTGAGAGGTGGGATAGGGTCTAGAGATTGGCAAACTACTCGACAAAAAAAAAAAAGTAACACAAAAATGTGCTGGTTTGTGATTTTGGACTTTACGGTCCAAAATCACAAACCAGCACACAAAAACTGGCACCTTGGACCTAAGGACCACCCAATCAAAGAAGTTGTGAGAAGGGGGTTCGGATGGGATTATCATAAGTGTTATTAGAATTATTTTTTTCAGTCACAAAGTCTTGTCAACTTCTACTTCTGAAACCAACAGCATGAAACCAATCAATACAGCTCAGGGGCAGTGTTTGATTACTTGTCGCCTGGATAGGCGGGAAACGAATGGGACACTACCCTTTATCAAGCACTATCCTTCAGGCGCCATGGTCATTCTGCCTACTGTGACTTGTACGTTGTGCTTAGCAGGCGATTCAAAACATGGGCAAGTTGGCTCCAGAAGTAAAAGTGCTGCGATCCCAATCAGGAAGCTGGAAAACGCGAGCTGTGGCAAAAACAGTTATCATGCACGCACACTGAACTTTTGCAAGCTATAAAAAGAAATTTTTCTATGGGATATGAGCAACAAATCTGATCTTGAGCCAAACCTAGCACATTTTTCCAGTCATTATGATACCAACTACGAACTAGAAACTCAATCAAGAAGTTGTACAGTAGCTAACCCCTTTGTGCGTGCAGCCACCAGAACTAACAAACCCATAAAGCCTTAATGGGCTACAACAGGATGCGCATCGACGGTGATAGTTCAAAGGTGATGTCAGAACAGCTTGGCACCTGTAGGCGCCAAGCTATTCTGACACCACCCTTGAACTATCAAGGTCGATCTGTCTTTTGAACTGTGACACAGAACCTCGAGGTTTATCAACAACGCTTGCTAATTTCATCCCCAGAATGTAATGAGTTAGCTGTATCGATGGTAGCGTGCACAACAGGGTTCAAGTGAGACCTTAACATTTCTCTTTTATTACCACCCATACAAAAAAATTCATTTGGTTTCTAGTACATACCGGAGAATATAAATCACCAACCCACATATTTAACTATGCACAAAAAAATCACAAATCTGCGTTTAACAAAAAACAAATCAAAGAAGAATAACAGAGTTTACTGAACATGATCTTGTGCAAATGTTATCAACACATTGCCAACAAAAACAAAGCCATCAGATCAACACTGTATGATAGAAAGCGCAAGAAAAGTCATGAACGAAATATTCAACAGCATGCTGTCATGGTAAGACAAAAGTTGCTAATGAGATGCCGGTACATTTTGAAAGAAGAGCAACAAATTTTAGACAACAATAACAAATTTCATTCAAATTTCTCTGCTAGGAAAGAAAACTAGAAAATGTGCTGAGAGGTATCATTTTGAAGGCTAGGAATACAAAGTCTATTTTACTAATAAAATGACGGTCGTCACGCAAATAACCCACAAAATCTTTTAGTCACAGGCAAGTGATCAACCCTACTTGTTCAAGGGTAGTGCCAGATTTGCTTGGCCCCTCAGGGGCCAAGCTAATCTGGCACTACCTTTGAACTATCATGATTGATCAATCTCCCTCAATGTGTATGAAATGCGTACCAGATAATGCATAAGGGTTAGGAAACTTAATGAGGAGTGTATTCATTTTAGCGCAACAATGAAGTGCTTGCGTCATCTTCAAATTCACACACAACAGAAGAAAAACAAGTTAACTGTAAACAAAGTTTGTAGAAAACAATTAACAGCGAACGTGTTCTTACAACCTGGCGAACTGAGAAGTACGTTTGTACATGTATGTATACGAATATATGTAAGTAGAACAGTATACATAGTGAGAAATATTGCCATTTTGTGTGTGATGAACAGACTGCCACTATGTATGATAAGAATGGGCCATTGCAAGTTTGGTGCAGAGTACAAATATTTAAATGTATGATTACCTGCAGGTCTGCCATTTTGGACTAAACTGCCTCAGGCCGTAAGATCAAAAATCGAAGGCCCACACACATTTTTTAACTGATGGTAAGTTAATGTATGCTGGATGTGTATATAGTATATAGTAATGTAACATGAACAAATGTGATTGAGAAGCTATGATGGCTAATGGGAGCAGTTACTGTAAGTTTCTGGTACAAACTCTTCTGTTCAAATTTTAACAGTGAAACTGCAAACACTTGTTTATCTGAAAATGGTTAATTCAAAAAGAATTTGTAAGCATTTAGGGATTCAAAAGACAGGAATAAAGAGTTTGAGAATTTACGAGGATAAATTTACGAGGATAAAATGATATTCAATGCTTCTCTGAAAAAGTCTCAATAGTGACAGCATAAAAAAAAACACTTTTTGTGGGGTGACCATTTATACTATCATAAACAGTTTAACCGCTTGCATGTGTAGCCACCAGTACTCTGATGGATGCATGCTGAAAAGGGTTAATAATAAAAACAAAAGATATTTCATATTCACACTGGATGTCACCCTCGATTCACTACAGTGAATCGAGGGGGACAAACAGTGTTTTACATATAGACCGCACGACGCCAATTTTTTTTTTCCATCACAACCTCAGAGCTGCGTAGTTTCACATGAAATGGAAAGTTTAACTTCAGTCACTACCAAAATTGTGCAAGCTATTCATAGTGACCGTGCAAAAGTAATGCCTGACAAGTTTAGTGCCCAAAGCAGACAGGTTAAAAAGTAATACGTGACCCACAAAGGAAAATTATTGACAGAATTACTGCATAAACTACAAAAATGCAACTTTTACTGAGAAAAAGTCTGACAGAATTTCCATCTAAACCACAAAAATGGCAAATGAAATTCTAATAGCGAAAAGCCTGACAGAGTAGTGTATCGACACACTGAAGCAGGCTGCCTCCGGTACTGTTGACAGTACGGGTGGTTGTCTGCATAAAGGGGTTAATCGTAAGTTACAGGAGTAGATTAACAATGGCAGTGTTGTTAAGTGTTTTTGTCAACTAGCGCTGTACATCAGAAAAACAAACGCGTTTACAAACCAAAAATTGTTCACTATTTACACTCGAAGTTTTCCACTATGATAGCACAAATTTGTTGTGTGCTGGTCATCTTCACTGGCATTTTGTCGACTACAGTGCAACACACAAGAATGACGTCAAAATATACATAAAAAGAGACGCATTTGTAAGAAATGGAAAATCACATAATATACACAGTATCTGCCAGTTACATATTTACAACCAGAACAGTTGATCAGATCATCAAAACCACAGCAACTGATTGTACCAGTTAACTCAGTCAGCGCGAAGACCCTGGGGCCAGTTGCATGAGCGAGCTTAGTCCTGCTATAGCGGCGCATCTTGCCAAGTGGTTGGTGCAGGACTAAGTTCGCTCATGCAACTGGCCCCGGGTTTCTTGGATTTGGGAGGTGTCATAAATCAGCCACACATCAGTCGCAGGTCACTGGTCAACATCAGCCACGCCAGTTCAAGAGTAGTGGGTAGTGCTTGATAATTAGGCACTACCTCAGATTTATGATGGTCAGCCAATCTTTTATTGTAGTTTTTTTTTAATTTTTAGTTTAATACATATCTACATTACTCCATGCCGACACCCTACATGAAATGTCCCATGAAATTTCAAGGGTAGGGCCACATTACCTTGGTGCCCTCCCAGGTGCCAAGCAAATCTGGCACTACCCTTGAACTACCATAGTCCAATCTACTCCTGTAACTGCAACACCTCCCATATCTTGAAAACTCGGCCTTTCCACTGAAAGAGTAAACGTAGCAAAATGGTCTATTATTTGTACAATTTTTAACAAGAAAAAAGAGATACCCTCAAAGCTTTAGATTAGAACATTACAAAGCTACTGACCCTTTGGCTGTCAGCAGCGGTTTTCATCGCGATGATTCATTGCAGGAATCATCGCTACAAAAACCGCTACCGACAGCCCAACGGTTAATATTCTCAGACAGGTACGCAAACAACAGCAGCAAATTAGCAAAAAGAACGCTTAACTCATTCGAGACGTGCCACCTCCAGATACGCGGCTTAAAGCTGTGTATCCGGAGGCGGCATGTCTCGAATGAGTTATCCCCCATGTGTGTGCAGTCGCTGGTACTATAAACAGTACCAGTGGCTACATACACAAGGGGGTTACAAAACACTGACCATACATTGTACACAGTACACCACAAAAAATGTATGGAACTGGAAGCATGAAACGTCTATGCAGGTATGTTACTAGATAGCGTACATATTACAAGTTATGTGTGATGATTTAGCCCAGATGAGACCTGACCGAAAGATAATCCCCGTGTGCATGCAGCTCTCAGTACTGCAAATAGTATTGGGAGCTCCACGCACCAGAGCCTCAATACTGGCCGATATTACTAGAGATGTTTAAAAATTTGTACATTGGAGGATAATTTGAAGTGCTTGACACAGTAGAACTTGTTTTGAGCTCCCCCCCCCCTCTTTTTATTTTGGCAAAAAGGGGGGTCTTAAAAGCCCGGTGCCCTCTTCTGAAATCAACTCTACAAACATATATGGTGTCTGAACACATTTTCAAGATCAGCTCGACATGACAGAGAGCAAACTCAATTTTCTGAACACACAGTTTCTAAATGAACGAAGCGCATGGTTGACAGTGTGACCAGCTGAAATGACTGAAAACGGCCCAAGACACGCCCCATGAACCTGCAAGAGACATAAATTCTCATGAGCCCCTGCGGATGCAGGGGCTCATGAGAATTTATATCTCTTGCAGATGAAAACAGGACTGTTCTCTGTCTGAACCCAAAAGCTGAAAAGCTTTCTGGGAGTTTAAATAAAAGCCGAGTCAAGTCTCCAGAATTGAAGACTGTCACCCATGGAAGTGATGTGAGCAGCAGATTTTCTAGCATTTCCTTGCACTACAAGGTGGAAGCATACAGAATGACAAACAATGTTCGCAAATGCAAAGCAGTTGCCTGCTGCTTGAAACTAGTACGATCAAAGGAAGAGCGCTGTTCTGCCAAGCTGTGACAACAGTAACAGAATTGTATTCTTACATAGGGAAAAAAAGCAATAAAGGGCCGCATAGTTTGCAGGTTGGCTTTTAAATGTGCGTGTTGGAAGCATTACCTACGGACAAAGGAATACATCAGTTCTGAAATGCTTTAAACAAAATTTGCATTGGAAGCATCAGACACAAAAGCTGCGTGTGCAACAGGTGTAGCTTTAGGCGGCACTACTCACGAGCCATTTACACAACAACCTCTCTTCCTGAATCACAACAGCCACTCCACTGTGATCTGGCAAAAGCCATTGAGTCTATTTTTGAGAAAAGCAGAATTTTCGTTGAAAACGAAAATCCTGCTTTTCTCAAAAAGAGACTCAATGGCTATTGCCAATCTCGACAGCACTAATTTTGTCCACATCACTGAAACTGATCATCTCAAACCCTTGTCCAACTGAAACACACAGAGTTATATGTACACTGGGCCAGCAAGAGATGTAAATCCTCATGAGCCCCTGCAGACTGCGTGGCTTCTGAGGATTTGCATCTTTTGTAGGTGAATGTGTTCGATGAACAAGCGTACAAGGAGGCAAGTTGATGAGCGAACACTGAACAAAGAAAAAAACATCCACAGTAAAATGACAAGTGAACACTGTACCGAAGACGAAAGAGCGAACATACGTAGAGAAACGTAATACGTGAACACCTAACAAACGACAAAAACACATCAAATGAGAGTTGCACAGTCAAAAAATTGAAACATTTCCTCATCTTGTGTACGTTTTTTTTTTTTGTCAGTGCATGAAATTATTTGCAACCAAACTGTCCTCCCTGACTGCATGAGATTCCATCTGCCATTGAATATTTTGCTTTCGAAACATACCCAACCGTACTAGTTGAACATTCCCTCTACCCTGCTACCATTCCCCCTAAAGTATTACTCAACTTTAACCCTTCGACTGTCAGTAGCGATTTTTGTGAAGGCGATTCCTGACTTGGCCCTTTGGTGTCGGTAGTGCTTGTCGAGCTAATTCCTGCTACCAACAGCCAAAGGGTTCCTCAGCCCCTGCCGCTGGATGACAATTGTGTTTCTGAAGTCTCTGCTCTTTCAACGACCTCAAGTCACAGCCACCAAAGGAACACAGTTACAAATTTGGTCTCAGCAAGAGGCACAGATCCTCATGAACCCCTGCGACTGCGGGGGCTCATGAGGATCTATGCCTCTTGCAGATGGGTGATGTTCAGTTTTCTATGGCAGTGGAGGGGTAATGTTTAACAGATGCAAGATGGCTCCGAAAATAATAACAGAGCCTGCTGATGCACTGCAAATCCCAAGTGATTGAAAACTTTACTTCCGATATTCCACCTTCTCCTAGCTTGCTTTTCGATAGTTAACGTGGATGCCTTACTGGAGCAGAAATCATGGCAGCAAGCAGCTAGTTGGCGGCGCACCTGGTGCTTGTTTCGACTGACTGAAAAATTCTCGACTGCTGCGAGGCGCACCTGGTGCTTGTTTCGACTGACTGAAAAATTCTCGACTGCTGCGAGGGAAGACAACATACGGTCTGCGCGAGTTCCTCCAAGCAACTCCAAACACAGAACGGCAATCACATTCGCCGTTCACCCAACGAGCTGCACTTTGTATTCCTTTGCTAATACAGGACCACTGTGTTACACCTCGAACGCCTTTTGAGCCTTGTTTCAGGTACTCGAATAGCATTCAATGTCATACAACTGCCCTAATCTGAAAACGGGCACAAGTCCATTTTTGGGCTGAAAAGTGAGATTTCATCATATTACGAAGACAATCTGGTTTTTCTGAAAAACGAGCTTGCGTTTATTAACCTATTACATCGTGAGGCTGATTTTGTCAAATCTGCTTACTGTCCTATGAAGGCTGAATTACAGATTAGGAGATAGATCAACTGTTTTAGTTTAAGGGTGGTGCCAGAATAGCTTGGCGCCTCAGGCGCCAAGCTTTTCTGGCACCACCCTTGAACTATCAGTCAAATTTATTTCAAGAAGTGGGTGTATCAAACTGATAAGGGTTATGGCAGAAAACAGAGTCTTTGCTGTCGGGTCACCTAGCCCTATCGCTTAAAGCACTGTAACTTAGTGTAAGACTGCATGACTGAAGGCTCAAGAGCTGCGCTGACGATTGAAACTGTCAGTAGATTCCTCCAACAGCGCCTCCATCTGCAAGAGGCACACATTTCATGAGCCCTTGCAACTGCAGGGGCTCATGAGAATCTGTGCCTCTTGCTCGCCCCGATCAGGGTTAGCTGTTCCTCAAAATAAGGCAGTAACAAAACGGCGGACATTCTGAGCTACTGGCCGAGGGTGTGAACAATAAGGCTAGGCAACTCTGATCCACACAAAGTGCATGCCGTCAACGATGTCAGCGTGGTCAAAATGCGCGCCACCTATTAATAGAACTGACAATGCCTTGTCTTCAGTCATGTCTCCTCCAAAAGGCAAGTTGAAACCATCGATTCCACAACACCACAGACCTTATATATAAATCATATACGGTCTTTGATCACATACACTACAAAAGTAGTTAGCCAGGGAGGGGTGATTTTTTTAAATGCCGCCTCTTCAGTCAAGTCTCATCGATTTAATCGTACACATTTCTGAGGGCATCTTGAAGTTTTTCAGAAAAGTGATCAAAGCACAAAGCTTCTCTACGGATTCTGTTCTTAGCTTGCCTGTTCTTGACAAAGCGATTCTAGCATGTACTGGCTACTTTTTTTCTCTCCTCGTAATGGCCTTAATTTCAAGCAATGGCAGGATTCAGTCCAGTCTCCTAGGTGTCCAGGAACCGCATAAGATTTTCATAAAACGCACTGTGAGAGTATGGTCACTATGAGCTGTCAAATCTCCGATCTCATGGTCCCTCGTTCCAACTGCTACCGTCTGCAAGAGACATAGATTCTCATGAGCCCCTGCAGCCGCAGGGGCTCATGAGAATCTATGTCTCTTGCAGGGGCCTCATAAGCATCCATGTTTCTTGCGGAAGAAGTTCAGCTCAGGCTGAAGGTGCTATATTGGGTCCAAGCCGTGGGGGCTCACGAGAACCTGTCTTCTGTAGACGCAGATCGGCTCAAGCTGATGATGCTATTTAGGGTCAAACCTCGAACAACGCTCCCCCAGCTAGTCACGTCTCGTAGTCATGCAAAAAAGTGTTCAGGAAGTCGAAAGATGGCCGCGAGTGCGCGTTAGTCTGCCATGAACTGAGGATGACGTCATACACTTCAGGCGGACATATTTCTGGCCGCGGCATGCGGTACCCACTCTGCACACTCTCAAAGGCTTCCTTGCTGGGCATGCCTAAAATAAACGAGAACAGAGGATTATTAAGGTCTATGCTACACAGCCATACACCCAAGGATGCAAGCAGAAACGTCCACAGATTGGCAAAACGTCTTTGTTTAGAACAGAAACAACATGCTCACATTTAACTCATTTGCAGCCAGCCGCATCTGGATGCGTGGCATATGCCGCGCATCCAGATGCAGCTGGCCACAAATGAGTTAACATGTATGTATGCACTAGCAAACTGAACGTAAACTGTAGATTCATAAGGTGCAAAAAGGCAAACTGAGCTGCATGTACTGAAGTTGTGGATATCTGAATTGTGTTATTTAATCCATTTAACACCACAGCAGCATTTCCCAAATTTTGGAGGTGTCATCTAACAATTACAAACCTGACACAGGACATGGATCGACCATGATAATTCCCTTGAATTATCATGGCCAATCCATCTCCTGCTGTGGGGCGTTGGGGTTAATTGAGTAAACGCTCACCTTCATATGGTTCCTTGCCGTACGTGAAGATCTCCATAAGAACCACACCAAATGACCAGACGTCAGCCTTTGTGCTGTGTTTGTTGTATGACAGCACTTCTGGTGCCATCCATTTGATTGCCATCTTCAGACCTGGACACAAAAAGAATTTTGTATGAATTAGGTGTGAGGGATTAACGCCTTGAGAGAAAAATTAATTTTTCTCTAAAATGTATTTTTTTCGAAAAATACTTACCGATGACATTACCAATTGGAACCTTCGCTTAACTCATCAATTTTAGCCCAAAAACTTACGGTGTCCCTCCTCACAGAGGAGGCAATCACTGGGGTGCTGCTACCAGGACACCCCGAGTGGCCTCCCCTACTACCGTATCCGGTGGCGCACTCACCCTTTCCCGCCAGTGACCGAGCCTTAGCTGTTAGCACCACTGTGGCAAGCGGGGTAGGAGGGAGGGACCTCTGAGTAATGTCATCGGTAAGTATTTTTCAAAAAAAAAAAACATTTTAGAGAAAAATTAATTTATTTTCTCAAAATCATTACCGATGACATTACTAATTGGAAGAATTGCGAATAGGAGGCAGGTGCCGCAAGTTTGGAACCCCTCCCATTGCCCACACAGAGCGCGTACTATCGAGGCCCCTCCCTATGCGCCCACTCACGACAATTTTAGCTAGGCGAACCTAGGGAGTGCTGCACCGCCGAGATGTCCCCCACAAGCCAAGATAGGTGCGCTGGCCAGATAGGTCTCTTAGGTAGAAGCGGGCGAAGGTAGACTCGGCCCACCAAACCACAGCTGCCACCATGTCCCTCACTGCACAGTTATAGTCAAAAGCAGTACTCGCTGCCACTGCTCGGACTCCATGAGCCCGGATGCGCATCGTTTTCGCTTGTTCTGGGGCGAGCTCTTTATACACCGAACGGATCACCCAAAGTATCCAGGCCGAGATAGTTTGTGCCGAAATGTCTCGGTTGCCTGAAGCCAAAGGCAGGAAAGGTGTGATATCCCTCTCTGCACAGTTCGGCCATCTTTTCTTTTGCGACGCTCGCTCCTTGGACTTCATGAGCCTGGGTGAGCATCGTGTGGCTTGCTCTGGGGCTAGCTCTTGTACGCCGGCTGAATCAACCAGCGTAGCCCGTACAAGATTGTTTGTGCCGAAATGTGTCGTCTGCCCGGAGCCAAGGGCAGGAAAAGGCGTGAACGCCCTTGTCTTTGTGGCTTAGTTCTGCGCAGATACACTTTAACTCTAGACTTCCCATACAGTTTTCTCTATATCAGCTCTGTATTCCCAGAAGATTTCTTACATTTTGGTAGTTTTTGGGTAAGTTTGTGAAAACAGACCTTGTGACCTAACTATTGATGTGACTGAGACTAAACTTGGCAGTTATCAAGAAAAAACTTACAGATACACACTGAACTTACTTTGAATCAGATTTACCTGCCTGAAGATGAAATTTGATTAATTCAATTGAACACAGTGTCACTCCACTCATCGTCGGAAAGAAGTTCATCATTTACACTCAAAGTCAAATAAAAACGCTCTTTATTCGACAGGTCACTCGTGTGCACACCGCTAACACCTGACACTTCAACATCGCTTCGATTCTCACAAAGTCCTAGATCTCTGTCACAGATAAGTTTATCAAATAAGTCACCAAACTCTTCATCGCTATCGGAGTGCATGGTCGTCATGATGCTTCAAAAACTCGCACCAAAAAGTCACATAAAAATCGACAAAAACGTTCACAATTCAACCCACGAGTCAAGATTTGCAGTAGAAAACAACCCTAGACCTTTCTGGAAGTGACTTTATATGCTCTCTATGCACAGGAGAGAATGGCACGACGGACTCTGGCAAGTCATGAGATCGTTCAACATAGAGGAGGGACTGATCCAAATGATAGAAGCGCTTTACAAGAACGCCTGCAGCGCGGTTCTACTTAACAATCAGTCAGGCGAGTTCTTCAGGACGACGATCGGTGTCCGTCAAGGATGCCTGCTCTCTCCTGTCCTTTTCAACATATTCCTGGAGAAGATCATGCAGGAAACCCTCCACGACCACCATACTTCAATCTCTATTGGTGGCAGATCCCTGTGCAATCTTCGATTCGCAGACGACATTGACCTCATGGCAGGCAGCAATAGTGAGCTCCAAAACCTGACAGACAAACTTTCAAGTAGCGCAGGGTCTTATGGCATGGAGATCAGTACGGATAAAAGCAAAGTGATGATCAACACCACAAGCGACAGCAGCAGCAACATTCACATGAATGGCCAAAAGCTAGAAGAGGTCAATAGCTTCAAGTACTTGGGAGCCACCCTGTCCAAAGACGGTAGTTGCATAGCAGAGATCCGTATCAGGATAGGTACAGCAACATCCGCAATGGCCAGGCTGGACAGGATATGGCGAAGTAACTCCATCAGCTTCACCATCAAGTACAGGCTTTACAAGTCCCTCATAGTGTCTATTCTACTCTACGGCTGTGAGACTTGGACACTGCTTGCAGACTCAGAAAAGAAAATCCAGGCCTTTGAGAACAAGTGCCTGAGGAAGTTGCTCCGCATCTCGTACCGTGAGCACAAGACCAACGAATATGTACGGAGCATCGTCACTTCCCTGGTGGGCCCACATGAACCCCTTCTGGCAACCGTAAAACGGCGCAAGCTTGCTTGGTTTGGCCACGTGACCCGACACAACACCTTGTCCAAGACTATCCTCCAAGGCACTCTCGAAGGAAGTCGTCGGCGAGGTCGTCAGAGAAAGAGTTGGGTCGCAAACATAAAAGAATGGACCGAACTCGAGATGTCAGACTTGCTTGCCACCGCCCAAAATAGAACTCAGTGGAGAGCACTGTCTGTTGCTGCTGCCTTTCAGTCCCCCCAACGCCCAGTTCGGGCAAGGGACTGATGATGATGATGATGATGCACAGAAGAGCTCTCGCTTCCTGTGAGATCACTTTCTATTTTGGTCACAAAACCAAGTGGTCTCAAGTGGTACGGGAATACATGACACGAGCGGAATGGCGCGGTTTGGGACATTAAGAGTTAAGAGCCCTGACAGGGTCCTGTAGGCGCGAGTCCTGTGGCTGATCCGGTGCCCCGAGATGCCGGACTGTTACGACTTGTGAGGCCGACGTAGGAACTCAATTCTTAGCCAAGAAGGTAGGGTTCTTCAGCAGCTGTACCGATCCATCGGTGCTGCGTAGGAGACAGTGGGATGTACCGAAAAGGCATGGATCTCGCTAACCGCGAGGCTGTGGCAAGTGCAAGTAGAGAACAGGTCTTCCTGGTAAGATCTCCCAACCGTGCTAAAGGTAGAGGCTCGAACTCTTGGAGTTGAGCTAGGTGAGCACCCAACACAGATCCCCGCGTGGAACCAACGTGCGTGAGGTCAGGCGTTGTAGATCAAAATGGATCATCAGATCTGCCAAGTCTTTGCACGCTCCCGGATCTGGCCGTCCCAGGTCTCTGTGCGTGTCTGCCCCCATAGCCTGATTACCCCGGATGGTGATGGGAGCCAATTCTGTCTGAAGAAAAGCCACAGGAAAAACTCGGCCAACTGCTTTCCCTGGTTAAGGTTAGGTGCATGGGGGAAGTCGCTCCGCGGCACACCAGGACTGGAGAACGTGCCACTTTCCTCGTAGACATTACGAGTTGAGACCCTTCCAGCTGCAGAGGTTGCTTCCACTGCAGCACCCGGAAAGCCTCTAGCGAAGACAATCTCCAACCGTGTAACAGTCGCTCCGGGCACATGTGGAACAGCTGCTGCCTTGGCTGCTTGAGCATCGGACTCGGCGTGGAAGGAACCAGAGGTAGCAGTCCCTGCGTTTCTAAGTGCTCTTAGGTACTAGCACTGTGCGTATGCCAGGAGTCCCACCCACAGGATGGAGAGCGCTTCTATGGCCCAGGCTAGTGGATCCGAAACGGGGGAGACGAAAAGAGGAAGCTTGTTTACTCTCGTCGCGAAAAGATCGATCATCGGCTTCTCCCAACGCACGCAGAGTAGCTGGAAGATATCTGGCCTTAGCAAACACTCCATGTGTAACATCTAGCCTCGATGAGAGATGGGGTCCGCGAGAACAAGGTGTCCCGGAAGGTGTCGCGCCCCTTGGTTCTGAAAGTAGGCTACGACTGTCGAGTAGTCAGCGAGTAACCGCACCTCCCTTTGTGCGTCGATCTTCCCAATGATGAGAGCTAGCCACACCTCCTTCATCTACAGCCAGTAGATGAGTCTGCCTGTCTGTTCTCCTGTCCAGCTGCCCGAGATCGCGGCAAAATGCGGTAGCAGGTGGGCCCCCCAGTCTGAGCGGCTCGTGTCCGTGCTGATAGCTACTTAAGAGGAGGGGAGAAGAGGGGTATCCCCGACGCCAGCCAGGTAATGTCCGACCAAGTCGCCGATGAGACTGTGCTAACACCGTCACAGGTACCAAGGCCACTACATCGCCCGAGGAGGGGCGCCAGTGTAGAAGCAGATGAAGCTGAATCGTCCTCGCATAGTGTGTGCCTAGGGACGAAGAGCCATTGCCGCGCTAAGCATGCCTAACAGATGAAGCCAGGCCCTGGCCAGGAGAGCTTCTGCGTGAAAGGCTCCGAGTGACGCTTCCATAAAAGTCTGAATCCGTCCGCCTGACAGTCCTCCTCAATGGAAGTTGGTCAAGCATCCCATATCCAAGGGGACAAATTGGCGTGACGGAACCAACTCGGACTTGCCTCCGTTGACTAGGAAGCCTAGGTGATGGAGTAGAGCCAGCAGGGCATCTCCATCAGTTTCCGAAACGTTCATCGTGTGATTCCGTAACCGACGGTCGTCCAGCTAGTTGGACGTCAGACTGAAAGCAGCTTGTCGGAATCCTGCCAACACACTGTTCACAACCTGGTGAAGACCCACAGACAGAGGTCTGTCCGAAAGGTAGAGCCCGAAACTGGTAACTATCCCGCGCCGGTAATGCCGCGAAGCTGGCATGCAGAAACGCGTCCGCTAGGTCACGGCTCCTTTTCCTACTGCGCCGTCCTGAGGATGCACCGCTGCCCTCAGCGCTCAGGCTGTCTCCATCCTGCAAAGCGGTCCGAAGAACTTGTTTAGCGCCGACACATCAAAGATCCATCGCCAAAACCCTCCGGCTCGGGGACGAGAAGAGTCAACCGTAGCATGCCGTGAAGTCGGGACGCAAACCACCTCTGTGGGCATCTTCTGTAAAAGGTCGTAACCTCACCCTGTCGCCATGTCCCGTCCTACCGATGCTCGCGTCCACACCAACGCTTGACTAACGGCTGTGTCGCCATCTCCAGTAATCTTTATCTGTCTGTCTTTTCCTCTTCTTTTATCTTCTTCCTCTTTATTCTTATCTTCTCTTTCTTTCATCTCGTTCACTCAGAGAGAGGCGGGCCAAGGAAGTCATCTTGTCTAATCCTCGTGTCAGAGCACGCTGGCTGAGCCCTGCCCATAGCCAGGCATCCTAGTCCACCGCCAAGAGGTTACAGGACCAACTAGGAGAGAGACGCATACTGCCGCTGTTGCATTTTTTCTTTCTTTATCACTGCCGCCCTCAGCGGAAAGAAGACCATCGCCGACACAAGAGAAGTCGGACACTCAACCTCCTCTCCCAGCACTGATAATGAGTCCTCCGCAGGTAGACTGCGCGCCTCCTCGTCATCCGCGGCGCGCTGAGATGTGGCCGTCGCTCCCGGTCCTAGTACCGAGCGAAGAAGAAGAAGAAGAAGATGGTCCGCGATCCCCTTGCGCGGGCTGCGTCGGTGTCAACGGGATGCCGCCTCCGTCCATCGGCTGTCATCCTAGTGGTCCCGGCACTGACATCAAATCTGCATCTCCGCGTAAGAGCGGTCACCGCCAGTCCGTCCGACGATCTGCTGCAGTTACCCGTGCGGCTGCGTCGGTGTCCCCGTCAGACTGCGTGCCTCCTCGTCATCCGCCGTTCGCTGAGAAAAAGTTTGTCTCAGTGTCAACGGGATGCCGCCTCCGTACATCGGTCGTCATCCTGACGTCGAAGCTGCATCTCCACGTAAGAGAGGTCCCCATCAGTCCGTCCGGCGATCTGCTGCGGTTTGCTCGTGCGGTTGCGTCAGTGTCCTCGTCAGACTGCGCGCCTCGTCATCCGCCGTGCGCTGAGATGTGGTTGCCTCGGTGTCAATGGGATGCTGCCTCTATCCATCGGTCGTCATTCGAGTGGTCCCGCCACTGACGTCAAAGCTGCGTCTCCACGTAAGTGCCGTCCCTGCCAAACCGGCTCAACGATCTGGTGTGGTTCGCCGTCGGCTGAGTCGCTGTCCCCGTAAAGGCGCCTCCGTCCAAGGATGTCTGAGAACCCGGTGCTTACGTCGCACTGCGCCGGTGCTGCTGCGTGATCCCTGCCAGACTGGTCCCAAGGTCTGATGCTCCTAGCTGGAGTCTCTGAAGCCCGGTGTCTAGACGAGGTTCGTGCCGCGCCACGCTGGAACTTATCCGCTGGTCCAGCAAAGAGCATAGGGAAGATGAGACATCATCACGAGAAAGGAAACTGCCGTGCGCCGTCCCGCTGTCGTCGAACCTGCGTCTCCTGAGTAGAGCGACGGCTGCCCAACCGGTCCGAGGATCTGCTGCACCTAGCTGGAAACTCTGAAGCCCATTGCCGCGGCGAAGTCTGTTGGCGCGAGACGCTTGAACTAGTCCTCCGATCCGACGATGAAGAGCGAGAAGCCGAGACGTCAACATGATTACGGTCTTTGCCACGTGTAGACTCCACATGCTGTGACCGTTCGTTCGATCTTTGCTTCGGGGGTCCGCCATCTATTAGAACTCTCCATATGATGGCACGCCTTTACCATAGCTGACACTTAGTTCGCTTCAGGCTGCCAGTGAGATAAGGCGCGGCGAGGTTAAATTCCACTCTCGCACGCTCATTCTATTTATATCACACTTGCTACTGCATCGTTCAAAAGTTGAAATTCTCACCTACACACTGATACTAAACATGACAACATTACGACTTGCACTTGTGAGCAGGTTATGGTGACAATAAAGAGAACGAGAATTTGTTTATTTACGAGAACGAGAATTTGTTGTCAAATTGACAAAGTTCCCACAGCCATAACACAAAGATGCCACTTTTCCCAATGAAACACACTTGCATGCATAAGGGTCAGCATGCCTACAGTAAGTATCACTTACCGGATTTTGGTTCCATGGTGGGGGACGGAAGCAGGAGGGTGATTAATGAGGTCACTGACAGGTGTCGATAGACAAGTTCCAGACATCCACCTTGGTGTACAGTCTCGGAATTGGGGAAAGAGAGGGCTTAGTTACACTGATACTATTGAGATAGTCACCTTGTAAATGTACTTTTGATTTAACTTTTGCTCATGATGGAGTCTGATGAAAAGAATATATAGTCTGTGTATACACAGGTGTGTTCCACGCACTGAGAGAAAATGCACTGTGCAGAATATGTGGCAAGAGATCACAAAAGAAATACACGGATAAAAAGTCATTTCTTTGTATCAATTATGAACACTTAATCCACAAGTGTTATGGAATTAATATCCAGAAAGACAAAGACTTGATGCACTCCAAAACAATGTGTAGTAGTTGCTATAGTCGGATGAAACAGATACTCAGACTCGACTGAAGCACGTGTGTCCGAGGAGACAACGCGAAATGTGGCATCTGATATTGCCTCATCACAACACATTTGGACCATGTTCGATCCAAATACGAGTGTTGAAGAATGTGTCGCTTGTGTTTACTTCATGCAGTTAGGTAAAGGAGGACGACCAGTGAAGCAGGGTTTGCATGGGAAGAAACGATCCTTTTGATCCGCGGAATGTGACACTCATAACACTGACACTAATAACAGCACTAATGAAGGTGATAGTCGTATACAAGTTTTCATTCCACTGATGTCTACTCCCCGTAAAACGCCATGCACAGTCGATGCTCAAACGTCGCCGTTACAAAGAGTATGGACCCCACCTCCACCAGCAAAGCGGACTCATGAAATAGCCATTTCAACCATTGAAAAAACGGGTGTCGATATAGCCACATCTCCACATATAAAATGACCCAGCCTTCGACCTGTCCAGGAACTGCAGATGCCACTGACAAAGGAGGAAGAAAAATATCAGACGGCACTAAACTGCACAATGCTTAATGAATCAGCTGATGCCACAATTCGTTGCAAGACTGGAGGACAGCCTTTGTATTTTATGCACATACCAAAACCAAGAAAACCAACAACAGTGGCATCATCAGTCGTAATACAAAGAAGGTTGAAGAAAAACAGATACGTGTATTTCTGTTTGGAGATTATGATTTTCTCATCAAACTCTTTGGTCTTTCAGGAGCACAAGGGGTCCACCTTTGTCTCTGGTGCACAGCTTCGAAAAGTCAGCCACGAAGAGCTCCACATGAGCGAGTACAAGTGAAACAGAGAACTCTTAACAACATCAAGAGGGATTAAAGGCGATACATTCATGCAGGAGGAGACAAAAAGAAAGCCAAGGGTTACAACAATGTTGTACATGAACCAATCTGCACCACCATACCTCCATCTTCTGCTAGGTATAGTAAAAAAAACATCATTCCCTCCTAGAGCAAGAATGCCACGAACTTGATAAAGCCATTGCTGAAAGACTGGCCGAGGGAAAGGAGGCACATGATAGAAACACACCTTTTGAAAAGTACATTTCAGAAGTAAGAGTCCTCAAAGAACTGGAAAAAAGAAAACAGCTGACCGAGGGTATTGCAGTGTTGAGCGACAAGAGACACAATGAGAGTGCGAAGCATTTTGATGAATGACGTGAGCAGAAGATGCAGCGGGTAGCAGAATTTGAGGACAAAATAGAAGCTCTGAGAGAAGAGACAAAGTTGCCATTTCTGTGCGGGCCTGTCACTTCTGGCCTTGACGAAGCACTAAAGAGGAATAAGATATTCATGCAAGCATACCATGGCCGTTCGTTTGTTGGCAACCACTGCCACTGTTGCTTGAAGTATGATGTGCTGACTGATGTTGGTGACAGTGTCATCAGCAATACCATGAAGCTGAAAGTGACAGATGATCCTAAACTTCATGCAGCAGCGCACGACATATCCTTAAAGTTCCGAATTCTGAACGACCTTTACTCACAAGTTCATGCTAATGTTTCTCACAAAATCCTGGTGAAGAGCAAGAATGAATCAATGCAAGACATCAATGACAAAATTGCAAACTACAAGTGTTTTTTTCGAAGTACTTTTCCAGCCAGTAGTATCATTCCAAAACAACATATCCTGGAATGTCACTGCGTTGACTTTATGACTAAGTGGGGATTTGGTTTGGCGCTTCATGGTGAGCAGGGAGGTGAAGAGAGTCACGCTACCATTAACATTCTAAAGAACAGGACATATGGCACCAACCCTCTTCACCATCTTTTTTAGCATGATGTTGAAGCAGGCCACAGTGGACCTCGATGATGACGATGCAGTGTACATCAGGTATCGTCTCGATGGCAGCCTGTTCAACCTCAGACGACTGCAGGCCCAAATGAAAACCCTAGACCAACTGATTCGTGAGCTGCTTTTTGCTGATGATGCTGCCCTTGTTGCACACTCAGAGAGAGCCCTACAGCGCATCACGTCTTGCTTCGCAGATGCTGCCCAGCTCTTTGGACTCGAGGTCAGTCTGAAAAAGACAGAGGTCCTCCATCAGCCGGCACCCAAGACAGTGTATCGCCCTCCTCACATCACCATTGGCGAGTCTGAACTAAAGTCAGTGCACCAGTTTACCTACCTTGGCTGCATTATCACGTCGGACGCCAAGCTGGACAAAGAGCTTGACAGCAGGCTGGCAAAAGCGAACAGCGCTTTCGGGCGACTTTTCAAGCGGGTGTGGCTCAATCAACAGCTGAAAACAGGCACCAAGATCAGCGTGTACAGAGCTGTGGTCCTCACCACCCTGCTGTATGGTTCCCTGCTGTATGGTTCCGAGTCCTGGGCCCTCTACCGCAGCCAACTACGACTCCTCGAACGCTTCCACCAGCGCTGCCTGCGTACCATCCTGGGCATTTACTGGAGTGACTATGTCACCAACGTCGAGGTCCTTGAACAGGCTGAAACTGTGAGCATCGAGGCTTTGCTGCTGCGGACACAGCTCCGCTGGGCGGGGCATGTCTCCAGGATGGAGGATCACCGCCTACCAAAGATCACCCTGTTCGGCGAGCTTGCTACTGGACACCGTGACAGAGGGGCACCAAAGAAGAGATACAAAGACTGTCTCAAGAAGTCACTTAGTGCCTGCCAAATCGCCCACCACCAGCGGCCTTCGCTTGCTGCGGACCGTGACACCTGGCGCTCCACCATTTACAAGGCAGCTGTCTCCTTTGAGGACTCTCACAGAGCTAGCCTTAAGGACAAGCGGCTCAGGAGAAAAAACAGAGATGCCGCAGCTCAGAACCCTGGCCATACCTTCCCCTGCAGCCACTGCGGTCGAACCTGCCTGTCTCGGATTGGCCTCCGCAGCCACGAACAAGCCTGCAGACGTCGTGGGCAACTCCTATAAAATCTTCGTTCGCGAAGTCAAGCCAAGAGATGGCTTGCAAACAGAGGAGGAAAAACTCAGACTGCTCATGACCGAGCACATGACACTTGTGTCGCCTGTCCTCCACTCCGTCATTCCTCCAGTAGTCAAACAGAAAAAAAATTCTCGCATAGACGGCATCGGTCTTGTGTATCTGTGAACAGAAACTCAGTATTCGGTTCTTATGTCTAATGTGTCAGAAAATGTGTTAAACCTCAAGGTACGTTTAAAAACACTGTTGAATATTGTGACCTGTGATGGACTAATCGGATTTCGGGATGGCAATAGCAGTCTGTGGAGTACCGAGACTGCGGGCGAGAAATGCCTGAACAAGCGACTTGTCAGTGACCTCATTAACCACCCTCCTGCTTCCGTCCCCCACCATGGAACCAAAATCCGGTAAGTGATACTTACTGTAGGGATGTTGACCCTTATGCATGCAAGTATGTTTCGTTGGGAAAAGTGGCGTCTTTGTGTTATGGCTGTGGGAACATTGTCAATTTCACAACAAACACCGACATCGTACATCAACAAATTCTCATTCTCTTTATATTCACCATAACCTGCTACACAAGTGTAAGTCGTAATGTTGTCATGTTTGGTATCAATGTGTAGGTGAAAATTTCAACTTTTGAACGATGTTGCTTCCACAACAGTCACTTTAGGCACAGATGTGTTATGAATACAAACCTGTAGGTAGTTGTTAAAGCGGCAGAGTGCCAGTCACACCGTGTGTCGCACAGTAGCAAGTGTGATATAAATAGAATGAGAGCGCGAGAGTGGAATTTGACCTCGTGGCAGCCTTATGTCTCTGGCAGCTGGAAGCGAACTAAGTGCTAAGTGCCAGCACTGGCTGGTAAAGCCATGACGGCTCATCGAACTGACCACTCTGGTCCTCTCCCGAAGGAGGCTATCATCGCCAGTGGCGCCACTATCTCTCTCCCCTCTTTCTGGACCCCAAAATCTTACTATGTGGCTTATCAAGTTGGCGTCTTGAAATCCTTTCCCCCTCCGAGAGAGGTCCCGAAGATGTGACCCTGTCCAGGCGCTGGTCCGGCCTACGGCAGTAGGGTGCTCTCAACTCCGAGGGGGGGTCCCCCGCTTCTGCTGCCTGGGTCCTCTTATTGCCAGGAGGGCTTCCGTGCGACCCAACGTAATCCCTGCGGGTGGACCGAGCTCTCGAAGGCCTTACTAATCATAGGGTGGCAAACCCCTGCCTGGCCTATTTCCCTTTCTGTCGATCGAAGGGTATAATTGAGCTCTTGGTGCTGTGCGGGATGGCGAATCCCGTCGGCTGCTATTAGGCTCAATCGTCCGCGCAGGACGAGGCAGCTCTGCACAAAGCACCGGTGGGGGCAGCAGGACCCTTTTGCGCCGACAACACACGATGTCTGAAATTGCATTTCTCTGTTTCACATTCAAGGCTACGGACGCTCTCTTGCGTCTCGGCCTTTCTCTCCTGTAAAAGGCCCATAGTAGAGACCAACGGTCTTCCTTCCACGTAGCGCAAAGTCCGCACGGCCGACTGGAGGAACAGCCTGAGCAGGTTAGACAGACATCATGTACATCACTAGGCCATTGGCATTCGCCAAACAGGGTGCAGGTCCTAACCTGAGCACTGTAACATAAGACAGACAAAAGGCCCTGCGAGCGCTTGGAGCCTCAAAGCAGGTCCGAGTTCCCGAACGGTCGCGTACATACAATTCGGAAAATGCCGTTGCCCGGTCAAACGCCAGCTGAGGCAGTAACCGAAGCTTTACCTGTCCATGCCCGTGAACACAGAAACCACACAACCCACACAAGCACAGAATAATATCCTTCTTTCTTTTCTTTCTTTTTCTTTCTCCTTCCTCTCATAGGACCAAGAATCACAGCAAAAAGTAGAGTTCACACAGTCCAAGGTCGGAGCATGAGGACGGAGGTGCACACGACCGGCCTAACTGAACTGAGCAAAGTCACTGGAGGGAAAGGGTGAGTACGGTACGGTAGAAGGGGAAGCCACTTGGGGTGTCCTGGTAACGGCACCCCAGTGATTGCCTCCACTGTGAGGAGGGACACAGTAAGTTTTGGGGCTAAAATTGATGAGTTAAGCGAAGGCTCCAATTAGTAATGTCATCGATAATGATTTTGAGAAAATAAACAGAACAACACTCTCCTGCAAGATGAATAGATCCTCATGAGAGGCAGTTGCAGGGGCTCATGAGGATCAATCCCTCTCGATGAAACCACCTTGTGTCCATGATCCGTTGACGACTAGGGAAGGGGTTGAAGTTTTACATTAGTTGTCAAAGTATGACCAATGCACCACACATCTAGCCAAGTTTAATACATAGCATGACTGCATTTTACAAGCAGATGAAGAACAACAATGTTAAGGATAGCTCAAGCATTTGGCATTACCACCAGTCATTCACAATTTTCTCATTTTGCCGCTGTATGATATGTATCTCTTGACTGCTTGAACATCACAAATCATGTTCCTGACACAGAGATGCTAACCCCAGGGCTTCCGTTTTAGTGTGTCTGTGCGTCTATGACGCATTAAAACTCTAAATCACGTACTGAAAATGTAACTAAGGGGTAGTCAGACGCACTAAAATTCAGTGCATCTGCGTCCGAGACGCATTATCCTTGCGCCACCATGCGTACCATAACAGAGGTCGGTGACAGTCGTTCTATTTTTAGTGATGACTTGGTTCGTTTGCCGCTCGCTCAGTCGCGGCTGCGTTCAGAATCGACCCGACTCCGGGGTCTGTGCGAGTGTAACTGGGCGGGCAAACTGTTAGTTTATGTGTGGTGTCAGCATGTTATTACAAAGTGCGCGCTACATGTTGAATGCGTTACTTGCTGTGACGTCACCATACATACTATTATGGGATACGGCATCGTGCGTTTCACTTTCGATCTTGGCGGAGAAAAAGCAAAGGAAGCTGGAATGCTTCATATTCTTCAATCCAGCACCGTCTGATCTTGATAATCGCTAAGAAGAAAGTTGCACTTCGACACCGCCATCTCCATCAACAAGCGACAGTACCACTTATGATACACCTGGGCCGTATGTGGCACCACCGCTGCAACGCAGTTTTCAGAGTTTGTGGCTGCGCTGCGTGTATTTCCATGGCTAAAGTACGACGGCACACGAATGGCATGCGCAATGTGCACGGAGGCAAACTCAAAAAGCAAGTCCAGTTTTTAAAAATTGTGGTCGATCCATCTTCTGGTACACAGTTATTAGGCAAAAATTAGAGAAACACGCATTCCTGAGTGGTTAAATGGGTTGAAATAACTTTTATGTACATCAGACTCAGTTCACACACACACACACACACAGTGACATGGAGAGAGAGAGAGAGAGAGTTTAGACAAGTCACACTTTGGTTGTCAATCTGCCGCATTCAGCAGAAAACGCTATATTCTCTGTTACAATACATTATCAAACGATCATACAAATAAATAGATATATGTTTTTCTGTGTGTGAGAGAGAGAGTGAGGGAGACAGGATTTTGCGCGATAGCTCACCAGTTAAAGAATCAGTATCATGGAAAGGACATGCACACTGTCACAACACATTTAGAGGAGAGAGCGAAATGAGTTAATTTATTTTAATTTAAGGAACATACAGATGATGCAGTTTTTCTTAAATAAATCTGCAGACCCTCTATAATGCTCAGATGGGGGTCTGTGTACCCTCTAAAATTTATACCTGGGGGTCTACAGACCCTTTAAACTGTTGTGAAAACGGAAGCCCTGCAACCCCTTTCACTACCTGACCTTACCATTTTCAAAATTTGACAGGAAGAAATAAAATTTGACAGGAAGATTTCGCGTGAACATAAAACTCCGTCATTCAAGGTTAAAGTTAAAGTTCTGTGCCACGGCGTGCAAGATTGCACACACGAACTTCTTCGTCACAGCACTGGCACTGACCAGCTTTGCATGGTTAGAGCACAAAATCACAACTAAAAATAGAATGAACCATACGAGTTCGCCTCAGAACCAACGAACTTATAAAGTTCCGTAAATCCACAGAATTCTGCAATAGGAGTGAAAACGGGGCATATACAACCTACCCCCGTACCCTGTTGACTCTGTTGGAACCCAAACCAGGGACTGCAAACGCAATGAACCTTACGAGTTCACCCCTAAAAACATGCGACGGATTAAATACAACAAATCCACAGAAAACCTGTGATACCTACTCATAGTGTAAAAAAGGACACACATCAAATTTCTACCTTCTTTGAAGTGATCAAAGGGGTATCTAAACGACACCCCGAAAACAGGGGGAGAAGGAGAGTGAAGAAAATAAAAGGTGGAGGGGAAGGAGAAAGGAAGGGGTAAAAAAAAAAAAAAAGGCGCAACTCATGATGGAAAATTGTCCGACACGAAAGTTGAACCTCACAAACACTAGGATACAACTCTATGCGAGCATCCTTCCGAAAGTGAGCCAACGACCTACGAACACAAGTCAGTAGGAAAGCCCTAGAGCTATCAATCCTAATCCCCAGCCAATACGGGGGATAGGCTTAAACGGAGATTGAGATACGTGCAGCAGAACGCTACACTAAATTTTCATCTCCATGGTTTGGTCCGCTAACGATGAAGAGTACCAGCAATTCAAAGCAAAACATCCTCGAAACATGAATTTTTCAATTAAAATGCATTTTTTTGAAAAATACTTACCGATGGTATTTCACTTAGGAAATGGCTCTTAGCTGGCCTAATTTTAGCCAAATTTTGGTTGTGTCCGTATAAGGGGGTGTTGGCAGGAGTGGGGCGCCATAGACCATGCCAAACCCGAATAGCCTCCCCTTACTCACATCCGGTACAAGATTACCCAGCATACCCCAGTTTAGTTCTTAGCGAACTGCGGCAAGCGGGGCCGGAGGGAGGGACCTTCGAGTAATACCATCGGTAAGTATTTTTCAAAAAAATGCATTTTAATTGAAAAATTCATTTGTTTTCTCAAAACACATTACCGATGGTATTACACTTAGGAAGAATCACAAAGAGGAGGTGGGTGCCGCTATAGCGCCCCTACTGCCAACCACATTGCCCACAAACTCGCCCTCCTGCAGCACACTCCCGATAATTTTAGCTAAGATACCTGCGGCGCCTAGGGCGCCGGGAGGGAGTGTTGCGCTGCTGCGGTGTCTCCCACCAGCGAGAGGATCTGTCGCTGGGAGGAGAGGTCCCTCAGGTAGCAGCGGGCGAAAGTGGACTCCGCTCGCCATCTCATAGCCGCCACAAGACTTTGACTGCACCGGTGCTGTCGCAGCGGAACTTGCGGCCATGGCTCTGACCTCGTGCGCCGCGATGTGCAACATGTGGCATCAACAGGTCAACGTCCTGGAAGGCCGGGCGGATAACTCCCCGGAACCAGGAGGAGCAGGTCTGGGCTGAGATACCACGTCTACCTGTGGACAGAGGGAGAAAACAGGTGTGTGCGTCCCCCTGCGCCAGCTTGGTCCGGCGCAGGGACACACGGAAGACTCTCACCGGTTTCTAATGTCTGGGCTACTGAGTGGAATCTGACACTCGTACGAGCAGACAGACATAGACTGTAGGGCAGCCAAGGCGACCACGACTTGGCCCTGAGGGCTGGTACCGTAGTAGCTGCACGGCGCCTTCCGTCCGTAACAGCCAGCCATCTGTGTGTGTGTGACGACAGCGCGTACGGATACTGACCATGGAAGAGGTAAGGCTGTCACCGGGTTTTGAAGTCTGTTCTCCCGGGTGGCATCCAACACGCGCAGGGCGAAACAACTGTCGCCGTCATGTAGGCCGCGTCTCGTCCTGGCAGATGTGTCAGGTAGCTGTAGCATGAACCGGTCGACTGGCACTGCCAGCCACCCGGGTGTATGGACAGCGTGCATAGTACTGAGCCTGGAGGTTGAGTCAAGGACTGCCCTGAAGCTCTCCTCCTTGAAACATCCGTCAGGCGCGTCATGTGCCGGGTTCCAACAGACGAGGTTGAGATCCCGTAAGCCCCCAAGGTAGAACTTGGTCCCTGCGCAGCACAGCGGGGCATTCCAAGCGAAGGGAGCCTCTGAAAGTGAGGTTTTGCAGCTACCCGGGTCTGATGAGCGAAATCGCCTGTAGGAGTCGGCGATCATGGTGAGATAGTCCTGAACGGTGAAAGGGGGGCCGTCCTTAGGAGATGAAAAACCCCGAGGAAGCACCCTGCCAGCTGGGGCTTCGTCCAGTTCGGAAGGAAGAAGGTTGTCATTCCCGTCACACAGCGCTCGTCATCTACCCTCGCAACTCGACTGGTTGAGGGTCTGCGGGTTGTCTCGGTAGCACCCATGGCCGCCGTAGGAAGCCTCTGTGGAAGAGGGCTTGCTGCCCAATCCCCGGGTGCGCACCTACATCCACCAACCTGCAACACAAGTAATGGCGGACAACCAAGCGTATAATTCGGCATTCAATCTCGATGGCGAGCAGTGGAGCTGGAAGATCTGGCCACAGCGACGCCTCCCCGCGCGGCAGGCCTCCAGCGCACTAGCCTCTCCCAATACGCCCTCCTTCTCCAAGCAGAGGAGGTGTCAGGTTGAACGGTGATCCCCTAGTAAGTCATCCGTCCTAAGAGAGCTGAAGAAGGGTCTGAGAGTCCCTCCTACACTGCCCTGCTCCCGTCTACTGGGAGTCCCACTCGAACAGGACGACCACGCACTCCATCCTCGACGGAATCCCGGCGAAGAAAACACGTAGTACCCGTCCCGTAGCGTCGGCCCTCTAGTCGACGGCGAAGTGGGCATGATCCCAGCCTACCGCCCGGCTTGCCAACTGGTTACGACTTCGAAACTCGAGTTGTCCCAGGTCCTGGAGACGCACCGCTGCTCTCAGGTCTTTGTCTGGTATCTGCCGAGATGACGAGGCACTTGTGTCGAGTCGAAGGACGAAGATCGTGCTCCAATCTACCGTCTAGTGTAAGAGCTGCGTCGACCCTACTGCCACAGGCCCGAGCGCAACGACCTCTCAGGAACTAATTCCTGCCAAGTTGTCCCGTCTAACTCCCTGTACTTGCGCCCCCGGCCGCAGGATCCACAGCGCCGAATGGGTAACTTCCTGAAGGCGCTACCGAGGGTAAGTCCATCCGCTCCGGTCCAGCGCTGCAGCCTGCCGGAACTCCAAGTCGCCGCCACCCAGGGAAGCGAACGCTTCCGCTAGGTCCCGAAGCTGTCGTCTAAGGAGGCGACAAGCGTGCCTGGTCACCGCTGACTACGGCCAGGCCCAAGCGAAGAGTAGCACCCCGTCGGGGAATTGAAGCGACTAGCCGCAAGTCATCTCAGGCGGAGCTAATCTGAACTGTGCGCATACCCCCGATAAAGACGGCGTCCGCAGTGAAGTCTGTCGGACCAGTCCTCCACCCGCGCTGACCTCTATCCCTCGCGCGCCTGGAGTATGCTGTCCCTGACGTTCACAGGAGTGTGCCGTTGGCGTCCCGTCGCCGCCTCCGTCTCTCGGATGTAAGTCGCCCAATCCGGTGCATCGGACGAACCGCGCCTCCGCGGAAGAGTGGTCCCTGCCAATCCTGTCTGACGGTCCACAGTGTTGTAAGAAGGCTGCTACATCCGGCGGCGCCCGCAGCGTGAATCAGCTGAGTGACAGGCCTTGAAAGCCTCCTTGTCGGTCTGCCCAGGGGGCCAAGAAGTTCTCCCTGCGCGGTGCCCTGCGTGGCCGACTCTCCACTCAGCCGCGCGTAATCGATCAGGACGGACGCAGCAACCGTTGGCAGCAGAAGAAAGTAGGATCCAGCTGAAGCCACCAGCACCTCCCCCGGCGCCCTGAAGCGGAGACAGAAGCCGACCAGAAGTGGCAGGGACTTGAATGCTTGGACGCGATGAGGGGACCTGCGTAGTCCCCGGCCCGAGTAGACTCTCCTGTAAATCTTCGCAGTAGACGGCGAACGCAAGACCTCTCGGAACTGCGAGCGTAGCGACGTAGAGAAGCTAACCTCGTCCAGCCACAGCGAATGACGTCCTCTGGCGTCCAGCGGGAACCGTATGTTCAGCCCGCAGGCGAAGGGATGTCCAACCCCTCCGAAGTCCGGGGAACTCCGGCCGGCGGCGATCCAACGAAGGCGGACCCCGCACTTGGAAGGAACAACGTAGTCTCAGGGGGCCGCTCCCCCGAACGGTGGCGAAAACTCGGAGAGCCCGTCTTTCCCTTGCGTAGCGAGCCATGGAACTGGGACGGCGTCTCCAGTTCCTCTCGTACCCCTGGCTTCTGTGAGGCGAGTCCCTGCTTCCGAAGGGGAACTGAAGATCATGAGCGAACGCCGGAACCCGGATCCCATCGTGAGGTCGTCTCTTCTGCACTGCATCTAGAGCGGCTCTCGTCTGCATGGTCGGCGCGAGGCGTGGCCCAACATCACCGAGCCGGGATCCTGCAGTGCGAAGTGCAGTGGTCCTGTAGCCCTTGCGGTCGCCACAAGCCATAAAAAACTGGTGAGCAGCCCGGGCGAGGGCGCCCAACCTAATAATAAGAAAAATTAATCAATGCTTAATGCATGAGCACAATTTGATTGTAATAGCCCTTAAGGGATAATCAAGTTATTGAATTAGATTAAAATATGGGAGACAGAATACCCCTCTGTTTTCTCATCTCTATTGCCCAAAGCAAAGAAATCGGATTAGAGGTTCCAGGAACCTAACCTTGGAAGGATAAGAGGTGTCGCGCCCCAGCGGCCTGGCAAACCGCTGAGCCGCTGGGAAAGCAACCTTTTAACCCCTGTGTCGCGCACCACGATAAACGTACATACTCATACGTGTTTGCTACCGCGCCCACATGCTCTCACAGACACTAGACACTGTCCAGCGCCTGAGAAGCCGAGCAGTCGCTTCTGCATGTCCGTTTATGACTTGTCGTCTGGCCCGGGACTGGAAGCATCGTAGGTACGGTAGCCGACGCCAGCCCTCCGCAGTCAGTGACTACAAGCTTACTGGGCCGGGGCGCCTAGGTCACTGCCGTTGACATGGGCCCCACCGTGATGCTCTGTCCACCTGCTGTTTGTCCACTCTGGCCTGCGGAAGGACAGTGGGGCGGGTCACTCTTGAGGCCGGGTCCCGGGCCGGTGGAAGAATCATTGGTTTAGCCATGCAAGTAGAGGTTGTCAGCTACCTCTCCTGCTGACCAGAGCCCAGAACAAGGTATCTTGTGCTTTACAGGTCCGGGACCACCTTGGGTCCCACCTTAAAACACTTGGGCGTCTCTGTCCGGCGATCTCTGACAGACGACATACTCTCTCTGTGGGACAGCAAGGCACTGCTTCTGATTGGGGTTCCCTTTGTTACTCTTGGGCGTCTCTGACAGGCGAGCTCTGAAAGACGCTGACCGCTCTCTGAGTGACAACTTGCCGACCTGGTTACCCCCTGGGTGCAGTCAGTGTACTTTCAACTGACTAAAAGTGTACTTTGGACTCACATGTGTATTATTCACAAGCCAGTGAGTTGTCAGTTTCTCCAAAATGTGTATTTGTGTATAACGTGCACATGTAGGTGTACCCCAAGCAAATAGTGTACTTCAATACACCGAATGTGTATGGTAAACAGGTCTGGGCAACCAAGCCCCTAAGGTAGCAACGCAATTTAGTAATATTTAGGTAAATACCCCTTGTCAATAGACAAACAGAGAATCAGCCACGACTTATTACTTTCGTATGAGGGAAGTGGCAACCAAGCCACTGCTTCCGTGGCCACGATCTCCGATAGGCGTCGCACGCTCTCTGTGGGACAGCAAGGCCACTGCTTGTGCCCTGGGTCCGACCTTGTGGCTGTCAGGCGTCTCTGCCCGGTATCTGATAGGCGTGGTACGCTCTCTGTGGGGAAACAAAGCCACTGCTCTGACTTGGGTCCCAGCTTGTCCCTGCCAGGTGTCACTGCCCGGCGATCTGATAGGCGTGGTACGCTCTCTGTGGGACCACGAAGTCCCTGCTTCGGACTTGGGTTTCGCCTTGTTACACTCTGATATCAGTGTCCGGCGATCTCTGATAGGCAACGTACGCTCTCTGCGGGACAACGAAGTCCCTGCCTCTGACTTGGGACCCACCTTGTTCCTCTCGGACATCAATGCCCGGCGGTCTCTGATAGGCGTCGTACGCTCTCTGCGGGACAACGAAGTCCCTGCTGCTGACTTGGGTCGCACCTTGTAAACTCGGACATCAATGCCCGGCGATCTCGGATAGGCGTCGTACGCTCTCTGCGGGACAACGAAGTCCCTATCTCTGTGCGGGTCAACGAAGTCCCTGTTTCTGACTTGAGGCGTCGTACGTTCTCTGCGGGACAACGAAGTCCCTATCTCTGTGCGGGACAACGAAGTCCCTGTTTCTGACTTGAGACGTCGAACGTTCTCTGCGGGACAACGAAGTCCCTATCTCTGTGCGGGACAACGAAGTCCCTGTTCCTGACGTGGGTCCCTCCTTGTTAGCTTGGACATCACTGTCGGCCGACCTCTGATAGAGTAGGACGCAAGCCCCCTAGCGTTAACCATCTCTCTTCCAGTCATGAGGCGGACACCTCACCAGTGCGGGTCGACTCGCCTCCTGCTCAGGGAAGGCCCTCCGCATGCTCGTCCGAGGGGCCCTGAAAGTCGCCACACATCGTGCAGATCCGAACCTAGTTACTGCAACAAGAGGGTACAAGATGAAAGAGCGAGCGTGGCCTCTAAGGTCACGTAATAACAACGCGCGCGCGCTGGCGAATCGGACATAATTGAATAAGTAGTCGAATCAAACGAGTGTACAGCGCGTGCCGACGCTCGGCGCTCCTTCCCACCCAAGGGCGCCGGTCGAGGGCATTCACCGAGATATTACCTGGGCATGGCGGAAAAAAGGAGCAAACCCACGTATCACCATATCGTAACAGCACGCCACACAGCCCGACCGGTTCGGAGCGCAAGCCAAAGCAGCGTCCGGAAGCCGCCAGTTACAGTCTCCATGGTACAAGCCGTAGGCCCGTAGAACACACAGGTCGACGAGGCGGCACAGCGTGAGCACTACTACCCCCAGTCACGCCACCATCTCCACAGTTCAAGTCCCAACGAACTAACAGTCAAGGTCGAAACGACCGGCCAAGAACCAAGGCGGAGCTCGAACAGACACAACCTACTTCTGCCAGCTAAGAACTAAAACTGGGGTATGCTGGGTAATCTTGTACCGGATGTGAGTAAGGGGAGGCTATTCGGGTTTGGCATGGTCTATGGCGCCCCACTCCTGCCAACACCCCCTTATACGGACACAACCAAAATTTGGCTAAAATTAGGCCAGCTAAGAGCCATTTCCTAAGTGTAATACCATCGGTAATGTGTTTTGAGAAAACAAACATGAACTAGACATAAAAATTCAGACTGACTTGTGTCACTCAAGTGTGTACGGCCGGCCGATAAACAGGCCATTGCATCATATAGTGTGCAATGTCAAACACATCTTTACACACACACAGCCGGCTGATAAACAGGTCATTGCATCATATAGTGTGCGATGTCAAACACATCTTTACACACTAAAACAGCAAAATCCCAAGAACTACTGAACTGAACTGAAATCACACTATTTCCGATCATGTATATTTCAGATTCCAATTGGTTGCGCTAATCAGAGGACACTTCTGATTGGCTCATTATTTATCTTGAGGGAAACACAATGGCTCGGCGGCATAAGAGCAGCAAAGTCAGCGAGAAATTAGTAACTTTTAGCGAACAATTTCAACGCTTTTTTCGCCGGAAGATAATTTATTTGGCCGTAAAATCTTAAGAGATTAATTTTGGCTTAAGAAAATATGGCGAAATTGGAAGGGTTGGCATCTCTGCTGACACCACATTCCAGACACCAATCTTATCATCGTCAAGTCATCTCCTGCTGTAGGGATCCGGGGCTAAAAGGTTTAACTCTTCAAAATTTGGAGTAAGAGCGCACCAATTTCAATGTCTCTCTGGCAATGCACAGATCCTTATGAGCCCCCTGCTTGCGCAAGCTGCGGGGGCTCCTGCAGGAATCATCATGACAAAAACTGCTGCTGACAGCCAAACGGTTAACACACTGAGCTATATATATAGCTGAACATGTCACCATGGAAGATGGCTGCGCTTTACGAGTGGACTTGGATTGAATTGGAAATCAAAATTGAAGAGTTGTCGTCTGAAGACGATATAAAGACCATTTCAGAAGACAGATCAACCGTAACAGTTCAAGGGTGGAACAAAGGATACCTTGACACCTCTACATGGCAAACTATTCTGTTGCTGATTTTGCAACAATGCAGGGCTCCCAATATAAATTCTTTAAAATCCCTGAAAAAACTCCAGTCCCCAGATTTGCGCATGCGCGAGTGTTACTTTCATAGTATAGTGTTACTTTTATAGTATAGACTGTGTTAATAAGGATATACTAAAATCTATAATGAATCGATCAACAAGGACGTGCTGCAGTATGATTTGGATCACTTGCAAGAGTGGTCCGACACATGGGATTTGCATTTTAATGTAGAGAAATGTAAGGTCTTGCATGCTGGAAGGAACAATCCTGAACATGATTACCTGAAGAAAGTTAACAGTGACATTAATGATTAAAATGGTGGTATCTTGTGAGGAGGAAAGGGACTTGGGTGTTGTTTTTGATAAAGTTCTATTTTTTGATCACCATATTCAGAACTGTTTCAATAAGGCCAACAAAATGGTTGGAGTAGTTAAGAGAGCCTTTAATTATTTGGATAAGGACTCTTTCAGTAAACTGTATAAAAGCACTAGTCAGACCACATTTAGAATATGCAAACACTGTATGTACGGTACCCAGATTTAAAGAGACAATCAGTTGCACTCGAAAGAGTACAGAGACAAGCAACACACCTGGTTAAAGGATGTAGAAATATGACTTACTTAGACAGACTCAAATATTTTGGACTACACTCCTTACGTGGACGTTGAATACGTGGAGACTTAATCAAAGCTTTTAAAATTTATAATGGCATCGACGACCTAAATTGAAACAACTTTTTTTGGCAGCACCATTTAGTGACAGAACCCGAAACTCTGAAGGGAAAATCTTTGCACAGCATTGCAACACTAACCTGCGGAAGTTTTGTTTTTCTAACAGAGTTGCCATTGTTTGGAATGAATTACCAGTTTTATTATTTAAAAAAAACACCTAATATAAATTCTTTTAAAAACCAGCTGGATGAATCACCCAAATTTAAAGAGATTTTCTATTGCTATGATGAATGATTTGTAGGAAAAATTGCATGCAT
The DNA here is from genome assembly GCA_036245525.1 of Semisulcospira habei. Classification (NCBI taxonomy): domain Eukaryota; kingdom Metazoa; phylum Mollusca; class Gastropoda; family Semisulcospiridae; genus Semisulcospira; species Semisulcospira habei. Next base: position 53,969,161 of record BTPG01000007.1, read on the forward strand.
AACAGACCCATATAGTAATTAAACAAAGAAAGGACATTTGCAAAGGCCTCGCGGCCTATTTTGTCCTTACACTACTACTAGACTTACGACAGCCTGGCCAACAGTCTGACACTTCAACACCGGTTGCTGTTAAAAATGGTGCACCGCATACGCCAAGCGGCCAATGGTGCCACAGTTCCAGTTCCATTTATTATCACACTCTTTGTCTAGATCCTTTGCTCTGCTAGAATTCTTCTCGACGATGTCTGCACGCGACATGTTTGCGATGTGATCGAAATGGTGGTAGCCGTGAGGTGCGCGCGCATCGGTAACTTCTGGCCGCGTTCCGCTAACTTCTGTCGTCTGCTCTCAGACCCTGGCTGCGACTCGCAGTTCACCCTATTTTCATTATTTTAATTTCCCCCTGGACAATTTTTTTTTCGCGGGTCGCAGGTCAATTTCGCGGAAATGACATTTGGTTTTTCGCGGAAATCCATGAAACCGCGGGTAATTGGGAGCCCTGACAATGTATACACCAGGGCTAAATGAATTTGCTAGACCCTATTGTGATGAATAATTCCAACCATCCATAAAAAGACTGTATGAAGACACACCTCTTCGAAAGTTGAAGTCAGGGTCATCTTTGGTGCGGGTCATGCCACAGCCTGCGACCTTGACCCGATTCTGAAGACCGACCAGAATGTTGCGTGCTCCGAGGTTTCGGTGGATGAAACCCTCCTTCTCCATGTATGCCATAGCATCCGCAATCTACGAGGGAAAATTTGTTAATTATGATGCTTAAAAAAATACACAGATCTATCAACAACACCAAGATCATGTCAACTATAATATCTGCAATATATAGAACAATCTGAAGAAAGTAACCAGCTACAAAAACGGGTTTTAACCCTTTGGCTATTGGTAGCACTTTTTGTCGTGATCATCATGACAAAAAGCACTACTGACAGCCAAAGGGTTAACCCTTTTAGCCCCAAGGTCCCATTTCTCAAATTTTGAAGATATTGGCTTATGACCATGTACAAGTTGCAGGAGATGGCTTGACCATGATAATTCAAGGGTAGCGCCAGATTAGCTTGGCACCTTCAGGCGCCAAGCTAATCTGGCACTACCCTTGAATTATCATGGTCAATCCAGCTCCTGCTGTAGGGACTAGAGGCTAAACGGGTGAACATAATCACAGTAACTCATGGGCACCTGATGACTTTCACACTTTAGGGGGTGTCTAGAAAGACTGCCTGCCAGCTCTGCAAGAAGAATTAAACATGACAGTTTGTGTACCTTGTGTGACATGTATCAGCCATGACGGTTCAAAGATAGTGCCAGACCAGCCTGGTGCCTTTCCATGCATCAGCCCAACCTAACACTGCCCTTGAACCTTCACGGATGATCTGTCTTCCTCAGCTGATAAACACATTTTTACAAATGCCTAAAAAAGTTTGTGAACATACATTGACAGATGATCAGATGGTGTTCACCCTTTTCATCCCAATACACCCAATGCTTGAAATAAATTTAACTGACAGTTCAAGGGTGATGCCAGAATAGCTCAATGCGGCCTTCATAGGACAATAAAAAAAAAAAATTTTAATCAGCCTCAGGATGAAATGGGCTAACTAAGGTTAGAGGTTGATCACCAAGGCATCAGGGTCAAATTGCACCTAATTTTCAATAGCCAGAACCTGCCTGTTATAGTCTCTATTATTTGACCTATTACCCCATGCCATAATCTTGCTGCAGTGCAGTGCAGAGGGACAGCTGTCAGCAGTTACTGGCTTAACCCTTTAGCCCCAAGGTCCCATTTTTCAAATTTTGCAGGTGTTGCCTAACGACTATGTACCAGTTGCAGGAGATGGCTTGACCATGATAATTCAAGGGTAGTGCCAGATTGGCGCCTGAAGGCGCTAAGCTAATCAGGCGCTACCCTTGAATTATCATGGTCAAGCCATCTGCTGCTGTAGGGAATCACAGCCAAAAGAGTTAAGTTTCCTGCAGATGGTGGCAGATGCCACTCCCATGGCCCATATGCAGTGCCTAGCAGACGGTTAGGACCCGAAAAAGGAGAAGAAAAAAAAGAATACCAACCTGAGCCCCTATGTAGATCAGCTGTGTGACTGTCAAGTTCTGACCAGCACCCTCCCGTAAATACAGCGACAGGCGGCCATTGACCATGTATTCTGTGAGAATGTAGATCGGTTCCTTCTCGCAGCACACACCTAGTAACGTGATTATATTCGGGTGCTGCAGAGTCTTTAAAATCTGGGCCTCATCCAAAAACGAGGCCGTACTGACACAGTCCATCTTCTGCATTTTCACTGCCACGTCTTTGCTGCTGTTCCACTTGGCTGAAATCGTAATAAGGGGAAACGTAGAATGATGTAGTTTCCACTTTTCTGACTATTTGGTTGTCAGTAGTGCTTTTTCCTGAGGTGATTTCTGCAAGAATCATCTTGACAAAAAGTGTTGTTGACAGCCAAAGGGTTAACACTTGCATCATAAACAATTTAAACATTCTGTTTGGATGCGCACATAATTCTGAATCAAGGTTCAACTCCCTAGAAATAAGAACAAAAATATTTGCTGGTCACTAATGTGTATTGGTCTATGATTTTGAACCATACAGTCTAATCCATTTCATCCAAAGGATGATTTGTTATTGTCCTATAAAGGCCAATTTAAAGATTAGGAGACGGATCAACCACTTTAGTTCAAGGATGGTGCCAGAATAGCTTGGCGACTCAGGTGCCAAGCTATTCTGGCACCACCCTTGAACTATCATAGTCAAATTTATGTCAAGCAATGGGAGTATCTGGATGAAAAGGGTTAAAATGTAAGCGTGTAAACTGTTATAGAAAGTTCATGTTATTCTGCAGAAAGCTCCATTTCCCGTTTAATTCAAAGCATGTTTTCTTGTTCTTGCTGTTCGTTTTTGTTTTTTTAAACCAGTTACAAAATTAATAACACATGTGCCTTTTTTTGTTGTTACCCTTTTCATACTGATACACCCATTGCTTAAAATAAATTTCACTTTCAGTTCAAGGATGGTGCCAGAATAGCTTGGCGCCCGAGGCGCCAAGCTATTCTGGCACCACCCTTGAACTAAAATAGTTGATCTATCTCCTAATCTGTAAAGCAGCCTTCATAGGACAATAAGCAAATTGTACAAAATCTGCCTCAGGATGTAAAGGATTATTTCACAAAGAAAACATGAAAAAGCACTCGCTATAAAATAAAAACTCACCTAGCCAGACTTCTGCAAATTGTCCACTGCCGAGTCTCTTTGTGAGATGGAGCGTGCTCTTGCTGGTGCAAAACTCGTCCTGTTTTCCACGTTCCATCGACCACAGTAAAGACCGCGGCTTGGCACACGTCTGTGACAGCTTGCAGCACAACCCGTCTGCGGCGTCTGATGTGACAGAAACATCGGGTGAAATTATGAATGTATTTTGGTAGGGGAGACAGAACATTCCATTTCCATGACCCTAGAACAGTAGAAGAATTCAGACTACCAACAGTATTATCCAAGTGTAATGTCAAGATGTTTTTGTAGCAGCACGAACAATGTCGTTTAAGTGAGCACACTGAAATTAACATAATTAACCTTCTGGGCACCCAGTATCGCCACTTTTCCTCGCCCGAAAAAAAATCTCTTCTCATTTGGCAACAGGCCAGCAGATTTGATTTTCCCAATATGTTGGTTGTCTTTGGATCTTACAGTTAACATCATGAAAAATTACCCATAAGCTGGACTGTGATTATGGACCTTACAAATGAAGCAGTAGGTCCAAAATCACAGACCAACACACAACTGAAACTAGTGCTCAATCATGCTACAGATCAGCATAGTACAGTAGACCCTATTATGAGAAACACCTCTTTTGCAAGACAGATGCTCTCTCTGGTGAAGTCTTACCGGGTGAAAGGTGTCCCCTGTCATTAAAGACCATAATTTAGGTAGCTAAAGCCACATAAATGATGGCATTTAACCCATAACTCATTCAAGACGTGCCACATACAGATACGCAGTGAACCGCCACTTATCCCCAGAGCACGTCTCGAAACCCTGACATGATACAACAGGATGTGGATCGACCATGACAGTTCAAGGGTGGTGTCAGAATAGCTTGGTGCCTGTAGGCGCCAAGCTATTCCGACACCACCCTTGAACCATTTTGGTCGACCTGGTTCCAGAACTGACACAGAACTCTAATGATATCTAAAAAAGTTAATAACTTCATCCTCAAGATGTAAAGAGTCAAGGACTGGAGATCCCTCGAAAGGACGGCCACTCAAAATAGATTCTGCTGCTTTAACAGAAATACCTGGGAGCCAAAAAGTCACGCTACATTATTTAAGTTTGCGCTATTCAGGTGCTGAATTTACATAAGGGAAACTTCCGAGTAAGTGCAAGGTCTATGACTATGGACTAATGTCATTCTTAGTTGGTCTATGCTTAACTGGAGAGTAATCAGGACCATTTGCTCACAGCATTCAAACGACTATTGATCACCGACACTGAAATCATGTTTGCGTTCCTTAGATGGATACGACTATTTGGCAATGAATTTTATATGGTACAACAGACATGACTTCCATCTAAATGCAATGATAAAAACTGTGGAAAAGTGGAAACAAAAAAGCATTTTTCCCCCAAACAAAAAGGCAATGCACAATTATACCCAACAAAACAAAATATTCTTCCATTCCAAAAGAAACCCACCTTGATAATGCTTGACAAGGTCGGCCAATGAGGTAAATGTCCTTGACTTGGTGATGTAATACAGCTCACAGGAGTGGTCTGGCGATCTCCGGGTCATTATTTTGTAGTGTTTGGCCAAGTAGCCGCGCAGCTCGTCATAGTCACGCACAGATAGTGTGTACGTTTCTGCCGCAGAAAGAAAGCATGTTTGACTGAGCAATGCATTTTAAAAATATTTGACTAACAACACTTTTTCAGGTCTTGACTACTCGATGTACAGTTAACCCATTTAACCCCAACACCCTACAGCAGGAGATGGATCAACCATAATTCAAGGGTAGTGCTGATTAGCCGGCCGATCCATCAACTGGTACATAATCATTAGACGACACTTCCAAAATGTGAGAAAAGCAGCTGTAGGGTTACATGGGTTAATTACATAGCAACAGTAACAAACTTCAATAATAAAAATTGACTGCCCTTGACCTTTTCTTCCAAAGCTCATTGTTATTTGTAATCTGTGTGCTATTTTGGTGTCTTACTCTGATCAATTAGCAGCCTCCTTTTTTTTTCACTGAGCAACACAGGTCGCAAGTATAGGGATCATATTATCTCTTTTGGAATAAATACTACCTCGCGCAAATAACCCACTCGGGGATGCACTGACCTCTCCATAAGTGCATCATGTCACCTATAGATAGAAAACTGCATTTATGCGCCAGAACTCTAGTACTCTGCCATCCTTGGTCAAACTTCTACCTCAAATGTGACCTGTTCCCACAAAAGGGACCTTAAGTCGCTTTTGGCCGAATGGAGCTACAGGCCAAAAAGGGTGCAGGGGGTCATCTTGGGTCAGTTCAAGTGATCAACTTTAAATGCATGTTTCTCGCTTCATAACAGGTCTACAACAATAGTTTTTGCATCAAATTAATTTGTATTGCTAGTAGATTGTAATGGTGTAAATATCTCAAAACTCAAAATTTCCGACTTATGGTCCCTTTCGTGGGAACAGGTCACAAATGTGCGTAATTTAACCCTTTTAGCCCCGGGGGACCCTGCAGCAGGAGATGGACTGATCGTGATAATTCAAGGGTAGTGCCAGGTGAGCTTGGCGCCTTCAGGCACCAAGCTCATCTGGCACTACCCTTGAATTATCATGATCAATGCAACTCCTACAACTGGTAGTGGTACATAGTTGTTAGGCAACTAAGATCTGAGAAATGGGACCTTGGGGCTAAAAGGGTTAACTTAAAGCCACACTACAAAAAACAACCTCTTTTTAGTCACCACACTTATGAGAGATCACCTGTCATTAACGTCTAACATTTAGAAGGCTGTAGCTGTGACTGTAGCCAGCTAAATGATAGTCTTTAATGGCAGGTAACAAACACTCTTTGCCCTTTCTAGATGTCTCCTGAGAGTGCACGTCTTTAACCCATTACATCCTGAGGATGATTTTGTAAAAATGTGCTTATTGTCCTGTGAAGGCTACATTAAAGGTTAGGAGTTAGATCAAAACTGTTTTAGTTCAAGGGTGGTGCCAGAATAGCTTGGCACCTCAGGTGCCAAGCTATTCTGGCATCACCCTTGAACTATCAGTCAAATTTATTTCATAATGGGAGTATCAGCATGAAAAGGGTTAAAGATATTTTCATAGCAAAGGTAATCAAAACAGGTGCTACTGTAGACAAGCGTGTGCTGATCTGTGATTTTTTTTCTTACTTTCGATCTAGACCTAGTTGTTGGGTCCAAAATCTCTGACCAGCACACGGTCAACTGGGCAGGAACTGAAAAAGCAACTTACCTGGAGAAGCCTCGCCTTGTCGAACAAGAAACGTCCCTCTGGGGTAGCCAGGTGCCAAGAGCCAGTCCTCTGATGCATCACGGCTCACTTTGCCAAAGTACCAGCTGAAAAAAACAAGAAAAGTGTTTTTAAAATTACATAAACATGGGTGAAAGTCTGCAATTGTTACAGTACTCAAGGATTGTGCCAGAATAGCTTGGTGCCTTCTGGTGCCAAGAAATTCTGGCACCACCGATCAGCTGTAGAAGTAGGTGCCAAGCATTTGTGCTTCTGTAAACAGTATCACTGGGCGCATGCATAAAGGGCTTAACCCTTTGGGTGTCAGTAGTGCTTTTGGTCGTGGTGATTCCTGCAGGTAACGCCGCAACCAAAAGCACTACCAACACTCGACAGCCAAAAGGTTAACCCTTTTAGCCCCGGATCCCTACAGCAGGAGATGGCTTAACCATGACAATTCAAGGGAAGTGTCAGATTAGCTTGGCACTACCCTTGAATTATCATTGTCAATCCATCTCCTGCAACTGGTACACAGTCGTTGGGCAACACCTCCAAAATTTAAGAAATGGGACCTTGGGGCTAAAAGGGTTCAGAAAAAAAACGCACCAAAAAAAGGTATCCTACCAGTGCAACAATACTTACTCATAATTTCTATGTCGCTGTTCGCGTGGAGAGGGTGGGTACAGGTGGCGCGGAGGTGACGACACCGACGTCTGTAGCGACGACAGCGACCCCGAACTGCTGCTACTTGTGTCTAGGAGCCCCCTATCTGGCCAGCCCTCGTCATCGTCCTCCAAAAGAGTGTCTGATAAACTCAGCAGGAAGAAATTGTCCTGAAAATCTTCCACACCACCCTCAGGGATATAAGTGTCCTTGCGACACATGGGGCAGGGGAAGTAACCAGGCCTGCCCCCGGGGTGGCGGCGCACATAGTCCTTGAGGCAGGCCTCACAGAATGAGTGGAGGCATGGCAGGGCTTTGGGGCGGCGCAGGGACTCTAGGCAGATTTTACAGGACAGAAATTCTTCCTGCAGCTTCTCTTTGAGCGTGCCTGAGTTCCGAAGTGAGGCCATATTTAGCCATTCTGCAAGTGCAACAACATGAGAAGGTAGGTAAACATGAATGGGTGTGGCAAAACGGCACAGTTATACATTTTCTAACTCACCATAATCTGAAATTTTAAAATGTTTCAGTGGCTCTCTGAAAACTCCTCTCTGATGTCCCACAAAGTTGTGACTGGTGAAGGCGGTACACGAATTTCATGTGACGTTTACCTCTTCACTTCCTGGACACATGAATGCCACTCAACTTTAGGGGCCCTGACGAGTGGTGCGTTGACTAAATGCAAATCTGCTGCGCCACCGGGTGCGTGCCACCACGTCCACTAGCTCATTTCAGAATACAAGGGAGGAAGCGAAAGGCACGCGCAAAATTCTAGCTGTGGCCAGGAGGACTTTTTTCTCAACATCTAGAGTTCAACTTTAAACCCTTTAGTAGAGTGCCGTGAAAGAGGCCACTCTGTACTGCTGTGCCTCCATTAGTTTCTGCCATGTTTACTCTAAAGTCGAAGTGAATTACTATTAGTAGAAAAGATATTGACAGCTGAGCAGTGTTTAAACCAGACCTGCTGTGTGCACGTTCACGTCGACAGTAAGATTCACTCTTGTTTTAATTTCATTGGATAATTTACATAAACCAATGAAAAATTAGCATGAGGCGTATTTCTGGCCACATCTACTGAACACATGAACGTCTGCTAAAATGATGCTAGACAGGCAAAAAGCCTTGATATTAAACTAGCAGTTTTGATCAGCGACAAGGTTGGTGTATATTTGTGACAAAATATCTACCGAGTTTGTTCAGGTCGAGGTTTTAGGTGGATGGCTGCTTCGAGGGTTGAAAACTGTTATGGAATTGCAGTGCTTTGCATGCCTTTCGTTTCCTCCCTTGTATTCTGAATTGAGCTAGTGGACGCGGTGGCGCGCACCCGGTGGCACAGCGGATTTGCATTTAGTCAAAGCACCACTCGTAGGACCCTAATGCCCAACTGCAAGAGGCATGGATCCTCATGAGCCGCCGCAACTGCAGGGCTTGCCGACACCATTTTGCATCCATGGTCCTGGGATAGCCAGGCTCAACAGTGTTGAATTTATACAGATTTTGAAAACACAATCTGCGACCGCTGGTTACAACCTCATTGATACATGTACCTACAGGTGACAAACTTCAAAAAACGTACACAGACTACCATAGTTCACTCATTCAGCCCCAAGGCTGTCTAATTTCCCAAATTTTGGAGGTGTCATCTAACGACTCTGCACCAGTTGCAGAAGATGGATCGACCATGATAATTCAAGGGTAGTGCCAGATAAGCTTGGCACCGACAGGCGCCAAGCTAATCTGGCACTATCCTTGAATTATCATGGTCGATCCATCTTCTGCTGTAGTGTGTCCGGGCTGAATGGGTTAAAGGGTATCACCTGATTAGTACAATGCCTCTGAAGTACCAATCTAATCTGGTGAGCACTACACCTGAACTATAATGAGCCACCCTTTCCCTGCAACCAGTGCATCGCATGACACCTCCAATGGCCAAATTTTACCTCAGCTTTGAAAGATCTAAAATCTGGGAAGTTTCCTGCATTTTTGTTTCACTCATCCTGTACAGTAGAATAGAGATGTTTTCAGCAATCAGCTTTTGGATGTAAAAGTCTTGAAGGGCAAAAAGTGTTAGCCATCATAAGAGGCCATCATTGAGGTTGCTACAACATGGGTGCCCTCTTATAACGGAGATGCCCCAAACTGGTTCTGCTTTGTTATCCTCTGCAACTTGCAATTTTGATAAACATGCTGTTTCAAAAAAACGAGGCTACAAAAAAATTCAAACAAGTACAAGAACCTTCAACAATATTTCATTATCTAGTATCTTTCATCTTACCAACAACAAAATCCACAGCAAAAGACAATGCTGACTGTTTTACTGCCAAATCAACTAAACCAATCCCTTCGTAGGGCCAGTAGATAAGCTTTTGCGAGAAAGCAAGGCAACCATTACTCTAAACCCATTCAGCCCTGACACACTACAACAGGAGATGGATCAACCATGATATTTCAAGGGTAGTGCGAGATTAGCTTGATGCCGACAATGGATCAACCTTGATAATTCAAGGGTAGTGCCAGATTAGCTTGGCGCCTGTCGGCGCCAAGCTAATCTGGCACTACCTTTGAATTATCAGGGTCGATCCATCTCCTGCAAGTGGTGCATAGTCGTTAAATCATGCCTCCCAAACTGGGGAATAGGGCTTTGGGGTTGAATGAGAAAACCATCTTAAACGGTTAGTTAGAAACTAGGTATGCATTACATTACCTGCGGACAGCAACTTTTCATAGTGATGCTTCATTCTACACCACAAGTATTCCAATCAAATAAATTATTCGCTGAAAGCTGAGCCACTTCACACAATCATCTTGCAGTTTCACTGCGGCTGGCCATTTCCAGCACTATAATCCATTCACGAAAGTTATGAGGGCGAGAGAGAGAGAGAGAGCGCGCTGCCGGAAACTGGAAATAAGATAAAAGTATACTGTCTTCTCTTCCATGGACCATCTGCGAGCGGCATAGATTCTCATGAACCCCGGCAACTGCAGGGGCTCATAAGAATTTATGCCGCTCGCAGGTGGCGATTGCACTCATTTACCCCATCGGGGAAGGGGACGGCAGGTTCAGTCAACAGCTGCGTATGCATAGGGCTACTGGCAGTCATTCAAAAGTCTGGCTACATGGGAAAATGAGGGGGATGGAAGATGGGGAGGGGGGATTGGAGGGGGGAGTTCCCGAGCAGTAAACTTGCCAGGTTCCGGCCTATTTCTTTTAGTTCTCGTGAGTTTACTTCGTTTCGACGTGACACTTACGGTCAACGTTACTCTAACATACAGTTCACCCCTGTGTTGAACTTTGGCAGTCACTGCATTTCTTTCCAACATGATTTACCTGCGAGATGACGGTTAAAAAGTTCAGCCGGAACAGCAAAAGTATGCACACGAACACCCTGTAATTCCTCGTTCTATCTCAGACAGACAAGAAAATAAAAATGGGTCAGCAACACGCACGCTTTGTTACTAAACTGATTTCTCCTCAGAGCTCCCTCAAGGCTCATGAGCATCTATGTCTCTGCCTGGTAGACAGCTCTCACCGAAGGTGGCAGTAATTTTGAGAACCGATCCCCCGTAGACTTTTTACTTTCCGAGCGTGTGTACACTTAAACCCTGAAAATTTTCCCCTGTCTACGGATGTACAGTTAGTTCATATCTGGCCAGCAAGAGACGTGGATTCTCACAAGCCCCTGCTGAAGCAGGGGCTCGTGAGAATCCACGTCTCTCTCTTGCAGATAGATTGGACAGCGGGCGGACCTTTTCGAGTTTCTTTTACCTGAGTGAGCGGCTGCCCACCTAGGCGGTTATTAGAGGGCGGGCTGAACCGGCGAACCCCCTACACGCTTGCAAAGTGATGCTACTGAAAGAATTTTGGCTGGGCTTGTAGTAGGAACGCCACACCCCCACCCCTCCTCGACGGACACAGATCTATGCAAAATAAGTCTGGGAGAGAATGGATCATGGTAAGTCCCTGCTGCCTGCCGAGGATCATGATGATCTACGCTTCTTGGACAAAGTTCTGCAACTTAGGAGCACAAGAACCATTTACTACCAATGCCACTACAAGAATTTTCACTGCACCGAGGCACGCTGACCCCTCACCCCTTCTCTGTGACTGAAGGCACTGGGGTGTGAATAATGCGTCGCACAGACAGCACTGGTCTTTGCGAGCTGCAAGGGGCTTATCAATATCCGTGTAAATCGCAGACAGCTAGGTTTCTGTTTTTGCTGCAAGGGTGCACACAACTTGCACGCTTTTAACGTGATGCTGGAGGAATTTGGGCTGCACTGCGCACCTACCCGTACCGCTTCCTAATTAGTGAGGAGTGGTACCGTGGTACTGGCTTCCACTTAGTCTGTGAGTGCAACACAGCTGCAAGAGGCATAGATGCTCATGAGCCCCTGCTTCCTGCAGGGACCCATGATATATACACGTCTATTGCTGGTCCCATTCACTCTCACGCTTTTTGACCATGAGAGATCCTCGGTGTTCAATCTGCGACGATTCACGGAAGTTCCAGACAGCTCATGTGTACTAATTCGGTGATTGATGAAATGCTAGAGGGATTGCCTTCAAAGGCGAGGGCGAGAGGGCAACCGGAACTAACTGATCGGACCCGTATTCTACCACGTACGTTTTGTTGGCATGTGTTGTTATAGAACTTTTATTTTTTGTGGACTGTTTTGTTTTCAATGTTTCAATTTCAAAATGTGACATAGCAGTTAACACACACAAATCAACCTACACAGACCTCCCCCCCCCCCACCCACCCCCCCCCCCCCCCCCGTTATTTTTAGGTAAGAGGCAGAGGGCGGGGGGGGGGGGGGGGGGGGTCTGGGGGTATAAGACACTGATAGGGGGTAAAACAAAGAACAAGAACTGATGAAGCGCGGTTACTTGCAGTATTTCACTGGCGTTTTTTCTTTTTTAAATATTGTTATTAATATTATTACTGTTCTATTTCATGTGAAAATTAAGCAAATATGGTACAGACTTTCCATTCTGACATTTTATAACAAAAACTGTAATGATCCACTGTACTCTTTTGTTGTGAATGTGACTCAAGCAACTGAAAATAAAGTGGACTATTGGATTACATCATCAATTAAAAAAAAAAATTAATTCTCAGGTTGTTTTCCATTTCAATGTATATATAAAATGAATAACTAGTAAAATGAATGTAAATTCATTGTAACCTGATCACAAAAAGTTATTATCCTTTTTTCACTGAAACTACTGAAAGAAAAATTATATGCATGTATGGTAATACAATTTTGTGTCATGTTAACCCTTTTTGCCCCAAGGTCCCATTTCTCAAATTTTGGAGGTGTTGCCAAATGACTATGTACCAGTTGCATGAGATGGCTTGACCATGATAAATCAAGGGTAGTGCCAGATTAGCTCGGCCAAGCTAATCTGGCACTACCCTTGAACTGTCATGGTCAGTCCACCACCTGCTGTAGGGATCCAGGGCTAAAAGGGTTAATAATATTTTGTGTCATGTTAATGTTTCTATGCCATTTGCAGTTCTTCTAACAACTTGTCTTTTAGTTTTAATGTGAAACTAATGAAACCAACTTCAGCTCCACTTTTCTTTAGAATAATGTAAACAAAGTTACCCCCCCCCCCCTCCCCCTAAAGGCTCACGTGTATTGACCAATCCACACATGAAAATAAGTAAAGAGATGGCTTCTGCACAAACAAAATCCATCATCCATGTTTTCTCAAAATTTAATCAGTTTTCACACATCTGCCAAATCCCTGTGACCCTTGATCTCTGCGACTATAGGAGGTCTTATCATCAGCTACCTATGTGCCAAATCTGATTGAAAAGTTTGCAAAAAATGTTGATAATAACTACAATTCTCACAAAAATTGGCATTTTATACACAGTTGTTGACCTCTTGTGACCCATGACCTTTTCGAAGCGGTCATCCAAATTAGTATGCACAGATAGGTCTTACCATCAGTACCAAGTTTGGGTTTGAAGTTGTGAATAGAATATGAGAAAAAAAAATCTGTTGTCAAAATATGGCTATTTTGGACGTATTTCTTGAGCTCTTGTGAGTGTGACCCTTGACCTTCCGAAGGATCAACCGAATTAGTATGCATAGAAAGGTCTTACCATCAGGTATCTCTGTACCAAGTTTGGGTTTGAAGTTGTGAATAGTATTTGAGAGAAAAAAAGTATGTCAAAATATAGCTATTTTTATATATTTCATGATTCCCTGTGACCTTGACCTTTGTGACAGGTCACTGAAATTGGTATGTTTAGAAAGGTCTTGCCACAAAGTATCCTTGGGCCAAGTTTGAAGACTGTAGCTTGAATAGTCTCCGAGAAAATGCCAACATTTAAAGTTTACCACGGACGACGGACGGATGACCACTGGCCCAAAATATACTCACTTTTGCTTCGAACATGAGCCAACAAAAAATAATAATAATAAAGTAAATAAATAAAAATAAAATTATTCAAAAGTGTTCTTCTATTCTACAAAAGTCTGTTCATTTGTGCCACAGCTGGCTTCTTCGTCAGGCGTAAGATCCTGAAATTCCCAAAAAGCTGGAACTTAAAAATGCACAACTCAATCTCTTACCTTAATCTGCAAAAGGCATTTAAATTCTCATGAGCTGGCCAGGACTCATGAGAAATTATGCTTACTGCTTGTAGTTGTATGAATGATCATCATCAACTTAAATCCATGTTGTTTAGACAGTCTAACTAGCGGCACACCCAGAACCTTTAAAAGCCGGATTTCCCCAATGTAAAAAATCTCAAGCACGCTTGTAATTGTATGGGTTGAAACAACCAAACTTTGGAATTGGATGTGTACTGCCTTTTTATCTCTCTGCAAACAGTAAATACTCCACTTGTAATATTAACAATATACATTTCTTTAAACTATTTAAAGTTTTTTTATAATTATAGCTCTAAATCCCCATTCCTAGGCTCTATGGGCTTTAGAAAATGTGCTGTATTGCAATGCACACTCTCTAACGCCCACAGTACCACTGCATACACTGTGCAGTGTCCACCAATTGTACATGTACGATCAACAGACACAACAAAAGCAGCAAAGCAAGCACAAAGAAAGAACCAACCACAAAACAGTGATAACAAAAAGACAATTAAATGTTCTTAAAAGACATAAAAGAAAGCGAACAAAAAGAAGGTACACAGCAACGTTAGAAATTTCTTGTTTTACTGCTAACACACAAAAGTGTTTTACTGCCAACACAAAAAGCCTTGGCCTTTCATTATGGTAAGTGCAATGTACATTGTTTTGTAACTGTACAAAAGATAAAATGGCCACATTGTCTGAATTTATGAATGAAAACTGTCTGCCAAGAGAGAGGAAGTACTTCAGACAAGCAGTGAGGGGGTGGCTGATGAGGCGGAAATGTGGGGGAAAGAGGGGGGGGGGGGGGGGGAGGGGGTCAGCAGAGATAAAAGATCATGTGTATACAGGTAGAAAGCCCTCCCCCTCCTCCCTCTCCCTCCTGCTAATGCCCACAGGAAGTCAGGCAGGTGCAGTTGCAATGGGAATTGGCTTTTCCCTTTTGGCACCCAGAGCCAACCCTATACATCAAAGTACAATCTGCTACATCAAATACCAGTGGAGGAAAACGGCCGATATGACAGATCATGGATCAGTGACTGATTATCCTGGCGCCTCAGGTGCCAAATTAATCAGGCACTACCTTTGAGCTAATCAATCAATTTAGTCATCTGTCATTCACATCCTAACTGCGCAAAAGGCCATTGGGCCAACATCTCCCGCCACTGTGCGGGCCAACGACAGCCAACGTCAGCCCTTGCGCACTGGGATGTAGTTCTGGAAGTGAAAGATCTATCCCAATCTGATTCAATCAGGCATGATGATACACATTCTCCTAACCGTTTACCTCTATACCCTCTTTTCTCTGACCTTTTCCTCCTTGTGGCACCTGACCACCAATTAACATCCTAACTGTCCTGGCTAATTAGTAAAAATGCAGTGAGACTTATCTGTTTGTCAATAATTTCGAAAATCGCCATGCAGTTTCCTCATGTGCCGAACCGTCTGCTCTGTGCTGTCTGCTTATTTGTTCAGGGGTGGGGTGGAATGCAAAACGCACCCTACCCCATTTTTCGATACACGTCTCGGCCCCTCTACCCTCCCTCCTCAAAGTACCTTTCCACGCCTCTTCCTGTCGTTAAAAAACTATTTACCACGTGGCTATTTTCACGCCAAAATTAATTTACTGCGAATCGATACACACACCAGAACATTGCCGACCGAAAGTTGGCATACTAAATTATTAAACTCCCGACTAGACAGCCCAAGTCGTGCACAGTGATCGTGGAAAAACTCGATTCTGCGACCTGTTGCAATCGATAGAGCCCTCAATACGATGTTTCCCTGTTACCCGCGACTCTAAGCGGTCGTCAAAACACTGAAATACGGCTTCGGCTTCCGAAATAGCATCAAATTTATACGAAGCTACAACCTTGAAAAACATTTAGAAACCTTCTGGTGTGCAAAAATTGCGCACCAGACCCCCAAAGTAGACGTTTCTCCCCTGCCCATTAGCGGTTTGGCAAGTGCTCGACTTCGACAGGAAGTGAGATCCGCCATGTTGATATTTGACAAATTTTGCTCATGAATGAAGCACTGCGCCATTTTCTACAGCCTGCCCCACCGCTTGCACGTTCGCAAACATAAGCGATCAGATCAAATAAAAGATATCTACGTACCTCTGCAAAATGTATATCCCATAAAGCCATGGTAGCAGGCAGATTAGTGCGCGAGGATTTCCCACTGTCTACCGCATGTTGTCCAATGGCACCAACTTCGAAGGGTCAAGGTTGTCGGCGACGAAGGGTTTCCCCTCTGACGTCACAGACCAACTGTTCCCGCGAAAAACTAAGGAGGGGGCGGGTCGCTCTCATTCACAACTCAGTCATTCACAAACAGTCGCCTAGGCCTACTGCTATTGTTTTTTCTGTCGCCATGTTGTTACCGCAGTTTGATGCGACGCGTACTCATGCACCAGTCCTACCGCATCGTTTCATTCTGCCATTCCCAGCAAGTCAACATCTGGGTGACTGAACCAGTTTGCCAGGACTACTATTTAACTGTGATTGGCTGATAAGACATTCATTTAAACAAGAAAGACAAAGCCATTATGGCTCACGTGTATGACCTATTTACATATGTGTGACCTTCGTGACAAGGGCTAGCTAATGCAGCAGCAAAATCTATGTTTTCAGAAAATGTAAGCATTTTTCACACATCTGTCAACCATCTGTGACCCTTGACCTTTGTGATGAGTCAACTAATTAGTATGCATAGGAAAGTCTTATCATCAGCTATCTTTGTACCAATTTGGTTGAAAAATTTGGGAATACCTACAATTTTATCAAAAATCAGCATTTGCCAGCCTCTTGTGACTTTTGATCTTTCCAAGGGGTCATCCAAATTAGTATGCATAGATAGGTCTAATCAGTAGTATTTGAGAAAAAACATCTTTTGTCAAAATATGTCTATTTTAGACCTATTTACTGAGCTCTCGTGATCCTTGACCTCTCCGAGGGATCAACCAAATTAGTGTGCATGGAAAGGTCTTCCCATCAGGTGGTAGCAAGTTTGGGTTTAAAGTTGTGAATAGTGAAGAGAAAAAAACCTCTTTTGTCAAAATATGGCTATTTCTGACATATTTTCTGAGCCCTTGTGACCCATGACCTTTCTGAGGGGTCATCGAAATTACAACATATAGTTGGTTGGTTGTACATTGCTTAACGTCCCGACAGCAACAAGACTTTCTCAGGACGTGACTGCACTGCTTGTGAAAAAAAACACTAAACAGAATATTGAATGCATGTCGCCAGCCGGTCTAATATGCTAAATAAACCTAAGACCATTTAGCAACACGCATCCAATATCAAGAGTTACGGGCAGCGTAGACAGTAGGGAGAGTTTAAAAAAGGAAAACACAGGTGAATGGACCAAGGGTAGACAGAAACACATGCCCCAGAATAGAGGAGAAAACCCACCCTGTGGGGCTTACCAGGGTGACCCTGGGAACTAAAAAGTAGTTAACCCCACCCAAGTCCCCCAGGGCAGACCCGGGTGGAGGATCATCCAAATTAGTATGCATAGATAGGTCTTACCATCAGGTATCTCTGTACCAAATTTGGGTTTGAAGTTGTGAATAGTATTTGAGAAAAAAAAATCTGTTGTCAAAATATGGCGATTTTGGACCTATTTCATGAGCTCTTGTGACCCATGACCTTTCTGAGGGATCAACCAAATTAGTATGTATAGAAAGGTCTTACCATCAGGTATCTTTGTACCAAATTTGGGTTTGAAGTTGTGAATAGTATTTGAGAAAAAATAAATTATGTCAAAATATAGCTATTTTTTATCTGTTTCCTGATCCCCTGTGACCTTGACCTTTGTGAGAGGTCACTCAAATCGGTATGTTTAGAAAGGTCTTACCACAAAGTATCCTTGGGCCAAATTTGAAGAATGTGGCTTGAATAGTCTCCGAGAAAATGCCAACGTTAAAGTTTACCATGGACGACGACGGACGGACGACCACTGGCTCAAAACATAGACTCACTTTTGCTTCACACGTGAGCCAAAAAATACATGACCGTAGAATAAAGAGTAGACAAAACAGTACTGCATAACCTATGGAGCGGCTACCATACTTATCATTGAGAGTATCCTTGGGCCAAGTTTGAAAAATGTGGCTTGAATAGTCTCCGAGAAAATGCCAACGTTAAAGTTTACCACGGACGATGGCGGACGGAAGACAGACGACGACCACTTCCCCAAAACATATTATCACTTTTGCTTCGCAAGTGAGCCAAAAAATACATTACCGTAGAATAAAGAGGAGACAAAACAGTACTACTGCATAACCTATGGAGCAGCTACCACACTTATCATTGAGAGATCACTAACCTGCCATTAACCCATACCCTACCGAGGCTAAAAGCTTCAAATTTGTACGCTGCCATATGCAAGTTACATTTATAGTACTTACAGATAAGGATATAGACCAATGGCTTTAGTTCAAGGGTGGTGCCAGAATAGCTTGGCACTGCGCCAAGCTATTCTGGCACTACCCTTGAACTATTTTAGTCAAACTTATATCTGAAAGATAAGGGTTAAAGTGATCTGCTTCAGTGCAAGCTTTGACTGTCAATATTTGCCGCTAAAATAGGTTCTCAATGTTGTCTTGCGTCAACTGTGACATTTCTACCCTTCTTTATACTAATCTATGTGAATAGGCACATCAGTGTAACAGAGGTTTTCTACTTCCTGGTGTCTTAGTGAAACTCTCCCACATACAAGGGAAGAGCAGACAAGTCTTTTATTTTACGACATTTTGAATTCATATATTAACCGTTATCATTCGGAATACACCAGTGTGTAAAATAAGTTTGACTAAAATAGTTCCAAGGGTAGTGCCAGAATAGCTTGGCGCCTCTAGGCGCCAAGCTATTCTGGCACCACCCTTGAACTAAAAGCCATCGGTCTAGAATCCTTATCTGTAAGTACTGTAATGTAGCTTGCATATGGCAATGTACAAATTTGAAGCTTTTTGCCTCAGTGTGATATGGGTTAAGTTAACCGTTTTATCCAGCTTTATTTTACTCTAAGACAAACTGAAAAATGTATGTGAGGGAGATACTGAAATGATTAACCTTTTATTGCCAGCAGGAGCCGGTCACTTTAACTCATTACACCCCGAGGATGAAATTGTAAATTTTTAAAGATATCCTTTGAAGTCAACGTCACTTTTCTGGAGAGTGAGCGACCATGATAGTTCAAGGGTGGTGTCAGAAGAGCGAAACAAAATGTGGTGGGGGATGAATTTATCGCCGAGGCTCTCACTGAATGTTCTTTTTCAACAACACTAATCACAGAGACCAGTCAAAAGTTTTATTTATAACGGAAATTGGACCAGCAGCAACATTTTTCAAGCAAACTGGATTTTTTTAATAGATGCCGTTAATGTCCTTAACCCATTACATCCAGAGGCTGGTTTTTATAAATTTGCTTAGAGTCCTATGAAGACCGTGTTACAGATTACAGGATAGATCAAACATTTTAATTCAAGGTAGTGCCAGTATAGCTTGGCACCGTAGGCGCCAGCCAAGCTGTTCTGGCACCACCCTTGAACTATCATAATCAAATTCATTTTAAGCAATGGGAGTATCAGGATGAAAAGGGTTAACCCATTTCAGGCAGTGTATGTACCAGATGCAGGAGACAGATTGACCATGATAATTCAAGGGTATTATTGCCCGGTAAGTTTGACATCTTCATGTTTATTCAAGGGTAGTGCCAGATTAGCTTGGTGCCTTTAGGCGCTTATATTTGGGTCGATCCATCTCCTGCTGTACTGGGTTGGGGTTATTTCTTCCCCCACTGTGCACAGCCCCTAAAAATGTCCACAATGATCTGAAAGACGAAGATACAAACTTTGACACAATATAGGAAACACCGAGTGCATGTTTACAAGCAGTGTATCATTGTATGTGTGTACTCATACAATTTGCAAAGTATGTGCATGGACCACCTTTGGCAAAAAACTTGCATGCTTTGAAGTGTGAAATAACAAACACTACCTAACACACGCATACACAGAACAGGTTCATTTCCATTCATGAAAATAACAAACACAATTATACAAAATACCATTTTTTATTTTTTACTTATTTTTTTCAGCTATCATTATCAAACATTGTAGGAACGAAATGACAAGAATGCATTATTTGCACAGCAACGTGATATTCTTTTTGCCAAAGTACCAAGACCACACACACAATCACACACACACACTGAAACCTAGTACATGAATTACGCAGTTTCTGTTACACATCCAAAGCACAGAAGGACCTCTTTTTTCATGTTGTACACTGTTTTAACCCATATCATACGGAGGCTAAAAACTTCAAATTTGTACAGTACACTGCCATATGCAAGCTATATTATAGTACTTACAGGTAAGGATATAGACCAATGGCTTTAGTTCAAGAGTGGTGCCAGAATAGCTTGGTGCATATTCTGGCACTACCCTTGAACTATATAAGTCAAAATTATTTCACACACTGGTGTATTCCGAATGATAAGGGTTAACCCATTCTCTGCCAGTATTTGCATACTGTGTTTATAATATCAATACCGAAAGTCCAGACCTTCTAAGGAACATGGATACAAAGTAGTGTCAACAAGAGGCATAGATCTCGAGACCCCGCCACTGCCGGGGCTCATGAGGATCTAGGTCTTGTAGTTGGCTCATTTTCACTTTTTCCGCGGTGAAAGAAATAATGGCCCTGTCTAAACAGTCATTTCAGAGTGAAACAGCAGTTTCATCAAGGTACTGAGTGTGAAACTGGTATAGGATGCTTACATCTCTTCCACCCCATAAACATCTAGAGGACAAATGTCTGGTGACAAATCAAGAGAAAAGCTGCGACACAACTGCTACATCTTTTGTCTGCCATACCTCTGGCAGGAACCAGTGTGTCTCACACTCCCTCTCACACTCTCTCAGTCAGTGTCTCTGGGCTCTCACAGACACACAACCACTGCCTTTCTAGCATCACAGGCATGCACCGAGTATCACAGACGGTAGCTGGAATGCAGCTTCCAGCCTACGAGGCAATGATATGCTTTAGCTAGCGCCAGAGACTTAAATATATCTACATGTCTCTTGAGAGGTATGCATGACAGAAATGGAAACTGTCGGCCAGATCTAAGCCAGAAGTCAGCCTACTGAAACGGACGGGGATCAGTTGCGTGAGTGAGCTTATTCTGGCACAAGCCATTAACCCATTACATCCCGAAGCTGAATGTACAAAAATTTGCTTATTTTCCTATGAGGTATACATTACAGATTAGGTGATAGATCAACCATTTTAGTTCAAGGGTGGTGCCAGAATAGCTTGGCGCCTCAGGTGCCAAGCTATTCTGGCACCACCCTTTTATTATAACAAATTTATTTCTTGCAACTGTGTATCAGGATGAAAAGGGATAACCCATTTGGCCCAAGACCCTATCGCAGGAGATGTATGGACCATGACAATTCAAGGGTAGTGCCATTAGCTTGGCTCCCGAAGGTGCCAAGCTAATCTGGCACTACCTTTGAATTATCACGGTCCATCCATCTCCTGCAACTGGCACATACTACATAGTTGTTGGGTAACAACTCCAAAATTTGGGAAATGGGGCCTTGGGGTTCAGAGGGTTAAACAAGGTGCTCTTGGCACAGACCTGTCATTACAGTAGGCTGACACTTCTGGTTAATGGCTGTGTTCCACTTTCATACATACCACACCTGGTATCATCTGTGACCACATTCTGTGACTGAAAGACTGATTACATAAACAAAATACATTCTGTACACTGCATATGGATGCAGATAATGACAAAATAAATTAAGCAAACTTAAAGAGCGATCCATCCTGTCCATTGCTCTGAAGCAGTGTTATTCCACATGCTGACCAAAACAATAACCCCTCTGTACAAGGTACCTGTGCTGATTTTATAGCCATCGGGACCGTTTGCACACACACAAAGTTACACAGCTTACTTGAACATGTTTCAATCTTAACTCATTCGCGGCCAGCTGCATCCAGATGCGGCTGGCTGCGAATGAGTTAACTCTTTCACTGCCAGTGGAAGCAGATTGTATTTTTTAAATGATTGCAACTTCAATGTCAGAGATACCACTGATGTCACGGATGCAAAACAGTTTAAGTGAGAGGCATATATCATCATGAGCCCCCGCAACTGGCGGGGGTGGGGGGGGGGGGGGTGGAGGGGGGGGCCTCATGAAGACCTATGCCTCTTGCAGTTGAATTGCGTTCACTTTGCCCCAGCAGTGAAGAAGATTAGAAGCCATACTGAGCAGGATTAAACTGAAAAAACAAAATCTACCATTCGAAAAACCAAATTGTTTTCATTTGACCCTTGGAGGCTTCCACAGTTGCCGTCACAGTGGTTGTCTCCCTTGATACTGTTGAGAATTCAGGGCGACAGCCACTGCACTACCGCCAATCTCTGACCTAGTAATATGTTAACTCATTGAGCCCTGCGGTCAAAAATGTCAACTGATGTTGTTCAGCCGCCATGAGATGGCCTTAGTTGCCTGGTTGGCATTAAACCCAAATAAGTAGCTGATGTTGTTCAGAAATAGAATTAGGTCAAAATTGCACGTGTTTCGACGAAAACAGTGGATTAACAGCCCAGACGAACGTGCAACATCGCATGTTTGTCCAGGCTTTTAATCCCCTGATTCTGTCAAAACATGTGCAATTTTGACCAACTTCCGATTTCCAGAAATCATCAATTTAGGAGTTGTCCTGTGGGCCATAGGCCAATTCACTGGATAGGTCGACCATAACAGTTTCATAGTGGTGCCAGAATAGCTTGGCACCTTCAGGCACTATCATTCAACTCTCTCAGTAGATGCTGATCTCATGGTGTGTCAGGACTGGAATCACACTGGTCATCTCCCTTGCCTGTTGCGTTGATTGGCATAGCAACTGAGGGAGACAACTAGTGTGGGTCAGAATAGATTTAATCTTGCTAATGCCAACTGACTCACTAATCCGTTAAGATATCTTGCCTTCATCCTCATCTCTTACTAAAGCTATCCGATGCAAAATGAAGAAACAAAAGAAAACTGCATCTAGCACAGCAGGCCACCTGACATAATTCAGGGGAAACAATCTGCCAGAACACATTACTAATGACAAATCGCTTCTCCTGTTCATTGTCCAGAAGAAGCAGCCCAGCATTTATCGAATGCACAGAAACATGGTAAATGAAAATGAGCGTCAAATGAGACACATTCTGGTTGATGATTTTTTTCTTCAACGCATTAAATCCTGAGACTGAAAGTTTTCACATTTGTGTAGTGTCCTACGAAAGCTACTTTACAGTTTAGGAGCTAGCTAAATCAACCATTTTGGTTCGAGGGTGGTGCCAGAAAAGCTAGGTCAGTAGGTGCCTCTGGGTGCCAAGCTATTCTGGCAACACCCTTGAACTATCCTAGTCAAATTTTTAATTCACGCAATAGTGTGTCAGGATGGAAAGAATTGCTTAAAGAGAAATAAAATGTGAATTTGAGGCACATGCGCTGACAATGGTTTCATTTTTTCTTTCATTTACCATTACAATGAGAGGATCAGCATTTGTCTGCTGCTGAGTGATTTGGGACCTTTCAGCATACAAATGTGCAACATGAGCATTCTCTCCGTTTCACAACATTATATCATGCTTGTGCTTGTCTGTGTTTTTGGATCCTATGGCTTCCAGCCGTAAGATCCAAAATCACAGTCAAGCAAATCGACGAACACCCATTCCTGAATGTCCAAGATGGCAAGAAATGAACAGTTTGCCAAGCTGCAGAGAAAAGGTGTGTCCTTCATGAGACTAGAGTGTCTAGTCCCTTCCCCTCCTTGACGCTGTTACTACTGCCGCTACTGTCAGATCCACGGGGCCGCTGAAGGTCTGTGGGTGACATCTGTGCTTGACGCTTTCGCCTGAGGACACCCAAAAAATACATAAAATTTCCATAGTATGATACTCAGTGATACTTGACAAAATTTTACTAATACAACAAATAAATTTAAATAATAAACTTAATAACACAAACAGATAAACATGCATAAATGAACAGCAACAAAAACACAAAACAAACTGTATATGAAACTTCACATGAACATGGGGTATGAAAACAATTACCTACATCTTATTTTGATTTTAGGTCTCTGCACCAATACATTTCAGGTACACGAAAAACAAACTTTCACTGCTGATTAAATGTAAACTGTATGTGCACCTGCAAAGCACTGTCCATCATAGTTTTCTGTAAATTTTCTGTTCTCTAGTTACTATAAGATGCCTACAGCTCATTAACCCAAGAGGGTGAAGACACCTGGTGTCATTAGCTGTCATAACAGCAGAACCTGTTTTGAGCGACCATCCTTAAAGAGAGATCACCTGTCATTAAAGACCATCATGTAGGCGGCTGTAGCACCTAAATGATGGTCTTTAATGACAGGTGACACTGTCTGCCCCTCAAGATCTTCTCCTGCGAGAGCACCTGTCTTTTAAGCCATATCATACTGAGGCTGAAAGCTTCAAATTTGTACACTGCCTTAATTATACAAGCTACATTATAGTACTTACAGATAAGGATATAGACCAATGGCTTTACTTCAAGGGTGGTGCCAGAATAGCTTGGCACCCAGGGGCGCCAAGCTATTCTGGCACTACCCTTGAACTATTTTAGTCAAACTTATTTCACACACTGGTGTATTCTGAAAGAGGGTTAAGAACATCTTTTAATGGCAAAAGGTGGTTGATCAAAACAGGTTCTACTGTTTCAATATCAGTCATTTGAGGAAACAGACCGTATTTCCATGCGACTGCACTTTGGACATGTCCCCGGTATGAAGCAACCCTTGTGGTAGCATGCCTGGCACACTGCAAAAATAAAACCGAAGAAACCAGCGTCAAATAAACTTCCAATTAGTTTCCTCAAAAGGCTTGCATCATGTACATGTTGATGCAGTACAATAATACGGTCGCTCGGTGTGAACCCTCACGTGCCTAGGGCAAGCCTAACCCATAAATCCCCGACATGCTAAGACTGGATGTGGATCGACCATGATAGTTCAAGGGTGGTGTCAGAGTAGCTTGGCGCCTGCAGGCGCCAAGACACCACCCTTGAACTATCATGGTAGATCTGTCTCCAGAACTTTCATATAGATCTCAAAGGATATCTACACAAATTTGTAATTTTATCTTTAAGTTGTAATGAGTTGATGTATGAACTGGAAACGGAGAGAAAGCAGGTCAAGCAGACTTCAAATGAGCATAATGC
The DNA here is from genome assembly GCA_036245525.1 of Semisulcospira habei. Classification (NCBI taxonomy): domain Eukaryota; kingdom Metazoa; phylum Mollusca; class Gastropoda; family Semisulcospiridae; genus Semisulcospira; species Semisulcospira habei. The sequence continues at coordinate 53,994,208 of BTPG01000007.1, forward strand.
ATGCCGGTTCCTAATCCATTCCTTAATTTTGGTCAGGGCATTGTACAAACTTCATAAATTTCATTTCAATGCATGAGCGACAGTCTGAAAAGTTGAAATGACTGAAAACGGTCCCATAATCTGTGACAAGCAGGAGACATAAATTCTCTATGCTCTGTGCTCTATCTGAACCCACAAGTCTTGAAATTCAGCTTTCTGGGGTTTCTAAAAAAAAGTTGAATCAGTCTCCAGGACTGAAGACTGTCACCTATGAAAATGTCACTGAATCTGTGTTCAAAGGGAAGTAACTGCATTCTGACCTGGACAACGGGCTGTGTTGGCCAGCTGGAAAGGGAAGATCACTCCTTTGTCCTGACAAACTTCACAGATGAAGCCCAGTCCATGACAAAGCTGCAAGCAAAGATATTGGATATAATCATTCCAGACACTTCAGCACTATCAGTTACAAGTAAAGTAAAGTTATCTCCTCCAGGGCAGGCTTCGACTGCTAAAATTTGCCAATAGAACAGTTTTTGATGTTGTCTTACCTCAGCTAAGATTTTTCTATCCTTTCTTTCACAGTCCATGTGAGTAGGCACATGTAACATATTCTTTCCTCAAAACACATTACCGATGACATTACTGTAAGGAATGGTATCTTAGCTAGCCAAAATTGGTTGTGCACCCATATGGCAGGGGAGGCAACAAGAGGCGCCATAAACCTAGCCAGTAACCCAAGTAGCCTTCCTTCCATCCCCATCCAGGCAACCGCTCACCGGATTCCCGCCAGTCTGTTTCTTAGCTTAGCTGTGGAAGGTTGTGTACCTCTGATTCTGCATCTTGGCTGTGTCTCGGTGTGACCGGTCGCCTTGTGGCTTGGACTCTGCCGTGTTTAAGAAGAGCTCGTCTGGGATTACTGATGCAACTGTGCTAGCTTGGAGTTTACCTTCGTCGGTTTGAGAGTGACTTTCCACTGGACTTGTGGTGTTGGGGACTTGGATTACTTCCCGTGGTCCGCACGAGCCTTGGATTACTGTGTTCACGGTGCTTCTTGGACCTACCTTCGGGATGTGGCTTTTCCTTTGGTGGTGCGAGCCTTCGCTTCGGCGGCACAGTTGGTCCCTACGGTCCTTGGTTGGCCTACGGCCTTCCCGACATGGTAGGGTAAAACCTCGATGGGTGCCCGCGACCGGCGCTAAAGGGGAGGGAAAGCGCTGGGCGTCAGCACTAGTCATGGAGTAACATCGCTATCGATCCTCGGCTTTGCGCGCGTACGCATCGGATGCGTGGCCTTGGGGAGCCACCCTCGCTCGCCTGTCACTCTTGATTATGTTTTGCAGTGGCAAGTCCGCATCTGCATGCGTTGTGGGGACTTCCGATGGCAGAGTGACGTGCATGCTGTATGCCTACCTTGTTCCGGCTGTGTCTCCACTCACCCGTGCATCATCTGCACCCCCTGGCTGGAGGAGCAGTGGTCTCAGCTTTGGGAATTCTATCACTATGAACAACCGACACAAGTCCGAGTGCAGGTGCCTGCCACCGACCCGACCACCTTCGGGGAGGGAACAGCTCGGACATTCGCAACTTGGGACGCACGGGCGGCTTCAGACCTTATCGAGCTGAGGACTTCAGCCGATGGTTCGTCAGCTCGCTGGGGAAACGAGACACTAAGCTTGGCCAACATAGGACTTCAGCAAGAATGTTCGTCAGCTCGCTGGGTAAACTATACACTGAGCTTGGCCAACATAGGCCTCAGCAAGAATGTTCGTCAGCTTACTGGGAAAACATACACCGAGGTGGCCAACATAGGCCTTCAGCAAGAATGTTCGTCAGCTCGCTGGGTAAACGGATCATCGAGCCTGGCCAACATAAAATGCCAACAGGTTTGTTCGTCAGCTCGCTGAGTAATCTAAGCATGGAGTCTGGCCAACCACGTACTTTTACGAACTGCCACACGCCCAGACCCTTGAGACAAGTCCAGCACAGGCGTATGGCGTCCCGTGCAGTGGTAAGTAACAAGGTAAGGTACCCTAGCACGGATGAGAATGCTGGACAAGTGCTTACCCGCTTGTCAGACAAAGATAGAGATGAGACGGGCCCATAGCGACATAGTTTGCATTTACGAAACTATTGTTCGGATAGTTGCAGGGGCGAAGAACTTCGCTACCTCGCTGGTAGAGTCACTGAGCTTGGACTACTACGTGCATACATGACCAAACCTTGGAACGAGTCCAGCACAGGTGTACAGCGTCCTGCTCTGAGGTCAGTGTGATGAAACTCTATGTTCGTGCATAGTGTTCACACAGTAGGGTTAGTACGGTACGGTTTTTGTTAGCAGTTTGTTTTGTGCTGATAGTCCGTGTGGCACTAGATCCACGTGAAACCTTTAAGGAACGTTTAATACGGGGAGTTTTTAGTGAGTTCTAGGCAAAAGTTTAGTCTGGCAGAGCGGTAGAAACATTAGTACAGGGCTTTATCGTCAGCTTGGACGGATGTATGTGAGACAGCTAGCCCGTATTCCAAGACTCTGAAACCTAGGATTCAGGTATGTTTCTATATATGTAATATTGATAGTTGCTTAGTTAAAGACGGTATGCGTTGGTAAGAGTAATTTGGTTGTATAGCGTTGTTGATTGGTTTGGTTCAATTACTTTGGAATTCAGTGAGGTAACCGGTGTTTTCGTATACAGTTATTTACAGAGTTAGATAACTAAAAGAATGTGAGGTGTGTATGTCTAAGTCGCTATGAAGGTAGTACGTGGTTGGTTAAGCATAGTCTTTTCCAGGGTAGAGAATAGTGTATAGCGAGAGTGTTAGGTTATAGTCTGTTTCAAGATAGTGACAGCAATGGGGGTGTTATGAAAGTAGTCGGGTTATGAAGCACGTGTGTGTGTGAATGAACGTGTGAGTTATTTGTATCAGCCAGGTTACGTAGTGTTTCTCATGCAGTCCAATATGTGTGTGTGTTTAGCAAGTGTTACGATTTGAGTCCTTATTGTTGTTGTTTAGAGTGCTTGTCGTGGAGAGAGAGAGACGGACGCCGAGACGTCAGTCACCAGGACCTAACGCGAGGTCATATCTCCAATTCTTCACTCAGGGAGTGAGCGATCGGGACCAAGACACCCGAGTCACAGCGAGAACTGCGCTACAGTAAGAGAAACGAGGACGTCCACGATACGACTCGAGGAGCGTACGTGAAAGGACTTGCACGCCTAGACGTGAGAAGGACTTGACAGTAACCAGGCGAGAACACCAAACAGGTTGGAGACTGTGAGAAACTAATACCTAGCCTGGCATACATATTGTGTATGTGTGTGTGATGTTTGGATGCTGGTAGTAGGGCAGTGTATAGAGTTTGATAATCTTTCGAGCGTTTTATTGTGTATTAGTGTATAAAAGTTCCGTTAGAAAGCCAGTGAGTTGTGTTTTACCGCATGAATGCGCCCGTCTGAGTCAGTGGCGGTGTATGCGTCTGTTGTGCGAGAGTCTGTGCGTACGACTGGGGGCAAGTCTGCGTGCGTTACAGTCAGTGATAAAGACAAGTGCCCTTGGCCAGACGATAAGGCTGGACCAGCGACGGCCCTCTCGTCAGGTGAGATAGAGACGAGATTGGGCCACGGCGACTTCGCTCACACAGACTTCCCCCTCGTTCAAGCAGGATCCAGCGGGATGTAGAAAAGTAAGCGACGAGATTACACGAAGCTTTGACATCCCGCTCCAAGGTCAGTACGTTTATTTACTTATTTATTTATTTATTGGGGTTTGGCGCCGACCAGGCAACTAAGGCCATTTCACGGCGGAAGGGCAGTAACAAGTGTTCACGACCGGACAATTCTGCTGGACTTCGTGCGCCCGTTCGTCGGATAAAGTAAAGGGACGAGCCGGGTTCATGTCAATATCGCACGCCCCGTCTACCCTCAGAACAGTGCGGATGGGCCACAGGGTGTTAGAAGAACCGAGCGGACTCCCTTACCTCGTCGGCGGCCACACTCACGGTCACATTACATAGTCAAATTTGGCCAGTTCAGGCAGTAAGAGGACCGGTGTTTTTAAAAATAATTTTTGCCTTGTTTGAAATGTTGTAGTAGGGCTGAATGTTAGAATTTGCTGGAAATTTCTGGTTACATGAGAGGAGACATGTTTGGTGCTTTGATTCATACCATCCTGAGCTTATCCAGTGGACAATTGTGGGCCTATGTTGAGTTGCCGTTGACATAGTGATTTGAGGGGCACGCTGATTTCAGCTGTGCTTGGGTGTGGGGTTGGTAAGGAATCGGGTTCATAGCCAAGAAATGAGACTGTCAATGTGTTGTTTTTATTGTTATTTTGTGCATGGCAAATGTGCAGCTGGTGGGCAGTAGTGTTTTTTAGGGGATTGAAATTTAGGGGATGCCTGGGAATGACTATGGCTAAGAGACTGTACAGTACGGAAACAGCACTGTGTACCGGGACCTGTCAGGGCACCACATGCCATATGTGACATAGATCAGAAACTGGTTTAATGTAACCATATCATTCAGTTTGGACTTTTTCAAATTTTGCCAAAAAATCGCTGCGATTGCAGTTTTATAGGCGTTTTTGCATATTTTGCGTTGCAACACCCTGTTTACCTGCACTGTGAGCTATGGTTAGTGTGTTTGTTGATTTATTTTTTTGTCTTACAAGTAGTCATGAGTTTACAAGTAGTCATGAGTCTGACCTTCGACCTTGAGCTGTGACCTTGACCTTGAAAGGGGTGGGGTTTAGGGCGTTAGTTTTATAAATGCGTAAACAAAAGAGGCACTTTTCGGTTATTGAAGTTGTGGGGTGAAGTGGGGTGGGGGTGGGGGGGGGGGGGGCTTAAGGTCAAAGGTTAATATCAAAACTACAATGAAACAGTGTCAGCATGTTCATTTTATTACACAGCTGACCTCAGAGTGAAAAATAGTGTGACATGCTGATGTGTTATTTTGCATGATCCAGCTACACTGGCTGCGTCTGAGGTGTCATTCTGCTGTAATTGTCATTAAGGATGTCTCTGGTGTCTATTTTGAGCCAAACACAAGCATTTTTACTCTGTGTAAAGCTCATTTGAGTGCATTGTTATGGGACCAGCAGCTGCGGCCACCAGTACAGGCTTTTACAGGAGTGTTCACAGGTTTGGCACACACATGCCTGCTGCATTTGCAACATGAGTTTAGGCCTTTTGAGGCTCTGACAGGTGTGTTTTATATAAAAATGAACTGTACATAACCATTTTTCCCTGCTATCTCCTAAATAAGCACTCCAGACACTTGTTTAGGTATGCAGTGTGTCCCGCGTAGCATAGTTTTGGCTGTTTTGTGTAGTCTTTTGCCTGTGGGTTAGTTCAGTAGACTTAATGTTTAAATTGCACAGCTGTTTCATGACCCCTTTTGCCTGTAGAAAAGATTGCCAGCAGTATATAGGGCATGGTAGCTGGTTACTGGTCTCTTCCTGCTTGTTGGCACCAGACAACAGGGCAATGAGGATGCCAGGACATTTTCTTTTTGGCTGCCCTGAGATACACAAGGAAATGGCCTTGGGTCTGAAAGCTCATTTTTCATCAATGTCAGTGTCATGGTAAGCTTTTTTAGTTGTCCAGCCCACCAGAAGTCAGTTTGACTGTATTGCATGTGTTTGTAAACATGGAAAAACAGACAAAGTAGGGAGGTGGGTAGTGGAAAAATATGAAAAAAAAGACTTGCAGGTGCCTGTGTCTCAAATGCAACATTTGTGAAGATCAGATATATTACTTGATGTACATGCCAATTTTGGAGGCATTCTGACCGTATCTAGTCTGTTTTTCATGGCATCAGATATGCATGATCCAAAACATTAACAGCATATTAAACGCCACAACAGCGCGCTTCACATAATGGGCCATAACTTAAAGATGCAGCAACATTCAATGGTGTCACAAGTGCCAGCTCGCCACACTGCCTCCCCATCGGTTCGGCTTCCCGCTTCCTCGCGGCCACTAGTATGGTTTTGGTGTACACGTCACAGGTTTTTTTATCGTGGGTACACATTGTATAGCGCTTACAGCTGGAAGGTAAGTTAAGCGCTGTAGGTTAATGATCGGTTTTATGCTGGTAGTAGCTTCGGCAGACGACACAGGATTCCCACCGGCACCCCAGGGCGATAGGACGTCAGCCTGCGGAGATGGCGCTCGACTACGCATGACTGAGCCTCTACCGGACTTCGTTCCACGCATCGAGGATCGGAGACTCCCTCCCTCGCCGCGGTTTAGGAGCTTCCTGGCTGGCCGGTCACCACCTACCATGCTGCGTTCCACTCCTCGGTCGACACCTTGCCGGCTACCACTTTTTGTGAACTGGTGCTTCAGCCGGATGACCCCTGCGCGGCAGCCTCGACCTTCCGACCATTGGTAAGCGGCTACGACAGTCGACACGCGCACCACGCTGTACAAGTTCGTCGCCGCCCCGTCCTTCGGCGTAGAGGCCGCCTGAGCCTTCACGCCGCAGTACAGACTTGGACTGGGCTGTTAGCCTAGATTTGTCGACATTCCTAGACGATCTTGCGGAGCCGGTCGGAGACCTCCTGGGACAAGATTGCATTCTGCTTGCCCCTGGACACCCCGTCTCCAGCTGTTACCTCCGCTTCACCTTCGGTGGCGTGGTCTTCCAGTGTCACGCACTTCCCTTTGGCTCTCCCGCAGCCACTGGGTGTTCTACCACTTCGGGACGCTGTAGCAGACGATGCCAGTTGGACGTCTTAGTGCAGCCACGTCGACATCCCTAGACGATAGTCGCTTGCAGAACCGGTCGGAGACCTCGTTGGAGAAGATTGCGTTTTGCTCGTCCCCAGACACAGTCTCCAGCCATTCCCTCCGCTTTGCCTTCGACGGCGTGATCTACTTTCGGTGTCAATCACAGAAATAGAGAATTTTTCTCCTAAAATGTATTTTTTCAAAAAATACTTACCGATGACATTACTTGAATGACCCTCCCATCTGCCCCGCTTGCCGCTCGTCAGCTAAGTAAACAGACCGGCAGGAACCCGGTGAGCGGTTGCCCGGATGGGGATGGAAGGGAGGCTACTCGGGTTACTGGCTAGGCTTATGGCGCCCCTTGTTGCCTCCCCTTCCATATGGGTACACAACCAAATTTGGGTAAAATTAGGCTAGCTAAGACACTATTCCTTACAGTAGGTAGTGGCAGCGCGCCCTAATTACTGCCATCAAGCAGAAAGAAAGCAGTTTTGCCTTGATTTTAATGATTTGCATGCAATCTGTTGAAAAGAATTAATACATCACTGAAGAAGAAGTACAGTTTAATATTTCCTCTTTTAAATAAGCCTATTTTGGTCCGTGTGAGTGTTTTCTACAGTGAGCAATGTCACCGAACTTATTGGTCACTTTTTCGTCATCGCGTGCCGTGACCCCAATGGCAGCCGTGCTATCGTGTATAGCGCTTTTTTTCTGGTCCGATTTTCGGCGAGCGATTCCGAGGTCGACACACATTACACGGCTATTTTTAGTATCAAAATGTAGGGAATTGTGTCAAGAAATAGTTCTACACGTGGCCCGGTCGATTTATCAACAATCGTAGAAAATATTGATACAAATATGAAAAACTTGATGGTTTTTTCATGTTTTCTGCTCAAACAAAACATTTTAGACACCCAGTTTTAGGGCTTAAATGAAAGAAAAAAAAGCACTCGTTCAAATGCGCTATTAGGTTAATGTATGCGTGCTCTGTCGACGTCACAGTCACATGATTTTCACCACGTGTGTTTGCGAGACTGAGCGTGTGTACAAGTCAAAATGGCAGCCTCCAGCGCTCTCACTTTGCCGTGCTCTTTCCAGGATATTGGCGTCAAATTGCGTAAGTAATATTAACTTTCTTGTTCCGGATTTGTTAATATGTTTATTCTGAAATATATGCCTAAAGATTATGGGTTATTGTTTTACGTTAAGCAATAAGATTTGCAGGAAAGAAGACGGGTTACAAGTTGGCTAGAGTTCCTTTGTTGACGCCCTCGGGCAGGTCGCCAGTCTGTAAAATATGTCATATAAAACAGCTCACAACCACTACAATCCTATTGCAATAGTTTACATGAACGTTCTGCTATGAGCCAATTTTTTTCTAGCGTTAGATGGTGGTTAACAATTTAGTAATCAACGATTTTTCTCGGTTCGGTCTCTAAAGTTAGTCTATGCAAGGGAGTTAATTTATGAATGAGATCGCTTCCGGTGATTGTGAAAACGAAACTCGTTAGAAATTTAACAAGTTTCAGCCTCTGTTGTTCGTGTAAAGTACTCGTTGCGTAAATCTGTATCACAGTCTACTAATTATTTGATAGTCTGCTGTTCTTTTCTAACTAGTAGATTTGCATTTTAACGCATAGCCACCTGGCAATAGCACTAGCATTAGTAACAAACCCCCTCCCCCATTATCTCTATAAGAGAAAATTCAGTCTTATGGTATTTATTTTCCACTTCCAGGGGATGATCAGTTCCATAATCTCAAGAAAGTGTTCCTGGCTGAGGGAAGGGGTAGAAGGCCAAACATTCACAATGTCACACCAACAAACAGCCTACTCATGCAGATTTACCTGCTGCGAGAAGATGGAGGGAAATCATACGATGAAGCTGCTGCCTTTGTGCAGCACTTGTTTCCAGACTTGACATTTAACAAGATTCGTCACATGATTGCACACGTAAGAACGAGATGGGAAAGTTTTAAAGACAGTGAGAAGCAAAAGAAGTTCCTCAAGGAAGAGTTTGACACCAGTGGTGTGGGGTTGCATCTGAGAAATTGTGGGCTAACTCGACGGAGGATTCTAGAAGCAGACTGTCAGCTTTCAACTTCAAGTGATTCTACAGTGCAGTTTCTCTCAGCAGGACTGTTCCTTGATTTGGATGATTTCCGGAGGCAGGAAAACAAAACATTTCAAGATATGTGCACATGGTGGTCTAATCTTACTGCACAGAGTGTGGGGGTGTCAGAAATGAAGAAAATGGCCAAGGCAGCAAACAGAAAGAGAGATAAAACTGCAAAGGCTGACATGGAAATATTTTTGAGACAGCCCATGTCTTCTCTTCTTGATTGCAGTGGTAGAGCACTCGTTAACACTGCCAACATTACAACTTCAAGTCAGGAAAATGCTGCTGCATGCACAGTCACAAAGATTCACAGCCTAAATGTCCAGTTAATGACGAAGGAAAGGGAGCTGGCCTCTGCCAGAAGAACAGTGGAAGAACTGCATGCTGTGAATGAAGCACTGAAGACAAAGATTGACACTAAAGAAGGCCAGATGACAGCTGGTTTATCTCAACTCAAACTTCAGCAGCAGGCCTTAGAGAAAACGCAACTGAGTCAGATTCTGAAGATGAGCAGGAGCCAGACTTCCAGTTTCAGCTGTACTCATTTACATGTTTGCGAGACATTGTCGCCGTGCATTTTGACGACACCTTTCACATCAGCGAAGTCATAAATATCAAGTCTTCTGAAGAGGCTGATGTGAACTTTTTGGAACGTTGTAATGTTCAGGCAGACACGTTCAGGTGGCCCAAGAGGGAAGACCAGTGCCAAGTCCACAGAAACTTTATCTTCACTTCACGTATCGGTTTGACACCTGTTTCATCATCAGGGCGTACACTGAGCATTACTGATGTGGAAGGTGTTAGAAACAGGCATAATCAGTACAAACTGCTGTATTGTTGAATCATTTCAGTGACATCCAACCTGCCCTTATTTTACGGGAAACTTTGGCTGCCGGTAGCATTTTCTGTTGAGGCGTTAGCTGCAGTAATCAACTTGACAAAAAATGCTGTAGACAACCCAAGAAATGCGTAAAGTGTGATACATATTCTAAGTAATAGGAATTGTTTCCTGTTAGTGTTACTATTAAGCATTATATTACATTTTTGAAGTGATATTTAAAGTGGTTTTAAAGTTACACTCATTTTATCTTTATTGGACGTTACCATGTGGTCTTCATCTTTATTTATGAATGCATAGCATATAATGAAAAACACTTAATCTGAATTTTTGTTTAAGTATCAATAGTGTATTGGATTCTGTAGATAATATTGAATATTGTGTCAAAATTGCAAGGCAATATCTTTAACGGTTCAAAAGTTACGTCCATTTGAATTTGTTGCTGCACTTTGGACACGTAAAACAACTGAAGTCCAGTGATGGTTTTCTCTCGTGTTTATTTCAGTCTACAGAGTATTGTCTGGGGTTGGGCACGACCAACCACAGACTACAATTCGGTCGTTCTCTCACTGTTTGCTCTCTCTTCTACTTTCGTCCATCTCTCTCACTCTCCTCTCGTTGTGTTCCCTCTCTCGTTCTGTGTCTCCTTGTGTGTCTCCTCTCTCGTTGTGTCCCCCAGTATGTATATACCCTTGCCCTTATCAATCATCTTCCCACTTAGGACCCGCCCCTCGTTTAGGGCCGGTCCCATTACGTGATTATGGCATCTCCGTGTGCGGACGGTCCCGTTAATTAGATGCCATCCATTTCACATATAGTAACAGTTCCGGAGGGCCGGCCCGTTATCTTGATTAGGGCTGTCCGCGTGTCCGGTCGTTACATACAGACCCTGACCATATGGTACGTGACCGGAAACTACATCCGGATGCCGGATGTGGAGGCACGCGTCAGTAGTGTAACAAATTTTCGCAGACGCCGACTTGGTCCGTCGCAAGACATTTTGACAACTTTGAGGGCTCATAACATCTAGTTTTGTGATTATTTTTACTTGTAAAAAAATAGAGCTACTCTGTGCATACTATAGAACACTTTTGTCATATGAGAGTTGATGTTGGATAATTAAGTTGTAGTCTGGAGCCTATCAAAATTGACAAAAAAAGCCAATTTGCGCACTTTCATATTGGCTTTTTTGCTCATTTTGACAGCTTACTGAAACTTAATTAAAAGAGATTATGGCATTACTCCTTGTCTAATTTATTTATGTGATAGTTCTGTCTGTCATGTGTGAAAATGAAAAGATTATGCTGATTTGGTTTTGTGCTACAGTCTTCCAAAAACGTGTTTGTTTGAATAATTGCACACGTCGTAAAAAACGTTAGACTTTAAACATGAATATTTCAAGAACTAGACAAGCTAGAACATTAATTTTTTTTTTGTTATGCTCAGAATGATGAGCTTTACAACACTGTAATACTTTTTAACTTACTTACGCCTGTCACCCCTACCCGGGTATAGGCCGTCGACGAGAGACCTCCAGCAACTCCTGTCCTGTGCTTCTCCTTCGATTCTACTCCAGGTGGTTCCCAGTCTCTTGATGTCTGCTTGGAGGTCTCGACGCCAGGAGTTTCTCGGCCTACCTCTTTTCCTCTTTCCCTGGGGGTTCCATGACAATGCCTGCCTAGTGATACTGGAAGCTGGCTTTCTCAGACTGTGACCGATCCATCCCCATCTTCTTCGCCCAATTTCATTCTCTGCTGTTATCTGCTCTGTTCTCTCCCAGAGTCTGACGTTGCTGATCTTCTCTGGCCAGTAGATTTTCAAAATTTTTCTAAGGCAACTGTTCATGACGGTCTGTACTCTGTTGACTGTGGTTTTTGTCAATCTCCATGTCTCTGCTCCATATAGGAGAACTGCTTTTACATTGGAGTTGAAAATCCAGACTTTGGTGTGTTGTGACAGCTCTCTGGAACTCCACACTTTTTTCAACTGGAGAAATTCATTTTTCTTTAAAAGGTATTTTTTCGAAAAATACTTACCGATGACATGACTATAAGGAGTGTCTACTCCTTGCTCAATTCTAGCCTAAGAACCGGTTGTGCCACACAACCCGGGAAGCACTCGGGGATCCCGTAGAGGGACCGAGAGTTGTCTCCCGCTCCTACCCATCAGGCCTGTTCACGTGTGAACTCCAGTCACGAAGTTAGGCTCACCCGCGGCAAGCGGGGCAGGTGGGAGGGTCCTTCGAGTCATGTCATCGGTAAGTATTTTTCGAAAAAATACCTTTTAAACAAAAATTAATTTGTTTCTTCAAAAACATTACCGATGACATGACTATAAGGAGAATGCCGAACAGGAGGAGGGTGCCGCACGTCTAGAGTGTTTTCTAGGATCATGACCCCCTCCTCCCCTCGGACACTCTATAGTCCCCAAAAGGTGCATACCTACGGCGCCTGCGGCGCCGGGAGGGAGTGTTGTGCCGCCGTGATTCCTCCCAAGAGGGCGAGGTTGTCTCGCTGCCCGGCCAGATCCCGTAGGTAGAAGCGGGCGAAAGTGGATTCCGACCGCCAGCCCACTGCAGCCACGATGTCCTTGACAGCGCAGTTCCTGTCAAAGGCGACGCTTGTGGCCATAGCTCGTACTTCGTGCGCCCGAATTCGTAACCTCTTCGCTCCCTGTGGGGAGAGCTCGGCGTAGGCTGAGCGGATGACCCAGCGTAGCCATGAAGAGATTGTCTGGGCAGTAATGTCATTTCTGCCAGGTCGTAAGGGTAGGAAGAGGCGTGAGCGTCCTCTCCTGACTGCTTTGGTGCGGCGCAAGTACACTCTCAGGGCTCGTACGGGATCTTGCTGCCTGGTCTCCTTGGGGAAGTGGATGTTCCGCAACGGTCTTAAGGTGATAACCTGTGGTGCCGTCAGTGGAGACCTTGTCTTGGCAATAAATGCAGGGTCCGTCACCAGCTGGACGGAACCATCCGCTCGAAACTGTAGGCAGGACGGGCGGGCTGAAAGGGCGTGGAGCTCGCTGACTCGAGCCGCGGTGGCGAGCGCTAGCAGGAAGCATGTCTTCCGTGTCAGGTCTGCGAGGTCGGCTAGTGGTAGGGGTTCGAAGCGTGGCGAGTTAAGCCAGGTAAGCACCCAAGGTAAATCCCAGCGGGGCAGTAGCGAACGCGAGGCAGGTCGTTGTAGGCCAAGGTGCGACATAAGGTCCGCTAGGTCCTTGCAAGCGCCGGGATCCGCGCGGCCGAGATGCCGGTAGGTATCGGCGATCATCGAGAGGTATCCCCTGATGGTAATAGGGGCCAGTCCTTGGTCTCCGAAGAGCCAGAGGAAGAAGTCCGCAAGCTGGGGAATTGTCAAATCGGTGGGGGAGAGACCACGTCCACTGCACCAGGCACAGAGAACCCTCCACTTTCCCTCGTATACATGCCTAGTCGAGGGTTTGCGGGCTGTAGCGATCGCTTCCACTGCAGCACCCGAGAAGCCTCGAGCGGAGAGGGCTTGCCGCACAACCTCCAGGCGTGTAGCAGCAGGCGTTCCGGGCAAGGGTGGAACAGCGCCTGACGCGGCTGCTTGAGCATGGTGCGGGGGGTGGGGAGCAGTAGAGGAGGGTGCGTGGCGAGGCTGATCAGGTCGGTGGACCAGGAGCGGGTCCAAGCGAACGGGGCGACCAGGAGTAAGATCGCATTCGTCCCTCGAAGCTTCTGAAGGACTTTGGGGACAAGGACCGTCGGGGGGGAATGCGTAGGCGATGAGCCCCTCCCAAGTGATGGACAAGGCGTCGACAGCCCAGGCCAGGGGATCCGGGACTGGAGACACAAAGAGGGGAAGTTGGTGATTCCACCTCGTGGCGAAAAGGTCCACCATGGGGGTCTCCCAGTGCGAGCAAATCAAACGGAAAATGTCCTGGCGAAGGGTCCATTCCGTGTGAATCATCTGTCCCCGCCGGGACAACGAGTCCGCCAACACATTCAGGCGTCCGGGAATGTGGCGTGCGCCGAGTGTAAGGTCGTGGTCCTCGCACCAGCGCATCAAGCGATAAAGAAGCATGCACAGCTCGGGTGAGTGGGTTCCTCCCTGTTTCTGTATGTACGCCACCACCGTCGAGTTGTCGGAAAGGACGAGGAGATGCTGGTGCCGCAGTTGGTCCTTCCAAACGATGATGGCCTGCCACACTGCTTGTAACTCCAGCCAGTTGCTGTGCTTGTCCGCAAACTCCGGGGGCCAGAGGCCGGACGTTGTGGAGAACTGCGGGAGCAGGTGGGCGCCCCAACCAGCCCGACTCGCGTCGACACAGAGGGAGAGGGTCGGGGGAGGGGAAGAGAGGGGAACTCCCTGGGCCAACCATGTCCTGTCGGACCATCGTAAGAGATGGGGGAGGACCAGCGGTGAGACGGGGACCAAGGTGGTCAGGTCGCCCGAGGAGGGACGCCAGAGGAGCAGGAGATGGAGCTGCAGCGGCCGGGAGTACAGGCGACCGAGGGGGATAAGGTCCGCCACTGCGTTGATCAGGCCAAGGAGCTGTAGCCAGACCCTGGCGGGTGCTGTCGTCTGCTGCCCGACCCACGCGGCGAGGGAGGATAACTTGACAATCCGCGCTTCTGGTAAGAGCACCCTGTTGCTGTCCGTGACAAATTCCATGCCGAGATGGATGAAGTGGCGCGTCGGGGAGAGGTCGGACTTCCCCGTGTTGACCAGGAACCCCAACTGGTGCAGTAACCTCATCAGGGCGTCTCTGTCCGCGGCAAGGGCGGTTTCCACTTGATTCCTCAAGAGCAGGTCGTCGAGGTAATTTGACGTCGGGCTGGAAGACGACTGCCTTGCCTTGGCGACTACTGCGTCCATGATGCGGGTGAACACCCAGGGGCTGAGGTTGAGGCCAAACGGCAGGGCGCAGAACTGGTAAACCACTCCCTCGAACGCGAAGCGCAGGTACTTCCTGGAGGTCGTGTGCATGGGGACATGCAGGTAGGCGTCGGCCAGGTCTAGACTGACCGCAAAGTCCATGGGTTGGACCGCCGCGCGGAGAGCTCTGGTCGTCTCCATCCGAAAGGAGGGGGCCGCGATGAAGGCGTTCAGCGCCGACAGGTCTATGACAGGGCGCCACCTGCCGCCGGGTTAGGGGACCACAAACAGTCGGCTGTAAAAGGCGGGCGAGTCCGGGCGCTGCACCACCTCCGTGGCTTGTTTCTCCAGGAGAGCCGCAACTTCTCCGCGTAGGGCGGCAGCCTTGAGGTCGTCGTGTGGTACCTACGTCCACAGCGGGGCGGAGCGCAAGGGCGGGGGAGATCGGAAAGAGATCCGCAAACCTCTGGTGACGACGTCCAAAACCCAGGGCTCTTCTCGAAACAGCAAGTGCCACTGCTTGCTGAATCTCGCTAGCCTCCCGCCGACCGGAGCCCCGAAGACAGTCGGCGGAGGCGGCACCGGGGATCCGTCAGGCGGCCCTCCCGCGCCCAGGGCGGCGGGAGGGCCGGGGCCAGGAGGGGGTAGGGGCGCTAGACGGACCAGGGCGGCCGAAAAGAGGGCGTCGGCGCCGCGCAGCTCGTGGAGGGGCCGCCGGGTCCGAGGGGACAGGTCTACGGGAGCGTAGGGAACGGCCCAGGGCCGCACGAGCGGTGGGGAGACGAAGCTTGACGGACTTGCGAGGCCAACGGTTGGGGTTGGAGTCCTTCACCGCCTGCCATGTCTCACCAAACAGCAGCGATCCTCCCAGGGGGGCCCGACGAAGCTGCGTACACAGGTCGGTCGGCATACCAGTGCAGGACTGTAAGACAGCGTCTCGTCGCAAAAGGTCGCAGTTGGACGCGGCGGCCATCGCGTTAACCGACGAGTGGTAAGCTGCTCGATTCCCAGCCTCAGCCATGACCAGTAGGTCTCCCAGGAGGGGAGAAAGGTCAGGCTGCCAAGCTTCCTCTAGACGCCGGATGAATGCCTGGGTCAGCAAGTCCAGGAACCCCGAGCAGGCGAGCGTGTTCCGCACCAGGGTCGCCGTCCTATCCAAACCACGCGGGAAGGACCGCTTGAGTAGGGAACCACCTCCAGCTTGGAGCAGAGCGGCAGGGTCCACGGGGGGAAGCGGGCAGAGGAACGACTGTGAATGACCGGCGTACCAACTCTGCTGAAAGGCAATGTCGAGAGCGGGGGGCCATCTCCCTTCCGTGAAGAAGTCCGAGTTCCGCGTCTCTAACAGGAGGTGAGACGAGAAGGCGTCCCGCAGGTCCAAAAAACTAGGAGGCTGGGGAAGGGACTTGAATCTCTTGACGGTCCGATCCGCATCCACAAAGGCGGAGATCCTCCTCTTCACCGGGGGCGAAGCTGGGCAGACCTCAACCGGCAGGGCGGCGGCGATGAGTCTGGAAGCCTCGTCCAGTGCCAGCCGGGTGTCCATCCGGGCCGAAGCAGGTCCGGGAGCAGCGGAGACATAGGAAGCCGCGGACGAGGAGGCCGGCGAGCGGCTGCGACGTCCCAGCAGCCAGTCCGCGGGATCATCTGCCACCAAACTCAGCGTATCACCGTCCGCTTGTCTGGCAACCGGTGACCGAGGCGGGTGACGAGGGCTCCTAGAGCGGGAAACCGGTTGACGGCGAACCGTAGAGGACGACGACCCCCTCCGCAGGGGGGAGCGGAGCGAGGAAGGCCGTGGCGAAGGTCTCCTGCGCGACGAAGGAGGGCTCCGGCGAGGTGAACGGCTGCGACGAGACGGAGCGGGACGGCGAGGCAGAGGCCAGGGGGAAGGGGGCGGCCGGCGGGAAGAGGAACGGGACGAGCGGGAATCGGCACGGGAACGGGAACGACGAGAGTGAGAACCGCGTCCACCACGCGGGGAATCCTGACCTGTCGAACGGTGAGAGTCGGAGGTCCTCCTACGAACCCGAGAAGGCGAACGACCGCGACGAGTAGAGTCCCGGTGCGTGTGTACTTCTGTAGCATGGGGCTCCGGACGAGCGCGCGCGGGTCTCTGTGAAGGCGAACGATAGCGACGAGTAGAGTCCCGGTGCTTGCGTACGTCGGTAGCAGGCTCCGGACGAGTGCGCGTGGATCTCTGTGAAGGCGAACGAAAACGGCGAGCAGGGTCCCGGTGCGTGCGAAGTTCGTCCGCCGGAGGCTCCGGACGACAGTGCGTAGGTCTCTGTGAACCAGGCTCTAAGGAGAGGCGGGTTTCTAGCCGGCAAGGGGACCCCTGCGGCTTCCTCAGAGACACGTGGGGAACGAAGGTAGACGAAGGGCGCCAAGGGCGCTTCTGTAAACCAGGCTCTAGGGAGAGGCGGGTTCTTTGCTTCGTCAACGTATGCGTCCTGGCGTGCTTACTCGCTGTGGCGGACCTGCCGGACGAGTTCCCACCTTGAGCAGCCGTCCGTTGCCAAGTCAGTGGCGTCAGTCGCGTCGGATCGAGAAGGGCTTGTTCGTCCGGTGCCGGTGGCACGTCGGAGGGCGTCTCCGGGATCATCACCGCACCCGACAGCTTAGGGGGCTCTCTAGTATAGAAGCTCCAGAGATCGGACCAGCGCTGCTCCGGCCAGGTAGCACAGACGTCACATGCGTGGTCAGAAGCACACCCAGCGCAGAGGAGGCAGACTGCATGGGTATCCGACGGCCACTGAAATCCTCCGCATTGTGTGCAGGTCCCCAGCAGGCCACTGCAACACAAAAACACAAAGGCACTCGGCGGGTGTCTTCAAGGGCCCACCCTAAGGACGGAGAGGGCCCGCCTGACCCACAAAACATACAGAACGTTGTATCGGGGCCGACCGTAGCGGGAGCGTAGCACCAGCCTGGTAACCGCTCCGCTTAGGCCACCCTGGCGAAAGCACACAATCAACAAAGCATGTAACGATTGCCCAAGTACAACCGGCATGGCCCCGCGACTCACTCACCGCCACTGGTCATGGCGCGACCTGCCGCTCAAACCAGGGCGGTAAAATTCTTCAGCCAACCAGGCGAAGCGAAGCAGAGGGCCCACCGCTAGGACGACCCAACCGCCAGCGACGCGGAAGCAAGAAAGGTACGCTGCTCAAGCCTGTGCCCCGCCCGGGCAACGGGCCGAAGCCCTCTAACTACCTTACCTCTCTGGCGGCGCGGAACGAGTTGGAGAAGGTTCCATGGCAAGCACTGCACGAGCGGCGCCGTCAGGAAGCGAAGCCTTCACCAAAAGCGTAGTACCACCGAAGGGTAGAAGAACCAAGGGCCAGCGAACAACGAAGCACGGTAGAGTAGGACCGGTCGAAAAACTCCAAGTGTAGAGGCTAGAGAAAAACACGTCTGAGCGCGTGAGCCTAAGAAGCGTGACTGGAGTTCACACGTGAACAGGCCTGATGGGTAGGAGCGGGAGACAACTCTCGGTCCCTCTACGGGATCCCCGAGTGCTTCCCGGGTTGTGTGGCACAACCGGTTCTTAGGCTAGAATTGAGAAAGGAGTAGACACTCCTTATAGTCATGTCATCGGTAATGTTTTTGAAGAAACAAAGGCTGCTCTGGCTTTACCGATTCGTGCTCTGACATCTGCATCAGTGCCGCCTTTTTTGTCTATGATGCTCCCGAGATAGGTGAAGGACTCCACCTCCTCCAACGGGGTGCCAGCAAGCAAGACTGGTTCTTCCCTGGTTGCGTTCAGCCTCATTGTCTTTGTTTTCTGTTTGTGAATGGTGAGGCCCACTTGGGACGAGATGTCAGCAAGCCTCGTGGTCTTGTCCTGCATTTGTTGATGAGTGTGGGACAGTAATGCCAAGTCGTCTGCAAAATCGAGGTCGTCAAGCTGTGTCCACAGTGTCCACTGTATTCCACTTCGTCTGTGCTCTGTGGTCATCTTCATGACCCAGTCTATGGCCAGTAGGAAGAGGAACGGAGACAGCAGACACCCCTGCCTGACACCAGTTCTGACCTGGAGCTCTCTGGTGAACTGCCCTTCGTGGATCACGCGACATGTCATGCCATCATAGCTGCTCTTGATCAGGCAGACGAGCTTTGTGGGTACACCGTAGTGTCGTAGGACTTTCCACAGAGTCTCTCGGTCCACGCTGTCAAATGCTTTCTCATAATCCACAAAGTTGACGTACAACGGGGAGCTCCACTCCAGAGACTGTTCCACGATGATGCGGAGAGTGGCGATCTGGTCTGTACATGATCGGTTCTTCCTGAATCCTGCTTGCTGGTCTCTCAGCTGGGGGTCAACGGAGCTCTTCATTCTCTCTAGGATGATCCTGTTGAAGACCTTTCCTGGTACTGACAGCAAGGTGATTCCTCTGTAGTTGGAACACTTGCTGAGGTCGCCTTTCTTGGGAAGCTTGATTAGGTACCCCTCCTTCCAGTCAGCTGGCATCACCTCTTCTTCCCAGATCTTTCCAAACAGTGGGTACAACATCTCAACTGTTGTCTCTAGGTCTGCTTTCAGAGACTCCGCTGGGATGCCATCTGGCCCTGCTGCTTTGCCATTCTTCAAAAATGCCACTGCTTTTCTGATCTCTTCCCGGCTGGGTCTGTCACAGCTGATGGGTAGGTCGGTCTCTGCCGGCTGGATGTCGGGGGGGTCGGGTGGGCTAGGTCTGTTCAGTAACTCTTCAAAATACTCGGCCCATCTGTCGAGTTGGTCTGCTCTGTCTGCAATAGGCTTGCCTTCTTTGTCTTTTACTGGTCTTTCTGTATGGCCATACTTACCCGACAATCTTCTGGTAATGTCGTAGAGCTGTTTCATGTTGCCGCTGCCTGCTGCCTTTTCTGCCTCTGCTGCCAGGCTGTCTGTGTAGGCCCTCTTGTCTACCCTGATACTCCTCTTCACCTCGCGGTTGGCTTCCGAGTATTCCCCCTGTGCCCTTACTTTGGCTGCTCTCGTGCGACTGTTGTTGACCGCTGCTTTCTTCTGCTTCCTCGCTTCTATCTTCTTCAAGGTCTGTGCCGACAGCCAGTCCTTGTGGTGGTGTTTCCTGAACCCTACAGTGTCTTTGCAGGTTGAGTTCAGCGCCTCTCTAACTGCCTTCCACTGCTGCTCTGTGGTGACCGCCTCCTCTTCATTTACTAGCTCCTGTAGCGCTTGAAACCGGTTGGACAGCACCAGTTTGAACTCTTCTCTAACTCCAGTTTCTCTCAGGAGGCCTACATTATAGCGCTGTCTTCTTGTTGTCTCTGTGCGGCTTTTCTTTAGCTTGAGCTTCATTCTTAAGGTAAGCAGATGGTGGTCTGAGGCGACATCTGCTCCCCTCCTCACTCAAACATCTTGAAGGGATCTTCTAAATTTCTTGCTAATGCAGATATGGTCTATTTGGTTCTCTGTTGTATGGTCAGGTGAGACCCAAGTTGCTTTGTGTATTCTTCTGTGTGGGAAGATGCTGCCTCCAATGACAAGTCGGTTTAGAGCACAAAAGTCTACAAACCTCTCCCCGTTCTCACTCATCTCCGAGCCTAGTCCCTGTCTCCCCATCACCTCTTCGTATCCGGTGTTGTCCTCCCCTATTTTGGCATTAAAATCGCCCATGACGATGGTGATGTCTCGCTCCGCACATTTGTCCACGGCACTCTGGAGTCGGTCGTAGAACTCTTGTTTCTCTTCCTCGTCACTGTCATTGGTGGGCGCATAACACTGAATGACGTTCAGCTTGAGCTTTTTCTTGGTTCTAAATACTTTTTAAACACTACATTTATTCTCAAATTTTGGCTGCCACTACCTACTTACAGTAATGTCATTGGTAAGTATTTTTCGAAAAAATACATTTTAGAGAAAAATTCATTTTTTCTACTGCTTCTCTGATGCTGACTGTAAGCTTCAAAATCACAACCAATACACATTCATAATTTTGTGCGATGTCTGTGCAACAGATGCAATAACGTACTTGCCAGCCTCTGCACTTGATACAGTTTGTTCATCTGTGAACGTCGCTACTCACCTGACAGCCTTCTACATGGGTGATAGCAGCTGACACAATGGTCTTGAGAACTGCCTGCATCTGGCCACTTCGTACCTGCAGAGTGATACAAGTAGAGATTAAATTATGCCCAATCTCCTGTTACAAAACATAAAACACGCGAGCTCAGTTCAACTGATTAGCTCGCATTTTATCAGTCAAACTGAGCACTCAATATATATTTTGTGTAACGTTGGGTCATGCATAAATTAATAATAATACGACTTTTTGAAAGTGTTTTTACCTCGGAATCAACATATTGCTTTCTCTTTCGAGTGGTGCAGTACCACAGTTGGGTTGCTGTTAGTCTTACTTTACCCCACCTCAGTAGCTGATCGTTACAGCTGAAGTGTGGAGGAGACTGCACAACCTGTATCATCACACGTGAACTGAGACACCTTTGTAACACACAGTTGGGAAAAACATGCAAGTGGTACAAATACACAATCATCACTATTGTAGTTGCTCAGCAAACTTTGGATGCAACAAAGTGCCTGGGGACTGAATCATTTGTGCTGTCAGGTTCAATTCCTATTTTGTTATAAGAGATGAAAATGTGTGTTTGGGACCTCTGAAATAGCAATGATATAACAGTCTTTCATTATTCTACTCACTAAAAGTTAAAGACCACCCTGAAAAAGGTCATGATTTCAAATAAACACATTTTTCTCAAATTTTACGATTTTGTCTTAGCATTTTTGGTCCACAAGAATCCAAGACAAACTCTTAACCCTTTGCGTGTCGGTAGCGGTTTGAGTTTATTTTAAATCATGACCATCGTGGTCCTTAACTAACCAACTGTGAGTAGCATACATCTGAATTTCTGATGCAACCACAAATCCTAGGCTTGACAGTAATCATGACCATGGTGGTCCTTAACTAACCAACTGTGAGTAGCATACGTCTGAATTTCTGATGCTACCACAAATCCTAGGCTTGACAGATAGTCAAAACAATCTGTATCACTAATCCATCTGAAAAAGAAAATTTGGGCTCCAAACTCACTGTGTTAAAGTCCTCCATGAAATACAGGTCAGCATCTTCTGCCCAGTGTTTGGGCAGCCTCTCCATTTCTTGCAACAATCTGCACAGCACGAGAGTGTTGTTTTATACAGTAAGCCTGTTTTGAGCAACAACCTTTCAGCAGGAATACAGTAGTCTTAACTCATTGTGCCCGAGGTACGAAATAGTAATACCCACATTTTGGAGTTATCCTCTGAGGACTGCATTACAATTCAGGAGACAGATCGACCATGATAGTTCAAGGGTTGTGGCAGAATAGCTTGGTGCCTATAGGCGCCAAGCTATTCTGGCACCACCCTTGAACTATCATGGTCGAGCCATATCTTGCTGTCGTGGGCAGTACGAGATAAAAGACAGGTGCTCCCTCTAGACAAGTTTTGAGGAGCAATGGGGGTGTCAGCCATCATTAAAGACCATCACTTAGGAGGCAACAGCCACCGAAATGATTGCCTTTAAACCTGTTCATCCTGAAACGCTATTGCTTGAAATACGTTTCTCTATGATAGTTTAAGGGTGGTGCCAGAACAGCTTGGTGCCTGAGGTGCCAAGCTATTCTGGCACCACCCTTGAACTAAAATGGTTGATCTATCTCCTAATCTGTAATGTAGCCCTCATAGGACAAAAAGCAATTAAAAAAAAAAAAAATCAGCCTCAGGATGCAATGGGTTAATGACAAGTGGTTTCTCATCAGGGTGATTGCTCCAAATGGTTACACCATCGTACCTGGAGCATTTTGGGGAGCACGTAGAGCACAGTATAAAGCTTATCTAAGTGATTTAAAGGGTCATCCACTTGAGGCACAAAACATAGAACTCATTTCCTTCTGATCTCCAAAGCCCACTCACTCTCTGTCCCGTTTGCAGATGTTCAGAAGGAAACTCAAGTGCCCGAGCTGCCGTCTCAAGTCTCGTATGGTCTCCAGCACTCGAACTTTGCGGTAGAGAGCAGAATTAATGGCACTGATGTGAAAAAGTGGCTGTGCATGAATCTTCTGTAGAATGTCGCGAGCGAAGTTGGAGACGTAGTAGCGGCTGAAGTCCCAGCGCATGATGACCCGACCTGGGATGACCTCTGTGTCGTTGCTATGGCAACACTGGCAAAAGTACTTTCCCATGTAATCGCAGTAGCGGAGACGTTTCACAAACCCTGCGGACAAAAAGCACAAGTATTTGCACATCTTATAAAATGAAGAAATACTGTTACACAGTAAGACATGTTTTGAGTTACCACTTTCAATTTGCAAGAAAAAAAGTGGTCTTAACCCTTTTTGCCCCAAGGTCCCATTTCTCAAATTTTGGAGGTGTTGCCTAATGACTATGTATCAGTTGCTGGAGATGGAATGACCAAGATAATTCAAGAGTAGTGCCAGATTAGCTTGGCGCCTGAAGGCATCAAGCTAATCTGACACTACCCTTGAATTATCATGGTCAATCAATCTGCTATAGGGACTTGGGGCTAAATGGGTTAAAAGAGAGGTCATGAAGGGCAAAATGTGTGTCACCTGCCACTAAAGAACATTATTTAGGCAGCCACAGCCACCTAGATAATGGTCTTAAATGACAGCTGGTTTAAATGACAGATGCTCTCTCAAGAGCCTGCAGGCACCAAGCTCATCTGGCACTACCCTTGAATTATCATGATCAATCCATCTCCTGCATGCTGCGGATTCCTGGGGCTAAAAGCGTTAACAGCGCTGACTTTCTATATGATGGTCTTTATGACAGGTGATCTCTAATATGGATGGTCATTACAAAACAAACAGGGTTTTCTGTTCAATATATCCATTTTGAGTTAACCCTTTAGCACCAAGGTCCCATTTCTCAAATTGTGGAGGTGTTGCCTAACGATGATGTACCAGATGCAGGAGATGGACTGACCATGATAATTCAAGGGTAGTGCCAGATTAGCTTGGCACCTTCAGGCACCAAGCTAAATCTGGCACTACCCTTGAATTATCATGGTCAATCAATCTCCTGCTGTAGGGACTCAGGGCTCAATGGGTTAACATCATCAATGAGTTCATTCTGAATTCTCACCACTAATCTGTCCACAGGAGATGGGTAAAAAATGTGCCAGCAAGAAGCATAAAACCTTGTAAGCTCCCTCCCCCCCCCCCCCCCCCCCCCTCATCTGGACGGTGGGCACATGTTCTAAAGAACATCAAACACTTTCGATTAACCCTTTTAGCCCCAATGTCCCATTTCTCAAATTTTGGAGGTGTTGCCTAACAACCATGTATCAGTTGTAGGAGATGGATTGATCATGATAATTCAAGGTTAGTGCCAGATGAGCTTGGCGCTTTCAGGCGCCAAGCTCATCTGGCACTACCCTTGAATTATCATGATCAATCCATCTCCTGCATGCTGCAGGGTCCTGGGGCTAAAAGTGTTAACAGCGTTGACTTTCTAAATTGTACATGTACCAGTCGTCTTGTTTTCCGTTTAATATTTTCGTTTTTACCTAGTTCTGTCTTCGTACCACAGCCTGCACAGCGCATGTTCTGTCGACTGAGTACAACACTGCGCCTAAGAAAGGAAAAAGGAGTTAGCATTGCTAAAACAATAACTTGCTTGAGCACAAATGATTAACTCTTCCAAGCACACAGTAAGGAAAACTTTACCTCTAGGAAGTGCACATCAGCGTACCCCATAAATACATGCCAATCTGTGGAGCAGGCATGACCTAAAATACTCAAAATTCCATTACCTAAGACTATTTTCTGGTCCCTTCCATCTGTAATGTACTCCTTCTAATAAAGCTGAACTGGTTCCATTCACCCTTGAATGAAAATAAATGGAAGGAACAGAGTCACATAGGGGACCTGTAGCATACCAAATACAACAAACATTTAGTTCTCCATTCTCAAGTATCCTCCAATGTAAAAGCAGTTCTCCAATATGGAGCAGAGACATGGAGACTGAAAAAAACCACAGTCAACAGATTACAGACCTTCATGAACAGTTGCCTTAGAAGAATTTTGAAAATCCACTGGCCAGAGAAGATCAGCAACGTCAGACTCTGGGAGAGAACAGAGCAGATAACAGCAGAGAATGAAATTGGGCGAAGAAGATGGGGATGGATCGGTCACAGTCTGAGAAAGCCAGCTTCCAGTATCACTAGGCAGGCATTGTCATGGAACCCCCAGGGAAAGAGGAAAAGAGGTAGGCCGAGAAACTCCTGGCGTCGAGACCTCCAAGCAGACATCAAGAGACTGGGAACCACCTGGAGTAGAATCGAAGGAGAAGCACAGGACAGGAGTTGCTGGAGGTCTCTCGTCGACGGCCTATACCCGGGTAGGGGTGACAGGCGTAAGTAAGTAAGTAAGTAATTCTCAAGTATCACTTATCACCACCCACACCAGCAGTGATAGTGTCCATCTAAACCAATTACCCCTAATTTATCACCGCTGAAAAGGTTTATAAACATCTACACACTCTAACACTGGTACCCTGAGAAAGATACAGAAATAGTAAGAGAAGAGGGCTGTATGGTATTGGGCAAGTTTTATTGCCTGCGTGCACGCATTAGAAGTCATGAAAACTTGACTGCGTGCACTTTTTGGAGGTTGGCTGCCATGCGCGGAAGAGTTAACAACAACAAAAACGAACAAACAACAACACACAAAACAAATGCAATTTCAGTATCCTTACAGCTGAAGAATGAGGCAAGCTCTACAGCGTAGCACACATCAAAACCAAATCAACTACGTCAGTACTATGAACACTTTCACTTCTGCTTAGTCATGTTAACCCATATCATACTGAGGCTAAAAACGTCAAATTTGTACACTGCCATAAGCAAGCTACATTATAGTACTCACAGATAAGGATACAGACCAATGGCTTTAGTTCAAGGGTAGTGCCAGAATAGCTTGGCGCCTAGAGGCGCCAAGCTATTCTGGCACTACTCTTGAACTATTTTAGTCGAACTTATTTCACACACTGGTGTATTCCGCATGATAAGGGTTAACCAATCGGGTATCAGCAGCACTAACAACAGCCAAAGGGTTAACAGTGGTACCTGATTTACTTGGCACCTGGCACCATGCTACCCATAATCAAACACTACCTGTGAGCACAGTCAACTCTGAAACTCCTGGGACTAAATGACCACCATTCTACAGAATTGTAGTCATTTAGTTCTGGGAGTTTAAGAGTTAATCTATCCTCCACAGCCTACGCCCTGTCCGGCAGACCACTGTGAACATTAACTTCCTCATTAACCCCTTCCCTGCCACTGTACATACACTTTTTGTTTCTGAAATCTGCGTTCATTCAATGACCAAAAGCCAAAACCGTCCAAGAAACATGGATGCACATTGTCTTAGCAAGAGGCACAGGTCCTCATGAGCCCCCGCAACTGCGGGGGCTCATGAGGACCTATGTCTCTTGCAGTTGGATGGTGTTCACTTTTTCTCAGCAGTAAAGGTGTTAAACATAAAAAGTAACAACAACAAAAAAAACTCTTGGAAGAACAAGGATAAGTTTGTTTTTTTCTGTCTTAATGTTAGGTTGATCATTCACCGTTTCACAGAAAAAAATGAGGAAATGCTCGCACTTTTCCTGGACATGAACCGTGAAGATAATCTGTGGTCGTGGCGGGGCCCACTCCAGGTTGCCTCTTAGCTTGGTCTGCAAAAGCACATACACATTTAACATATTTATCATACCTACCTTATAACACTGGCTTGTAAACACTGAACACATTTATCACAACATGGTTATCATCACGACGTGGTTATAGAAAAAAACAAGGTGGGATGACCCAGGCCAAAGTTGTTCCTATTTTTAACACATTTGAGATGTGCCGCCTCCGGATACGTGGCATAAGCTGTGTATCCAGAGGCGGCACATCTCGAATGAGTTAAACTTATCCTTCTGATCCATCTCTCTCCACCCTAACCCTCTGATCCAAACACACTGGCTCACACAAACACAGATGGATACACCGTGCTTTGCACCAGCTGTACCTTCTGTGGGCTGGCGTAGCAGCAGCCATTCTGAAGAATAATAATGGCACGAGCAGGAAAATGACATCACTATAAGCACCACATCTTTAGTCCCATGACGTCATGTACACAGTGACAAAATGATGAACATTCACAGATTTTTACCCATTTTAAAATTAACAAATAGCAATGCAATGTGGTTCCAAAAATAACAAGTATTACCATTTTCACTCAGAAAGTTTAAGACATACGAAGCTACAAACTATTATGCTTTAATAATAATAATAAAAAACATTTATATCGCGCTGAATCCCCAGGAGCAGTGGGCTCTAATTTAGCTACAAGCAAATGTCACGTAAAACAAAAATTATGCACTGAAATGTGGGTCAACCATTTTTCATAAAACAGCCATTTTGTAAATGAGTACTCCACTTTCATTACAATACCCCTAGAGGCATGCTGGAGATATCATAGCTCATTCAACCCCATTCACGTATTTCCCAAATATTGGAGGCGTCATCCAACGACCATCCACCTGTCGCAGGAGATGGATCGACCATGATAATTCAAGGGTAGTGCCAGATTAGCTTGGCACCAATAGGCCCCAAGCTAAACTGGCACTACCCTTGAATTATCATGGTTGGACCCATCTCCTGCTGTAGTGCGTCAGGGCTGAATGGGTTATGGGTAAAACAGACAAGTTTGATTTATTTACATCACTGTACAAATGTTTTGTTTTACCTAACAGTGATTTTTTTTTTTTTTAATTTATAAATGTATTAATTATCACTCAAACAGTTGATACAATGCTGGCTAAAGGCTTCCTCAGACGGAGAAACGAAACGAAACATTTCATCGAAATGTTCCCATTTCAGACATTTCTCCAACATTTCATGAAATGCGAAACGACACATTTCACGAAATAGAACCTGTCTTTATTTTGCGAAACATTTCGCCGAAACATTTCTACCGTTGCCCAAGCAGCGTTGTCCACTGCCAATCTGACATCATTCAAGCGCAAACACTGAAGATAGCAACGGTAAAGCGATGCCGTTGGGTCAGGTCTATTATGGCTGGAATTGCGTGATGTGACGCACGATTCTGTAAGATTTAACTTGAAGCGGTGAAATCATTTTCGAAATGGAATCTATCAAGTATCATCACTAAAGTACCACCAAAATATGATTTTAGGCCGTCAGTTTTCTGAACCCCACTTTCATCGGCTGCTCTGCTAATCCGCCTACAATATGGCGGCTATCGCTTCGAAACCGCGGCATCCTCGATTCACTTGAACAAGCCCTGTTTACGCATTCAAAAGCGCTAACGTTTATTCGATATGGTCGTAATTTCACTTTAATTGTGTAAGTGAAGGCACACATGTCGTATATGTTTAGTTTTTAAACGTCAATAGTCAGAAATATGACCTGATATCCACCGACACAAACCAGAGCATGTGTCAGTGAAGACTTACTTCCCCTGTACCAATTGAAATGACTTTTCACCGCGTTTCTACGTGTGCTGTCGGAGGCATTTTGATGCATTGAAAATGTTTCGTTTCTTGTGCATTTCGTTTCTCCGTGTAGGGAAGCCTTAATGAATTCATTCAATGTCTTCCTTTAATTTAGCTTCATGTAAAATATATAGTAAAAATAAGAAACAATTACGGATTCAAATGCCAGCCAACCAGTTTCATGAAACGATCATTTTCTCATCAAAGTGTACTTCAACTGCAATAACCTCGGAGGCTCTCTGGAAGACGTCTTGCTGGGAAAATATCCCAAGTTTTAAGCTTGTATGCCTACAAACCTCAGCGCTATTCAGTGTCACATACATACACACATATGGCGCTTTGCACCAAATGCACGCTCTATGTGCTGCAGTACCGTCATGACGTCATTTCTGACTTTCAAGAAGCGTCAAGCCACGTCTCCACTGATGTAATTGACATAGGGTACACTTGCTATTGAACGTGCTCCACCAAGCCCCACTTCAAAGTTGTTCCTATTTATAAAAAGTTACAACAACAAAAAACAATGAAATCCAGACCAAAAAGGTGACTGCTCAAATGCAAAATGCAAAGATAATCCCAACAAAACAAAAAAACATGCTTAGACAGGACACAATTAACTGTGTTGCAATTGTCCTTTTTAAGCACTTTTCTTAGCTTTCACTGTTGGAATTTTCTTGCCTAAAGCTATTTCAGCCTGAAGCTATTTCATCTAATTTTGGCCTGAAGCTATTGCAGCCAATTTCAGCCTGAAGCTATTACAGCTAATTTGAGTGTGAAGCTATTTACAGCTAATTTCATCCTGAGGCTATTACAGCTAATTTCAGCCTGAAGCTATTTACAGCTAATTTCAGCCTGAAACTACTTCCAGCTAATTTCAGCACGAAGCTAATTCCAGCGTGAAGCTATTACAGCTAATTTCAGCCTGAAGCTATTTACAGCTAATTTCAGCCTGAAGCTGCTTCCAGCTAATTTTAGACTACTTGTAGGTGGAGGGGTTATCACCCACCTGACTAGCCATCTGCATGAGGTCTGCATTTTCACCATCATCAGGAGAGATAGGGTATGAGTTAGGCAGTGGTAGCAACTGACAGAAAATGCACATACACAAAAGCACCGTTATAAAATGCTCCAAAATACTGCGGACTCAGCTACAGTCCAACCTGTTCTGAGTGACCATGCTTCTAAGTAATCACCTGTCGTTAAAGACCATCATTTAGGAGGCTGCAGCCAGCTAAAGAATGGTCTTTAACCCCTTGACAGCCAAGGAAAGGTCAGCACAATCCAGATGCAAGAAACATAGATCATGAGCCCCCGCATCTGCGGGGGCTCATGAGAATCTATGCCTCTCGCTGATACCACTTTGAATCCAAGTTTCAAGGATGGCTGGAGCTTTTCAGCACTGAATTAAGAAAGATTTCAGAAATACTGGCAGTGATCGAGATAACGACAGGTGAAATTTTTTGCCTCAAGACAGCACCTGTCTTGTAACTCATTTGAGACAAACGGCATCTGCTTAAGCCACGTATCCAGATGCCATTGGTCTCAAATGAGTTAACCCTTTTAACCCAAAGGTCCCATTTCTCAAATTTGGGAGGTGTTGCCTAATGACTATGTACCTTTTGCAGGAGATGGTTGACCATGATAATTCAAGGGTAGTGCCAGATTAGCTTGGCACCTTCAGACGCCAAGCTAATCTGGCACTACCCTTAAATTATCATTGTCAATCAATCTCCTGCTGTAGGGATCTGGGGCTGAAAGGGTTAAGATCACTTTATCTTGCAAAAAAGGGGGCTGCTCACAACAGGCTCAACTGTGTATCCAAAGTTTATTGTAAGCGATGCAAATAAAACTACACGAGCAATTTATTTCTGCCAGCAACTCACAGCTTGTGGTGCGTCCTTTTCCGACACCAGCCAGTCCAACTCGGAGGCTTTGGGGAGCCGCTTTTCTGAAAACTGACTGAGCAATGACAGGGCGATGGCTTCTGCTGAAAAGTTGGACTTCGCGCTGAAACATGCAGACAAACAATACATGAAGTCTGAAAAAAAAGAAAAAAAAAAGGCTCAACAAATCAACTTTACTGTGTTGGTGAAAACATCAAGAGAGTGACTTTGGTACCGGTTTCAGGCCACTTTATAATGTCAAAATAAAGTGATAAAACATTTCCAAAACTGTGATGTCCTCTGTTTTTGTTCGGAAAGTGTGTGTTCACGATCACGTGCCGGTTGGGTTTAGTTCATGCCGCTCTGAGCTGATGCAAATCATGACCAGTCTTATTAACATTATCAACCCTCCTAACCCCACAGCCACATTTCCAAACTTTTGGAGGCATTGTCTAAAGACTAATGTACCAGCCTTAAGGCGCCAAGCTCATCTGGCACTACCCTTGAATTATCATGATTAATCCATCTCCTGCTGCAGGGTCCCAGGGCTAAATGGATTAGATACAAGGAAATAACCAAGAAGAAACATGCTCAAACAAATCAGCCTTTGGAAAAAATTAGTTTCCATTTCCATTTTCAAAGTACTCCCATGTAAATCACATGCACGACAAACAAGGATATTAATTTTCCGTTACCTCTGCTGCCTGTCCAACTCCTCTTCCGCAGCTTTAATGTTTCTCTGTAAGTCTGCGTCTGCATAAACACAAAGAAGTTATAGAAACTGTAGTGCAGCATAAACAGTTTTAAAAAGTAAATGTTTAAAATGAAAAAAAAAAACAAAGAAACAAGAAAGGCAAATCATTATGGCTCACATGTATGACCTATTTACATATGTGTGACCTTTGTGACAATAAGTAAAGGGCTGACTTTTGCACCAGCAAAATCCATGCTTTCTGAAAATGTAAACATTTTTCACTTATCTGTCAACCCCCCGTGACCTTTGCGATGAGTCGACTAAATTAGTATGCATAGTAAGGTCTTATCATAAGCTACCTTTGTGCCAAATTTGATTGAAAAATTTGCAAAAATGTTGATAATAATTAATACCTACAGTTTTATAAAAAAAAATTGCAATTTACACACATTTGCCGGCCTCTTGTGACCATTGACTTTTCTGAGGGGTCACCCAAATTAGTATACATAGATAGGTCTTACCATCAGGTATCTCTGTACCAAATTTGGGTTTGTCAAAATATGGCTATTTTGGACCTATTTCCTGAGCTCTTGGGACCCTTGACCTTTCAGAGGGCTCAACCAAATTAGTATGCAGAAAGGTCTTCAGGTATCTCTGTAGCAATAGTTAATATCATAATTCATAGTCCGGTGGGTAAACTATTATAATAAGTAATTTGTGTGTGTGGTTGGATGTTAATCATTGCTATTCTTTAATATTCACAAGTTGTGTGTCTGTTTTTTGTTTTGTTTTGGTTTTTTTTTTGTCTAATATCACCAATGTGTGAAAAGATGTTAAATAAAATCCTGATCCTGATCTCTGTAGCAAGTTTGGGTTTGAAGTTGTGAATAGTATTTGAGGGAAAAAACATCTTTTGTCAAAATATGGCTATTTTGGACATATTTCCTCATCCCCATGACCTTGACCTTTGTAAGAGGTCACTCCAATTGGTATGTTTAGAAAGGTCTTGCCACAAAGTATACTTGGGCCAAGTTTGAAGACTGTGGCTTGAATAATCTCCGAGAAAATGCCAACGTTAAAGTTTACCATGGACGACAGGGGACGGACGCCAACTGCCCCAGAACATAGTCTCACTTTTGCTTCGCACGTGAGCAAAAAAAAAAAAAGCATAACAAAAACAAAACTATGTATAGCATTAACCCTTATCATTCAAAATACACCAGTGTGTGAAATAAGTTTGACTAAAATAGTTCAAGGGTAGTGCCAGAATAGCTTGGCACCACTAGACGCTAAGCTATTCTGGCACCACCCTTGAACTAAAGCCATTGGTCTATATCCTTATCTGTAAGTACTATAATGTAGCTGGCATATGGCAGAACTATTTTAGTCAAACTTATTTCACACATTGGTGTATTCCGAATGATAAGCTTCCTTCTTTGATTCTTTGATTCCTTCTGCCATTGAAGATAAGTTGCGGCTAATCTCTATGTTTGTTTGTTTGTCTATTTTGACAAAGGGTATTTACCCGAAATATTAATAAATTGTGTTGTACCCGTCTTTTCTAAGCGTGTTTCTTTCTCCGTTGGGTACTTCTTTGCATATTACACGCTTGGCAGTCACCTTTTTGGTCTGGATCGAATGATAAGCGTTAAGAGATGGCTTTTAACTCATTCTACCCCAAGACCGAAATCCTTAAATTTTGCCGTTGTCCTCTGAAGACTGCATTGCAGTGCAGGACACAGATCGACCATGATAGTTCAAGGGTGATGCGAGAATAGCTTGGCGCCGATAGGTCGTCATGGTCGATCCTTATCTTCCGGTGGTGTGTCAAGCCCTAGCTGTCCTAGGAACATGGATTCAAAGGGATATCAGGAAGTGGTATACGGGGCGGGGCTCATAAAGATCTACACCTCTTGCAGTTGGGTGATGTTCAAACTTTCTCGGGACTCAATGGGTTAATGTCTGGTGACACATGCGCCCTTCCAAAACATTGCCTGAGAGAGCGCCTGCCCTTTACGGTCACTCCTCCTTTCACAAAATGTGGTTTGCTCAACACCGCTTCTACTGTACATTTACATCTGTCTCCGAGACTGCAAATGAACTAAAATGGTTGATTTATCTCCAAATCTGAAATGCATCCTTCACAGGACAATGCGCAAATTAGAAAACTTTCAGCCTCAGGATATAGTTTAACCCGTATCACACTGAGGCTAAAAGCTTCAAATTTGTACGTTGCCATATGCAAGCTACATTGTAGTACTTACAGAAAAAGATATAGACCAATAAGTTTAGTTCAAGGGTAGTGCCAGAATAGCTTGGCGCCAAGCTATTCTGGCACTACCATTGAACCATTTTAGTCAAACTTATTTCACACACTTGTGTATTTTCCGAATGATAAGGGTTAATGAGTTAAATAATCATTACAGATAAAATGTGAATGTTCTACAGTCTTTACCATCAACATGTCAACTAACTCACACTTGTAAACGATTCGCTCTATAAAGACACTAAACAAGGTACCAGCTGTGGTTGGCAGATCGCCCATGATGCTTTAACCCTTTTCATCCTGATACACTACTGCTTGAAATTAACTTGACTATAATAGTTCAAGGTTGGTGACAGACTAGCTTGGCACCTGAGGCGCAAAGCTATTCTGGCACCACCCTTGAACTAAAATGATTGATCGGTCCCCAATCTGTAATGTAGTCTTCACAGCATAATAAACCACAACATATTTTAAAACCAGCTTCAGGATGTAATAGCTTAATGGCACATTATACACTTGAACCTTTGCACTATTAGGACCAATCCATCTTCTGCCCTAAGGTGAATGTGTTAAAAAAACAAAAGAATTCATCCCAAAATTATATTAGATTAAAAATTGGGATGATAATGACAAGTATTTTATGTTGTCAGTTACGCATAATCTGTGAAACACACAGCATAAAGAATGTGTCAGTTATGTAGCTACTGGTATTAAAAACTAGCTATAATAAATTGGTTAAATGCATCAAAATCTTAACCTGATAGAGAAGAGAATCCTTGAGAGCTCATTGGTGAGGATGCAGTCAAACTGCTCGTAGTGTTAGCTGTATAATATATGAAACAATAAACATGTTTAATGACAAAAATATTTTCTACATTAGGTATTGCATTACAATAATACAGTAATGAAGTGAAAATTTTAGCACAAATATTCTGTATAGCAAAAACATAAAATAGATGACTTTACAGTACACTATGAAAGTTCAACAAAGGGCACCCCCCTTGAAATACCGTGGTCTATCCATCTCCCACAGCTGGTACAAAGCTGAAAGACAGTTAGACACCTCACATAATGGGAAAGTAAATTTTATGTTTAAACGTGTCTCTTCACTGCCAAGAAAAGTGAAACATGATCCAAATGCAGGAGACATAGATCCAAAATGAGCCCCCACAGTTGTGGGGGCTCATGAGGATCCATGCCTCATGCTGACACCACTTTGTATCCATGTTCTTTGAACGCCAGGTGTTGAATTAACAAAGATTTTAGAATGACAATCTGCCACCACTGAGTGAACAGCTGACACCATTTTGTAGCCATGTTCCCTGGACTGCTGGAGCTCTTAGCATCAATTTAACCCATTTAACACCAAGGCTGCATTTCCCAAATTTTGGAAGTTTCACCTAACAACTGTGCCAGTTGCAAGAGGTGGAGCAACCATAATAATTCAAGGGCAGCGCTAGATTAGCATAGCACCTGCGGGCACCACCCTTAAATTATCATGGTCGATCCCTCTCCTGCTGTAATGCATCGGGGCTAATGAGTTAATTAAGATTAACGCAATCGCCACCACTGTCAGTGAATGGTTAAAAATTTCACCTCAGACCATAAACACACACAAACAAATACAAAGTACTTACTGTCGTTCATCCCATCACTGTTCGCTGGAAACTTTCTGGATTTCTGCAGACAGTTGAAACAAAGAAATAAAACACATGTACAGTCTCCTTTACAACTGAAATACCAACTAAAAGTAAAGCTCTGAAGCTCTGAGGAGTAAATAGAACTGAAACTGCCCTCTAATCATTTTATCACCTTTTTGTGGGACGCTGCAGCAGGAGATGGATTGATCATGATAATTCAAGGGTAGTGCCAGATGAGCTTGGCGCCTGAAGGTGCTATGCTCATCTGGCACTACCCTTGAATTATCATGATCAATCCATCTCCTACAACTGGTACAAAGTCGTTAGGCAACACCTCCACAATTTGAGAAATGGGACCTTGGGGCTAAAAGGGATATACAGCAGAACGTGTTTTGATCCACCACCATTTGTTTGCAAAAAAAAAGTGGCCTTAAAGGCCCACTACCGCCATAACTGTTTCAAGATACGCTTTTGTAACAGATGGTTATGAAATGCTACACACAGGTCTAGTTAGGGGTTCATTTAGTCACAGGACAATCCAGTTCAGCACACGTTGTCTTTATATCAAGTAATCTCACAATGACTCCATGTCACAATTTATTTTAATCATTATGCAGTATTTTTGTTTTGGATAGAAGTTTCGTTCTACGTGTTGTGTTTAGATGATGGTATGTTCTTTTTTGATGATGTCAAGAACATGTGATGTAAGATGTTTGTCGAGATGATGGTATGTTCCTTTTTGATGACGTCAAGAACATGTGACGTAGGATGTTCTGTTTGAAGGGACGGTATGCGTTGATGTGGATTTTGAAGACAGTCAAGTCATGAGAGTTTGCTCTCAGCTAGAGTTTGAGTTTTGTGAGGAGTATAGTATGCGGGAGATGCCGTATGATAAATCTATCGAAGAATAGATGGTTGAGAGCAGAATGCTCAAGACGGAAGTGTGTAAAACAAAGTATGTAGTTGTAGAACTACGAGTAACCGGATGACTATAACCGTGACCTTGTCAACGGCCAGGATGGGTGCCGACAGTGAGGCCTAAAATAGTCTACAAGTAAACCTTTCACGCATCTTTGGGTAGGTATTTGCTTGTTAAACAGTAGATTCGAGAAGTGTGTTATTTGATTGGCTTTGGATCGAAACTGTATGACATTCGGGCGCGCATCAGCGAGTTTGCGGTATGGTCTGGCGATCAGGCGCGGGGATGGAGTCGGATGGTCTGAAGCGTTTCGTTGAGCCTGTTTGATTTTGTAATGATTCGGGTCGAGTTGAGAGGTTAAATGTGTTGTGCCAAAATATGGCGTTTTCGTGTGTGTGCATGGCATTTCGAATTGATTGTTATTATGATATTTTATTCAATGTCGGAAACGATCGGGAATCGTCGACAACGTCTGGAAGCCGTTGGCGGTCGTCATCGCTACAAGTGTCGTCATTTGGGCGGAAGTAACGATCTAAGCAATGGCAGATTTCTAATAGGCAGATATAATTTTTATATGTTGAATAGATGCTCTCCAGCTGTGACGTGGGATGAATGTACTTCAGGTGGGAATGTAGTCAACGTGGTGTATGAGAGAGTCAGGTGGGAATGTAGTCAACGTGGTGTACGAGAGAGTCAAGTTGATCCAGGCGGTGTGCAGGAGAACTTAGTTGTGCCACCGTGAGAGACAGTCCGCTCCAGTTCGACCAGTGGCGAGAGTCAACGAGCAGCGACCATATATTCATCTTCATTTTACGGTTGGAGTATTTAGACTGTTTAATATATTCGAGGATCTAAACATCAACTTAGATAGCGTACAGTTGTCAGCGGACAACGAGAAGAAACATTGCAGTGCAACATTTTGGATAAGATGTGATTAGTGTTCTGGACACTGCGAATGTTTAACCCTTATCATTCGGAATACACCAGTGTGTAAAATAAGTTTGACTAAAATAGTTCAAGGGTAGTGCCAGAATAGCTTGGTGCCTCTAGGTGCCAAGCTATTCTGGCACCACCCTTGAACTAAAGCCATTGGTCTATATCCTTATCAGTAAGTACTATAATGTAGCTTGCGTGTGGCAGTGTACAAATTTGAAGCTTTTAGGCTCAGTATGATATGGGTTAAGTGTGTGTGTGTATTATAGGTGTATGTATGAATTGACTGAGTAGTGTGTAGGTTTGTATACGTCTTTGTCTATTGTTTGTCATGCGAATGAGAAAATCAAATTATTAAAATCGAACTAAATATCCAACAATTCCGTGTGGTATATAATATTTCCTCCCTCGTGTGACACTCCACTCCGTTCTATAAATACAATACTATCAGTACGAGAAACAGCTGAAAACGATTAGCACGCTAACGGCAGCGCAGAGTAAATTAGCACGATTATGCGTGTGCTTTTGCTGCGCGTTTAAACTGCTGTTAAGTTCATTAGGTGTGTCGACAAGGCATAACAATCACAAATGGTGGTGAAATGTGTCTTCAGATTTATGGGTAAGGGTACTTTAAGCCTTTTCATCCTAAAAACACTCCTGCTTGAAATTAATTTGACTATGATAGTTCAAGGGTGGTGCCAGAATAGCTTGGCACCTGAGGCACTAAGCTATTCTGGCACTACCCTTGAAATAAAATGATTGATTGATTGTACATTGCTTAACGTCCCAACATCAACAAGACTTTCTCAGGACGTGCCTGCACTGCTTGTGAAAAAAACACCTAAACAGAACATTGAATGTATGTCGCCAGCCGGTCCAATACGTTAAATAAACCTACGCCATGGGGCCTAAATAAAGCTAAGACCATTCAGCAACACACATCCAATATCAAGAGCTACAGGCAGCGCAGACAGTAGGGAGAGTTTTAAAAAGGCAAATACAGGTGAATGGACCAAGGGTAGACAGAAACACATGCCCCAGAATAGAGGGAAAAACCCACCCTGTGGGGCTGACCATGGTGACCCTGGGAACTAAAACGTAGTGAACCCCACCCAAGTCCCCCAGGGCAGACCTGGGTGGGGGTTTTAAATGAAATGGTTGACCTATCTCCTAATCTGTTATGTAGCCTTCAAAGGACAAGAAGCAAATTTTTACAAATCAGTGTCAGGATGTAATGGGTTAAAAGATCGCTGATCTCTCAAAAGAAGTCTTGAAGCACAAAAAGTGTCACTTGTCATTAAAGTACCATTATGCGTAAATTTGAAGATACATTTCAGCACCATTTGTGTTCGTTATATCTTGTCGACACACCTAATGAACTTTAACAGCAGTTGGGACACGCAGCAAAAGCACACGCATAATCGCACTTATTTATTCTGCCCAGCCCTTAGCGTTTCAATCTATTTTTAACTGTTTCTCATACTGAAATCGTTGTATTTATAGAAGGAGTAGAGTCATTGTCAAATTATTGAATATAAAGATATGTCCTGAACTGGATTAACCCTTTAAACCCTGAGTAAATAAGAAGTCTATATACCGTTCAGTCCTGACTTTATTTGAGAAATTTGTTGAAAATGGGTGTGCACTGTAAAATATTTGTAAATAATACTTTACAACACATATCCCCATAAATGTATATATGCACAGATTTGCCATTGGATGGACTACCGTTTTATGCATTTGACCACACTGTGTCACATGTGTCTTAATGCCTGGTGACAAAAATAGTGACAGGTGACAATAAACTTGAAAACAAAAGTCTTTCGTGCATGACAGGTTGCTGGTACTTAACATGCACCACTAAATAAGGTGTCTGTTAGTGCGACACATAAGTGTCCGTGCATTTCCAGCATGCCGATACAACGTAAGGCCCCTACCTTGTCACCAGATATCAATGTTTACACCTGCCACTGATAAGGTATATCCACGGTCTAGACAACATGTAATAAGCGGCATCAAACGATGATCAGTGTGTCTGTGTTGTGTCTTGTACACGATCGGATGGAAGTACCAGTGTTGTAAAGGCTATACACGTACTACACATGTGACCAATGTGTGTTGTTGGTGTCCACAGAGTTACCAACAGGTGCACCAAGGTGTGGCATCCAAAAAACGGAATATCAATTAGAACCTCCGAATTTAGCATTAGAATCAAGCTGTAAGTCATTGCCGTTGTCAGTGCCTCAAACGGCGATCGCTGACACTGCCAACATGTGGTTATGCTGCCTTGCGGTAGGTAGGCAGGTGACAGGTCGTTTCGGCGGTAATTTTTTCGGTGACACCGCCGAAACATAGGTCCACCGCCGAAACGCCCAAATTAAATTACCCTCAAAACGTCCACAAGAGGTGAAATGAAGTAGAAAAAAATGCAATGATCTATATAACAGATAATATTCCTTGTCAACGGTCACTCAACCCTAACCCCTCCTCCACCGACCCCCCCCCCCCCCCCCCCCCCTTCTAAAAAAAAAACAAACCCACATGTTCCGACTACTACCGCAAACAGGAAGTAGCAGTTTTTACGAGCTTCTGCAGAGTCGTAGAGTCCGCAGATTCGTACCTAATCAAGAACTTAATCCCGAGTCAAGACCCCAAAACTTAAAAGTTCCAAAGCAGGTCTAGAACGAACTATCGCCCAATTGAACTGCCGCCGAAATGACCAACGCCGAAACGACCACACGCCGAAACAACCAACTGCATCGCCGAAACGGTTTGTCGCCGAAACGACCTGTATTCGGTAGGCACACATGTCCCTATACATCTGCTTTTGAAACCATGTCTCCAAACACAAAATTGTATCACTCCGAATATCTACACATCCACTCGCCATTCCGACTGTAATTCCCACGCTAGCACTGCAAAACTGACCGCATACCACAGACAAACTTACGTGCGTACTGTCAGGCTGTGTACTGAGTGTAAACAGGATGTGTCAGTGTGAAGGGCGAGGTCACCACATGCGCAGCGACGCTCGCGCGTCACCGGGCGCACGATACGAAACACCTGACACCGCTGTAGCGGTTTGCCGGGTTGAACAGTATACGAGGCTGTAAACCGCTACAGCGGTTTGCAGGGTTCAAAGGGTTAACCTGTGTCTAAATGAACCACAGCTAGACCTGTGTGTAGCATTTCATAACCGTCTGTTACAGAAGTGTATCTTTGAACAGTTACAGCGGTAGTGGGCCTTTAAATACCATCATTTAGGTGAATAGGGCCACCTAAGTGATGTCCTTTACTGATGAGTGATCTCTCGAAAAGGGCGGTTGCTTAAAAATAGCTGTTGCTGTATACACACAGATCATGCAAGGAAAAAGAACATATTCCTACAAAAATATCAAGTGTCTGTTGAGTTTTTACATGCTCACACATTATTTTCCCTAGTCACCAGTGCAAATGTTTTTTCCTGGAGTAACTCATTTAGCCCCAAGGCTGCATTTATGAAATGTTGGAGATGTCACTTTACGACTATGCAACAGTTCCAAGAGATGGCTCGACCATGATAATAATATTTGGATCATGCCAGATTAGCTACTCGAGATGCCAAGTTAATGTGGCACTACCCTTAAATTATGAAGCTGCTTTCGGGCGTCTGGGATAAATGGGTTAAAGTTCTCATAGAGGACCTACATGTACTTAACCACTTCACTGTCAAAAAAAGTGAATATGTTGCAACTGAATTATATATAGATCCCCCCCCAACCCCTCCTCCGCAGCGTGGGCTCATGAGGATCTATACCTCCTGCTGACACCACTTGGATCCACCTTCCTTGGAAGGTTCAAGTTCTTTGGTAATGACTTAACAAAGATTTCAGAAACATGAATTGCCACCACCAGCTGGGGTAAATCAAACGTACCTCAACAAGGCGCTCTCGTCGTCGGATGCGTATGCGCTGTTTCAGTTCGTTAATCTCATCATCGGATTCTTCTTCATCTGACGCGTTCTCATGGAGGGACAGTCTCCTCAGTGCTGTCTCCCACTTCATTTGCTCAAACACGCTGATCAGCACGTCCGCAATTGCAAAATGGGCATTCTCCTGACAGCGAGAGAGATGGAAAAGAATTTTTTTAATGTATAACATAAAGCAGAAGATTACCTATCATTAAAGACCAACATTGAGGTGGTTGGCGCCACCAAAATGATGCTCTTTTTAACCTTTTAGCCCCAAGGTCCCATTTCTCAAATTTGGGAGGTGTTGCCTAATGACCATGTACCAGTTGCAAGAGATGGATTGACCATAATTCAAGGGCAGTGCCATCGCCAAGCTAATCTGCCACTACCCTTGAATTATCATGGTCAATCCATCTCCTGCTGTAGAGACTTGGGGCTAAATGGGTTAAAGACCATCATTTAGGTGCTTGTCACCAACAAAATGATGTTCTTTAAAGACAGGTGACACTTTTTTCCCTAAAAAAACTTCTATTGAGAGATCACTTCTTCCTGCACAGAAAAGGTGGTATGAAGACAGGTTTTACTGTATACATAAAAATTATCTATGTGTTCTGGTCTGTGTGGGTCTTAGGGCCGTAGGGTCTAGGGGCAAGTTGCATGGGCCAGCTTAGTCCAGCGCTAGCCACTTAGCAAGGTGCTCTGCGATAGCAGAGCGTCTTGCTTAGTGGCTGGCGCAAGACTACGCTCACTCATGCAACCGACCCCAAAATCATACACCAGAGCATTTTATAACTGCATTAACTCATTACATCCAGAGGCTGATTTGAAAAAAATGTGAAAAAAATCTGCTTACTGTCCTATGAAGGCTACGTTACAGGCTAACAGATCAACCGTAATAGTTCAAGGGTGGTGCCAGAATAGCTTGGTGTTGAAGTGCCAAGCTATTCTGTCACCATCCTTAACCTATCATAGTCAACTTTATTTCAAGCAAGGGCGTATCATGATGAAACGTGTTAATTGTCCACGCTGGTTGCGTTCCTTGATTCGCTTCCGAGCCGTAGCAAATTGAGGGAGACAAAGAGTGTGCTTGCCGGTAATTCACTAACTGTCGTCACAATAAAAAAAAAACTGTTCTATTGTCCAAAACCGAACAAAACTGAATATCTGTCTCACCCTTTCTAACAAGACGCAGCAGTGAAAGTCTTGTTCCGACAGGTACGACACCAAACTCTGGCCCTTGGCCAGCGGCTGGAACAGACTGTCCCCGCGATGTAAGCTTGCTGCACACAGACAAGGCCAAAGACAGATGAGTTAAACCATTTCAACCCTTTTAGCCCCAAGGTCCCATTTCTACAATTTTGGAGGTGTTCCCTAACAACTATGTACCAGTTTCAAGGGATGGATTGACCATGGTAATTCAAGGCTAGTGCCAGATTAGCTTGGCGCCTGAAGGCGCCAAGCTAATGTGGCACTACCCTTGAATTATCATGGTCAATCAATCTCCTGCTGCAGGGACTCGGGGCAAAATGGGTTAACCCATGCCTGTCCATAGCGGTTTTAGTCATGATGATTCCTACAGGAATCATTGGGACTACAACCGCTACTGACACGCAAAGGGTTAAATGCTTGTCAACATCTAGGAGATGTAACCACAGTCAGGGACGCACAGAAACAGAAAGAAAATGGTGTGCACTGCAAGTGCAAACTAAACGAGTACAGCAGAACCAGCATGACCATCGTGATGAGAGATTACCTGTTGATAAAGACCATCATGTAGGTGCCTGCAGTCACCTAAATGACGGTCGTTAATGACAGGTGACCAATTATGCCCTTCATGACTTCCCTTGAGAGACCACCTGTCTTGGTGGATGCTCACCATTTTGGATGTCGATAGCGGTTTTAGCTGCAATGATTCCTGCAGGAATCATCACGACTAAAATCGCTACCGACACCCAAAGGGTTAAATTGTAAACACACTGAACCAAATCTCATTCATTCATTATTACACCACTTGTTCTCCGATGACTATGTTTTAACAAATCGACCATGACTGCTCAAATGTTGTGTTAGCATAGTGTGGCATCTCTAGGCTGTTCTAGCAGTACCTTTGAACTATCCTGGTATGTATCAATAATGTATCAGGCTCAATTAACCTTATAAACCCTGAGACCCTCTCATATGAGATAATTTGACCATGATAGTTCAAGGGTGGTGCCACGACAGGTTGGTGCCCAGGGGCGCCAAGCTGTCCTGCCACCACCCTTGAACTATCATGGTCAGTCTATCACCTGAACTGAAATGTAGCCCTCATAGGATGACTCGCTAATCTAAAGAAAAAAAATCAACCTCAGGATGTAATGGGTTAACCCATCAGAATGACTTTCAAAATGGAATCATTACAACAACAAAAAACGGACACTAAGTGGTGACACATGCATTACTGTAATACTATTACTAACCAAAAAGTAAACCAAAGCAATTCCCCATTATGTGCGTTCCACACAATTTCCACACTGAGTCATCCAAGTGTCCAAGTAGGAGTCCAGTACATGTGCATCAGGACTTCACATCAGTTTTGTTTAAACAACGCCTTGCACACATTTTTCAAATCAAACGGTGTAGATAATTCCAATGAATGCTAACTTATCCAATGTACTGTTCATTCAGTGTCTGATGTACGCGAACATGTTAAATTACTTACTTACTTACACCTGTCACCCCTACCAGGGTATAGGCCGTCGACGAGAGACCTCCAGCGACTCCTGTCCTGTGCTTCTCCTTCGATTTTACTCCAGGTGGTTCCCATTCTCTTGATGTCTGCTTGGAGGTCTCGACGCCAGAAGTTTCTTGGCCTACCTCTTTTCCTCTTTCCCTGGGGATTCCATGACAATGCCTGCCTAGTGATACTGGAAGCTGGCTTTCTCAGACTGTGACCAATCCATCCCCATCTTCTTCCCCCAATTTCATTCTCTGCTGTTATCTGCTCAGTTCTCTCCCAGAGTCTGATGTTGCTGATCTTCTCTGGCCAGTGGATTTTCAAAATTCTTCTAAGGCAACTGTTTATGAAGATCTGTACTCTGTTGACAGTGGTTTTTGTCAATCTCCAAGTCTCTGCTCCATATAGGAGAACTGCTTTTACGTTGGAGTTGAAAATCCGGACTTTGGTGTTTTGTGACAGCTCTCTGGAACTCCACACTTTTTTCAACTGGAGAAAGGCTGCTCTGGCTTTACCGATTCGTGCTCTGACATCTGCATCAGTGCCACCTTTTTTTGTCTATGGAGATGCTTCCGAGATAGGTGAAAGACTCCACCTCATCCAATGGGGTGCCAGCAAGCAAGACTGGTTCTTCCCTGGTTGCGTTCAGCCTCATTGTCTTTGTTTTCTGTTTGTGAATGGTGAGGCCCACTTGGGACGAGATGTCAGCAAGCCTCGTGGTCTTGTCCTGCATTTGTTGATGAGTGTGGGACAGTAGTAAAAGACAAAGAAGGCAAGCCTATTGCAGACAGAGCAGACCAACTCGACAGATGGGCCGAGTATTTTGAAGAGTTACTGAACAGACCTAGCCCACCCGACCCCCCCGACATCCAGCCGGCAGAGACCGACCTACCCATCAGCTGTGACAGACCCAGCCGGGAAGAGATCAGAAAAGCAGTGGCATTTTTGAAGAATGGCAAAGCAGCAGGGCCAGATGGCATCCCAGCGGAGTCTCTGAAAGCAGACCTAGAGACAACAGTTGAGATGCTGTACCCACTGTTTGGAAAGATCTGGGAAGAGGAGGTGATGCCAGCTGACTGGAAGGAGGGGTACCTAATCAAGCTTCCCAAGAAAGGCGACCTCAGCAAGTGTTCCAACTACAGAGGAATCACCTTGCTGTCAGTACCAGGAAAGGTCTTCAACAGGATCATCCTAGAGAGAATGAAGAGCTCCGTTGACCCCCAGCTGAGAGACCAGCAAGCAGGATTCAGGAAGAACCGATCATGTACAGATCAGATCGCCACTCTCCGCATCATCGTGGAACAGTCTCTGGAGTGGAGCTCCCCGCTGTACGTCAACTTTGTGGATTATGAGAAAGCATTTGACAGCGTGGACCGAGAGACTCTGTGGAAACTCCTACGACACTACGGTGTACCCACAAAGCTCGTCCGCCTGATCAAGAGCAGCTATGATGGCATGACATGTCGCG
Organism: Semisulcospira habei; assembly: GCA_036245525.1. NCBI lineage: Eukaryota > Metazoa > Mollusca > Gastropoda > Semisulcospiridae > Semisulcospira > Semisulcospira habei. The sequence goes on from BTPG01000007.1 coordinate 54,038,713, forward strand.
TGATCCACGAAGGGCAGTTCACCAGAGAGCTCCAGGTCAGAACTGGTGTCAGGCAGGGGTGTCTGCTGTCTCCGTTCCTCTTCCTACTGGCCATAGACTGGGTCATGAAGATGACCACAGAGCACAGACGAGGTGGAATACAGTGGACACTGTGGACACAGCTTGACGACCTCGATTTTGCAGACGACTTGGCATTACTGTCCCACACTCATCAACAAATGCAGGACAAGACCACGAGGCTTGCTGACATCTCGTCCCAAGTGGGCCTCACCATTCACAAACAGAAAACAAAGACAATGAGGCTGAACGCAACCAGGGAAGAACCAGTCTTGCTTGCTGGCACCCCATTGGATGAGGTGGAGTCTTTCACCTATCTCGGAAGCATCTCCATAGACAAAAAAAGGTGGCACTGATGCAGATGTCAGAGCACGAATCGGTAAAGCCAGAGCAGCCTTTCTCCAGTTGAAAAAAGTGTGGAGTTCCAGAGAGCTGTCACAACACACCAAAGTCCGGATTTTCAACTCCAATGTAAAAGCAGTTCTCCTATATGGAGCAGAGACATGGAGATTGACAAAAACCACAGTCAACAGAGTACAGACCTTCATGAACAGTTGCCTTAGAAGAATTTTGAAAATCCACTGGCCAGAGAAGATCAGCAACGTCAGACTCTGGGAGAGAACAGAGCAGATAACAGCAGAGAATGAAATTGGGCGAAGAAGATGGGGATGGATCGGTCACAGTCTGAGAAAGCCAGCTTCCAGTATCACTAGGCAGGCATTGTCATGGAACCCCCAGGGAAAGAGGAAAAGAGGTAGGCCGAGAAACTCCTGGCGTCGAGACCTCCAAGCAGACATCAAGAGACTGGGAACCACCTGGAGTAGAATCGAAGGAGAAGCACAGGACAGGAGTTGCTGGAGGTCTCTCGTCGACGGCCTATACCCGGGTAGGGGTGACAGGCGTAAGTAAGTAAGTAAGTGGGACAGTAATGCCAAGTCATCTGCAAAATCGAGGTCGTCAAGCTGTGTCCACAGTGTCCACTGTATTCCGCTTCTTCTCTGCTCTGTGGTCCTCTTCATGACCCAGTCTATGGCCAGTAGGAAGAGGAACGGAGACAGCAGACACCCCTGCCTGACACCGGTTCTGACCTGGAGCTCCCTGGTGAACTGCCCTTCGTGGATCACGCGACATGTCATGCCATCGTAGCTGCTCTTGATCAGGCGGACGAGCCTTGTGGGTACACCGTAGTGTCGCAGGAGTTTCCACAGAGTCTCTCGGTCCACGCTGTCAAATGCTTTCTCGTAATCCACAAAGTTGACGTACAGCGGGGAGCTCCACTCCAGAGACTGTTCCATGATGATGCGGAGAGTGGCGATCTGGTCTGTACATGATCGGTTTTTCCTGAATCCTGCTTGCTGGTCTCTCAGCTGGGGGTCAACGGAGCTCTTCATTCTCTCCAGGATGATCCTGTTGAAGACCTTTCCTGGTACTGACAGCAAGGTGATTCCTCTATAGTTGGAACACTTGCTGAGGTCACCTTTCTTGGGAAGCTTGATTAGGTACCCCTCCTTCCAGTCAGCCGGCATCACCTCCTCTTCCCAGATCTTTCCAAACAGTGGGTACAGCATCTCTACTGTTGTCTCTAGGTCCACTTTCAGAGACTCCGCTGGGATGCCATCTGGCCCTGCTGCTTTGCCGTTCTTCAAAAATGCCACTGCTCTTCTGATCTCTTCCCGGCTGGGTCTGTCACAGCTGATGGGTAGGTCGGTCTCAGCTGGCTGGATGTCTAGGGGGTCGGGTGGGCTGGGTCTGTTCAGTAACTCTTCAAAATACTCGGCCCATCTGTCGAGTTGGCCTGCTCTGTCTGCAATAGGCTTGCCTTCCTTGTCTTTTACTGGTCTTTCTGTATGTCTATACTTGCCCGATAATCTTCTGGTAATGTTGTAGAGCTGTTTCATGTTGCCGCTGCCTGCTGCCTTTTCTGCCAGGCTGTCTGTGTAGAACATGTTAAATTATGTAACATATAATATGAAAGAGTGTGTGTCTTGAGCCCACACCTCACTGAACTGCCTGCGCAGTTTCAATGCTCACAATGGGCATAAGTCACTTATTGACACCTCACGTGTAACATCTTGCAATTATACCAAGACTTCGGCTGAGACAGCTGCTGCTTTCGCTGCGAAATTAAACACAGCCTGAGGGACACTGCTTTAACCCAGATCATACCGAGGCTAAAAGCTTCAAATTTCTACACTGCCATAATTATGCAAGCTACATTATAGTACCAATATAGACCAATGGCTTTAGTTCATGGGTGGTGCCAGAATAGCTTGGCGCTAGAGGCGTCAAGCTATTCTGGCACTACCCTTGAACTATTTTAGTCAAAATTATTTCACACATGGGTGTATTCCAAATGATAAGGGTTAAAACTTACCACTAAAATATGCTGTACACGAAAGGAAAAAAAACCCGCCATATTGATGAAGATGCTGGCGTTGCACGCCTTGAAATCAATCACTGATGAAGGCTAATACAATGTACTCATAACTTCCCCTTTAGCTATTTCCTCGTACAGGTCACCCTAACCCATAAAGCCGTGGCATGCTGTGACAGGATGTGGATCAACCATGATAGTTCAAGGGTGATGTCAAAATAGTTTGGCACCTGTAGGCGCCAAGCTATTCTGACACCACCCTTGAACTATCATGGTCGAACGGTCTCCACAACTGTGATGAAAACCTCAAAGGATATCTAAAACAAGAAAGGCAAAGCCCTTATGGCTCACGTGTATGACTGACCTTTGTGACAATAAGTAAAGGGATGGCTTCTGCACCAGCAAAATCTATATTTTCTCAAAATTTAATCAGTTTTCACACATTTGTGATTCTGTCAAACCCCCGTGACCCTTGACCTTTGCAATGAGTCGAGTAAATTAGTATACATAGGTCTTATCATCATCAGCTACCTTTTTGTGCCAAAATTGATTGAAAAGTTTGCAAAACTGTTGATAATAACTACAATTCTATCCAAAATTGGCATTTTACACATATTTGCCAACCTCTTGTGACCCTTGACCTTTTCAATGGCTCAACCAATTTAGCATTCATAGATAGGTCTTACCATCAAGTATCTCTGTGCCATATTTGGGTTTGAAGTTGTGAATAGTATTTGAGAAAAAAACATCTTTTGTCAAAATATAGCTATTTTGGATCTACTTTCTGAGCTCTTGTGACCCTTGGCCTTTCCGAGGGGTCATCCAAATTACTATGCATAGATAGGTATCTCTGTACCAAGTTTGGGTCTGAAGTTGTGAATAGTATTTGATTAAATAAAAATAAAAACATCTTTTGTAAAAATATGGCTAATTTTCACCTATTTCCTGAGCTCTCAGACCCTTGACTTTTCTGAGGGATCAACCACATTAGTATGCTAAGAAAGGTCTTACCATCATGTATCTTTGTACCAAGTTTGGGTTTGAAGTTGTGAATAGTATTTGAGAAAAAATAAATTAAGTCAAAATATAGCTATTTTTGACCTATTGTCTGATCCCCTGTGACCTTGACCTTTGTGAAAGGTCACTCAAATTGGTATGTTTAGAAAGGTCTTGCCACAAAGTATCCTTGGGTCAAGTTTGAAAACTGTGACTTGAAATGAATAGTCTCTGAGAAAATGCCAACGTTAAAGTTTACTGCGGACGACGGCAGATGAACGTCAGACAACAGACGACGGATGGACGTCCACTGGCCCAGAACATAGACTCACATTTGCTTCGCATGCGAGTCAAAAAAATTATAATTTTATCCTCAAGATGTAATGAGTTATATCATATGTAGGTCAAACAATGCAGGGACAAACAGTTTGTGGATTCATCCTGCCTGCTTAACCTGCAAGGTGTATATTCTCATGAGCCCCTGCAGCCCATGGGGCTCAAGAGAATACATACAAATGAAATGCCTTTGCTCACAAGGAGTTGCCTGACTGACACTAGCAATATGACGAGGACCATGCTCCAGCAAAATGGTCCCTTTCTTCCTTACAACATGCTGTCTTTCCTCATTTTGAAGGGACTCAACCTTCTGTCTTTGACCTAATTCTGAGTTAGGAATGCTCATAGTTCTATAATCTGGTGGTGATTTTTTTTTTTTTTAAAGAAATAACATATACTGTGAATTTATTACCTAGTTCAGGCCTGTTAACCCTAATCATTTGGAATACACCAATGTGTGAAATAAGTTTGACTAAAATAGTTCAAGGGTAGTGCCAGAATAGCTTGGCGCCTCTAGGTGCCAAGCTATTCTGGCACCCCCCTTAACTAAAGCCATTGGTCTATATATCATTATCAGTAGGTGCTATAATGTAGCTGGCAGTGTACAAATTTGAAGCTTTTAGCCTCAGTATGATATGGGTTAAAATCAATACATGTACTGTAGAATATATGTACTGTAGAAGAAAAAAAAGAGAGGGAATCATGTTGTCTTGCCATGCTGATGCTTGCGTCAAGTTTAAATTATCAGTGTGGCATATAATTATGTTTTCGTTTACCGGGAGTGTTCTAACCGGCCTTGCCTGACACACTACACAGACAAGGTAAGGATCTATCCACACTGGTCGTATCACCCTCCATTTGCTATTGCCGTAGTGAATTGATGGAGACAACCAGTGTCAGTGGGATCGATTGACCATGAAAGGTAAAAAGGGAGTGCCAGAAGAGCATTATATGTTACATGGAATTAGGAATAGTTTCTGAAGTTTCGAATATAATTTGGACATGCTGGCCTTAACTCATTCTGCCCGTGACACACCACAGCAAAATATGGCTCGACCATGATAGTTCAAGGGTGGTGGAAGATTAGCTTGGCGCCTATAGGCGCCAAGCTATTCTGCCACCACCCGTGAACTATCAAGACCGATCTGTCTGCTGAATTGTAATGCAATCGTCAAAAGATAAATCTAAAATGTGGGTATTTCGTACCCCGGGTACAATGAGTTAAAGCGTTATGTGCTCACGTTCGGTTCTGATGACTGATGAAAACCTTGAACACGTACTTTCGCACACTGGTTGTCTCCCTCCATTCGCTACCGCTGACTATCGATAGCGGTAGCGAATAGAGAGAACCACCAGTCCCGGTGGTACCATACAACTTTTTCTGCCAAATTATTTTTCACGGATTTTTTTGTTTGTTTTTGTGTTTATTTAAATGGGTACCCACCCATCCGAACTGACGTACAGCCTGCCTCAGTGTAGTAGCTTCAGTGAGTCTGCAGTCCGAAATCACCGAGTCTCAGTCCGACTGATCGGTTGAGAGTCTACTAAACGTCTCAGAAATCAAGTCAAGACTGATCTAATAGTACTCAGTGAAACTGAAAGTCACATTCCCAATGCATCGAGAATGGCATAAAACAATGTTCCTGTAATCGTTGCTGTGTCCTACGGCACAAAAGAACAATGCTTTGACCACCAAGAACTCCCGCACGCCTATGGCACAAAAGAACAATGCTTTGACCACCAAGCACTCCCGCACGCAGTCTACTTCTGTGTGCTGCTCCCCTGCGAGTTTGTACTTCACGACACACTGGGACTTTAAGTACAGTCCCTTTGTCCCTTTCTCCAATCATTGAAGTCCAGACGGACAGTACACTGACTAAAATAGCCTGTAAGAAAGAAAACTGGGGGAGGGGGGGGGGGGGGCGGGGCGGGCACTGTTCCAACACCGAGGGCATATGCGGTTCTGAAGGCTCTGGAAGTGCCGTCTGACCAGCCGATTTACATCACTCCTCTACTGAAGTAGAATTAAACTAAATTAAATTAACCCTTTTAGCCCCAAGGTCCGATTTCTCAAATTTCGGAGGTGTTGCCTAACGACTATGTACCAGTAGCAGGAGATGCTTGACCATGATAATTGAAGGGTAGTGCCACATTAGCTCGGTGCCTGCAGTGGAAGCCCCAAGCTAATCTGGCACTACCCTTGAATTGTCATGGTCAATCCATCTCCTGCTAAGAGGGTTAACCGTACTGACTCTGAGTAGGTGGAAGGGGTTTTCCGGTGGGCGAATACCTGTAGTAACAGCCCAATAGCCAAGGAACGCGCCAAAAGGTCGGGCACTGTCCCAATGACCCCATGAATGAACCTCATCTAACCGAGAAAACCTCTAGGCTGTGAAAGTGAAAACACTGTGGTCATTCACTGCATGCATGCTCGACTCCGACTCCGACTCCGACGTTACAACAAACCGGCCGCTCCCGCCGCAAAATGATGTGACAGCTGAAAGCCACTGGACGACTGTGAAGGTCACAGTCTAAACCTCAATAACCTCTTACGCTGGTTGTCTCCCGCCGGCATTGGAGGCTTTGGCGGCGAATCTAACCCATTACACCCTGAGGCTGATTTTGTACAATTTGCCCAAGTTATTGTCCGATGAAGGCTACATTATAGCTTAGGAGATAAATCAACTGTTTTAGTACAAGGGCGGTGCCAGAATAGCTTGGCACCTCAGGCGCCAAGCCGCGAGGCTATTCTGGCACCACCCTCGAACTATCAGTCAAATTTATTTCGTTCAAGCAATGGGTGTATCAAGTCTGGATGAAGTGTTAATATACTAAACAACCAGTGCTACTGAGAGAATATGAAGTGCCTCCTGAAGACGTGAAAGTTGCTCATATATATCCCTGACCATTCCCAGAGACACATGACATGTATACATGCTGAACTGTCATTGATATGTACCAACGTCAACGAAATGAATTGCCTATGTACTTCAGGTACACGGTGGCCACTGAGGTAACAGCCACAGCCATCCGGTATTCCAAGGCATAGAGGTAACTTGAACCAGCACTGAAGAGGCCGCAATAATTCCCATTAACACCGGTACCTTCCGAGGGCTCATATTAAGAATTTATTCTCGGGGCGGCAACTTCTGGGCTCTTGTCGCTGAGTGCTTTCGGTTAAAGGGTTCAGTCTGCATCGTCCGCTTTGCTACCTCTAAACCACACTAGCGTGCTTCTATTTTCTAACCGTGGTCCGCGGAGTCAGCCGAGGCGTGGCAGATTCAGTTCAGCTTCGAGTTCTTCTGGACTATGCATTTTCGTCCCTCTACAGACTGATAAGATGCCAAGGTGACGAACCAATGTCAAAATGTGCCACTAAGCGGCAAATCATGTGTAACATATCTTGAGCACGTCAACGGGAATAGGGCTGCAACAGTATGCCGATCTACCTCTGTGAACTTCAGGCCTGGAGCCGCCTTTCTGGTCAATCGTGTTATGACTGGTGACAAGTGTCCTATTAAAAATGGTGGGAAAGGAGGGGTACTGACGGAGGGAGGGAGAGCCGAATGGAGGGACACGTGCACAATGGTTGTCTTCTTCGATTCGCTACCGCTGTACGTTCCCGAGCCGAGAAATTGACTCAATACTGACCAAGGGCTGTTATGTCCCAAGGGCTGTTATGTAATCCGGGTGATGCAAGACCGCGAAACCAGATGGCGTGTTTGGCATACCGCAGCGCCCTAGGTTGAAAGCTACCACCTCCTGTCTGACATGTCCAACCTCAACCCCCCCCCCCCACCCCCCACTACACGGCTCACCCTCCCACTCCTGTCACTGCCGTGTCCAACTACTGACGCACCAGATTAGGACCGGCCTCCATCTCTCTCTCCCCCCCCCCCCCTCTCAACCCCCTTCGATAATTGATGTAATCGCTAGTTATGTCCAACGTGTCAAGCCAGAAAACTACGAAACATCCAGTAAGTACATCTGTACTTCTGGCGTAGATTCTCAGACTCATGAGCCCGAAACATGGATCCGGTCTTCCTTTTGTTGACCGTGTAGCACCATCTTGAGTGGTGGCTTTGATCTTTACATCCTTAGATTATTGACCATTTAGCACCATCATGGTGGCCGATTGGACGAGCACAGGTCATCCATTTGTTGACTGTAGCGCCATCGCGGTTGTGCTTATCTTAGGTCTTCCTTCTGTTGACTTCTCCACCTGGAACAATCTCCCAATCTCTCTCTGTCAGAAACCCTCTCCCCTCTCCCTCCTCCTTCCAGTCCGCCCTGAAAACTCACCTATTTCAACAGTTCTAGCACTCTAACGCCACCACACACCCCACCCCCAGCTGACTGTCGTAACGTATTTGTGGTACATGCGAGTCATTGTTTGAGCGTGCGCATGCGTGAGTTGTGAGTGCGCGCTTCGAGTTATAATTATAAGATAAGATAAGAGATAAGCGCATTATAAATACCGGAATTATTATTATTTATATAATTTTTTAATTATTATTTATTATATTATAATTTTATTTTATTTTTTACTTTGTGGCACCATCATGGTGGCTTTGATCTTAGGCCCTCCTTTTGCCGACCGTTTAGCACCATCGTGGAGGCCTTCCCGCTTTTGTTGACCGTGTAGCACCATCGTGGTGGCGCATCAGCATCATCAAAATACGTTTAACTTGGGAATGGTTTTGTTATGTGTGTTTCAGTTGTATGTGTGTGCGTAGATTAATTTTTTTTTTTTTTTTTTATGTGAGATTCTGCATACATACATTTTTTGTAACGCGCTTAGAGCCCACTGCTCCTGGGGATTCAGCACGATATAACTGCTATTATTATCCGTCATCAGCAAGAGGCACAGATTCTCATGGTTTCCGTGCAGGTGGTCAAAAAACTCTACGTCTCTTCAGTATGGAAAGCATAGGGGCCCGATGATAGTAGCTTTGATTATTGCAAATCCACTGCGCCACCGCGTGCGCGCCACCGCCTAATAAGCTCAAGACAGAACTCAATACAAGGGAAGAAACAAAGACACCCGCGAAATTTTAGATGTGGCAGGAAGTATCCCAGCATGCACGGACCTCTTTCTCAACATCTAGGGTCCAGCGTTAAACCCTTTAGTAGTGTGTCGTTAAAGAGGCCACTATGCACTGCAGTGCCAACATTGTTTTCTGCCGTGTTTACTCTAAAGTCAAAGAGAATTACTCGAAAAAGATATTGACAACTGAGTAGTGTTTAAAACCAGGCGCCATTTAAAGTAGACCTTTTCGGGCTGGGGAAAATAATACGCCATAAGCCAGTCCTAGCTACCGTGCACCCCCTCCCCCCCAGTACTCAATAAGATGGGTTTCAAAGTGTACCTGTATGTCCTGAGATGTTAAGCCATGTTCCCCTAAAATCCTTAGGGAAGTCAGCATCCTTTATGATACGTTTGTGGTGAATGATAGCTTTTTCCCATTTAAAACTGCCAAATTGGGAAATGTACGTTGTTTCCGATGCCCTCAGAAATATTGTATACAACTGATAGGTCATCTTTTTTTTAATTTTTAGGTTTTATTGGTTAGGATAGAGTACCACAGTTACTCCCAACCTGATTTTATGATGCTGTGATACATTTTGGGGCCACAGTGGCTAAATCATACTTTGTTAAGAAACCTGGCAATAAAAAATATTTAAACAGAGGAGTATGATGTAAGCAATTTTAATGATCATTTTGTGTTCCTTTGCCTACTGGGAAAATGTAGATTCAGCCACTGTGGCCCCTAAATGAATCACAGCATCATAAACTAAATCAGGTTGGCAGTAACTGTGGTACTCTATCCTAACCATTAAAACCTAAAAAAGACCTATCAGTTGTATACAATATTTCTGAGGGCATCGAAGACAATGTACGTTGTCCAATTTGGCAATTTTAAATGGGAAAAAGCTGTCATTCAACATGAACGCATCGTAAAGGATGCTGACTTTCCACTTTTTCTTGCACGTTATGCTCACATTATTGAAACTTAATAAGTAAAGAGAGGTCAAAATGAAACGGAATAACTTTAGTTATTGTTTCTAATTAATTTTGTGTATTTTTTACAACTTGGGGGTAGGGATATAAAATCAACCACAGTGGCACTCACTGTGATGACAGCATCACCTAGTCAAGTCTATAATAATTGTGACATCCTGTTTTAATGATGTAAGCCTGAAAATGGACTGCCAGTGCTATAGAAAATTTCTGAAGGCATCGGACATTATTTTTATCATTTTTGCGATTTTTTGGAAATGGCTCTTTACTGGGTGCACAAATACCTTCTCTGTGGGCCACAGATTTAATATTTTTTTTATTCTGTTTTTTGCAGAGGATGCAGAAGGTGTGCCTTAACATAATATTGCCTGATTTGGGCTTCTCAAATGAATTCTGATTTATTTAGAGGAAAATGTTTGTCAAGCTCATTTTAGAATCCACGAAGAGCATGAATGGGGATACCCTTGCGCCATTGGCTATATCTCTGGTGTGTTCCAAAGGATTTTAGGGGAACATGGCTTAAACATCTCAGGGCATACTACGGTACATTTTGAAACCCATCTTATTGAGTACTGGGGGGGGGGGGGGGGGGGGGGGGTGCACGGTAGATTGGGCTAGTTCTTGGACTATAAGTACCTACAGGGACTGCTGCGCGCAGGTCACAAGTTCATGTTGACAGTAAGACGCACTCTTGTTTTAATTTCATTGGATATGCTAATTTACATAAACCAATGAAAATTGAGCACGGGGCGTATTTCCGGCCGCATCTAAAACCCTACAACTCAACCGTCTGCCATAATGATGCCGGATCGAACAAATGGAAAGGGAATAAAATGGAATTAGGGGGACTTCAAGAACTCCAACAAGACCTGACAAGAGTCGAGAAATGGCTAGTAAGAGCAGGCCTAAAAATCTCTACTCAAAAGACCCAGGCTATCATTTTTCAAACCAACCGCGCCAAACGATACAAAATAAGAACCCCCGTACCTCAGCTTCAAATCGACGGGACCAACATAGAATACAGCAAACAAATCACTTTCCTAGGAGTAATATTCACACACAATAATAATTGGACACCATACGTAAACCAAATCTGTCAGTCGGCCAGGAAAGGAATCAACCTAATGCGCAAAGTTAGCGGAGCAGATTGGGGCACGGACCCCAAATCACTTCTAAATCTATACCACGCATACGTGATGTCCAGGCTACTTTATGCAGCCCCCCTCCTCACCAACCTCAATAAAAAGCTAACCCAAAAACTTCTGACAGTCCAGGTCGGGGCCCTGAGGGTGGTCTTGGGAGTCCCAAGACATACCCCCAACCTCCTTGTACTGGCGGAGTGCGGCCAGAAACCCATCAACATCATAATAGCAGAAAGAGCGGCTAAGCTCCTTTATAAAACAATAGGAATGCCAGACGACCACCCGGCCAAACAAACCCTAAACACCAACCACACACCAAAATGGGAACCCACTCAACAACCCCAAATAAAAACAATGGTACAGAAGCTAGAAGAATCCATAAATCTTAAGCTACCAAATAAAGTACCTAACCCACCAATAAGCGTACCACCATGGAAACTACCCCAAATAGAAGTAGACCTGGACCTAACCAAGCTCCAAAAGGAAATAGAGGGGCCCAAAATGAGACTAGAGTTCGACGTAAAAAGAACAACCACGTATAATAACTATATCATCGTCTACACAGATGGATCCCACGACCCACGCACACACGCAACCGGACTAGGTATCCACGTTCCCCACAAATCGGACAGAGCCATCAAACTACCGGACCACACGGCGGTCTTCACAGCCGAACTCACGGCAATCCTAGGAGCCATCAAAGTAATAAAAGCAGACCTGAAGGCAGCCAAACAAATTCTCATAGCCTCTGATTCCCTATCAGCGATCCAGGCGATCCAAAACTTGGACTCCTCCCGAGAAGACCTAACATATCTTATTAGACTCAGAGTAGCGGAACTCACTGAATTAGGCCAGGAAATCAAGTTCATTTGGGTTCCCTCCCATGTAGGGATCCCAGGTAACGAGAAAGCAGATAAAATAGCAAAGAAAGGTCTCGACCAAGAATCGACCTTCTTCAACCTACCCCTGTCGGCAGCCGAAAGATCAAACGCCCTCCGGCCAGCCTTTCAAAATCTATGGGAAAAGGAATTCCATCACTCAAAAAGAGGTAGACGTAAAGGCCTCACAAGGGTTCTAAACAACGTACCCATCCTACTTTCAGGCAAAAGGAAAGACCAAACCCGACTAACAAGAATCAGACTAGGGGGCGAGAGATACCTGGTCCACCCCAGCCCAGTCATATGTACATGCGGCCACACACTCACAACAGAACATGTACTCCTAGACTGCCCAACCATAAACCACGCCAGAGCTAGAATAGAAGACATATTAAACTCACCCCTTTCACTGGAAGGTCTCATAAACCCCACCCCAGACAACTGGCACACCACCACAAACCACACAATACAACTACTTAACAAACACCCCCTGATCCAATACATCTAAACAAACGACCCGTCACTGACAAGAACGAAGGAGACTCAACTCTCCACACCCCACACCCCCACGACTCGACCCCCCCCCCCCCCCCTAGGGCGCGGGCGGCCATGATACTAGATTTTAAAAAAATATAAATAAATAAATAAATAAATAAAATTAAAAAAAAAAAAAATAGTGATGCGCGGGCATCAGCGACTGACAGCCAGAGTGACACCCCCCCCCCCCCCCAATCCCATGGCCCACCCCCCTCGGACGAAATCAGCGCCAGCTGGAAGTCCTTGTCCCTTTAATAATAGCATAGCATAGCTGATGCCGGATTGCCTGCAAAAAGCCTTGATACAAAACTATCAGTTTTGATCGAGGACAAAGTTGGTATAGATTTGTGGCAAAATATCTACCGAGTTTGTTGTTCCGAGAATGATTGCTTTGAGGGTTGAAAACTGCTCTGGAATCACAGTGCTTCGCCGCTTTGTGGAATTTCGTTTCCTCCCTTGTATTCTGTCTTGAGCTTATTAGGCGCTGGCGCAGTGGATTTGCTTTAGTCAAAGCTACTATCATCATGATCGGGCCCCTATGGTGGAAAGGATAGGCCTTCAGTGTTTCCGCATGTCTGCCCCTTAGGATGCAGTTTGCCTAACACAACCATCTGCAAGAGACATCGATTCCCATGCATTCGCAGGGGCTCATGAGAATCAATGCCTCTTGCACACAGTCTTGTTAGACAGGCAACACCACACTGGTTACCTCATAGATTTGCTCCGCTGGGTGAAGGTTTCGTAGGGATGTGCTGGGTACAATAGTGAAGTAAGACGCCTGTTTGCAAACACGCCGCGCAACTTCTGTGTTACCAGGGGCTGTTGAGCGACGGGACTGACCCGAAATTGTCCACAGATGATGCAAGAGCATCACGAACGGCTTACCACCCGGCGAACCACCTGTCAGGGATGGGAAGCCGGAGTCGCAGTAAGTAAAACGATGCGCGACTAAAGAAATGTCACAGTGATTCAATGATGTTTCATTCCAAAGGAGTGGATATGGAATGTGACGTGGAAGCTCGTGTACATCTGACAACATCCTTCCCTCTCTCCCTACCCGGGCTTCGAAGGAGTGGCAGCATTTTCTGCGGGATGCAACTTCGCAATTTTATTTAGTATGACTTTCAGATGCACTGAATTAACTCATTCTACCCCAGACACACCACAGCAAGATATGGATCGACCATGATAGTTCAAGGGTGATGCCATTCAAGGGGGACATCACCCTTGAACTGTCATGGTTGATCTGTGTCCTGCACAGCGGCAATGCAGTCTCAGTTCAGAGGACAACGGCAAAATTTGGGGATTTCGGTCTTGGGGTACAATGAGTTAAGATAGACAGGGTAACCGTGATAGCTCAAGAACGTCCGAATCAAGGGAAAGAACCAGTATTCTACCACTCTTGTTTATTCGCCGTAGTGTCTATAGCCCCTGCGTATGCAGGGGCTCATAAGAATCTATACCTCTTGCACTCATGAATAGCGTTCTATGTTGTCTGTCAACATTGTACTGACCATAATATTGACCAGAGGTGGTCGTACTGCCAAGTATTGACCCTAAACTGCAACAGCACAGTGTATACAAGACCATCTGCCGCGCGGCTGTGGTCTCATTCGTGGGCAGGGTCCAGTGTCACACTGGTTGCCTCCCTTGATTCACTACAGTGTGGGGCCAAGGTCTCGTTCGTATTTCTATCCAGGAACACAAGTTAGGGTGGGTATACGGGTTGTAAATGCACAGCAATTCCGTTACTGATTGCGAAACAAGTCTTGTTTTAACTACTCGAAAAAAAGATTCCCAGAGCTACGTACATTAACTGATCCACATCGTGAAAAACACATCTCCACCCCAGCCTGTGTGCTGTAAATAGTGGACCAGTCCATTTGTATACCTGCTAATTAACTCATTCAGCCCTGACGCACTACAGCAGGAGATGGGTCGATCATGATAATTTTAGGGTAGTGCCAGATTAGCTTGGCACCTGTCGGCGCCAAACTAATCTGGCACTGCCTTTGAGTTATCATGGTCGATCCATCTCCTACCACTGGTGCATACTCGTTAGATGACACCTCCAAAATCTGGGAAATAAGTTTGCCAGCAAAGACAATACATTATTAATAATGTCTAGTCTTTGGTTGAAGGTGCTCTTGCATCATTTTCTGTGCATTCACCGAGTCACAGTGAAAGTGAAGTGTTGTAGAATTGTAAGTTTGGAATGAAACTGTGTGTTCTGAAAAGTACTATGAAAACACCAGATAGGGAAGCAAAAAAAAATCTAAACATTCCTACATTTCCATAAAATAAAGCTAAGCAAGGGACTGTTCAATATGCTATTAATTTTTTTAAATGGAGATTTTTCCCTTACTGTTTTTCCAGAGTAGCTTTAGTCTTCCTCTTTTTCTGTCTCTCTCTCTCTCTCTCTCTCTCTCTCTCACACACACACACGTCTCAAAACAGACCAATATGACACCTATAAGCAAAAATAAATAAATAAATAAATAAATGCACGACGGACATACGATGGACATATGAAAAAACAAATCAAAGGTAGACCTTTACAGATTTAATTGGTGGGAAAACTAGAAAATTTCAAAAAAGTTTTGTTCTTTGCTTGAAGGTAACAACTGTACAAATCTCTTACATTTACATTACAAAGTCAATCAATAATATAGCATGCAATCGATACTGACGAGTGAAAGAAATAAAGAAATGGGAATTTTTGGGAATCATCTAAAACACTGCAGCGTGTCCACTGCTTCCAAAAATGTTGCATTTATTTTGCTGGTGAGTATAATATGGGTCCTCTCGTCAAATAAAAATTCTTCGTTTCTATCACACACAGGTATGCAACAGATTAACCCATTTAGCACCAGACCCTACCGCAGGAGATGGATGGACCATAATTCAAGAGTAGTACCAGATAAGCTTGGCTAATCTGCCACTGCCCTTGAATTATCACGGTCCATCTATCTCCTGAAACTTGTACACAGTTGTCAGGTGACAACTCCAACATTTGGGAAAAGGGGTCTTGGGGTTAAGAGGGATAATTTGCAAACTTCCATTTTAATATTTACAAACTTGAATCAATTAATGTAAAATATAGCAATAAAGTAAAGTTGAAATAAATCAAATGTAGCCATACATCAGATTAACCCATTTAACAAGAAGTGTCATCAACTACGTACATGTACCAGTTGCAGACTGAGATGGCTCGACCATGATAATTCAAGGGTAGAGCCAGATCAGTTTGCTGCCTTATGGTGCCAAGCTAATCTGGCACTACCCTTGAATTATCATGGTCAAGCCTTCTCCTGTTGTAGTGTGTCGGGGTTAAATGGGTTAACTAAACATGTTAGGGCACCATGACACCAATAAAATAACCGCGGGTCTTCCATAATTACACTTCTCTATCTCTCTCAATCCGACACACACAAACACTCTCTCTCCTGCTCGCCCCCCCCCCCCCCCCCCCCTAAACCTTTTCTCTCTTCATACTTTACGAGCATCGTCTGTGAACACGACCACATGCAAACAGTTCTTTGAAAAAATCGCGGCATTTCTTGAAGCACCTCTCCAGCATGATCCTGACCGGCGACACTTCCCACGGCGGCGGGAGGCCATAGTTGATGGACTCATTGGACCGATATCCACTCCACTGACTCAGATCTGAGGAGCAGGAAGCAGTTAGCCAGGAGCTGGATTGACCACCGCTGGCATGCGGATGCCTGTTCTCCCTGGGGTCGACGACTAGCCAGCCTTGGGTGTCCCCGTCACCTTCTTTCAAAAGCCATCTGCCGCATTTGGAGATGGCTGAAGGGAGACGAGAATCGGGATTTTGGCGGGAATCGGATTTCGGTTTTGTCCTCGCAGAAACACGTTTCTTAGAGCGAGAACCATTCTTTTGTCCAGTCCTGTCAGAACCATGACTTTCAGAACCGTTCTTCCGTAGAGAATGGCTATCAGTTTTCTTTGGAGTCTTACGATCACGATTCGCGCTTCTCTCTGAACGTCTCGCGGGACGAGCCGACCGCCAAAATGTCTTCCTCTGGGTCCTATCATCGTCGGAATCATCTTCTGAGCCGCAGCTGGTGTATGGCTCCACGTCAAACTCGTAGTGACGTGGCCATGGGTCTGAGCACACCGTCACCTCCTCTGATTGTCTGTGACGTAAACAGGACGAAGACGTGCAGGAGCCTTGTCCTCTGCAGTCTCTGAAAGTTGAAGGAGGATAAGACCCCACACTGGCTGCCTCCCTCGATCCGCTATCAGTGTTACAATGTCCTTGGTCTCTATCCGCCACGCCGCTGCCAAACACACGGTCGAACCTTCCTTCATTGATGACTCTGTGGCGCTTAATTCCCGCTCCGATTTCCCGAACATTATGCGTTTGGGTGGGAAAAAAATACCATGAGTGCAGCTGCTCCTGCGACAGCGCAAATGGTCTCGCACAGCGGAAACAGACGTCCCTGTGCAAGACCTGACTGTCTGTTGTGAATGGTTCGGATCCGAGATGTTTCAGGACAAAGCTGGCACTGATGCATGCGTCACCCATTGCCGTTGAGACCTTGCCGTAGCACTAGCAGCCACTTAAAATCGACGCCGATTTTGTGCGAGAACTGACGCATTTACAGCACACACTCAAATTCTGTCCAGGAAAGTTGGGATTCTCGTGAAATGTGGCCAAACTGCTGCGCCGACGATTGTACTGTAGAATCGTAAAATGATGTCTAAATGAAGTTCCCGTGCCGCCAATGCCGCAAAGCAAAGTTCTAGCCAAGCGTACAAGAACACAGTAAATTCAGGACTAATCAAATACAGCGGAAGTCACAGTGTCACGTCTGGATTTCAAGTCAAATCTGAAGTTCCATATAAACTAAGTAGCGCGATAAAACCATAGATGAATCACTGAAGATCTAGCGTCTGATAATGTTGTACCGATGACACGGACCATAATATTTGCATGGATCAAAACCAAAACAAACCTCCGCGACTCAGGTAGCCAATTACAGTAAAGCTAGGTAGGTACCAACGCACTGACCAGCCCAAGTAGGCGGAAACACGCTATCGAGAAACGCGCTTGATCTTGCTCCCCTACCCCACCCACCCCCCTCCCCTTGCAAGAGGCGTAGATTCTCATGCGCCCCTGCGACAGCAGAGGCTCGTGAGAATCTACGCCTCTTGCACTTTCACTAATAGCATTTTCGTCTATGTCTGTTAGACGGCGAAGTAGAGGGGAGGGAGCTGAGGCTTGTAGCTCATTTGCATGCTTTAACCCTCAAATCAACCAATGGGAGGCAAGCCCGCGTGAAACCCACTGACCGAATCAATGACGCACCGCACGACCACGCGCTGAAAATCGGCCGGGCATGCGGGAACCACCGCCGCCAAAGGCACTGAGGTATATCAGCCCTCCGTACCTCAAACACAGCCTCCTCTCACGATGAATGTAGCGCTACGTCTGTGGATTGCCGCACTTTTGTTTGGCCTTCGCTCAGTCTTGACCGGATGCCAGATGGCCACTTCAGTTAGGCCTACACAACTACCTCACTGCGACGATGTCAATGACAGCAAGAGGCATAGATTCTCACGAGCCCCTGGGTCATGAGAAGCTATGCCTCTTGCAGATTGATCGTTCTGGCTACGATTTTTTTCCCTCCTTTTTGCACACGCCACCGGATGGCTCTCGTTTGGGTAACGTCTTTCCTGAACCCCACACTGATTTTCGCAGCAGCACAGACAGCAACTTAAAGTGCAGGTATCTGACACAAAAAGACGGCTTTGTTAACCCATTTAGCCACGAGTTCCCACATCAGGAGATAGCGTGACCATGAAAATACAAGGGTAGTGCCAGATCAGCTTGGCGTCTTCAGGCGCCAAGCTAATCTGGCACTATCCTTGAATTATCATGGTCAAGCCATCTCCTGTATCTGGTACATAATCATTAGGCCGCAGCGGCACATCCAAAATATGAGACTGAAATGGGACCTTGGGGCTAAAAGGGTTAATTTTCATACGGCAACTGAGCGGTCATTCATTTCAAACGTGCCTGTGGTACTGATAACCGCAATCAAACTAAATCACGTCGTCCGCTCCTTGAAGAGACTGATGTACAGCACCCCGCGGCCAAACAAAGAAGGAAATGAATGCCAAGGACTAGCATTCTTCAGTGCGTGGACACACACTGGTTGTCTCCCTTGATTTACCACCGCTGGTTAGTGTTAGCGGTATAGCCTGATAATTGAGGGAGCCAACCAGTGTGTTTTTGGCATAAACATGAAGTAAAAGCGCTACAAAGTCACATCTGACAACCTGATATAAATTATAATTTGTTTCCTGTACAGACGTACAGTGTATTTGGAGCGCCCCACGTTGGTTCAGTACCTCCCTCGATCCGGTAAGCCGGGCCTCCGTAGCAGATGAGATCGAGGGAGGCTTTCAGTGTAGTTCTGAAATCAAGTGGATGTAAATAAAGCGAGTCACATCTGAAGTGGACAACCTGATCATGTATCCCTGTAGTGTACCAAAAACAGATGCACACTGTTCGCCGAACATTGCGGTTACTGACCTCCCTCGATCCAACAGGCGTAGCCCGGCAACTGAGGGAGGCAACCAGTGTGAAAAGGCCTCTTACGTTTCTTAGCCCATGATATATCTTGAGGTCAAAATGTGAAAATCTGTAAATTGTCCTATGAAGGTATTACAATTCTGGAAATAGATCAACCGTTTTAGTTCAATTGATTGATTGATTGTACATTGCTTAACGTCCCGACAGCAACAAGGCTTTCTCAGGACGTGCCTGCACTGCTTGTGAAAAAACCCACCTAAACAGAACATTGAATGTATGTCGCCAGCCGGTCAAATACTTTAAATAAACCTAACACATGGGGCCTAAATAAAGCTAAGACATTTAGCAACACACATCCAATATCAAGAGCTACAGGCAGTGCAGACAGTAGGGAGAGATTTAAAAAGCAAATACAGGTGAATGGACAAAGGGTAGACAGAAACACATGCCCCAGAATAGAGAGAAAAACCCACCCTGTGGGGCTGACCAGGGTGACCCTGGGAACTAAAAAATACCTAATACCAAGTCCCCCAGGGCAGACCCGGGTGGGGTAGTTTTAGTTCAAGGGTAGTGCCAGAACAGCTTGGCGCCGAAGATGAAGCCAAACTATTATGGCACTATCCTTGAGCTATCATAGTCAAATTTATTCACGCAAAGTGTACTAGCAGCGGTTTGTGGATTTAGGAGAGGGGTGTGGGAGCGAAGGGGACTGGAAAGAAGGCATAATATGACACAATATTATCAAAGTATGACATGCTTCTGGCTACCAGCCCTGAATGACAGATAACCAGGGGGACCCAAACACTAAAGTATACTACAGATTTCCCAGGTACTGACCTAAAAGTGTAAACAGACGATGCACACACACGAAAGAAAAACAACTGATTTCAGTTCAAAGGTATAGTGCCTGGTGGAATTTGAGCTTTTCAATAAAAGGCCCTGCCGATTAACTCCCAAACTCCCAGAATCAAATGACTGGCAGTGGACGCAGATTTTGTTCAACTCTAAAACTCCCAGAACTAAATGACTTGGAAGGCGACACGTTAACCCCTTCACTGCCAGTGGACACAGATTGCGTTTCTGAAATCAGTCATTATTCATCAGTTCAACGCTTACCATCAGCATTGTCAAAGATCATGAATACCAAGTCCTGTCAAGAAAAAGCACAGATCCTCATCAGCCCCCGCATCACACTTCATAAGGATCTGTGCCTTTTGCATGAGGATCTATGTCGCTTGCAGCTGCGGGCCGGATCGTGTTCACATAAATTTTTTCATGGGTGACGTGTCAGTCAGTCCTGGGCGCGACTGATTCTGTTTTACCGACAACCTAGAATATACTTGATTTCTGCCTATTTGTTCAGGCATAACTGACACAGTGTCCCAGACAATCAGTTCCATCTGCAAGAAGCAAAAATTCTCGTGAGTCCGCCTAGGTCTGTATGGCAAGGGCTCACGAGAATGTCTTCCTCGCCGCCATGGTTTATTATCCCATATCATACTGAGGCTAACAGCTTAAAATTTGTACACTGCCATTGCAAGCTACATTACAGTACTTACAGAAAAGGCTATAGACCAATGGCTTTAGTTCAAGGGTGGTGCCAGAATAGCTTGGCGCCTCTAGGCGCCAAGCTATTCTGGCACTACCCCAGCTTGAACTATTTTAGTCAACTGAACTTATTTTACACACTGGTGTATTCCGAATATGGGTTAAGGGGCATAGCTCGTCCGTGGACCATTTTCAGTCATTTCAAATTTGCACACTTGTCACCCATGCATTTTTGTAGCAGTGAAGGTGTTACTGTTGACCTTTTCTTGATCCCCCACCCGGGTCTGCCTTGGGGGACTTCGGTGGGGTTAATTACTTTTTAGTTCCCAGGGTCACCCTGGTCAGCCCCACAGGGTGGGTTTTCCCCTCTATTCTGGGGCATGTGTTTCTGTCTACCCTTAGTCCATTCACCTGTATTTTTCCTTTTTTAAAACTCTCCCTACTGTCTGCGCTGCCTGTAGCTCTTGATATTGGATGTGTGTTGCTAAATGGTCTTAGGTTTATCTTAGCATATTAGACCGGCTGGCGACATACATTCAATATTCTGTTTATTTATTTATTTTTTTTCACAACCAGTGCAGGCACGTCCTGAGAAAGTCTTGTTGCTGTCGGGACGTTAAGCAATGTACAACCAACCAACCTTTTCTTGAGCAATCATAAACTAAACCTACCATAACAATGTCCACTGTTCACTCAAGCAAAACGAGGCCTGACACGGTCGACGGCGGCAAAGACTGACGAAATGTCACCATTGTTTCCGGAGATGTCAAGACGGCATTACAGTTTACGGAAGACAGAACACATACGTGACAGCTCAATGGGTTGTCAGTCATGCCAAAATGACTTGCAGCCGTGCTATTCTGGCACCACTCGAGCTATCCACAGGCCTACAAGTTGTAGTGATATGAGCGGCGCTGAGATCGACTTGTAGGCCTATGAGCTATCATGATCGATCCGTATCACTGTTACACTGATTCAGCGCTGTAGTTTTCCGAGAGGTAGGCTACACTGGTTGTCTCCCTCAATTCGCTACCGCTGGCCAGCGGTAGCGAATCGAGGGAGGCAACCAGTGTGGCGGAAGGGATAGGCCGGCTGTAGAGAGATAATGACAGTGGCCGAGGAAAGCAAAGGCATTCCTCGCATACTTCACACGTTAACTGACCGACTTAACCGCCCCCTATCAATAATTTGGGTTGTGCCATAATAGCCTTCTCCTGGGGCGGATCTAGAGGGTGTCTCGATGGGGTGGGGGGGGGGGGACCACAAAAGCCCCCACCCCCACACCCGGGCCGTTTCCACACTGTGTCAGACAAAAGAAATCCAGAACAAAACAGTGACTATCAGGCGAGCATAAAATCACAACAAAGAAAGAAACATAATAATAATAATAATACCGTTATTATATAGGCGCTTTTTCTCAATTTTGGGGAAATCGACTCAAAGCGCCGCGCCTGAAACCCAACACACACACTCACGAAACAGACACGGATTTACGCCATTTGAGACAAACACAGTACAAACACAGTACAAGACAAACGAAGGGCCAGTCAGCTACTTAAGTTACAGAGATTTTTGATCGCTTGTATTTGAAATTTGTAAAGTGGCCTGAGACCGGTACCAAAGTGTGTGTGTGTGGGGGGGGGGGGGTGGAAGAACCGGAGTACCCGGAGAAAGAACCCCCGATGCACACTTAAAAAGAACAAATACGTTGTGTTTAAATTATTCTTTCTTGGTGCTTTTCTTTTTGTGATTTTCTGTAAATTGTACTATCATGTTGCCTTCTCTCTACGCGTGTTTCTTTTATTTTACTCCCCCACCCTCTTGGGGTTTTCTCAGACATACCTAGAGTTCTCAGATGTGACGATTTTTATTTGTTAAAACTAATCTTCTCTTATCTCGGGACACAGCACTGCTTTTGGCACTTTTTAGAAGGAAGGGCTGATCATATCTACGTGCACGTGTCCTCCTCCCCGCCTCCACCCACCTCCCTAAAACAAGATTAATCGGACACTTCTGATTCGTATATGGTGTTAATTTCCTTATTGAAAAAAAAAGTTCTACCTGGAGTTTCTGCAGGATCAATCACCTTGTGTTTGACAACAACTGACTACACTACCAATTACTCCTCCGTCTGAGGAACAACACAGCCATTTGTGAAAATTGTGATACTGCTCTATACACCCACAAATCTCCTCCATATGAGGAACACAGAATCAGAACACAGAAATAGTCAGGTCAAAGGGTTAGTTAGTGATCAAAATCAAGACATTTCACACCTCCCATCCGCTGACACGCATCAATCACTACACTGATTGGCACTGGTGCATGTCCACGTACACTACCTCACCACAAAGCTATGCAATCTGAGTGAGACTGGAGACCCACTGTGCTCAGAGAGTGATGAGTGACAGGATTAGGTTGGTTGTTGGTTGGTTGTACATTGCTTAACATCCCGACAGCAACAAGACTTTCACAGGACGTGCCTGCACTGCTTGTGAAAAAAAAACAAAAAAAAACAACAACAACAACAACAACAACATAATATTGAATGTATGTCGCCAGCCGGTCTAATACGCTAAATAAACCTAAAACCATTTAGCAACACGCATCCAATATCAAGAGCTACAGAAAGCGCAGACAGTAGGGAGAGTTTAAAAAAGGAAAAATACAGGTGAATGGACCAAGGGTAGACAGAAACACATGCCCCAGAATAGAGGGGAAAACTCACCCTGTGGGGCTGACCAGGGTGACCCTGGGAACTAAAAACGTAGTTAACCCCACCCAAGTCCCCCAGGGCAGACCCGGGTGGGGGACGGGATTAGGGGATTAGCGATCACCTGTGACACCCGGGCCAGTCGGCTGTTCACCCTGTGTGGGGGGTGGGGGGGGGGGGGGGGGCAAGAGACACTAACAGCGCAGTTGATTTCTCCCTTTTTGATCACAGTTGGCGTTTCCACAGTCGTAGACTTAAACCTATATGACTGCCACGTATGAGGATGCAATGAGAATGGTATCGCACAGAATGAGGTAATGCTTCTCATGTGGCACTGTAACTGAAGGGGCTTGCTGAGGGATCGAGTTGGGCCCCAGATCAACAAAGATCGGACACTTTCCCACGGCTGGGGTTGACCAGCAATCAGCGGCTTCTTGCCAGATGGCTGCCTCAGTCTGAGGATGCAATGGGGATTGTATCGCACAGCAAGAGGCACCGATTTACATGAGCCCCTGTGAGTGCATGGCACTCTATGTCTGGGTGAAGTACTGTGAAAGGTGCAGGTCATCAGTACCAAAGTGAGGATATTTGACTATAGGTCCATGAACACACTAGGCCCACCCACCGATCCCGTGAGATAATCATATTGTGAAATACACCGTACATAAAAAGAAGAACCATCGAATAGTAAAAGGCAATTTCTACAAATAACTATAAAAAAAAATTGGGGGGGGGGGGGGGTCAGGATTTATTCTTTAAAAAAAGTGCAAACACCTCCGCCCACCCCTATCCACCACAGAGTCCCAAATAGCTCAGGCGGTGGTTATGCGTGGGAGCAAGAGTGAAGGGAATTGCCGGGTCGTGGGTTCGAGTCCCCGTCCCGGCCCCGGTAAATGGACTCGCATTCCAGGGAAAAAAGACGGGCGTATTCGATAGCACGTCCGTTGAAAGGTCCTGGTAAATCAAAGTGGCACAGTTGTAGTGCGCCTGAATTGATCAGTGTTCAGGTCGTACTCCATAGGCAATAGATTTCCTGGTCCCCCATAACCCGCCCGTCAGGGCCGTCCATTATCACTTCGGTGACCAGGACGTTAACTCATTCAATTACGACACGCCACTGCAAGACATGGATCGAGCGTGACTGATAGTTCAACTTTACTTATGCCTGTCACCCCTACCAGGGTATAGGCCGTCGACGAGAGACCTCCAGCGACTCCTGTCCTGTGCTTTTCCTTCGATTTTACTCCAGGTGGTTCCCAGTCTCTTGATGTCTGCTTCGAGGTCTCGACGCCAGGTGTTTCTCGGCCTGCCTCTTTTCCTCCTTCCCTGGGGGTTCCATGACAATGCCTGCCTAGTGGTACTGCAAACTGGCTTTCTCAGACTGTGACCAATCCATCCCCATCTTCTTCGCCCAATTTCATTCTCTGCTGTTATCTGCTCTGTTCTCTCCCAGAGTCTGACATTGCTGATCTTCTCTGGTCAGTGGATTTTGAAGATTCTTCTAAGGCAACTGTTTATGAAGATCTGTACTCTGTTGACTGTGGTTTTTGTCAACCTCCAAGCCTCTGCTCCATATAGGAGAATTGCTTTTACGTTTGAGTTGAAAATCTGGACTTTGGTGTGTTGTGACAGCTCTCTGCAACTCCACACTTTTTTCAGCTGGAGAAAGGCTGCTCTGGCTTTACCGATTCATGCTCTGACATCTGCATCAGTGCCACCTTTTTTGTCGATGATGCTCCCGAGATAGGTGAAGGACTCCACCTCCTCCAATGGGGTGCCAGCAAGCAAGACTGGTTCTTCCCTAGTTGCGTTCAGCCTCATTGTCTTTGTTTTCTGTTTGTGGATGGTGAGGCCCACTTGGGACGAGATGTCAGCAAGCCTCGTGGTCTTGTCCTACATTTGTTGATGAGTGTGGGACAGTAACGCCAAATCGTCTGCAAAATCGAGGTTGTCAAGCTGTGTCCACAGTGTCCACTATATTCCGCTTCTTCTCTGCTCTGTGGTCTTCTTCATGACCCAGTCTATGGCCAGTAGGAAGAGGAACGGAGACAGCAAACGCCCCTGCCTGACGCCAGTTCTGACCTGGAGCTCCCTGGTGAACTGCCCTTCGTGGATACGCGATATGTCAAGCCATCGTAGCTGCTCTTGATCAGGCAGATGAGTTTTGTGGGGACACCATAGTGTCGTAGGAGTTTCCACAAAGTCTCTCGGTCCACGCTGTCAAATGCTTTCTCGTAATCCACAAAGTTGACGTACAGCGGGGAGCTCCACTCCAGAGGCTGCTCCACAATGATGTGGAGAGTACCAATCTGGTCTGTACATGATCGGTTTTTCCTGAATCCTGCTTGCTGGTCTCTCAGCTGGGGGTCGACGGAGCTCTTCATTCTCTCCAGGATGATCCTGTTGAAGACCTTTCCTGGTACTGACAGCAAGGTGATTCCTCTGTAGTTGGAACACTTGCTGAGGTCGCCTTTCTTGGGAAGCTTGATTAGGTACCCCTCCTTCCAGTCAGCCGGCATCACCTCCTTTTCCCAGATCTTTCCAAACAGTTGGTACAGCATCTCTACTGTTATTTCTAGGTCTGCTTTCAGAGCCTCCGCTGGGATGCCATCTGGCCCTGCTGCTTTGCCGTTTTTCAAAAATGCCACTGCTCTTCTGATCTCTTCTCGGCTGGGTCTATCACAGCTGATGGGTAGGTCAGTCTCTGCTGGCTGGATGTCTGGGGGGTCGGGATGGGGTGGGTCTGTTCAGTAACTCTTCAAAATACTCGGCCCATCTGTCAAGTTGGTCTGCTCTGTCTGCAATAGGCTTGCCTTCTTTGTCTTTTACTGGTCTTTTTGTATGGCCATACTTGCCAGACAATCTTCTGGTAATGTCGTAGAGCTGTTTCATGTTGCCGCTGCCTGCTGCCTTTTCTGCCTCTGCTGCTAGGCCGTCTGTGTAGGCTCTCTTGTCTGCCCTGATACTCCTCTTCAACTCACGGTTGGCTTCCGAGTATTTCTCATGTGCCCTTGCTTTGGCTGCGCTCGTGCGACTGTTGTTGACAACTGCTTTCTTCTGCTTCCTCACTTCTATCTTCTTCAAGGTCTGTGCCGACAGCCAGTCCTTGTGATGGTGTTTCTTGAACCCTACAGTGCCTTTGCAGGTTGAGTTCAGTGCCTCTCTAACTGCCTTTCACTGCTGCTTTGTGTTGACCGCCTCCTCTTCATCTACTAACTCCTGTAGCGCTTGAAATCGGTTGGACAGCACCAGTCTGAACTCTTCTCTCACTCCAGTCTCTCTCAGGAGGCCTACATTATAGCGCTGTCTTCTTGTTGTCCCTGTGCTGCTTTTCTTTAACTTGAGCTTTATTCTTAAGCTAAGCAGATGATGGTCTGAGGCGACATCTGCTCCCCTCCTCACTCAAACATCTTGAAGGGATCTTCTAAATTTCTTGCCAATCCGGCAGATATGGTCTATTTGGTTCTCTGTAGTATGGTCAGGTGAGACCCACGTTGCTTTGTGTATTCTTCTGTGTGGGAAGATGCTGCCTTGAATGACGTCTGTTTAGAGCACAAAAGTCTACGAACCTCTCCCCGTTCTCACTCATCTCCCCTAGTCCCTGTCTCCCCATCACCTCTTCGTATCCGGTGTTGTCCTCCCCTATTTTGGCATTAAAATCGCCCATGATGATGGTGATGTCTCGCTCCGCACATTTGTCTACTGCACTCTGGAGTCGGTCATAGAACTCTTGTTTCTCTTCCTCGTCACTGTCATTAGTGGGCGCATAACACTGGATGACGTTCAACTTGATCTTTTTCCTGGTTCTAAACTGAGGATGCTGTGATAATTATTGGCCCGAGAGGTTCCCAGCCCATCAGCGCTCTCTGTGCCACTGGTGACAGCATGAATGCTACACCTTCTGTATGGGGGGCATTCTCCTCTTCATGACCTGAATACAGAATCATCTCCCCACTTAACAGCCTTTTCTGGCCAGACTGCGTCCATCTGGCTTCACCGACAACCTAGCAGGGAAAGGTTGTACTTTTGCATTTCCGCTGCTATCTGGGCGGACTTCCCACTCTGGTACATGGTCTTAACATTCCATGTGCCCATGATTGTGTCCCTGGATAGAGAGAGGCGGCTGGGTCCTGTGGCTTCCGAAGACTTCCGGCTTTCACCACATGACGTCATACATCTTCTGGTAGAAGAACCTTCCTCTTCCAGGAAAGGAATTGATGTTTGTCTATTCGTCGGCGTTTTTGTAGCTATTTCTTTATTTGCAGGGTGGGGAAGCTACCCCCACGCCCAACCCCCTTACTAGGAGGACCAGGGGTTTTCTGTCGGGGTCTCCTTCCCTTAGGCCATTTTGGTTCACGGCACCTTATTTCATTCAGTGCACCCCTCTCGCGAGGGACCCCCTATCCACCACCCAGGGGACGCGCCTCAGTCAACGCCATATGGTCCCAGCGCCGTGATAGTTCAAGGCGCCAAGCTATTCTGGCACAACCCTTGAACTATCACGCTCTATCTGTTTCCACAAGTGTAACACAGTCTTCAGAGGGCAACTTCAAAATTTGAGGATTTCGGTCATGCATGGAGCAGAATGTGTTAAACCTCGAACCAACCAACCTATCCCGCCACAAAGACCGAGACAAGCCCCAATCACCAGCTACTACAGTCGGTCGAGTTGGGGCATATCATTACCCAACGTTGGGACCCCTGGGGGTATGTAAACATGACATGGTGTGTACCAGTCGTTCCAAAACCGTGTACTTCCTATGTCTGCTATAGCCAACCCCAGCTGTGCGCAGATGATGCAAGAACGGCTAGAAACCTCTGCTCAGTACAGTATGTACTACACTCTACCGAAGGTGTACACTCCGCAGATGATCACATGCCAGAAAAATTTACATTCCAGTTTGCTGCTGCAAACTGCACAGATCTTGATGCCAGGGGTCAGTTGCATGAGCAAGCTTAGTCCTGCTTAGTTGGTATACCTGTACCTAGGTTAAACGCACCAGCGGCGCCATTGTTGCTATTTTCGCACCAGACCGGTTGCTTGGACCGGTCATGTGCACCAGAACTGCGCACGCAGGTAGGCTTCTGCACTTGTAGTGTGGTCTTGTACATTCACCTTGCTTGTAGTGGCTGGTAGAGGACTAAGCTCGCTCATGCAACTGGCTCCAGGTATTACTCAGTCTCTTTGGGCCGGTTGCCGCATGAGTTGAGTGAGCGGAGCACCTTGCTTAGTGGCTGGCGCAAAGCTCACTCAGCGGAGCACCTTGCTTCGTGGCGGGTGCAGGACTAAGCTCACCGATGCAACTGGCACCAGAACGCCAGAAGTCTTGCCACTGCCAACAGGCTCATTTTGAAATAGTTGTCTAATGTCATTGACTATTAGTAATATCTGCAAGCGACGTAGATTTTCATGAGCTCCTGCGGATGCAGGGGCTCATGAGAATCTACGTCGCTTGCTTGATCTCTATTCCTTACTCAGGCTGACAGAAGATGTCTGGTGTCTTAACCCTTTGCGTGTCGGTAGTGTTGGTTTTTTTTTTGGCAGGATGATTCCTCGTGACCAAAACCGCTACCAACGCACACATTCCACGTTTCCCCATTGTCAAATAATGAGTTCTAGTTGCAGGAGAGGGATGAAGGGTAGTGCCATATTAGTTTGGCACTGGCAGGTGCCAAGCTAATCTGGCACTACCCTTGAATTATCACTGTCAATACTGTAGTGCTTTGGGGCAACAAGGTATAATAAGTCAGATTAACCTTATCACTACATGGGTACTGCGCCTCCAAATGTACTATTTCTTCTAATCCAGCATTACACAATACACATACCAGCCACTAGGCCTTTTGTTCATGGTTAGGAGCAGAGAGAGATTCGTGGGTGGGTGTATCTATTTGTGTGTGTGTGTGTAGGGGGGGGGGGGCTCTGATGGGGGGGGGGGGGGACCTCCCATTAACACATTCAAGTCATGTTATATTCCCCGTATCTGATATGATACATCTCAAATGAGTGAAGTTGTTTAGAAGGTGGCGTAACCACCTCAGGTGCAAGTCGAAATCACCCAAACTCACACAACAGTTCAGTTACAAACAACGCATGGACAATGGCTCGGGACGGGTGAAGCCCATCGCCAAGGCGTCTCATGGCCGGCGCCAACAGCCCCAACCCGACCTGAACCTCCCTAACACAAAGCAAACTAAGGACAGCCCTATCATAGTATCTCTTAATTTAAACACGTAATATAATGTTTTTAAACTTTCTGCTTGGCTGAGACTAGTTTACACAAATGAGAAATTCACATAAACAAAAAACAAAAAAGACAAATTATACTTTCACAGTTGCTACAAATTTTCCTGTACGTGGCAACATGTATTTGGAACAATAAAGTTTTATTGATTGGTTATTGAACTTATTCAAGGCACCCTGCATCAACAGCTGCAGAAGTGTCATACAGCATTACTGCCAGCAATGCTATACAGCACTTTTGCAGCTATTGATGCAGGGTACCTTCCATGACCTCACCATTTCACTTTCAACTCAAACTGAGCATTTTCTCATTTCCATGTCTCTCTCCCCACCCCCCTTCTCTCGCCCTACCCCCACCCCTCCATCCCCCCAACAAGGAAAAGAATGGGGGACAGACGATGAGACTGAGTGAGAATGTTGGACTCTCCAATAAGATTTATTTTAAACTATACTGACTTCCATTAAAAACGCGAAAAGTGTCTGTAAGTGTACCAGCAAACAAAGAGCCACCCTGACAGCAAAACAAGAAAAGTTTATTTGTTGAATACTTCCGATGTTCAGCCAACTGTCTGAGCTACCTTCACACCTAAAATTGGATGAGTTATCGCCCATGGCTACCTTGGGAGTGCACAGGGTTTCATTAGTGGTGAAAATAAGCAAAACTGGACACACTCTGTGAAGCAAGTTTTCTGTGATATGTTTTAACACACAAGTTGTGTGGTTGCTTATAATGTTATTAACTGCCTCAAACGAAATTTGACTCGAAAAATCCATTAGAGAACCAGAACTTCTGGTGCACATCATTTTCTTAATAAATCTTATTTGATTTAATGTGAATACTTTCAAACCATTTTTTATGCTCCAGTGACTGACACAGAGACAAAGAACACACCCATATCCATTTGATCAGGTAAATATGGCCGCTAACCTAAAATAAAGAACTTTTTAATTTTCATGTTTGTAGGTCATGTTGATTATTTAGGTGCCTTTGACAAACGAAAAGTAGGTCAAGACCAAACAGGCCGGATTTTCATGCACACGGACCCTAGTGACACTGCACATTGGTTGGCTTTCAGCTGTGTCCTCTGTAGATGCTCCCCATTTCACTTTCAATATCTTGTGATGGTAGTGTCACTGATGACGTCATAAGTCAGAGATAGATAATAGGAGACCCGTAAGACAATGAATTCAATAGAGCCGCATCCGTCATTAATTTACGCCATTTTTAATATCAAAATTTTGATGCCCCATTACACCCCCGTTATATCCGAATCAACCCTTTGATTTTAAAAAGTGACGAGCATGACTGATGCGGCCTTATTGATCTGATTATCTTACGGGTCTCCTATTATCTATCTCTCACCAAGGCCAAGGTCATCAAGGTCAAGGGTCAAGGTGGTCAAGGTCATGGGTCAAGGTCATGGGTCAAGATCACCAAGGTCAAGGTCATTGATGACAAGGTCATAAAGGTCACCAAGGTCACGGGTCAAGGTCATGGATCAAGGTCATGTGTCAAGGCCATCAAGGTCAAAGGTCATGGGTCAAGATCATCAAGGTCAAGGTCATGGGCCAAGGTCACCAAGGTCAAGGTCAGCAAGGTCAAGATCACCAAGGTCATGGGTCAAGGTCATGGGCCAAGGTCATTGATAGCAAGGTCATGGGTCAAGGTCGTCGAGGTCTGGAACCAAAAAATGGTAAAAGTCCGACACCTCATGTCTAAGCTTGACTGGTTCTGAAAGACCTCCACCTCAATTCAGGTATGTTATGAATAGACTTGTTCTGAAAAAGAAAAAAAAATCAAAGGGCCTACAATTATTCACATTTTTTATTTCTAACTAGCTTGCCTTTTGAAACCGGAATTGAATTCTTTTCAATCAGATCGGTATGCACCACACCTGACACGATATTCATAAAAAAAAATTAATCTGACATGATATTCAAGAAGGAATTTTTAATTTTTTCAATTATGTGTACACCCTACAAACAAATTCAAATTTTAATAAGAAAGGGAAGTAACTTTTTTGTCTTGCTGAAATTTTTACAAAATTACTTCCCTTGTATTAACTTGTACTCAAACAAAGGAAAAAGTAATCTGAAATAAGGGGTGATTCCTTCCTTTTTCTGGTGCTCAAGTCATGGTAAAATTATCTAGTTACTGTCTATGTTATGTCTGATGTTTCATTTGGCTCTCACTTGGCCAGGGTGTGATTTATAATTTACTGCAAAGCCAATAATCGCCAATACTGTGTCAGGTCTGTTCGCTTTAAAGGACAGGGTTATTGTACATGACACCACAATTGAAATCTGTGAAGCATGATATTAATAAGCCCACTGAGAGAGATTATAGTACAGGGCAAATCGTGTCTGGGGTAAACTCAAAAACTATTGGCAATATTGCTGGAGTGGTGCAAACGTATAAAGTTACTGTTCAGTGTAACTTCCTAGAGAAACATGATTTTGCTTGATAACAATTTTAAAGTTGCCTGCAATTTTGATTTTATATAAAAAAAATTAATTACATTATAAATGAACCAAGACGAATTACTTCTATTGAATGATATCAATGCTGTAGAAAACAAAGACTTAGACTCGAAAAAACAGCGTCTTCTTTCTGTAATTGTCTCAGGGAAATCAAAGGCTTATCTTGGGAAACAATACATGACAGACGATATTGAATCTCTTACGGCTGACGAACTAATCAAGCTTCATTCAAAATATGAAAACCACATCGCTTCACTAATGACTCGTGATTTGAGTCGATCTCTAGTATGTCTATACACAAAAGCAGTGAGTCACTTTCTACCTGTGGATAGTGACAGTCTATCACACGACCTTGAAAGCAATCCTATTGTTTCAAGTTCAATTGGCAAATTAGCATGCGTCATGTTTTACAAGTTTGGAAATTATCTTGCTCCTGTCGTAACATTGCTTGTTACCGGGAGTCATATTGATTTTTCAAAAATAAATTTTACTGCAGAAGAAAATGGACGAAACCCAGACGACTCCACAACAGAACCCCGACCCTGTTTTGACACAGGTTCCAACGGTGACGAAGACTAAAAGTCCAGGCAGGGTTGAGGCTGGAAAAAGATTAGCCGAATATAATAGACAAAAAAAATTACAGCTTCAAGCGCAAACAGAAAAGGCTCATGTAACTGACCCACCGTCAACACCGTCAAGACCGTCAGGGCCGTCAGGACTAGTGTCAGTACCCACACAGTCACTACTATCACACCCTCATCAAAGTGAGAGACAAAGAACCCAGTTTAACCCTGACCCCGAACCTCAAACAACAAAATATATAATTGCCGGATTTGTTGTCAGATTTGGTTACGTAGGTTATCAATTATACAAAAAATACAAACCACAGACTCGTACAGTGACCAAAAAATCAGACACTCCAAAAACAAAACCAGAAGTCGCCACATTACCAGTAACATCCAAAGCCGTTGACCCATTTTATATGCAGTAAATAAAAATATTATTTTAATTTTTCTTGCCTAAGAAATGAATGACACAAAGAACATAATGAACCTTGTGTATCACTCTGCCGTAATCAGCGGACTAGCAATAGCTTATTCTATGCTGGGAAAAAGTCTACTCAAAATGAGGTCTGTAGACTTGAGCAGATTAGACATTGAAGACAGCGCTAAACTAATTGCAGTTGTTACAGCGTCAATTGCAACAAAAGATTTTCTTGTTAAGCAAGGAATTATTCCAGAAAATGTTTCTATGTAAATAAAAATAAGTATGGCGATGATAGCTATTATGATTGGTGGTGCGATGGTTAACGCTCTGGCATTCAGTGGCTCTAATTATCTCTTTTCAAAAGTGGGTAGATAAGAATCAGCAGAAGAAATGAAACGTCACAATGAAGCATCTGAGAAACTTGCACAGGCAGAACAGGCGTATGAAAAACAAAGAATTGAAAAACTTGATTTTATCAATGACAGACTTAGACTAGAGGGTCACGCACAACATACGTTTTCAAATACAGACGAAGCAATCCATGAGTATTTTTTAGTCACGGGTGAAGACATGACCATTCCAAAACCAAAACTAAGTGACTATTACAAACCGAGTACACAACAAAGAAATGGAG
Source organism: Semisulcospira habei (assembly GCA_036245525.1). Classification (NCBI taxonomy): domain Eukaryota; kingdom Metazoa; phylum Mollusca; class Gastropoda; family Semisulcospiridae; genus Semisulcospira; species Semisulcospira habei. The sequence continues at coordinate 54,072,227 of BTPG01000007.1, forward strand.
AGATAATTTTTGTTCTAGTGGGAATGACATTTGTTTATTTTACAGGAGTTTTCATTGCTAGAAAAAATGGCAGCCGAAAATAAACTATCAAAAATATATTACTCCCCATCAGGCTATTGGAAAGGGCAAACAGCTATTCAGAAATTACATGCCGCTGTGGGCGGAGATATATCACTCAATCAGGTCAAGCAATGGTTACAGAGACAGGCAATTTGGCAGATATATCTCCCTGCTCCAAGAAAGATATCTAGACCTCATTTTGAGAACACAACACCTAATGACACACACCAAATGGACCTTTTGTTCTTACCACATGACACAATAAGAAAGAAACGATACAAGTATGCATTAACTGTTGTAGACATTGCTTCAAGGTACAAAGACGCTGAACCCATATCTGACAAAACAGCCAGTACAGTTGCGACTGCATTAACAAAAATATATAGTCGAGGCCCTTTAAGATACCCCAGACTTGTACAAGTTGATGACGGATCAGAATTCAAAGGTGCAGTTAATCAGTTATTTGCGAAGCATGGCGTACTGGTCAGACGTGGTATTCCAGGTGTACACAGATCACAGGCAATTGTAGAGAACTTTAACAAACAATTATCAGAGAGACTTTTCAGTTACCAGTATTCTAAGGAACTCATGCATGACACACGTAACACTGAGTGGGTTAAGAGATTACCACATGTGATAAAAGCAATGAACAATGAAGGACACCCAAAGCCTGCTGATGCTATTAAATTGAAAACAATTACAGACCCAAAAACAGGACCAACCCCACCTCCAGACACAAGTTTATTTACTAAACAGGTGAGATATTTATATCAACCAGGTGAAGCTGAAAATGACATAAAGCGCAGGGCGACAGACCCCATCTGGTCAACATCCGTTCATAATATAAAAAAAATAATCCCCGGTCCAGACGCAACAATATATTACCTGTATGAGCCTGCACCCCAGAGGGCATTTGTCAGAGAAGAATTACAGATTATTCCCCCAGACACCGTTACTCATTTCAGTAACTAAGTCGTCAATTAATTCATCAACCAGTTCATCACAAATATCTTCAGATAACTTGAGCCTGTAATGTCCAGGTGCATAAGCTTTTTCCTTACTGTGAAACACTCGTTTCGTGTCTCCAATTGCAAGTGACTTCTTATGTGTTTGAATTATTTCAAGATTATGTTTGTTTGATCTCAGTGACTTGTTTGGATAATCAGGCATTAATGCACCATCTAACACTTGCTTGTAATGTTCATGACGAATGTCTTTATTTTTTATTGCTGTTTTCTTGATACCTTTGGCTTTTGACTGACTACCCTTCTGGTGCAGTATAGAATACATATTTGATCTCAGTCCAACATACTCAACTATTGGCACACCATTTAGTTCATCCTTAAACTTACCAGGCACTTTTTTGTTTTGTGTGCTGAACAGTGGATGGTCTTTAGGGTAATCAGACGTGTCATACATGTGTAGTTCTGTTTTCATGTCTTCATAAAAGTCTTCAGTACACACGTCAATGATCATAGAGTCAGTGTCAGTGTATAACAGACGGCAGTCAGGATACTTTAATTTGAAGTAATCATAATAAAATTCAAGCATCACCAGTTTTGACAACTCAAGAATTGCCATACCAATGAATACTGGCTTGTCCAGTTTGACAATCTTTTTTTGAGTGACACAGCATACAATGATGAATGAAATTCTTTATACCCTGTGTACTGTGGCTTGCCTGTAAGTTTAATTGCGCCCAATTCAGTTGTGACCAGTCTCACATCTTTTCTGTGATGAGGATTTTCCATTGTCTTGCCAAAACAGGCATTGTTCATAAGCTTAAAGAAGTCTTTGTCAAATGCAGTGTTGCCGTCTCTGGCACGAAGGGTGGTGTTCTTCATTATGTAATCTTTCATGAAAGCACTCTGATCAAATTGAATACCTCTGTGAACTTTCTTTAGTACTAACCCGTGTCTGATGTAAAACTGCAACAAGCGGTAGTGACAAACGTAATTGAATTTGTCATTCAGATTCGGTACAAGTTTGGTGTCTTCTTTTTTCCCCGTCATACTCATTTTCTCAACTGCTAATGGATAATCATTATGGTAATCATGTAGATGATGTGGGTACTCCAAGTCTACTTCAAAGATCCAACCCTTTGCATCGTTTCGGTCATGATTTATAATATTGTTTGTTATGTCTGTAATGTCATACTGTGACAAATCATGCAGACAAAAGTTTTTCAAGGGCAATAATTCACACATTGCGAACCCATACAAATTGTTAGCGTCAAGGTACGTAATGAATGACCTTGACCTTGAGGGGTCAAACCCCCGGTCAAGGTCACCATAACTGTCCAAATATTTATTATTTGCCTTTGCATAGTTATTCGCTGCAATACTAATGCCTCCCCTCAATCCACGTTCCACCATTTCACCCATCGTACGATCAGACAACAGGTCTATAGATATCTTACTGGATTTCAAAAATGCATCCCATGTCATGCCAGGACTAGTTATGTAGCAAGCAGGGTCAAGACTGTAGTGTAACAAACCCTTTTCACGGTAACTTTCAAATACATCTGCTAGCAAACAAACGTCAGCTTTCAAGTACTGATCGTGGTAGTCACCAATTGTCTGACACCCTAATTTATCCCATGCACAAGAGCGTGTTGATATTCAGAGTCAGAAATACCTTTGCCAGTTAATGTGGAATAAAATTTCTCTTTTGGTGGCAATCTTCTTTCTTCAAACACAACCCAGTGATCAATGTACTCGTATGGATACACACCTTTTTTAATCAAGTCTGGTTCAAAATATTTACTCGTTATTGGATACTCAGTCAGTCCTTCTGCCAAACTAGCAAGACCTAAAGACAAATGTTGCATGGAGTCATAAAATGCTAATTTGTTGTCCAATCTAAAAGTCAAGTACTTCTCAGTTGTCTGGGCAATGCAACTAATTTTTTTGTAAGATTCATCCACAGCCTGCATGATAATATGTGAATCATACCCTTTGAGATTGTGAAAAAAGATTGGTAACTTATATGTCTTAGGATCTGTTTTTAATAACAAGTTACAATTGTTATGTGCAGCACCTCTGTAACGTCCAGTTATGTGATCGTGGTCGCGAACTTTATCACCCCCTAAAGGCTGTTCACAAATCCAACACTTCTCTGCTGTATCAAATTTTAGTTTGTCTTCTTCTGTTACCCCACCCGGGTCTGCCCTGGGGGACTTGGGTGGGGTTAGGTATTTTTTAGTTCCCAGGGTCACCCTGGTCAGCCCCGCAGGGTGGGTTTGTCTCTCTATTCTGGGGCATGTGTTTCTGTCTACCCTTGGTCCATTCACCTGTATTTGCCTTTTTAAAACTCTCCCTACTGTCTGCACTGCCTGTAGCTCTTGATATTGGATGTGTGTTGCTAAATGGTCTTAGCTTTATTTAGGCCCATGTGTTAGGTTTATTTAATGTATTTGACCGGCTGGCGACATACATTCAATGTTCTGTTTATTTTATTTTATTTTTTTTTTCACAAGCAGTGCAGGCACGTCCTGAGAAAGCCTTGTTGCTGTCAGGACGTTAAGCAATGTACAATCATGTCTTCTTCTGTCATCACCAGAGGCATCTGACATGTTGTGAGATATTGTACTACCTGACTATACAGTTGTCTCATTTCTGTTAAAAACAAACATGCTGCATTTTCACCCCTGTAGATAACAGGTTCTGAATGAAGACTGTCTGACCTAACAAGAATGTATCCAAAAGAACACACCACTTGGTCACTCAATTTTATAGTCTTTGGTAATGATTCTGGAACAGGACCTTCATACTGAACAACTAATGATTCGAAATCAGCGTACACTACAAACGGCAGCTTTTGCTGATTCCCATAGTTCTTAAAATACACTTGACTACCAGGATCTGGATACTTAAGTACAGTTTGTATGTCATCAGGTGACCTACAATGTAGGATGTGATTATGTTCTATTTTAATAGAAGAGAATCTCTGTAAACATCTCTTGCACACTTCCTGTTTCCCATTGTGTTTCGTTGTATGTGCATGAATTAGACGTGACATATTCCTGATAATTGTGTAGTGAAAGTTATTGTCATCGCCGATTAGCAACATGTCAACATGTTTATCTTCTGACTGACCGTAGGTTGGAGCCAGAGGTGATATTCTAATTGGTTGTAACTTGTTCTCAGATTCATTATCCCACACAAACACATTCACAGATATACCAGGATTTAATTTTTCAAACAAGTCTATGTCCTCTATTTTAACAGGGAACTCAATGCCACTAAAGTTGAGTTCATTTACAAATTTGATGTAGTTAGATACACGTTCAGGTTTTGACTTTACAAAGTGTAGTTTAGCAAGCACACACCACATGAAACAGAAATTGTCTTTGTTCTGAATATTAACAACAGCCTTTTTGTTTGCAACCTCAGTTGGCAGTGGTATCCATGATTTGCCTAATATAGGATGATACCTTAACTGCTTTAGTTGCAGTTCATGTACATGACCTTCATGCCAACCAGATCCTTTCATTTTTGCACTGTCAATTGCTTGGAGAAAGTCTGGTAATAGTCTGTCTCTAAACACATTCTCCAATTCTCTTTTTGTGTTAACAGTGTGTTGTCTTGTTGATATATACGATACAATCAATTCACCGTCCATTCTAGTAAATTCTATTTTTGCAACAATTTGAATTTTAACACTGCCTGTAATAAGATTTTGCTGTATGACAGAAAAAGAGTTTTCTATTGATTCATAAACATTGTTACTATTAGATATAGGCACGTCTGTTGTGTGAAACACGTTTCTTAAACCAGATAGGCCAGGGTTTGATGGGCCAGGGCTTTGTGAATTGTCCGTCATTTTTATTTGACCGATAAAATAATAAATAAAAAATATATTACCATTGTCACACCATATGTAATACTGTATTATCTGTAGTTATGATAAACAAGTCAACTACTTTCCTGGTGTTTGTCTTGAAGACTTGTCCTGCAGGTGTAATATTACTTTATTGAACGTAACACTTTCAATGTAACAATGTAGTTTTCTTAATTGAACAAATATGTCATTACACAATACCTCAAACCAACGCAAGTGGCCACTGTTAGCATTATAAACTTTAAAAGCATTTGTCTTAAGATCAACAGTCTCATAATCATAACGTGGTAATCCATCTGAATATTCCAAAGTAACATTATATGTTGTGTATATTCTTATTGTCGGTGTTGAGAGTTTAAAGCTGGGTCCAAACACACGTGTTTTTAAGTCATAAAAACGCTTAACATCTTTGAAGCATTCTGTAACATCAAACACTTGGATTTGTCCGTCTGTCATTTTTATTGGACAAACAAATGTATAAATTAATTTACTAACCCATACCCTGTGGGCTGATCTGTCTTTAAAATGAGCTTTAGATGCTTAGTTGATTTCAGTTTATTTTTCACATCATCCCGTTCATGCTTATTTGGTATGACATCATTTTCTCTGAGACAGTCTTCAAAGCTGTCACGATCCTTGCAGTAAAACAAACAGATAAACTTTAACTGTTCTCGAAAATCTTTCAGTACAGCATTATATTTCTGAGTGAGAATCCATACACTAACGTTTGCGTGTCTGCCACTGAAGGCAAGTTCTGCTAATGTGTTTCTCTTCTTGACAATGTCTTTCTCTGCTGAACAGTCATCAACAATAAACAATGTTGACTGTCCTTCAAATTGCTTGTAAAAATATTGTAGGTAGTCATTCAGTTTTTTCTCAGGGTCAACTAAGTATATGTTGCTGTCAGTCCAAATGAATAAACGGTTGTGATAAGCTTTGTTGTGTTTGATTGTAGGACAAAATATTACAATGTTTTCAAAATGGTGGATGTATCTTGTTTGTAATAGGTTAAGAACAAATTCAGTTTTCCCACACCCTGTGGCACCACAAAACAATCCACAGTGTGGGTCAAGGGTCATCAAGCTCTGGTTCATTTTAATACACAATATAATTTTAATATATGTGTCCACTTAGTCTACTGTCTTGTATGTTGAGTTGTGCGTCATATATCAGGTACAAATATATATTTATGGCTTTGGCTTTTTCAACCTTTTTTTGTATCTGGATTGTTATTCCATCACTGCCGTTCTCAACAGTTCGACCTGACCCATGAAGGTAGTCGTCGTCCGTACTACGAAGGTCTAGCCACAGTGCATACTTGTTTGTAAGGTATTGTCCGATCCTAACATCATACAGATGTAGATCTTTGCACGCAATGTTTGCAGGTTTATCTCTAATCCTTCCACCCGCAAAATACTTTGTGATCTCATCATAGTGTTGATAAGGTAACATTCCAGATGCGTACACTTGATTAGGGCGGCCTTCGATTGTGCAAGACAAATGTGTAATCTTAGGATTGTAGAATTTTTCTGAATCCCTTTTGTATGGACTCACCGGTTCAACAAACAACATAAGAATACCTTTAAGTGACCTAGCTGGTGTGTTCAAGTTTATGTTCCACATTGGGTCACTCTTGTCTTTGGGTATTAAACTATGTCTAATCACCCTGTCATAATAAATTGGAAGTCTTGACTGGTACTGATTTTGAATGAGTCTGGCTAGTTCAGTATGTGTGACAATTTCATATTCCAAAGAAATGTTAGAGATCTTATATGTTGCATCTGTGGCAGATGATTTTATAACTTTGGAGTAGTCATTGAAAGTTAGTTCAAAGCTCAGACGGTCATTCAGTGCCCCTTGATAATAAGGCAAATGAGCTGTTAGGATTTCAAACTCAAGTGGAATGTAAAATCTGGTTCCATATGTTTCTGCTATAATAACGTCCTTGTCTACCCCAGTAGTTACCTTATCTGCTGCATTGATTCGAAGTTTACCAACATTATCAGACTGTATGCCTTGGTAAACATGGTCTTCTCGTTCTTCTCTTGTGAGCCAAAGGTCTTTGTAACAGTAGAATACATCGGAGTCATCAAGACTAAACACTTCCTGTCCTTCAAGTTTTACTTTAATAGTTCTAACAATTGCTCTGCCAAGATTGTCAACCAGTGTTCTGTTTACATCTGCATCTGATGATAGTTCAATATTAAATGCTAGGCGTGCAGTGCCAGGAACAATAACGTCACTGGGACCTAGGTTTGGAAACTTGACTGTAAGTGTTTGGTTCTGGTCTATGGTACTTGGATTGTTTGTGATGACGATTGATTGTCTAACGCCCTTAACACCCAGAGGCTCACGTAGTTTTCTGTATGGGTTTAACTTTGATCCGTAAGACTGTGTCATTTTTATTATGCACAATAAAAAATAATAAATTAATAAAACAATGGCCGCGGGAGGATTTAATCATGAAGATTTTGAAATGGATGACACGTATGTCTCAGATACCAGTATCACAGATATGACTGGAATGGTAACTAGTTCTAGTATGTATCATGAACTGTTAAAAGACAAAGTAAACTCATTTTATGACAGTGTTGGTGTCCACCCAGATGTAATAGATCCTAATCAATTTGAATATGATAAAGGACACTTATTTGTAAATACAGACAGAGGGAAAATAAATCTAACACATAAAAACAATCCTTCTAAGTTTAGAGCTTTAAGTACAATTAAAGGTGAAGTCGGTGGTAACTCTGGGTTGGCAAGGTATCTTGGAATTGGAGGGTCTCCTGTCACGCCAAGACTGGTTAGTGTGCTTCAAGACAGGCAAACAAAGTTACCAACAGGGCAAGAAATTGAAATGGCACCAGTAACAAGCCTACCAGAAATAGCAAACACAGTGATACAAGAAACCTCATTTACTGAAGGACAAATAAATGACGCTTTGAAAACAATAGACGACCCACCTTTGTCAATGAGGGAGATTATGGGATTGGATAAATCACTGCAGACAATAAGAGGTGAGATGGTTAATAATCTTGCCAAACTGGGAGAGCTTGATAAACACATAGAACGAGAAAAAGAGAAACTGGCTACAGCAGACACAGAAATGAAAGAAAGAATACAACACAGATTAAATGATTTGCAGATTGAAAGATCAGGAAGGTTAGAAGTGATTAGTATTGGGAGACAAAAACTAAAAACACAAGTTAACAGGATTAGAGAAACTATTCAGAAAATACTTCACGAAGACACTACTCTGGCTGAGAGACTTAAAACACTTTTCAGAGAACAGGGTATTACAATTGCTAGTTTAATTACTGCTCTTGGGTTTATTATCAGTACTGTTGTGTTGGCTGTCTCCGGTGCTGGTGGTGGTGGGGGTCCAACCCCGGGTCCAGCACCACCAACCCCTGGCCCCCCGACTCCAACAGACCCAAAAGATTTACAGTCATGGGTAAAGAAACAACTGTCTCACATATCAGACTTGCTTAAGAAATTGGCTGTGAAAGCAATGGATGCTTTGCCTGGCATAATTGGCACTGTTGTCAGTTGGCTGATTAGTACAGCGGCAAAGGCAGTAGGGTTTATGGCAGAGCATGTGTGGGTCTTTTTGGTTACAGTAGGAGGGTTGATGGTGGGTTATTTAATGAAACAGATAAAGAAGTAATACTCCTAATCCAGTGAGGCCTATTACCAATGCAGTTCTCTCTGACTCATGAGTGTCACGGGTTGGTAGTGATGTTTGGGGCATTACTGACTGTATGGGTGCCGGTGGTGGGGCAGGGGAAGTAACCACCTGTAATGATTTTAATGACAGTACAGGCGCAGTGGTTCCTCCTAAGTTTACAGATTGATTGAGTCCTAATTTTTGACCAGCACCTGCAACAATTATTTCATTATTATAATTTGTTATTGTTCCCATTTGGAGTTGAAGATCAGATGGTAACATGTATAACCCTATGCCAACTACAAAGTCAACTTTTGATCTGGCATATCTTAAAACGTCTTGGTAGCGTTGTATGCTTGATGGGAGATCTACTGTTGAATTAATTGAATCTTCAAGATTTGCAAGAAACTGTTTTTGTGCTTCAAATTTGCCACTTCCATTCAAAATGTTTGATTTTGTTAGTGATTGTGCTCCTAGTAAACACCAAACATATGTTCTGATAGACTCATTGACGTGCTCGACTCCTGCTTGAATAAACCCGTCAGTTTTATCTAAAATAAATGTGGTCCATGCGTTAGTCTGCTTCTGCTCTATTGATCCTATCCAGACTTGTGATTTTGATGAGAATGAAGTGTAACCGGGGTAATAATCTTGAGGGTATTGTCTGTGACTCATAGCGTAATACAATGTGCCCATACCATTGTGATCATCAAGTTTTTGTGTAAAGTCATACTTGGGGCTGATGTTAAACTCATTACAAATCCGTTCAAACGCTTTCATATCCATGGGGTTGTTATACCTGTTGAAACTGGATTCAGTGGGCAGTGGTGTATGAAGTTCTGACAGTATACGTCTAAGCTGGTAATAAACATGGAAACGATATACAGACCTAATCAGTTTGTTTGAGTGATTCAAATGGTCTGTGAATGAAACACCACAGCCTGTAGTAGAACATAGTATAGCAAAGTTGAGTTGGTTTTGAAACATCTGTAGTGGACTTGAAGACCACTTTCTTGCAGTAGAGTCGTCTGTTATTGGAGGGTTTAGGTAATGATCAAATGGATTTGGTACTTTGACTTGGAATAGATCTTGTTCAGACACAGCTATGTCAAGCTGATTTAGTTGAATTATTTTCTGTTCATAAGTAGGTGCAACATTATATTTGGCATTCACATTAAATTGAAATGCGTTTGTAGTGGTAATGGTTGGTGATTTAAATTCCATCCTTCTTTTTATATGAGATAATAAAAATGTTTATTACCTTAACAAATCTTGACACAAGCAAACCAGTGTGGTTAACTAATGGGATTGATAATCGAGATGGTAGCAAGGCTGTAGCTATCCATGAAATGTTCTATACAGTAAAATGGTTTAATGTTACAAATGATACAGATTATAAAGTAGTTTTTTTATGATATGACTGAAACTTTACCAGCCGGGTATTATGACTTTTGTACTATAGCTGAATGGTTTCAAAGTAATTTTAAAATTAAAGCAACTTTAAATCCAGCTAACCTACTTGTTACATTAGAATTTCCAAAAGATAGCCATTTTTCTTTATCAAATGCTCTTGTAACTTTACTTGGTTTTTATTGCACATTTATATTTTCAGATGATGAAGATTGGAAACTGACAGATTTAAAACTATTTGCACCCAAAAAAAAAAAAAAAAAAATAACTGGCAGATGCCCTGTTTATTTGGCAGTACACACAGTATTTAATGTGCATTTGAAAGAACTAAACACAACTGAGAATGTACATAATGGAAAGCCTTCAGCTTTGTTGAGATGTGTGCCAGCTGGAACTGCTCCTTATTGTGAAAGTGTGGTTGTTAGATTTCCAGCACAGTTTAAGAAATTAGGTTCTAGTTTCTTTGAGTCACTGAGTATATCTGTAACTAATCAGGATGACAAACCAGTTGTTATGCATGATTTTAGTGTTGTGTTGGAAATTAAATAATTTTATTTTTGTTTATAAAAAATGAGTGGTGGTCCAAAGCCGAGAATCATACCAGTTGCGTGTCCAGTAACAGAGTTGAAAGATTTGGCTGATGTACAGGATTTTGAGAAGGAGGGGGATGTTGGAGAAATATATGGTTTTGAACTTGATTCAAATGGCATGTACAAGAGGAAAGTAATTGTTGACATGAAAGACGGTGAAAGACAGATTCCTAAACTTGGTCAGCTGCGTGATGTTACTGTACCTACTCCACCTGTAAATAATGCGCCTTACAACTTAATACATGTGGGTAGTAAGTGGGTTGTTTCACCTGTACCACCTGCACCTACGCCAGCACCCACAATTGACTGGGACATAAAGATTGAATTTATTAGTCCTTATGTATACACTGATGACGAAGGCGCCTTAGTGTTTAGGAAAGTTGTTAATTCTGGGCCGCTTATTGTAAGCCTTGTTCCAAGTTTTGCCCCAGACAACAATAGCAGAGATAAACTGAAAGTTGAAAATTATGAGAGACGGCGGTATCTTCTTACAACTAGAAAGGGTAGATCAGATACTTCTGTTGTGTTTATGCCAGCAAGCTTAGTCGTGGCTAGAGAAGCGACAATAGTATTTGAAATTATCATGAAATCTGTAACTTCTGCAAAAGAGGCAAATATTGCACAGGGAATAAAACTTACATGGGATGAAACAGTATCAGAATCAACAAAGGTTTTTATTGCTATTACAAAAAATGTTGATGTTATTAATGTTTCGAGCAGTGTTCCGGCTGTCAAGATAATTGTTGATAAACTAACTTTTGTTCGTTTAAGTTACATAAACCTTGAACACATTGATCTTGTTGCATTTTATTATGCTAGCAAATTGTATACTTTTGAAGAGTTGCAAAATGTAAATGATGATTAAATAAAAAAATATTTGTCAGTAAAAAAAATATGGTAAAATTTTATCCAATACTACCGACGCTTGAGCCGACTGAATCAATTGCGACGACTAAATCAACGCTTGCGCCTGATCCGCATGCGACAGCTGTGCCAATTGCATCAGATAAAACATTACAGGCAGATGCATTTCGTTTAATGAATATTACAGAAGCAATTAAATATTTGGAAAGTGAAGAGGCGAGGTACTCCAGATGTAAGAGACGGTATCAGACCGTTTTTAATTCTGTTCAAAACACTTCTATGGCTATTGGTGCAGTTTCAGCTGGATGTTCTGTGGGGGGTATTGCTCTGTTTGCCACGGGAATTGGAAGTTTGGCTGGAATAGCAGTTGAGGGTGTTAGCGTTGCTACATGCCTGGCTTGCTTTGGTTTGGAGGCCATAAACAAGAGGTTTCATACGAAGTTACAGAAACATGAAGCATTGAGTACGCTGGCTGGTGCAAAGCTGAGCAGTATGAAACTTATTATTAGTAAGGCATTGAACGATAATTATATTGATGATGAAGAATTTAAGCGGGTCCAGATGATTTAAATAATTACAAAAAACAGAAATCTGAAATACAAAATAAAATGCGTAGTCAATCTCCTGTGAATGTTGAAGAACTGAAGGCCAGTTTTTTAGAGATGGGAAAAAAGATCGGTGTTCAGGAAACCACAGAAAAACTACACAATCTTTTAAACAAATAAAAATCAGATTTGGTAATCAATCAATATTTTTGTCATATGCTTCGCAGAGAGATGACACATCATTTACACCACTTGTGCCTGATTATTTAACCCCATCAGCACCACCACCCGAGTATTACTGAGAAAAAAAGTTTTTTTATTGTCCTTGTATCTTGATAAAACTGTCTCAGTGTCTTGGGACTTGAGTCAAGTTGTTGTAAGAACTTAGGGTAAGTACTTGTAAGAACTTAGGGTAAGTACTTGTAAGAACTTAGGGTAAGTAATTAATAAGTTCTTATGACAACACACTTAAAGGTTACCTCTGCAGGTTCATAAAAGTTAGTTGCAACTTGTTAATAAGTATTAAGTTTCACTTGGCATCACTTGATCAGGTTAATGATTAGGTGTTGACAGAGACAATAGTTATACACCCCCACCCCCCTCCAAAAAAAAGCAAACAAACACAAAACGCAAATGCGTGCACTGAAGTATGTGATTTAAATTTGGACCTACCCATCAGTAAGCAAAGGTTCTCGTGCCGATGTCGGTCGCAGTGGGCTTATTAATATCATGCTTCACAGATTTCAATTGTGGCGTCATGTACAATAACCCTGTCCTTTAAAGCGAACAGACCTGACACAGTATTGGTGATTATTGGCTTTGCAGTAAATTATAAATCACACCCTGGCCAAGTGAGAGCCAAATGAAACATCAGACGTAACATAGACAGTAACTAGATAATTTTACCATGACTTGAGCACCAGAAAAAGGAAGGAATCACCCCTTATTTCAGATTACTTTTTCCTTTGTTTGAGTACAAGTTAATACAAGGGAAGTAATTTTGTAAAAATTTCAGCAAGACAAAAAAGTTACTTCCCTTTCTTATTAAAATTTGAATTTGTTTGTAGGGTGTACACATAATTGAAAAAATTAAAAATTCCTTCTTGAATATCATGTCAGATTAAATTTTTTTTATGAATATCGTGTCAGGTGTGGTGCATACCGATCTGATTGAAAAGAATTCGATTCCGGTTTCAAAAGGCAAGCTAGTCAGAAATGAAAAATGTGAATAATTGTAGGCCCTTTGATTTTTTTTTCTTTTTCAGAACAAGTCTATTCATAACATACCTGAATTGAGGTGGAGGTCTTTCAGAACCAGTCAAGATTAGACATGAGGTGTCGGACTTTTACCATTTTTTGGTTCCAGACCTCGACGACCTTGACCCATGACCTTGCCATCAATGACCTTGACCCATGACCTTGGTGACCTTGACCTTCATGATCTTGACCTTGATGACCCTGGCCTTGATGGTCTTGACCCATGACCTTGGTGACCTTGACACATGACCTTGACCCGTGACCTTGGTTACCTTTATGACCTTGACCCATGACCTTGATGACCTTGTCATCAATGACCTTGACCTTGGTGATCGTGACCCATGACCTTGACCCATGACCTTGACCCATGACCTTGACCTTGATGACATTGACCATGACCTTGACCTTGATGACCTTGGCCTTGGTGAGAGATAGATAATAGGAGACCCGTAAGATAATCAGATCAATAAGGCCGCATCAGTCATGCTCGTCACTTTTTAAAATCAAAGGGTTGATTCGGAAATAACGGGGGTGTAATGGGGCGTCAAAATTTTGATATTAAAAATGGCGTAAATTAATGACGGATGCGGCTCTATTGAATTCATTGTCTTACGGGTCTCCTATTATCTATCTCTTAAGTCATCGGTGTGCGATTTTTAAGACTAAACATTCTATTTGCACATGACATAACACTCTTCATAACATTTTCTAATAAATGACGTCAAAATAACCCAGATTAAAGCATTTACGAAGAAAAGCATTATGTTGAAAAATTCACGTTTCTTTTCTTGATCAGTATATATATCTACAATCCAGTCGGTAAAAACAAAGTTGTGTTCATGAAGGGATTTCTGCCTAGTATTAATGCACATTTAGGTAAACTACAGGCCTTAACCCATTTAGCCCCGATTCCCTGCATCAGGAGATGGAGAGACCATGATAATTCAAGGGTAGTGCCAGATTAGCTTGGTGCCTGAAGGCACCAAGCTAATCTGGCACTACCTGTCAGGACACAGGTTTTTTTCCTTCTATTTTTGCAGGGGAGATAAATTTAGAGGTGTGACAGGGATTAGTTGGTCACGGGTGAGGATAGCACGGGTAGGAGGATAGGTGAGCTGTTTGGCCTTTACACGAGGAATTGCTGCCGTACGAGAGTCGAAGGACGGTGTGTGACGCGCGTGATCCCTCTGCGCGATCGGGTGGTTCAGTCTTGATTCACGTGAACTTACATCGCACTATTTACTGAGCGCATTTTTGCTAAACCATATGATATCCAAAATGGTAGTCAGTCGCTTTCCAACAGCGAACAAGAGCAGTCGCTTTTCAACAGCGAATGAAACAGCAGTCTCCGAGGGAGGACTTTCAGGCGTGGTTCGCCATTAGCTGAAGCCCCCAAGCAGATGTGCCGTTCTCCTGTAACGGTCCTGCAATATGGCTCTGGTTGCCCTCGAGCCGGTGTCGTGGAAAGGAGAGAGAAACTGAGACGACTAAACCCCTGGCTTTTCTTGTTTTTGTTTGTCTTCGTCCCAGCCGGGGCGTCTTCACGGATGACAGCGAGTACACGCAACAATTCTTTAGTGGCCATTTGCTCGGGGGGTTTGTCTGTTTGCTTGTTATTATTATTTGGGTTAGTGACTATTGGTGGGCTAAGGATAAGAACGTAGAAATAAATGCCATTTATTTTATTTTGTGGTATCTAGTGTCGGAAGGTAAATTTGGAAGTGAGTCATATGGTGGCGTGTAAATATGCATATTGTTGAGTTTAAATTTATTATTGTTGTGGGAGAGAGGTGAAGGAATATAAAAGATGGCAATTAAAATTGCGGGAATGGTGATGTGATTACCTTGCTTTTTTTGGTTAGTTATTCATATATACGTGTATTTTTGCACCCTTGTGTTTACTGCAACCAAAAGATCCCAAAACCAAAAGTCTAAAGAACTAAAAGGCTAAGTCCGCCGCTGTGCGGTGCGGAAGGCCTGGGTGGTTCGTTGAGGCTGGCTGTGTCACTCCACCTCGTGGGACTACGACGCCGTACCTGAGCGCTGTTGCGAGTGTCGCGGCATGCCCCGTGTTTAGCCAGGTCGGGTTGTCCCTTCTAGTGTTTATTAACTTAGTAACTTATTTAAGTAAAGTCTTGTCCAGTTGTAAACTTGTAAAGAACGTTGTGAGACTAATTTTATTTCCTTGTGGTGACTATATTGTGAGAAGAACTTTGTCGCAGTGACAGAAATATTGTGTATTCTGAAATATTGTATTATTCAAAAGGAGCCATGTGCAATGAAGAACCTTATCGCGGAAGCAAGAGCATTGAGCTGAGCTTGACGTTTGTGCTTCCGTCAAGGAGGTCCAGTGACTTGTGAACTATATTAAGTTTTCTCAATTTTCATTTGTAAAATAAAGATATTTGTTTATTATATATTTGTTATTTTGTATTATTGTGTATAATGGATATTCGGGTTGGGGAGTTTGGACGTGTGTGTGTGTGTGAATGTGATGTGTGAGTGCGTGGTTAGGATTGAGTGAGGATATTTTTTATTGTTGTTATTTTTATATGTAATAAATGTTGTCGTAATTGTTCCTCTGGTGTCGTGTTAGGATTGGGGTGGTTGTTCTCGAGTGGTAGCGCTCATAGTTCGCACCCCGGAAGTGGGGGTCCTGACACTACCCTTGAATTATCATGGTCAATCTATCTCCTGCAACTGGTACATAGTCATTAGGCAACACCTCCAAAATTTGAGAAATGGGACCTTGGGGCTAAAAGGGTTAAACATGTAGAGTAAAACAGACTAACAAGGTATTTTGATATTTCAGTAATAAACTGTGCATGGAGTGTAATCAGCAAAATAATTGTCCTTGCACAAACTTGTATTGGCAGTGGATGGAAAATTATGACTGAAAGCAGGGCAGATTTAACACTGAATAATCCAAAGATCCAAGAAACATGGATATATGAATAGGGTCAGCAAGAAGCATCACGGGGTCTCATGAGGTTCTTGGCTTCTTGCTTTTGAATGGTGTTAACAGTTTTTGTGTAGTAAAGGGGTTAACAATAACACTAACAAAGTGAAACCTGTAAACCAAGTCACCAAGTAAACTTACATGCCTCCGAATCAGCATTGCAACAAGACAGAAGCATGCTTTGGACACGTAAAAAAAAAAAGTCTAATAACCTAGACTTTGGCACACATCCAAAGCTGGCGAATGAACAGTCTACTGCATCTGACATCAGCCGAAGGACTGTTATTATCCCTCAGCCACCAATACTGAAAACTGCAGACAGGTTACACCTAGTGAAGTTCGTGAAACTAGTGGGGTTTTATTTGCAATGAATGACTCCCAACAACGAATGAGAGCAAAGACACGGCAGATAACTGCTTTGACCTGTAACATAGACAACACTCCAAACGTCTCCAAGAGCCATAAATCATCATGAGCCCAGAGGGCTCATGATAATCTATGCCTCTTGGAGACATTTGGTGTGTTGTTTATGCTCATGATCCAAACTGATTATCCGCCATGACTTTGCTCTCATTTGTTGTTGGGAGTCGTTTGTGGCACACGAAACCCCTCTACTGTTGACTTACCTCTTGGTACTTTCAGCGTCGACTTCTCAGCACCAGAGGACGCTCCGGTTTCTGTTGATGCTGTCTGTGCAGGCCCCGACACATCGCCATGGGTATGCCATGGGTCAATTTTTAAAGATATCCTTTGAAGTCAACGTCACTTTTCTGGAGACTGAGCGACCATGATAGTTCAAGTCAAGGGTGGTGTCAGAAGAGCGAAACAAAATGTGGTGGGGGATGAATTTATCGCCGAGGCTCTCACTGAATGTTCTTTTTCAACAACACTAATCACAGAGAGCCAGTCAAAAGTTTTATTTATAACGGAAATTGGACCAGCAGCAACATTTTTCAAGCAAACTGGATTTTTTTTAATGGATGCCGTTAATGTCCTTAACCCATTACATCCAGAGGCTGGTTTTTATAAATTTGCTTAGAGTCCTATGAAGACTGTGTTACAGATTACAGGATAGATCAAACATTTTAATTAAAGGTAGTGCCAGTATAGCTTGGCACCGTAGGCGCCAGCCAAGCTGTTCTGGCACCACCCTTGAACTATCATAATCAAATTCATTTTAAGCAATGGGAGTATCAGGATGAAAAGGGTTAACCCATTTCAGGCAGTGTATGTACCAGATGCAGGAGACAGATTGACCATGATAAATTCAAGGGTATTATTGCCCGGTAAGTTTGACATCTTCATATTTATTCAAGGGTAGTGCCAGATTAGCTTGGTGCCTTTAGGCGCTTATATTTGGGTCGATCCCTCTCCTGCTGTACTGGGTTGGGGTTATTTCTAACCCCAATGTGCACAGCCCCTAAAAATGTCCACAATGATCTGAAAGACGAAGATACAAACTTTGACACAATGTAGGAAACACCGAGTGCATGTTTACAAGCAGTGTATCATTGTATGTGTGTACTCATACAATTTGCAAAGTATGTGCATGGACCATCTTTGGCAAAAAACTTGCATGCTTTGAAGTGCGAAATAACACACACTACCTAACACACGCATACACAGAACAGGTTCATTTCCATTCATGAAAATAACAAACACAATTATACAAAATACCATTTTTTATTTTTTACTTATTTTTTTCAGCTATCATTATCAAACATTGTAGGAACGAAATGACAAGAATGCATTATTTGCACTATAATATAGCTTGCATATGGCAGCGTGATATTCTTTTTGCCAAAGTACCAAGACCACACACACAATCACACACTGAAACCTAGTACATGAATTACGCAGTTTCTGTTACACATCCAAAGCACAGAAGGACCTCTTTTTTCATCTTGTGCACTGTTTAACCCATAGCATATGGAGGCTAAAAACTTC
The DNA here is from genome assembly GCA_036245525.1 of Semisulcospira habei. NCBI lineage: Eukaryota > Metazoa > Mollusca > Gastropoda > Semisulcospiridae > Semisulcospira > Semisulcospira habei. The sequence goes on from BTPG01000007.1 coordinate 54,090,368, forward strand.
AAATTTGTACGCTGCCATATGCAAGCTATATTATAGTACTTACAGGTAAGGATATAGACCAATGGCTTTAGTTCAAGGGTGGTGCCAGAACAGCTTGGCACCTATTCTGGCACTACCCTTGAACTATACAAGTCAAACTTATTTCACACACTGGTGTATTCCGAATGATAAGGGTTAACCCATTCTCTGCCAGTATTTGCATACTGTGTTTATAATATCAATGCCGAAAGTCCAGACCTGCTAAGGAACATGGATACAAAGTGGTGTCAACAAGAGGCATAGATCTCGAGACCCCGCAACTGCCGGGGCTCATGAGGATCTAGGTCTTGTAGTTGGCTCATTTTCACTTTTTTCCGCGGTGAAAGAAATAATGGCCCCGTCTAAACAGTCATTTCAGAGTGAAACAGTAGTTTCATCAAGGTACTGAGTGTGAAACTGGTATGGGATGCTTACATCTCTTCCACCACATAAACATCTAGAGGACAAATGTTTGGTGACAAATCAAGAGAAAAGCTGCTACACAACTGCTACATCTTTTGTCTGCCATACCTCTGGCAGGAACCAGTGTGTCTCACACTCCCTCTCACACTCTCTCAGTCAGTGTCTCTCGGCTCTCACAGACACACAACCACTGCCTTGCTAGCATCACAGGCATTCACCGAGTATCACAGACGGTAGCTGGAATGCAGCTTCCAGACTACGAGGCAATGATATGCTTTAGCTAGCGCCAGAGACTTAAATATATCTACACGTCTCTGGAGAGGTATGCATGACGGAAACGGAAACTGTCGGCCAGATCTAAGCCAGTCAGCCTACTGAAACGGGGATCAGTTGCGTGAGTGAGCTTATTCTGGCACAAGCCATTAACCCATTACATCCCGAAGCTGAATGTACAAAAATTTGCTTATTTTCCTATGAGGTATACATTACAGATTAGGTGATAGATCAACCATTTTAGTTCAAGGGTGGTGCCAGAATAGCTTGGCGCCTCAGGTGCCAAGCTATTCTGGCACCACCATTTTATTATTATAGTCAAATTTCTTGCAATTGTGTATCAGGATGAAAAGGGATAACCCATTTGGCCCAAGACCCTACCGCAGGAGATGTATGGACCATGATAATTCAAGGGTAGTGCCATTAGCTTGGCACCTGAAGGTGCCAAGCTAATCTGGCACTACCTTTGAATTATCACGGTCCATCCATCTCCTGCAACTGGTACATAGTTGTTGGGTAACAACTCCAAAATTTGGGAAATGGGGCCTTGGGGTTCAGAGGGTTAAACAAGGTGCTCTTGGCACAGACCTGTCATTACAGTAGGCCGACACTTCTGGTTAATGGCTGTGTTCCACTTTCATGCATACCACACCTGGTATCATCTGTGACCACATTCTGTGACTGAAAGACTGGTTACATAAACAAAATACATTCTGTACACTACATATGGATGCAGATATTGAGATAATGACAAAATAAATTAAGCAAACAAGCAAACTTAAAGAGCGATCCATCCTGTCCATTGCTCTGAAGCAGTGTTATTCCACATGCTGACAAAAATAATAACCCCTCTGTACATGGTACCGCTTGCACACACACACAAAGTTACACAGCTTACTAGAACATGTTTCAATCTTAACTCATTCGCGGCCAGCTGCATCCGGATGCAGCTGGCTGCGAATGAGTTAACTCTTTCACTGCCAGTGGAAGCAGATTGTATTTTTTAAATGATTGCGACTTCAATGTCAGAGATACCACTGATGTCACGGATGCAAAACAGTTTAATCGAGAGGCATATATCATCATGAGCCCCCGCAACTGGCGGGGGTGGGGGGGGGGGGGGGGTGGGGGGGGCTCATGAAGACCTATGCCTCTTGCAGTTGAATTGCGTTCACTTTGCCCCAGCAGTGAAGAAGATTAGAAGCCATACTGAGCAGGATCAAACTGAAAAAGCGAAATCTACCATTCGAAAAACCAAAGTGTTTTCATTTGACCCTTGGAGGCTTCCACAGTTGCCGTCACAGTGGTTGTCTCCCTTGATTCACTACTACTGTTGCCACTGCGCTACCGCCAATCTCTCACCTAGTAATATGTTAACTCATTGAGCCCTGCGGTCAAAATTGTCAATTGATGTTGTTCAGCCGCCGTGAGATGGCCTTAGTTGCCTGCTCGGCATTAAACCCAAATAAGTAGCTGATGTTGTTCAGAAATTAGAATTAGGTCAAAATTGCACGTGTTTCGACAAAAACAGTGGATTAACAGCCCGGACAAACGTGCAACATCGCATGTTTGTCCGGGCTTTTAATCCCCCGTTTCTGTCAAAACATGTGCAATTTTGACCAACTTCCGATTTCCAGAAATCATCAATTTAGGAGTTGTCCTGTGGGCCATAGGCCAATTCACCGGATAGGTCGACCATAACAGTTTTATAGTGGTGCCAGAATAGCTTGGCACCTTCAGGCACTATCATTCAACTCTCTCAGTAGATGCTGATCTCATGGTGTCAGGACTGGAATCACACTGGTCATCTCCCTTGCCTGTTGCGTTGATTGGCATAGCAACTGAGGGAGACAACTAGTGTGGGTCAAAATGGATTTAATCTTGCTAATGCCAACTGACTCACTAATCCGTTAAGATATCTTAAGAAGTACCCAACGGAGAAAGAAACACGCTTAGAAATATTAATAAATTGTGTTGTACCAGTCTTTTCTAAGCGTGTTTCTTTCTCCGTTGGGTACTTCTTTGCATATTACACGCTTGGCAGTCACCTTTTTGGTCTGGATTGTTAAGATATCTTGCCTTCATCCTCATCTCTTACTAAAGCTACCCCATGCAAAATGAAGAAACAAAAGAAAACTGCATCTAGCACAGCAGGCCATCTGACATAATTCAGGGGAAGCAATCTGCCAGAACACATTACTAATGACAAATCGCTTCTCCTGTTCATTGTCCAGAAGAAGCAGCCCAGCATTTATCGAATGCACAGAAACATGGTAAATGAAAATGAGCGTCAAATGAGACACATTCTGGTTGATGATTTTTTTCTTCAACGCATTAAATCCTGAGACTAAAAGTTTTCACATTTGTGTAGTGTCCTACGAAAGCTACTTTACAGTTTAGGAGCTAGCTAAATCAACCATTTTGGTTCGAGAGTGGTGCCAGAAAAGCTAGGTGCCTCTGGGTGCCAAGCTATTCTGGCAACACCCTTGAACTATCCTAGTCAAATTTTTAATTCACGCAATAGTGTGTCAGGATGGAAAGAGTTGCTTAAAGAGAAATAAAATGTGAACTTGAGGCACATGCACTGACAATGGTTTCATTTTTTCTTTCATTTACCATTACAATGAGAGGATCAGCATTTGTCTGCTGCTGAGTGATTTGGGACCTTTCAGCATACAAATGTGCAACATGAGCATTCTCTCCGTTTCACAACATTATATCATGCTTGTGCTTGTCTGTGTTTTTGGATCCTATGGCTTCCAGCCGTAAAATCCAAAATCACAGTCAAGCAAATCGACGAACACCCATTCCTGAATGTCCAAGATGGCAAGAAATGAACAGTTTGCCAAGCTGCAGTGAAAAGGTGTGTTCTTCATGAGACTAGAATGTCTAGTCCCTTCCCCTCCTTGACACTGTTACTACTGCCGCTACTGTCAGATCCACGGGGCCGCTGAAGGTCTGTGGGTGACGTCTGTGCTTGACGCTTTCGCCTGAGGACACCCAAAAAATACATAAAATTTCCATAGTATGATACTCAGTGATGCTTGACAAAATTTTACTAATACAACAAATAAATTTAAATAATAAACTTAATAACACAAACAGATAAACATGCATAAATGAACAGCAACAAAAACACAAAACAAACTGTATATGAAACTTCACATGAACATGGGGTATGAAAACAATTACCTACATCTTATTTTGATTTTAGGTCTCTGCACCAATACATTTCAGGTACACGAAAAACAAACTTTCACTGCTGATTAAATGTAAACTGTATGTGCACCTGCAAAGCAGTATCTACCACGAGCAACTGTCCATCATAGTTTTCTGTAAATTTTCTGTTCTCTAGTTACTATAAGATGCCTACAGCTCGTTAACCCAAGAGGGTGAAGACACCTGGTGTCATTAGCTGTCGTAACAGCAGAACCTGTTTTGAGCGACCATCCTTAAAGAGAGATCACCTGTCATTAAAGACCATCATGTAGGCGGCTGTAGCACCTAAATGATGGTCTTTAATGACAGGTGACACTGTCTGCCCCTCAAGATCTTCTCCTGCGAGAGCACCTGTCTTTTAAGCCATATCATACTGAGGCTGAAAGCTTCAAATTTGTACACTGCCTTAATTATACAAGCTACATTATAGTACTTACAGATAAGGATATAGACCAATTGCTTTAGTTCAAGGGTGGTGCCAGAATAGCTTGGCACCCAGAGCACCAAGCTATTCTGGCACTACCCTTGAACTATTTTAGTCAAACTTATTTCACACACTGGTGTATTCTGAAAGAGGGTTAAGAACATCTTTTAATGGCAAAAGGTGGTTGATCAAAACAGGTTCTACTGTTTCAATATCAGTCATTTGAGGAAACAGACCGTATTTCCATGCGACTGCACTTTGGACATTTCCCCGGTATGAAGCAACCCTTGTGGTAGCATGCCTGGCACACTGCAAAAATAAAACGGAAGAAACCAGTGTCAAATAAACTTCCAATTAGTTTCCTCAAAAGGCTTGCATCATGTACATGTTGATGCAGTACAATAATACGGTCGCTCGGTGTGAACCCTCACGTGCCTAGGGCAAGCCTAACCCATAAATCCCCGACATGCTAAGACTGGATGTGGATCGAGTTAGTTAGTTATTTGGGTTTAACGCCGAGCAGGCAACTAAGGCCATCTCACGGCGGGAAGGGTAAAAATCTGGTCAGCCAGACTAAAAGAAAGGTCTTAAGACATGATGTAAAAATACCTTAAAAAATATGTCAGGCTAAAATGTCACACAGGTCTTTAAAGAAAACGTCGGAAGACTCTCAAAAAGGTCAAAATAATAGAAACATCATGATCTATAAACGCTCAAATCTTATTAAAAATATGGCACTCTCTCAGAAAACTGAAGATCTTGTCCGGGGGCACATCCTGGAACAAAACCTTCAAGGAGTCTGCCGTGAAATGTTTATACCTTGTGTCGATTAGATCAGCACAAGACAACAAAAAGTGTTGAACAGAGTACTGCTCGTCGCAGGCGTACCACCATGGACGCTCCTCCTGTTTAAGTAAATAAGAGTGCGTAACATACGTGTGGCCAATGTGGAGCCGAGCCAGGACAGTCTCCTCACGGCGGCTGCCGCAGCGATAAGGTAGACCGTCGGACAACTTAGGAAGGGCTTCATGCAGTTTGTTAGCTTCCTCTTTGTCCCACTCGGACTGCCACTCACGGGCTATGTACGCACTAACCACATGTCTAAAATCACTATAAACAGTCTGTGTGTCAGGGACAGGGTCATTGCGGGCATCGTTGGCAGCAATAATCTGCGTTCCTGTTGCCTTCGATGCCCACATGCCCTGGCACCCAAATAAAAATGATATCATAATATTCCTTCATCAAGTCCGCGTGGAGCTCTCTGATCTGCACCAGCAGTGGGTGGTCATTTTCCGTGCCCTGAAGGGCCTGCAGGGCAGAAAGAGAGTCAGACAGAATCAGGAAGTTCCTTTCTCTAGATCGATAAGCATGCCTGAGTGCCAGCAGAACCGCCTGCAGTTCCGCACTAAATACAGATGAGTGGTCTGGGAGGCGGTGCTTAAATGTGGATCGACCATGATAGTTCAAGGGTGGTGTCAGAGTTGCTTGGCGCCTGCAGGCGCCAAGACACCACCCTTGAACTATCATGGTAGATCTGTCTCCAGAACTTTCATATAGATCTCAAAGGATATCTACACAAATTTGTAATTTTATCTTTAAGTTGTAATGAGTTGATTTATGAACTGGAAACAGACAGAAAGCAGGTCAAGCAGATTTAAAATGAGCATAATGCATGCCGGTTCCTAATCCATTCTTTAATTTTGGTCAGGGCATTGTAAACACTTCATAAATTTCATTTCAATGCATGAGTGACAGTCTGAAAAGTTGAAATGACTGAAAACGGTCCCATAATCTGTGACAAGCAGGAGACATAAATTCTCTATGCTCTGTGCTCTATCTGAACCCAAAAATCTTGAAATTCAGCTTTCTGGGGTTTCTAAAAAAAGTTGAGTCTCCAGGACTGAAGACTGTCACCTATGAAAATGTCACTGAATCTGTGTTCAAAGGGAAGTAACTGCATTCTGACCTGGACAACGGGCTGTGTTGGCCAGCTGGAAAGGGAAGATCACCCCTTTGTCCTGACAAACTTCACAGATGAAGCCCAGTCCATGACAAAGCTGCAAGCAAAGATATTGGATATAATCATTCCAGACACTTCAGCACTATCAGTTACAAGTAAAGTTATCTGCTCCAGGGCAGGCTTCGACTGCTAAAATTTGCCAATAGAACAGTTTTTGATGTTGTCTTACCTCAGCTAAGATTTTTCTATCCTTTCTTTCACAGTCCATGTGAGTAGGCACATGTAACATATTCTTTCCTCAAAACACATTACCGATGACATTACTGTAAGGAATGGTATCTTAGCTAGCCAAAATTGGTTGTGCACCCATATGGCAGGGGAGGCAACAAGAGGCGCCATAAACCTAGCCAGTAACCCAAGTAGCCTTCCTTCCATCCCCATCCGGGCAACCGCTCACCGGATTCCCGCCAGTCTGTTTCTTAGCTTAGCTGTGGAAGGTTGTGTACCTCTGATTCTGCATCTTGGCTGTGTCTCGGTGTGACTGGTCGCCTTGTGGCTTGGACTCTGCCATGTTTAAGAAGAGAGATAGAGCTGTGCTCGTCTGGGATTACTGATGCAACTGTGCTAGCTTGGAGTTTACCTTCGTCGGTTTGAGAGTGACTTTCCACTGGACTTGTGGTGTTGGGGACTTGGATTACTTCCCGTGGTCCGCACGAGCCTTGGATTACTGTGTTCACGGTGCTTCTTGGACCTACCTTCTGGATGCGGCTTTTCCTTTGGTGGTGCGAGCCTTCGCTTCGGCGGCACAGTTGGTCCCTACGGTCCTTGGTTGGCCTACGGCCTTCCTGACATGATAGGGTAAAACCTCGATGGGTGCCCGCGACCGGCGCTAAAGGGGAGGGAAAGCGCTGGGCGTCAGCACTAGTCATGGAGTAACATCGCTATCGATCCTCGGCTTTGCGCGCGTACGCATCGGATGCGTGGCCTTGGGGAGCCATCCTCGCTCGCCTGTCACTCTTGATTATGTTTTGCAGTGGCAAGTCCACATCTGCATGCGTTGTGGGGACTTCCGATGGCAGAGTGACGTGCATGCTGTATGCCTACCTTGTTCCGGCTGTGTCTCCACTCACCCGTGCATCATCTGCACCCCCTGGCTGGAGGAGCAGTGGTCTCAGCTTTGGGAATTTTATCACTATGAACAACCGACACAAGTCCGAGTGCAGGCGCCTGCCATCGACCCGACCACCTTCGGGGAGGGAACAGCTCGGACATTCGCAACTTGGGACGCACGGGCGGCTTCAGACCTTATCGAGCTGAGGACTTCAGCCGATGGTTCGTCAGCTCGCTGGGGAAACGAGACACCAAGCTTGGCCAACATAGGACTTCAGCAAGAATGTTCGTCAGCTCGCTGGGTAAACTATAAACCGAGCTTGGCCAACATAGGCCTCAGCAAGAATGTTCGTCAGCTTACTGGGAAAACATAACCGAGGTGGCCAACATAGGCCTTCAGCAAGAATGTTCATCAGCTCGCTGGGTAAACGGATCATCGAGCCTGGCCAACATAGAATGCCAACAGGTTTGTTCGTCAGCTCGCTGAGTAATCTAAGCATGGAGTCTGGCCAACCACGTACTTTTACGAACCGCCACACGCCCAGACCCTTGAGACAAGTCCAGCACAGGCGTATGGCGTCCCGTGCAGTGGTAAGTAACAAGGTAAGGTACCCTAGCACGGATGAGAATGCTGGACAAGTGCTTACCCGCTTGTCAGACAAAGATAGAGATGAGACGGGCCCATAGCGACATAGTTTGCATTTACGAAACTATTGTTCGGACAGTTGCAGGGGTGAAGAACTTCGCCACCTCGCTGGTAGAGTCACTGAGCTTGGCCTACTACGTGCATACATGGCCAAACCTTGGAACGAGTCCAGCACAGGTGTACAGCGTCCTGCTCTGAGGTCAGTGTGATGAAACTCTATGTTCGTGCATAGTGTTCACACAGTAGGGTTAGTACGGTACGGTTTTTGTTAGCAGTTTGTTTTGTGCCGATAGTCCGTGTGGCACTAGACCCACGTGAAACCTTTAAGGAACATTTAATACGGGGAGTTTTTAGTGAGTTCTAGGCAAAAGTTTAGTCTGGCAGAGCAGTAGAAACATTAGTACAGGGCTTTATCGTCAGCTTGGACGGATGTATGCGAGACAGCTAGCCCGTATTCCAAGACTGAAACCTAGGATTCAGGTATGTTTCTATATATGTAATATTGATAGTTGCTTAATTAAAGACGGTATGCGTTGGTAAGAGTAATTTGGTTGTATAGCGTTGTTGATTGGTTTGGTTCAGTTACTTTGGAATTCAGTGAGGTAACCGGTGTTTTCGTATACAGTTATTTACAGAGATAGATAACTAAAAGAATGTACGTGTGTATGTCTAAGTCGCTATGAAGGTGGTACGTGGTTGGTTAAGCATAGTCTTTTCCAGGGTAGAGAATAGTGTCTAGCGAGAGTGTTAGGTTATAGTCTGTTTCAAGATAGTGACAGTAATGGGGTTGTTACGAAAGTAGTCGGGTTATGAAGCACGTGTGTGTGTGAATGAACGTGTGAGTTATTTGTATCAGCCAGGTTACGTAGTGTTTCTCATGTAGTCCAATATGTGTGTGTGTTTAGCAAGTGTTACGATTTGAGTCCTTATTGTTGTTTAGAATGCTTGTCGTGGAGAGAGAGAGACGGACGCCGAGACGTCAGTCACCAGGACCTAACGCGAGGTCATATCTCCAATTCTTCACTCAGGGAGTGAGCGATCGGGACCAAGACACCTGAGTCACAGCGAGAACTGCGCTACAGTACGAGAAACGAGGACGTCCACGATACGACTCGAGGAGCGTACGTGAAAGGACTTGCACGCCTAGACGTGAGAAGGACTTGACAGTAACCAGGCGAGAACACCAAACAGGTTGGAGACTGTGAGAAACTAATACCTAGCCTGGCATAGATATTGTGTATGTGTGTGTGATGTTTGGATGCTGGTAGTAGGGCAGTGTATAGAGTTTGATAATCTTTCGAGCGTTTTATTGTGTATTAGTGTATAAAAGTTCCGTTAGAAAGAAAGCCAGTGAGTTGTGTTTTACCGCATGAATGCGCCCGTCTGAGTCAGTGGCGGTGTATGCGTCTGTTGTGCGAGAGTCTGTGCATACGACTGGGGGCAAGTCTGCGTGCGTTACAGTCAGTGATAAAGACAAGTGCCCTTGGCCGGACGATAAGGCTGGACCAGCGACAGCCCTCTCGTCAGGTGAGATAGAGACGAGATTGGGAAACGGCGACTTCGCTCACACAGACTTCCCCCTCGTTCGAGCAGGATCCAGCGGGATGCAGAAAAGCGACGAGATTACACGAAGCTTTGACATCCCGCTCCAAGGTCAGTACGTTTATTTATTTATTTATTTATTTATTGGGGTTTGGCGCCGACCAGGCAACTAAGGCCATTTCACGGCGGAAGGGCAGTAACAAGTGTTCACGACTGGACAATTCTGCTGGACTTCGTGCGCCCGTTCGTCGGATAAAGTAAAGGGACGAGCCGGGTTCATGTCAATATCGCACGCCCCGTCTACCCTCAGAACAGTGCGGATGGGCCACTGGGTGTTAGAAGAACCGAGCGGACTCCCTTACCTCGTCGGCGGCCACACTCACGGGACAGGCCGCCGCTACTGCAGACTGCTTCCCGCGACTTGGATGCCACACGTCACTCTAGGCCGGCCGCCGAGACAAGAGTACGGCTGTCCAACCCTGCCACAGTCCAACAGAAGTGTTCCGCCTCAAGCTCAGTATAAGTACCATCGCCCCGGGAGAGACTACGGGATCAGTGTGCGGCCGCTCGCCTGACACTCACGGGACAAGTCGACTCGGGCTGCATGGGTTATGCCGCACGTATTCCGGCCCAGCACAGATGTACGGCATCCAGCCCAGGAACGGATGCCTTTCCCTGGACAGGATGAAATCCAGACCAAAAAGGTGACTGCCAAGCGTGTGAAATGCAAAGAAGTACCCAACGGAGAAAGAAACACGCTTAGAAAAAATGGTACAACACAATTTATTAATATTTCGGGTAAATACCCTTTGTCAAAATAGACAAACAAACAGAGACATTAGCCGCTACTTATCTTCATATGCAGAAGGAATGTGGCAACTGAAGGTGACGTAAAAATAAAAATAAAACACACATTCTTGTCTCTCGTGTTGAGTTTCTCTCGGAGTCTTTCTCTTATGATTTTTTTCTTTGACGTCATTTTTACTTTTGTTCTTCCTTTTCTTTTCTTTTTATTTTTATTTTTACGTCACCTTCAGTTGCCACATTCCTTCTGCATATGAAGATAAGTAGCGGCTAATGTCTCTGTTTGTCTATTTTGACAAAGGGTATTTACCCGAAATATTAATAAATTGTGTTGTACCGTTTTTTCTAAGCGTGTTTCTTTCTCCGTTGGGTACTTCTGGACAGGATGAGACTTAGGGCCTTTGGGCGCCCGCATGGCACTTAGTGTACAACGACGAGCACAGCCAAAGTGCCAGCTCGCCACACCGCCTCCCCACCAGTTCGGCTTCCCGCTTCCTCACGGCCACTAGTATGGTTTTGGTGTACACGTCACAGGTTTTTTATCGTGGGTACACATTGTATAGCGCTTACAGCTGGAAGGTAAGTTAAGCGCTGTAGGTTAATGATCGGTTTTATGCTGGTAGTAGCTTCGGCAGACGACACAGGATTCCCGCCGGCACCCCAGGGCGATACGACGTCAGCCTGCGGAGATTGCGCTCGACTACGTATGACTGAGCCTCTACCGGACTTCGTTCCACGCATCGAGGATCGGAGACTCCCTCCCTCGCCGCGGTTTAGGAGCTTCCTGGCTGGCCGGTCACCACCTACCATGCTGCGTTCCACTCCTCGGTCGACACCTTGCCGGCTACCAGTTTTTGTGAACCGGTGCTTCAGGATGACCCCTGCGTGGCAGCCTCGACCTTCCGACCATTGGTAAGTGGCTACGACAGTCGACACGCGCACCACGCTGTACAAGTTCGTCGCCGCCCCGTCCTTCGGTGTGGAGGCCACCTGAGCCTTCACGCCGCAGTACAGACTTGGACTGGGCTGTTAGCCTAGATTTGTCGACATTCCTAGACGATCTTGCGGAGCCGGTCGGAGACCTCCTGGGACAAGATTGCATTCTGCTTGCCCCTGGACACCCCGTCTCCAGCTGTTACCTCCGCTTTACCTTCGGTTGCGTGGTCATCCAGTGTCGCGCACTTCCCTTTGGCTCTCCCGCAGCCACTGGGTGTTCTACTGCTTCGGGACGCTGTAGCAGACGAGGCAAGTTGGATGTCTTCGTGCGGCCACGTCGACATCCCTAGACGATAGTCGCTTGCGGAACCGGTCGGAGACCTCGTTGGAGAAGATTGCGTTTTGCTCGTCCCCAGACACAGTCTCCAGCCATTCCCTCCGCTTGGCCTTTGATGGCGTGATCTACTTTCGGTGTCAATCACAGAAATAGAGAATTTTTCTCTAAAATGTATTTTTTCAAAAAATACTTACCGATGACATTACTTGAATGACCCTCCCATCTGCCCCGCTTGCCGCTCGTCAGCTAAGTAAACAGACTGGCGGGAACCCGGTGAGCGGTTGCCCGGATGGGGATGGAAGGGAGGCTACTCGGGTTACTGGCTAGGCTTATGGCGCCCCTTGTTGCCTCCCCTTCCATATGGGTACACAACCAATTTTGGCTAAAATTAGGCTAGCTAAGACACTATTCCTTACAGTAGGTAGTGGCAGCGCGCCCTAATTACTGCCATCAAGCAGAAAGAAAGCAGTTTTGCCTTGATTTTAATGAAGATTTGCATGCAATCTGTTGAAAAGAATTAATACATCACTGAAGAAGAAGTACAGTGTAATATTTCCTCTTTTAAATAAGCCTATTTTGGTCCGTGTGAGTGTTTTCTACAGTGAGCAATGTCACCGAACTTATTGGTCACTTTTTCATCATCGCGTGCCGTGACCCCAATGGCAGCCGTGCTATCGTGTATAGCGCTTTTTTTCTGGTCCGATTTTCGGCGAGCGATTCCGAGGTCGACACACACAGTACACGGCTATTTTTAGTATCAAAATGTAGGGAATTGTGTCAAGAAATAGTTCTACACGTGGCCCGGTCGATTTATCAACAATCGTAGAAAATATTGATACAAATATGAAAAACTTGATGTTTTTTTCATGTTTTCTGCTCAAACAAAACATTTTAGACATCCAATTTTAGGGCTTAAATGAAAGAAAAAAAAGCACTCGTTCAAATGCGCTATGCGTGCTCTGTCGAAATCACATGATTTTCACCACGTGTGTTTGCGAGACTGAGAGTGTGTACAAGTCAAAATGGCAGCCTCCAGCGCTCTCACTTTGCCGTGCTCTTTCCAGGATATTGGCGTCAAATTGCGTAAGTAATATTAACTTTCTTGTTCCGAATTTGTTAATATGTTTATTCTGAAATATATGCCTAAAGATTATGGGTTATTGTTTTACGTTAAGCAATAAGATTTGCAGGAAAGAAGACGGGTTACAAGTTGGCTGGAGTTCCTTTGTTGACGCCCTCGGTCAGGTCGCCAGTCTGTAAAATGTCATATAAAACAGCTCACAACCACTACAATCCTATTGCAATAGTTTACATGAACGTTCTGCTACGAGCCAATTTTTTTCTAGCGTTAGATGGTGGTTAACAATTTAGTAATCAACGATTTTTCTCGGTTCGGTTTCTAAAGTTAGTCTATGCAAGGGAGTTAATTTATGAATGAGATCGCTTCCGGTGATTGTGAAAACGAAACTCGTTAGGAATTTAACAAGTTTCAGCCTCTGTTGTTCGTGTAAAGTACTCGTTGCGTAAATCTGTATCACAGTCTACTAATTATTTGATAGTCTGCTGTTCTTTTCTAACTAGTAGATTTGCATTTTAACGCATAGCCACCTGGCAATAGCGGATTAGCACTAGCATTAGTAACAAACCCCCTCCCCCATTATCTCTTTAAGAGAAAATTCAGTCTTATGGTATTTATTTTCCACTTCCAGGGGATGATCAGTTCCATAATCTCAAGAAAGTGTTCCTGGCTGAGGGAAGGGGTAGAAGGCCAAACATTCACGATGTCACACCAACAAACAGCCTACTCATGCAGATTTACCTGCTGCGAGAAGATGGAGGGAAATCATACGATGAAGCTGCTGCCTTTGTGCAGCACTTGTTTCCAGACTTGACATTTAACAAGATTTGTCACATGATTGCACACGTAAGAACGAGATGGGAAAGTTTTAAAGACAGTGAGAAGCAAAAGAAGTTCCTCAAGGAAGAGTTTGACACCAGTGGTGTGGGGTTGCATCTGAGAAATTGTGGGCTAACTCGACGGAGGATTCTAGAAGCAGACTGTCAGCTTTCAACTTCAAGTGATTCTACAGTGCAGTTTCTCTCAGCAGGACTGTTCCTTGATTTGGATGATTTCCGGAGGCAGGAAAACAAAACATTTCAAGATATGTGCACATGGTGGTCTAATCTTACTGCACAGTGTGGGGGTGTCTGAAATGAAGAAAATGGCCAAGGCAGCAAACAGAAAGAGAGATAAAACTGCAAAGGCTGACATGGAAATATTTTTGAGTCAGCCCATGTCTTCTCTTCTTGATTGCAGTGGTAGAGCACTCGTTAACACTGCCAACATTACAACTTCAAGTCAGGAAAATGCTGCTGCATGCACAGTCACAAAGATTCACAGCCTAAATGTCCAGTTAATGACGAAGGGAAGGGAGCTGGCCTCTGCCAGAAGAACAGTGGATGAACTGCATGCTGTGAATGAAGCACTGAAGACAAAGATTGACACTAAAGAAGGCCAGATGACAGCTGGTTTATCTCAACTCAAACTTCAGCAGCAGGCCTTAGAGAAAACGCAACTGAGTCAGATTCTGAAGATGAGCAGGAGCCAGACTTCCAGTTTCAGCTGTACTCATTTACATGTTTGCGAGACATTGTCGCCATGCATTTTGATGACACCTTTCACATCGGCGAAGTCATAAATATCAAGTCTCCTGAGGAGGCTGATGTGAACCTTTTGGAACGTTGTAATGTTCAGGCAGACACGTTCAGGTGGCCCAAGAGGGAAGACCAGTGCCAAGTCCACAGAAACTTTATCTTCACTTCACGTATCGGTTTGACGCCTGTTTCATCATCAGGGCGTACACTGAGCATTACTGATGTGGAAGGTGTTAGAAACAGGCATAATCAGTACAAACTGCTGTATTGTTGAATCATTTCAGTGACATCCAACCTGCCCTTATTTTACGGGAAACTTTGGCTGCCGGTAGCATTTTTTGTTGAGGCGTTAGCTGCAGTACAGTAATCACTTGACAAAAAATGCTGTAGACAACCCAAGAAATGCGTAAAGTGTGATACATATTCTAAGTAATAGGAATTGTTTCCTGTTAGTGTTACTATTAAGCATTATATTACATTTTTGAAGTGATATTTAAAGTGGTTTTAAAGTTACAACTTACACTCATTTTATCTTTACTGGACGTTACCATGTGGTCTTCATCTTTATTTATGAATGCATAGCATATAATGAAAAACACTTAATCTTAATTTTTGTTTAAGTATCAATAGTGTATTGGATTCTGTAGATAATATTGAATATTGTGTCCAAATTGCAAGGCAATATCTTTAACGGTTCAAAAGTTACGTCCATTTGAATTTGTTGCTGCACTTTGGACACGTAAAACAACTGAAGTCCAGTGATGGTTTTCTCTCGTGTTTATTTCAGTCTAAAGAGCATTGTCTGGGGTTGGGCAAGACCAACCACAGACTACAATTCGGTCGTTCTCTCACTATTTGCTCTCTCTTCTACTTTCGTCCATCTCTCTCACTTTCCTCTCGTCGTGTTCCCTCTCTCGTTCTGTGTCTCCTTGTGTGTCTCCTCTCTCGTTGTGTCCCCCAGTATGTATATACCCTTGCCCTTATCAATCATCTTCCCACTTAGGACCCGCCCCTCGTTTAGGGCCGGTCCCATTACGTGATTATGGCGTCCCTGCGTGCGGACGGTCCCGTTAATTAGATGCCATCCATTTCCCATATAGTAACAATTCCGGAGGGCCGGCCCGTTATCTTGATTAGGGCTGCCCGCGTGTCCGGTCGTTACATACAGACGCTGACCATATGGTACGTGACCGGAAACTACATCCGGATGCCGGATGTGGAGGCACGCGTCAGTAGTGTAACATTCCTCCCTAACCCGAGAAAAATACATCCCGTTCAGGATTATTTTTCTTTCTTGCCCAGGGGGGTTTACACTTCGGGACATAATAACAATATAATTACACATCATTACACAATCAAAATACATTTGAGATCGGTCTGTCATATCTTATCCAATTATAACAACAAATATTCCATCCAAATACATGCAACATAAAATAAAAGAGAAAAAGTTAATTGTCAACACTGAAATTGTTCGTCTCTCATGGGCACCGTTGCGCTCACAGTCTCAACATAATTCCTCCACCTCGTAGGTCGCCTCATTTCAAGGCCGGGTAGAATGTCACGACTGGCGATGTCGTCTTCAGTTCCACCCTGTCTTCCATCATCAGTGCGGAGGCACTTGCTCCGTAGACGTCATTGTCGTCCGCCACAGTTGTAGCCACCGATCCTGGGTCCAGTGTAGGTCGAGTGACCTCACTATGTCCTCGCCTAAGTCTCGATAAAGGGCCAGCTTTTAACAAATCAAAATATCGGGCTACTCCCACTATTTCGCCTACAATTGACATGATTACTGCCATTACTAATAAATTATAAACGTTATCTGCTAAACCCAATATCATGAGACAGAGGACGAACCTCATCTTGCACGTCTGCAAAATGTAATTTACACCCGTAGTCGTATATTCATACTCCCAAAACTGCATTATCTGCATGATTTCCTGATTGATCCTCTCTCAATACCACTTGAGAGTTGCATTTTAAATGAAGCCTAAAGTAGATCTCCTATAGCCTTTAATAACCGCCTTACCCCTTTACTCTTATTCTTAGGCAGGATTGCGTCCACATGCTTTATCCTATCATCATCAGAGTTATCTGATGTGCCTTCGCTCGAGCTAACATCAGCCGATTCTGCTTCGACTGTTTGTCTCCTCTTCTGGCGTCTAACCCTTTTTGCTAACTCCATGAGAGGTATGTCGTCTTCTGAAGACGAGTTCTCCCGTTCCCTATGCTGTCTTTTGACCCAACTTTCTCTTGAAGGTAAGTCGCCTACATCTTCACCGTCACTGGAAGAGCTGTCTTCCGGTGCGATCGCATAATTAGTCTTTCTGAGGGGCCTACCTGTTTCCGCTGAGGGTTTAGGCCACTCATCTAAATTAGCGAGTCTTATGTGCTCTGCATGCACTTTTACTACTTCACCAGTCAACTGTTTCCTGATCCTGTACGTTACTGGGGTCGTTTGCTCAACCACTCTATAGTAAGGTTTCCATTTGCTGTCTAGCTTGTTTTTCCTTTGATTATTTTTATAGTACACTGGGTCCCCGACTTTGATTTCGTCACTTTTGTCTGTTTGCATATTATGCCCCCCGCTTCTGTGATTTCTTTATCCTTTGGTGCACCTGGGTGAACAATTTGTGCTGTTGTTCTAAGGCTACCTTATGAAGGTCCTCTCCGACATATTTCCGTCTAGGCCTCAGTATGTTATCTAATGGTAACACTGGATCTCTGTTATACAGTAGAAATAATGGAGAGCACTGAGTCGTTTATGAAACGCTAACCCTGTATGCCGACAACGCATGGTTTATGTGCAAATCCCACGTTTGGATATCTTCCTGTATTTTCTTCGACATGATATCATTCATGGTACGATGAAATTTTTTTACCTTAGCGTTAGACTGTGGATGATAATAGCTCGTCAAGACATGATCTATGTTTAGTTCACTGAGAACCTCCCTCATGATCCGATTGACATTTTCTGTGCCATTATCGGTAACCACCTGCAAAGGACAGCCGTGTCGAGGAATTATCTCATCCATCAAGATTTGAGCAACAGTTTCTGCTGATGCTGGAAAGCAATCTGGATATCCACTGTAATGGCAAACAAACCCTAAAATGTACTTGTTCCCGGACAGACTAGTAGGGAATGGACCCTGTATGTCTACACTAACCTTCGCAAAAGGATATGGAGGAACGTCCATTTCCTGCACTGGGGTTTTCTGTTTCTGCAAAACCCTTTGCTGACAGGTAATGTAACCGCCTATGTACTCGTTCAACCCCCTGTACATGTTTGGCCAGAAATACTTTTGTTTGATGGTGTCGTAAGTCTTATCAAGGCCCATGTGCCCATTTCCGTCATGATACTGGTTTACGACATGCTCCACCAAATGGGATGGCACCACTAATCTGGCTACTGGATCGTCATCAATATTCGACAAGAAATACAAGACATCTTCTATGAACAAATACCTCCTTTTTACACTGGCCGGTGCTTCCTCGTTAAGTAGCTGATCTTTCAACTTAACAATGTCTGGATCCTTGTCTTGCTCCGTGATCATATCGAACCCTGCCACCTCTACCTTTTCTAAAGTTTCTCTAGGATCAACTTGCAAACTGCTTTGGTCTAAACTGACTAGAATTAATCACCCCTATCTGGAACGCATTGTCACTCACTTCTGTGACTGTTTCTTCCATCTCTTCTGATGCTAACTCCTTTCCGTCTGTTTGTGGCACTCTAGACAACAAATCAGCCAACACATTCTGTGGCCCTGGAATGTACTCTATAGTGCAGTTGTACCCTGCGATCCCTAGCGCCCACATCTGAATCTTCTTATTCTGCATAGGCGACTCTAAGAGATACTTTAACGGTTTGTGATCTGTGCGAACAACGAATTGCGCATTGTGCAAATAGTGGTCTAACTTCTGTAATGCATAATGGATTGCAAATGCTTCCTTTTCTATGGTAGACCACTTCTTCTGGCTCAACCTATGGGACATAAAGTATGCTTTTCTGTCTTGAGTCCTGTGCTGTCCTCACTTTCTTGCATCAGACACGCCCCGATATATGCGTCACTAGCATCCGTGTACAATACATATGGACGTCTCGTGTCCGGATATACCAACAAAGGAACTACTGACAAACTTTGTTTGAGAAAATCAAACGCCTGTTGACACTGATCAGACCATTTGAATCTGGCAAATTTCTTTGTCAAATTAATGATGGGTTCGGCTACCTCAGAAAAGTTGGGTATGAACCTGCGATAGTATGACATCATTCCAATGACACTGCGACACTCCCTTATACATGTTGGATTCGGCAATGTCCGAATTGCTGACACCTTTTCTGGGTCTGGTTTGACTCCTTCCTTCCCTATCACAAACCCTAAGTATTGTGTTTCCTCGGCGAAGAACTGACATTTTTTCAGTTTCAACTTGAGTTTATGTTGTCTGAGCCTACCGAACACATCCTCTATGTGCTGATAATGCTGTTCCTTGGTTTCGGAAAAGATGAGAATATCATCCATATATGCCGAACAAAATGCTTCTAACCCCATCAACACTGTGTTCATCAACAGCATGAACACACTGGGTGCCTGGCAAAGTCCAAACGGCATGACTGCAAACTCAAAAAGTCCCTTGTGACAAGCGAAAGCCATTTTCTCACTACTCTCTTGATCCGCCATCTCTACCTGCCAGTATCCCGATTTCATATCTAACCTTGTGAAATATTTTGCCTTCCCCAGCAAGGACAAAATATCGTCTATGAGCGGTAGTGGATACGACGACTTCTTAGTAATCTTGTTTAGCTTTCGAAAGTCAACGCACAACCTTTTTGAACCATCTTTTTTTGTCACTACTACTAAACTGAAAGACCATGGCGACATTGATCTTCCGATGATCCCTGCCTCTAACATCTCATCTACTGCTTTGTCTACTATCTAGTATCTCTCTATCCTGCAAAGGAACGCGGTAAGGTTTCACCCTTATTGGAGCGTGGTCCCCAGTGTCTATGCGCATTTTGACAGTGTTGGTGCGCCTTAAGTCCAGATCGCTACTCGCGAACAAATCGGAATGCTCCGATACCAGTTTAGTGACTGTGGACCTGATTGCGTCAGGCGCATCGATTTCTGTCAGATCAATGGAAGCGACTTCTCGTTCTTCCGTTCTGTTAGACACTGACTCTACCTGACTTACGCTGTTTGCCCTGCATACCACACATCCCCTTTTTAGCCTGAATGTTTTGTTGGTGTGATTCACAACTAACAAAGGAAATGTCCTACCTTTGTTTCTCACTACCCCGCTCATCACAGATAGTCCTGGCTCTTCTGCAACGAACCCCCTATCTGTCGCAGAGACTTCTAAACATTCTTCTTTACTGAAGTACTGTGTACTCTTTATTCTAACCTGACAAATCTCCGCTGTATGTGGTTTCAATACCTTTGTCTTGTGTACTCTGACTAACGAGGATATGTGCATGTCTTGTTCGTAAGGTACATACGCATTCCTGATCCTTTCTCAAATCAAAATAAATGCGTGCTCCGTTCTTATCGAGCCAATCGCTTCCCAAAATGAAATTTCTATTCATCTCTTTCACTACATAAAAACGATGTTTGAACGACTGCTTTTCAATTTTGAAGTCCAGTTCTATACTGCCCACAACTCCTAGCGCTTCTCCACTGACTGACTGTAGCGATACACTTCTTTTCTCTAGCCTTGGCTTGTTCTGCAATTTTTCATACGACTTCTTGCTAATCAACGATACTTCCGCCCCTGTATCTATGAGACTTCTAAACTTTTGACTTCCTACCTTAAAGACTATGCATTTTGGACTCCCCGCTAAGTTGATGCTAAAGGATCTACTGTTTCCCCCGTTCTGCTCACCGGCTTCTCGTGGTGCAGAACGTTCTAGTTTCCCTGTCGCTCCTGTCCTATCCTAGACCTACATTCTCTTTGTCGGTGGCCGTAACCCCCACATCGCCAACACCGCACGTGTTGATACCTTTGCTGTGGCAAAGATGACTTTTGCTGACCAACTGCGTTTATCCGCCTAGCCTGGCAATCGCGTGCCTTGTGGCATGGTGAACCGCATCGAAAACACCCCCTATCTCTAGAGTGATCCACTTCCATGGGTTCTTCCCTGCGATACTGGTCTACTGTGGATTTGGTCACAGTACTTTTCTGTTTCACCCTAAGATCAAACATTTGCCGAAAATTATGTTCTGTTACAGCTATGCTTATGGCTTGCTCTAACGTAGCTGGCGCTTCCCGCATGACTTTCATTTTTAAGTAGTCATGCGTAAGTCTGTCTATAAAGCAGGCTATCAATTGCCTGTCTTTGATTGGACCATCCTCGTCAGGAAAAGCTTCCTCCCCTAACGATATCAATCTTTCTGCGAACAAGGGAACGCTTTCACCCTTCCCCTGTCGAGCTCTCTGTAGGAGGGTCAGTGCATGCTGTTCGTCCCTGAACTCTCTGAATCGGACCGTTAGCTGTTTTTTCAGTTCTTCCCAACTATTGTTCCGTTGGTTTGAATAAACCGACCAATAAAGTCGCTCACCGCCCCACTACTCGCCTGATATGCGATCAAGGCTTTCCTCTCAACTATATTCACAAGTGCAGCATATTTTTCTATTTTTTTCATCCATTCTGCAAACTTTTTCTGATGTCCATTGAAGGTGGGGATCAGCTGTGAAATGGATTGCGCATTAACAGCGGATGACATCCCCTCTATCTGACTGCCTAATGCGGTCAACACCGGGTCAAATGGGTGTGGTCTTCCTACATATTCTTCTGCCATTTTCACTACAACTACAAAATATTGCTGGCCCTTACTCAAAACTGTAGCGATGACACAAAAAGGTCACTCACCTGTTTGTCCAGCGTTGGTGAGGGTGGTTGTGGCGCAAGGTCGTTTCGTCTGCGGCCAGCTCCTTCTCAGTCTCGTTTCACGATCTTCTGTCTGCCTCTCGTTGCGTCTTCAGTTCTCGGAGTCGTCCGTTTGACGTAGCGTCGTTCTGCCATGCTCTGCGATAGTTCTGTCTTCCATCTCGTTCTGGAATCTTCGATTGTTCTGTCTTCCATCTTGTTCTGACATCCTGTGATGGTTATGCTAAACCCGTTCTGACATCCTAGTCATGCGGCACCAAAATTGGTTGTTACGTGTTGCACTTTGGACACGTAAAACAACTGAAGTCCAGTGATGGTTTTCTCTCGTGTTTATTTCAGTCTAAAGAGCATTGTCTGGGGTTGGGCAAGACCAACCACAGACTACAATTCGGTCGTTCTCTCACTATTTGCTCTCTTCTACTTTCGTCCATCTCTCTCACTCTCCTCTCATTGTGTTCCCTCTCTCGTTCTGTGTCTCCTTGTGTGTCTCCTCTCTCGTTGTGTCCCCCAGTATGTATATACCCTTGCCCTTATCAATCATCTTCCCACTTAGGACCCGCCCCTCGTTTAGGGCTGGTCCCATTACGTGATTATGGCGTCCCCGCGTGCGGACGGTCCCGTTAATTAGATGCCATCCATTTCCCATATAGTAACAGTTCCGGAGGGCCGGCCCATTATCTTGATTAGGGCTGCCCGCGTGTCCGGTCGTTACATACAGACCCTGACCATATGGTACGTGACCGGAAACTACATCCGGATGCCGGATGTGGAGGCATGCGTCGGTAGTGTAACAAATTTTCGCAGACGGCGACTTGGTCCGTCGCAAAGAAATTTTGACAACTTTGAGGGCTCATAACATCTAGTTTTGTGATTATTTTTACTTGTAAAAAAATAGAGCTACTCTGTGCATACTATAGAACACTTTTGTCATATGAGAGTTGATGTTGGATAATTAAGTTGTAGTCTGGAGCCTATCAAAATTGCCAAAAAATCCAATTTGCGCACTTTCATATTGGCTTTTTTTCTCATTTTGACAGCTTACTGAAACTTAATTAAAAGAGATTATGGCATTACTCCTTGTCTAATTTATTTCTGTGATAGTTCTGTCTGTCATGTGTGAAAATGAAAAGATTATGCTGATTTGGTTTTGTGCTACAGTCTTCCAAAAACGTGTTTGTTTGAATAATTGCACACGTCGTAAAAAACGTTCGACTTTAAACGTGAATATTTCAAGAACTAGACAAGCTAGGACATTAATTTTTTTTCTGTTATGCTCAGAATGATGAGCTTTACAACACTGTAATACTTTTTAAACACTACATTTATTCTCAAATTTTGGCTGCCACTACCTACTTACACAATATACAGTAATGTCATTGGTAAGTATTTTTCGAAAAAATACATTTTAGAGAAAAATTCATTTTTTCTACTGCTTCTCTGATGCTGACTGCAAGCTTCAAAATCACAACCAATACACATTCATAATTTTGTGCGATGTCTGCGCAACAGATGCAATAGACGTACTTGCCAGCCTCTGCACTTGATAAAGTTTGTTCATCTGTGAACGTCGCTACTCACCTGACAGCCTTCTACATGGGTGATAGCAGCTGACACAATGGTCTTGAGAACTGCCTGCATCTGGCCACTTCGTACCTGCAGAGTGATACAAGTAGAGATTAAATTATGCCCAATCTCCCGTTACAAAACATAAAACACGCGTGCTCAGTTCAACTGATAAAATGCGAGCTCGCATTTTATCAGTCAAACTGAGCACTCAATATATATTTTGTGTAATGTTGGGTCATGCATAAATTAATAATAATACGACTTTTTGAAAGTGTTTTTACCTCAGAATCAACATATTGTTTTCTCTTTCGAGTGGTGCAGTACCACAGTTGGGTTGCTGTTAGTCTTACTTTACCCCACCTCAGTAGCTGATCGTTACGTGGCATTGCAACGAAACAGCTGAAGTGTGGAGGAGACTGCACAACCTGTATCATCACACGTGAACTGAGACACCTTTGTAACACACAGTTGGGAAAAACATGCAAGTGGTACAAATACACAATCATCACTATTGTAGTTGCTCAGCAAACTTTGGATGCAACAAAGTGCCTGGGGACTGAATCAGGTTCGATTCCTATTTTGTTATAAGAGATGAAAAGGTGTGTTTGGGACCTCTGAAATAGCAATGATATAACAGTCTTTCATTATTCTACTCACTAAAAGTTAAAGACCACCCTGAAAATGGTCATGATTTCAAATAAACACATTTTTGTCAAATTTTACGATTTTGTCTTAGCATTTTTGGACCACAAGAATCCAAGACAAACTCTTAACCCTTTGTGTGTCGGTAGCGGTTTGAGTTTATTTTAAATCATGACCATCGTGGTCCTTAACTAACCAAATGTGAGTAGCATACATCTGAATTTCTGATGCAACCACAAATCCTAGGCTTGACAGTAATCATGACCATGGTGGTCCTTAACTAACCAACTGTGAGTAGCATACGTCTGAATTTCTGATGCTACCACAAATCCTAGGCTTGACAGATAGTCAAAACAATCTGTATCACTAATCCATCTGAAAAAGAAAATTTGGGCTCCAAACTCACTGTGTTAAAGTCCTCCATGGAATACAGGTCAGCATCTTCTGCCCAGTGTTTGGGCAGCCTCTCCATTTCTTGCAACAATCTGCACAGCACGAGAGCGTTGTTTTATACAGTAAGCCTGTTTTGAGCAACAACCTTTCAGCAGGAATACAGTAGTCTTAACTCATTGTGCCCGAGGTACGAAATAGTAATACCCACATTTTGGAGTTATCCTCTGAGGACTGCATTACAATTCAGGAGACAGATCGACCATGATAGTTCAAGGGTTGTGGCAGAATAGATTGGTGCCTATAGGCGCCAAGCTATTCTGGCACCACCCTTGAACTATCATGGTCGAGCCATATCTTGCTGTTCTCACTCATCTCCGAGCCTAGTCCCTGTCTCCCCATCACCTCTTCGTATCCGGTGTTGTCCTCCCCTATTTTGGCATTAAAATCGCCCATGACTATGGTGATGTCTCGCTCCCCACATTTGTCCACGGCACTCTGGAGTCGGTCGTAGAACTCTTGTTTCTCTTCCTCGTCACTGTCATTGGTGGGCGCATAACACTGGATGACGTTCAGCTTGAGCTTTTTCTTGGTTCTAAAGGCTGCTGTTATAATTCTTGGCCCAAGAGGTTCCCAGCCCATCAGCGCTCTCTGTGCCACTGGTGACAGCATGAGTGCAACTCCTTCTGTATGGGGGGCATTCTCCTCTTCATGACCTGAATACAGAATCATCTCCCCACTTAACAGCCTTTTCTGGCCAGACTGCGTCCATCTGGCTTCACTGATGCCTAGCAGGGAAAGGTTGTACTTTTGCATTTCCGCTGCTATCTGGGCGGCCTTGCCGCTCTGGTACATGGTCTTGACGTTCCATGTGCCCATGGTTGTATCCCTGGATAGAGAGAGGCAGCTCGGTCCTGTGGCTTCCGAAGACTTCCGGCTTTCACCACAGGACGTCATAAGTCTTCTAGTAGAAGAACCTTCCTCCTCCAGGAAAGGAATTACTGTTAGTCTTTTCGTCGGCGTTTTTGTAGCTATTTCCTTTTTTGCAGGGTGGGGAAGCTACCCCCACGCCCAACCCCCTTACTAGGAGGACCAGGGGTTTTCTGTCGGGGTCACCTTCCCTTAGACCATGTTGGTTCACAGCACCTTATTTCATTCGGTGCACCCCTCTCACGAGGGACCCCCTATCCACCACCCAGGGGACGCGCCTCAACGCCGTATGGTCCCAGCGCGAGGTACACCATCGTACCTGGAGCATTTTGGGGAGCACGTAGAGCACAGTATAAAGCTTATCTAAGTGATTTAAAGGGTCATCCACTTGAGGCACAAAACATAGAACTCATTTCCTTCTGATCTCCAAAGCCCACTCACTCTCTGTCCCGTTTGCAGATGTTCAGAAGGAAACTCAAGTGCCCGAGCTGCCGTCTCAAGTCTCGTATGGTCTCCAGCACTCGAACTTTGCGGTAGAGAGCAGAATTAATGGCACTGATGTGAAAAAGTGGCTGTGCATGAATCTTCTGTAGAAGGTCGCGAGCGAAGTTGGAGACGTAGTAGCGGCTGAAGTCCCAGCGCATGATGACCCGACCTGGGATGACCTCTGTGTCGTTGCTATGGCAACACTGGCAAAAGTACTTTCCCATGTAATCGCAGTAGCGGAGACGTTTCACAAACCCTGCGGACAAAAAGCACAAGTATTTGCACGTCTTATAAAATGAAGAAATACTGTTACACAGTAAGACATGTTTTGAGTTACCACTTTCAATTTGCAAGAAAAAGTGGTCTTAACCCTTTCAGCCCCAAGGTCCCATTTCTCAAATTTTGGAGGTGTTGCCTAATGACTATGTATCAGTTGCTGGAGATGGAATGACCAAGATAATTCAAGAGTAGTGCCAGATTAGCTTGGCGCCTGAAGGCATCAAGCTAATCTGACACTACCCTTGAATTATTATGGTCAATCAATCTGCTATAGGGACTTGGGGATAAATGGGTTAAAAGAGAGGTCATGAAGGGCAAAATGTGTGTCACCTGCCACTAAAGATTATTTAGGCAGCCACAGCCACCTAGATAATGGTCTTAAATGACAGCTGGTTTAAATGACAGATGCTCTCTCAAGCGCCTGCAGGCACCAAGCTCATCTGGCACTACCCTTGAATTATCATGATCAATCCATCTCTTGCATGCTGCGGGTTCCTGGGGCTAAAAGCGTTAACAGCGCTGACTTTCTAAATGATGGTCTTTATGACAGGTGATCTCTAATAAGGATGATCATTACAAAACAGGGTTTTCTGTTCAATATATCGATTTTGAGTTAACCCTTTTAGCGCCAAGGTCCCATTTCTCAAATTGTGGAGGTGTTGCCTAACGACAATGTACCAGATGCAGGAGATGGACTGACCATGATAATTCAAGGGTAGTGCCCAATTAGCTTGGCACCTTCAGGCACCAAGCTAAATCTGGAACTACCCTTGAATTATGGTCAATCAATCTCCTGCTGTAGGGACTCAGGGCTCAATGGGTTAACATCATCAATGAGTTCATTCTGAATTCTCACCACTAATCTGTCCACAGCAGATGGGTAAAAAATGTGCCAGCAAGATTAAGAAGCATAAAACCTCGTAAGTCCCCCCCCCCCCCCCCCCCCCCCCCCCTCCCATCTGGACGGTGGTGGGCATGTTTTAAAGAACATCAAACACTTTCGATTAACCCTTTTAGCCCCAATGTCCCATTTCTCAAATTTTGGAGGTGTTGCCTAACAACCATGTACCAGTTGTAGGAGATGGATTGATCATGATAATTCAAGGTCAGTGCCAGATGAGCTTGGCGCCTTCAGGCGCCAAGCTCATCTGGCACTACCCTTGAATTATCATGATCAATACATCTCCTGCATGCTGCAGGGTCCTGGGGCTAAAAGTGTTAACAGCGTCGACTTTCTAAATTGTACATGTACCAGTCTCTTGTTTTCCGTTTAATATTTTCGTTTTTACCTAGTTCTGTCTTCGTACCACAGCCTGCACAGCGCATGTTCTGTCGACTGAGTACAACACTGCGCCTAAGAAAGGAAAAAGGAGTTAGCATTGCTAAAACAATAACTTGCTTGAGCACAAATGATTAACTCTTCCAAGCACACAGTAAAGAAAACTTTACCTCTAAGAAGTGCACATCAGCGTACCCTCTAAATACATGCCAATCTGTGGAGCAGGCATGACCTAAAATACTCAAAATTCCATTACCTAAGACTATTTTCTGGTCCCTTCCATCCGTAATGTACTCCTTCTAATAAAGCTGAACTGGTTCCATTCACCCTTGAATGAAAATAAATGGAAGGAACAGAGTCACATAGGGGACCTGTAGCATACCAAATACAACAAACATTTAGTTCTCTATTCCCAAGTATCACTTATCACCACCCACACAAGCAGTGATAAACCAATTTTATTACCCCTAGGCTAATTTATCACCCTTGAAAAGGTTTATAAACATCTACACACTCTAACACTGATACCCTGAGAAAGATACAGAAATAGTAGGAGAAGAGGGCTGTATGGTATTGGGCAAGTTTTCCTGCCTGCGTGCACGCATTAGAAGTCATGAAAACTTGACTGCGTGCACTTTTTGGAGGTTGGCTGCCATGCGCGGAAGAGTTAACAACAACCAAAACAAACAAACAACAACACACAAAACAAATGCAATTTCAGTATCCTTACAGCTGAAGAATGAGGCAGGTTTTACAGCGTAGCACACATCAAAACCAAATCAACTACGTCAGTACTATGAACACTTTCACTTCTGCTTAGTCATGTTAACCCATATCATACTGAGGCTAAAAACGTCAAATTTGTACACTACCATAAGCAAGCTACATTATAGTACTCACAGATAACGATACAGACCAATGGCTTTAGTTCAAGGGTAGTGCCAGAATAGCTTGGCGCCTAGAGGCGCCAAGCTATTCTGGCACTACTCGAACTATTTTAGTCGAACTTATTTCACACACTGGTGTATTCCGCATGATAAGGGTTAACCAATCGGGTATCAGCAGCACTAACAACAGCCAAAGGGTTAACAGTGGTACCTGATTTACTTGGCACCTGGCACCATGCTACCTGTAATCAAACACTACCTGTGAGCACAGTCAACTCTGAAACTCCTGGGACTAAATGACCACCATTCTACAGAATGGTAGTCATTTAGTTCTGGGAGTTTAAGAGTTAATCTATCCTCCACAGCCTACGCCCTGTCCGGCAGACCACTGTGAACATTAACTTCCTCATTAACCCCTTCCCTGCCACTGTACATACACTTTTTGTTTCTGAAATCTGCGTTTATTCAATGACCAAAAGCCAAAACCATCCAAGAAACATGGATGCACATGTCTTAGCAAGAGGCACAGGTCCTCATGAGCCCCCGCAACTGCGGGTGCTCATGAGGATCTATGTCTCTTGCAGATGGATGGTGTTCACTTTTTCTCAGCAGTAAAGGTGTTAAACATAAAAAGTAACAACAACAAAAAAAACCTCTTGGAAGAACAAGGATAAGTTTGTTTTTTTCTGTCTTAATGTTAGGTTGATCATTCACCGTTTCACAGAAAAAAATGAGGAAATGCTCGCACTTTTCCTGGACATGAACCGTGAAGATGATCTGTGGTCGTGGTGGGGCCCACTCCAGGTTGCCTCTTAGCTTGGTCTGTAAAAGCACATAAACATTTAACATATTTATCATACCTACCTTATAACACTGGCTTGTAAACACTGAACACATTTATCACAACACGGTTATCATCACGACGTGGTTATAGAAAAAAACCAAGGTGGGATGACCCAGGCCAAAGTTGTTCCTATTTTTAACACATTTGAGACGTGCCACCTCCGGATACGCGGCATAAGCTGTGTATCCAGAGGCCGCGCATCTCGAATGAGTTAAGCTTATCCTTCTGATCCATCGCTCTCCACCCTAACCCTCTGATCCAAACACACTGGCACACACAAACACAGATGGATACACCGTGCTTTGTGCCAGCTGTACCTTTTGTGGGCTGGCGTAGTGGCAGCCATTCTGAAGAATAATAATAGCACAAGCAGGAAAATGATGTCACTGTAAGCTCCACATCTTTAGTCCCATGACGTCATGTACACAGTGAGAAAATGATGTTTTACATCACTCATCATAGGAATAAAATTTACAAATCAGAGGATTAAATTTCCCAGCTGATTTTCATACTTAGAAATTTCAGGTCACAAATTTGACCTAATCATACCCAAGGGCTGGTACAAACATCAGGCCTATGTAAAGAATGATTACGAAAAGTCATTGAGGTATTAATAAGATTGCTTTTTTCATAAGAACATTCACAGAATTTTACCGGTTTTAAAATTAACAAATAGCAATGTGGTTCCAAAAATAACAAACACACTATTATTACCATTTTCACTCAGAAAGTTTTAGACATACGAAGCTACAAACTATTATGCTTTAATAATAATAATAATAATAAAGAGCATTTATATCGCGCTGAATCCCCAGGAGCAGTGGGCTCTAATTTACCTACAAGCAAATGTCACGTAAAACAAAAATTATGCACTGAAATGTGGGTCAACCATTTTTCATAAAACAGCCATTTTGTAAATGAGTACTCCACTTTCATTACAATACCCCTAGAGGCATGCTGGAGATATCATAGCTCATTCAACCCCATTCACGTATTTCCCAAATATTGGAGGCGTCATCCAACGACCATGCACCTGTCGCAGGAGATGGATTGACCATGATAATTCAAGGGTAGTGCCAGATTAGCTTGGCACCAATAGGCCCCAAGCTAAACTGGCACTACCCTTGAATTATCATGGTTGGACCCATCTCCTGCTGTAGTGCGTCAGGGCTGAATGGGTTATGGGTAAAACAGAGACAAGTTTGATTTATTTACATCACTGTACAAATGTTTTGTTTTTCCTAACAGTGATTTTTTTTTTATAATTTATAAATGTATTAATTATCACTTAAACAGTTGATACAATGCTGGCTAATGAATTCATTCAATGTCTTCTTTTAATATAGCTTCATGTAAAATATATAGTAAGATTAAGAAACAATTACAGATTCAAATGCCAGCCAACCAGTTTCATGAAACGATCGTTTTCTCATCAAAGTGTACTTCAACTGCAATAACCTCAGAGGCTCTCTGGAAGATGTCTTGCTGGGAAAATATCCTAAGTTTTAAGCTTGTACGCCTACAAACCTCAGCGCTATTCAGTGTCACATACATACACACATATGGCGCTTTGAACTAAATGCACGCTCTATGTGCTGCAGTACCGTCATGACGTCATTTCTGACTTTCAAGCGTCAAGCCACGTCTCCACTGATGTAATTGACATAGGGTACACTTGCTATTGAACGTGCTCCACCAAGCCCCACTTCACTTCAAAGTTGTTCCTATTTATAAAAAGTTACAACAAAAAAACAATGAAATCCAGACCAAAAAGGTGACTGCTCAAAATGCAAAGATAATCCCAACAAAAACAAAAACAAAAAACATGCTTAGACAGGACACAATTAACTGTGTTGCAATTGTCCTTTTTAAACACTTTTCTTAGCTTTCACTGTTGGAATTTTCTTGCCTGAAGCTATTTCAGCCTGAAGCTATTTTAGCTAATTTTGGCCTGAAGCTATTGCAGCCTGAGGCTATTACAGCTAATTTCAGCCTGAAGCTATTTACAGCTAATTGTCTGCCTGAAACTACTTCCAGCTAATTTCAGCATTAAGCTACTTCCAGCTAATTTCAGCATGTAGCTATTACAGCTAATTTCAGCCTGAAGCTATTTACAGCTAATTTCAGCCTGAAGCTACTTCCAGCTAATTTTAGACTACTTGTAGGTGGAGGGGTTATCACCCACCTGACTAGCCATCTGCATGAGGTCTGCATTTTCACCATCATCAGGAGAGATAGGGTATGAGTTAGGCAGTGGTAGCAACTGAAAGGAAACAGAAAATGCACATACACAAAAGCACCGTTATAAAACGCTCCAAAATACTGCGGACTCATCTACAGTCCAACCTGTTCTGAGCGACCATGCTTCTAAGTAATCACCTGTCGTTAAAGACCATCATTTAAGAGGCTGCAGCCAGCTAAAGAATGGCCTTTAACCCCTTGACAGCCAAGGAAATGTCAGCACAATCCAGATGCAAGAAACATAGATCATGAGCCCCCGCATCTGCGGGGGCTCATGAGGATCTATGCCTCTCGCTGATACCACTTTGAATCCAAGTTTCAAGGATGGCTGGAGCTTTTCAGCACTGAATTAAGAAAGATTTCAGAAATACTGGCAGTGATCGAGATAACGACAGGTGAAATTTTTTGCCTCAAGACAGCACCTGTCTTGTAACTCATTTAAGACAAACGGCATCTAGATACACGGATGCCATTGGTCTCAAATGAGTTAACCCTTTTAGCCCAAAGGTCCCATTTCTCAAATTTGGGAGGTGTTGCCTAATGACTATGTACCAGTTGGGGTGTAGGGGGCTCTGGATAGAGGTAGCACCTTTACTGTTCGGCAGCTGCGTCCTACATAGGACGGACGGGCATCACTGGTCCTCATCCATCTCCTTAATCTCTCACGTGCTGGCTCCAAGCGCCACACCCTGGCAAACCACCTCAGCTGGTGGGCTAAACCACGTGAGGGGGTGGTGTTCACATTGCACCACTAGGCGGATGAGCTATTTCTGACAGCCAACGGCTAGAGGACGGAGGAGATCAGGTTGGATCCAACGGCCAAATGTGGGGGAGTAAACCCTTCAAATCAGGAGTGGAGCCCCGAAGGCAGACAGCTGCCTGTATTCACGCACTGTTCTGGCAGCTCCTGCAGCCAAACTGGTGCCAAACGTACTGCTTTGCAATCCTTTGGATACATCAGCGAGGCTGAGAGGGGGATCTTGACGACTGGGCACCCCAGGATCTCCATACACTTCGCCCAGGCTTGCGCCCTGGAGAGGTCACTCCAGTGACTGACCCAGCAAGCGCATATACTCCATTGTCTTCTGAGACAGGATGCCAAACTAAAAAAAAAAATGTACCAGTTGCAGGAGATGGTTGACCATGATAATTCAAGGGTAGTGCCAGATTAGCTTGGCACCATCAGATGCCAAGCTAATCTGGCACTACCCTTAAATTATCATTGTCAATCAATCTCCTACTGTAGGGATCTGGGGCTGAAAGGGTTAAGATCACTTTATCTTGCAAAAAAGAGGACTGCTCACAACAGGCTAAAACTACATGAGCAATTTATTTTTGCCAGCAACTTACAGCTTGTGGTGCGTCCTTTTCCGACACCAGCCAGTCCAACTCGGAGGCTTTGGGGAGCCGCTTTTCTGAAAACTGACTGAGCAATGACAGGGCGATGGCTTCTGCTGAAAAGTTGGACTTCTCTGCGCTGAAACATGCGGACAAACAATACATGAAGTCTGAAAAAAAAAAAAAATGCACAACAAATCAACTTTACTGTGTTGGTGAAAACATCAAGAGAGTGACTTTGGTACCGGTTTCAGGCCACTTTATAATGTCAAAATAAAGTGATAAAACATTTCCAAAACTGCGATGTCCTGTGTTTTTGTTTGGAAAGTGTGTGTTCACGATCACGTGCAGGTTGGGTTTAGTTCATGCCGCTCTGAGCTGATGCAAATCATGACCAGTCTTATTATCATTATCAACCCTCCTAACCCAACGGCCACGTTTCCAAACTTTTGGAGGCGTTGTCTAAAGACTAATAATGTACCAGTCGTAGGAGATGGATTGATCATGATAATTCAAGGGTAGTGCCAGATGAGCTTGGCGCCTTAAGGCGCCAAGCTCATCTGGCACTACCCTTGAATTATCATGATTAATCCATCTCCTGCTGCAGGGTCCCAGGGCTAAATGGATTAGATACAAGGATATAACCAAGAAGAAACATGCTCAAACAAATCAGCCTTTGGAAAAAATTAGTTTCCATTTTCATTTTCAAAGTACTCCCATGTAAATCACATGCACGACAAACAAGGATATTAATTTTCCGTTACCTCTGCTGCCTGTCCAACCCCTTTTCCGCAGCTTTAATGTTTCTCTGTAAGTCTGCGTCTGCATAAACACAAAGAAGTTATAAACTGTAGTGCAGCGTAAACAGTTTTAAAAAGTAAATGTTTAAAATGGAAAAAAAAACAAAAACAAAAAAACAAGAAATGCAAATCATTATGGCTCACATGTATGACCTATTTACATATGTGTGACCTTTGTGACAATAAGTAAAGGGCTGACTTTTGCACCAGCAAAATCCATGCTTTCTGAAAATGTAAACATTTTTCACTTATCTGTCAACCCCCTGTGACCTTTGCGATGAGTCGACTAAATTAGTATGCATAGTAAGGTCTTATCATCAGCTACCTTTGTGCCAAATTTGATTGAAAAATTTGCAAAAATGTTGATAATAATTAATACCTACAGTTTTATCAAAAATTTGCAATTTACACACATTTGCCGGCCTCTTATGACCCTTGACTTTTCTGAGGGGTCACCCAAATTAGTATACATAGATAGGTCTTACCATCAGGTATCTCTGTACCAAATTTGGGTTTGTCAAAATATGGCTATTTTGGACCTATTTCCTCAGCTCTTGGGACCCTTGACCTTTTAGAGGGCTCAACCAAATCAGTATGCAGAAAGGTCTTCAGGTATCTCTGTAGCAATAGTTACTATCATAATTCATAGTCCGGTGGGTAAACTATTATAATAAGTAATTTGTGTGTGTGGTTGGATGTTAATCATTGCTATTCTTTAATATTCACAAGTTGTGTGTCTGGTTGTTTTTTGTTGTTGTTTTTTTTTTTCTAATATCACCAATGTGTGAAAAGACGTTAAATAAAATAAATCCTGATCCTGATCTCTGTAGCAAGTTTGGGTTTGAAGTTGTGAATAGTATTTGATGAAAAAACATCTTTTGTCAAAATATGGCTATTTTGGACATATTTCCTCATCCCCATGACCTTGACCTTTGTAAGAGGTCACTCCAATTGGTATGTTTAGAAAGGTCTTGCCACAAAGTATCCTTGGGCCAAGTTTGAAGACTGTGGCTTGAATAGTCTCCGAGAAAATGCCAACGTTAAAGTTTACCATGGACGACAGCGGACGGACACCAACTGCCCCAAAACATAGTCTCATTGCTTCGCACTTGAGCCAAAAAAAATGCATGACAAAAACAAAAGTATGTATAGCATTAATCCTTATCATTCGAAATACACCAGTGTGTGAAATAAGTTTGACTAAAATAGTTCAAGGGTAGTGCCAGAATAGCTTGGTGCTGCTAGACGCTAAGCTATTCTGGCACCACCCTTGAACTAAAGCCATTGGTCTATATCCTTTTCTGTAAGTACTATAATGTAGCTGGCATATGGCAGTGTACACATTTGAAGCTTTTAGCCTCAGTATGATATGGGTTAATCTTGAAAGTGAGAGACCATCCTTAAGAGAGATCACCTGTCTTTTTTAACAAATATCAAACTGAGGCTAAAAGATTCAAATGCGTACACTGCCATATGCAAGCTACATTATAGTACTTACAGATAAGGATATAGACCAATGGCTTTAGTTCAAGGGTAGTACCAGAATAGCTTGGAGCCTAGGGGCGCCAAGCTATTCTGGCACTACCCTTGAACTATTTTAGTCAAACTTATTTCACACACTGGTGTATTCTGAATGATAAGCGTTAAGAGATGGCTTTTAACTCATTCTACCCCAAGACCGAAATCCTTAAATTTTGCCGTTGTCCTCTGAAGACTGCATTGCAGTGCAGGACACAGATCGACCATGATTGTTCAAGGGTGATGCGAGAATAGCTTGGCGCCGATAGGTCGTCATGGTCGATCCTTATCTTCCGGTGGTGTGTCAAGCCCTAGCTGTCCTAGGAACATGGATTCAAAGGGATATCAGGAAGTGGTATACGGGGCGGGGCTCATAAAGATCTACACCTCTTGCAGTTGGGTGATGTTCAAACTTTCTCGGCACTCAATGGGTTAATGTCTGGTGACACATGCGCCCTTCCAAAACATTGCCTGAGAGAGCGCCTGCCCTTTACGGTCACTCCTCCTTTCACAAAATGTGGTTTGCTCAACACCGCTTCTACTGTACATTTACATCTGCCTCCGAGACTGCAAATGGGGCCGATCACTTCCAGCAACATTCACAGATTCGCATAGGCTCCTGCAAGCTGCTTATTTGTTATTCTGGCACCACCCTTAAACTAAAATAGTCGATCTACCTCCTAGTCTGTCATGTAGCCTTCATAGGACAATAAGCACATTTTAATAAAATCAGCCTGAGGATGTAAATTGTAATGGGTTAATAATGCATATATAAGAAACATGTGCAACATAAAATGAGCAACATAAACATGCGCAACATGAATGTTCATGTGTACACACACACACACACACACACACACACACACACACACACACACACACACACACAAAATTACCTGAATAAAGAGAAGCCATTGAAAGAGACAGCCCACTGCTGCTCAGCCTGGCAAGGTTTGTCGTCTCATTTCCAGAATCTGAATGAAAGAAACAGTATTGTCTTGTTTCCCACGTAGCAAGAAGAAAGAGGGAATGCTCTCAAAATTTAATTACAAAAATAATTTAACCCCTTGATTAAGAGAAAGTGGACAAGATCATGCTGCAAGAGGCATAGCTCCTCAATTTCTTACTTGAAAATCAAAATGTGATTTTTTTTTTTTAAGTTTACACTTTCCCTGCTGGAATATGAACAGCAAGAGGCATAGATCCTCATGAGCCCCCGCATTTGCGGGGCTCATGAGCATCTATGCCAGAGATATAAATACTGAGCGGATTAAAGCATCATTAACACAATGACTGAGTTAACCCCCTTGATTATATCTTTTTTGGCCCTCCATATCTATGTCTCCCGCACAGAGTAAATACCATTGGAAGTTACCCCTAAATCATCATTATTTAAACAGCCACATTTTTATGAAAATCAAAAATAATACTTAAGGGGTTAACTCAGTCATTGTGTTAATAATACTTCAATCCGCTCAGTATTTATATCTCTCTTAATTAGCTCATATGTCTACTGTCGCAATGTTACTATGTACGTAAACACAGCCCGTCGCCAGCTGACTCTAGGTACGACGCGTCAGAATAAAATATGCACAACAGTTACAAAATATGATCACGTCGCAATGTTTTGACAACGTTGCTCAAAACCTTTTCAAATCCTTTAGCTGCTAGATCGATGTACCACACCTGAGTCGATATTCACACAATTTATTTTTGACCTTAAGAAAATGCACATCGAAAAAATCATGACCCCCCACAAATGTAAATTGGT
>BTPG01000007.1:54137569-54295069 GCA_036245525.1 Semisulcospira habei
GCACCGCCACCCCCGGGCCCACCGGCTCCCACAGACCCAAAAGATTTACAGTCATGGGTAAAGAAACAACTGTCTCACATATCAGACTTGCTTAAGAAATTGGCTCTGAAAGCAGTAGACGCATTGCCTGGCATTTTAGGCTCTGTTGTCAGCTGGTTGATTAGTACAGCGGCAAAGGTAGTTGGGTTTATGGCAGAACATGTGTGGGTATTTTTGGTGACAGTAGGAGGGTTAATGGTGGGTTATTTAATAAAACAGGTAAAGAAGTAATACTCCTAGCCCTGTTAATCCTATTACTAATGCAGTTCGTTCTGACTCATGTGTGTCAGGGGTTGTTACTGACTGTATGGGTACCAGTGGTGGGGCAGGGGAAGTAACCTCCTGTAATGATTTTAATGTCAGTACATGCGCAGTTGTTGCTCCTAAGTTTACACTTTTATTGAGTCCTAATTTCTGACCAACACCTGCAACAATGATTTCATTATTATAATTTGTTATTGTACCCATTTGGAGTTGAAGATCAGATGGTAACATGTATAACCCAGTGCCAACTACAAAGTCAACTTTCGATCTGGCATATCTGAGTACGTTTTGGTAGCGCTGTATGCTAGATGGGAGATCAACTGATGAATTTATTGAATCTTCAAGATTAGTGAGAAACTGTTTTTGAGATTCAAATATACCACTTCCATTCAAAATATTCGATTTTGTTAGTGATTGTGCTCCTAGTATACACCAGACATATGTTCTGATAGACTCATTTACGCGCTCGACTCCTGCTTGAGTAAACCCGTCAGATTTATCTAAAATAAATGTGGTCCACGCATTAGACTGTTTCTGCTCTATTGATCCTAACCAGACTTCAGATTTTGATGAGAATGAAGTGTAACCAGGGTAATAATCTTGAGGGTATTGTCTGTGACTCATAGCGTAATAAAGTGTACCAATGCCGTGGTGATCATCAAGTTTTTGTGTGAAGTCATACTTAGTGCCAGGGTTAATGTTAAATTCATTACAGATGCGTTCAAATGCTTTCATATCCATGGGGTTGTTATACCTGTTGAAACTGGATTCAGTTGGTAATGGTGTATGAAGTTCTGACAGTATACGTCTAAGCTGGTAATAAACATGGAAACGATACACAGATCTAATCAGTTTGTTTGAGTGATTCAAATGATCTGTGAATGAAACACCACAGCCTGTAGTAGAACACAGTATGGCAAAGTTAAGTTGGTTTTGAAACATCTGTAGTGGACTTGAAGACCACTTTCTTGCAGTTGAGTCATCTGTTATTGGAGGGTTTAGGTAATGATCAAACGGATTGGGTACTTTGACTTGAAATAAATCTTGTACGCTTGCGTCAGACACAGCTATGTCAAGCTGATTTAGTTGAATTATTTTCTGTTCATAAGTAGGTGCGACATTGTATTTGGCATCCACATTAAATTGAAATGCGTTTGTAGTGGTGATGGTTGGTGATTTAAATTCCATCCTTTTTTATATGAGATAATAAAAATGTTTATTACCTTAACAAATCTTGACACAAGCAAACCAGTGTGGTTAACTAATGGGATTGATAATCGTGATGGTAGCAAGGCTGCAGCTATCCATGAAATGTTCTACACAGTAAAATGGTTTAATGTAGAAGATAATATATATAATAAAGTAATTTTTGATGGTAAGACTGAAGCTATACCACCTGGGTATTATGACTTTTGTACTATAGCTGAATGGTTTCAAAGTAAATTTAAAATTAAAGCAACTTTAAATCCAGCTAACCTACTTGTTACATTAGAATTTCTGACACAAAATTGGTTAAGGATCTCAGATAAATTTGCATATTTACTTGGATTTTATATTGACGAAGATTGGTGGAGAACAGATAATTTAGGTGAAGCTATGTCTGGTATTATAACAATGAAGATTAAAAAACTTAAAATAACTGGAAAACGTCCTGTCAATTTGTCAGTGCACACAGTATTAAATGTTTATTTGAAAAAACTAAACACATCTGAGAATGTTCACAATGGAAAACCTTCAACTTTGTTGAGATGCTTACCAACTGGAACTGCTCCCTATTGTGAAAGTGTGGTTGTTAGATTTCCTAATTTGCAGTTTAAGAAATTAGGTTCTAGTTTCTTTGAGTCACTGAGTATATCTGTAACTAATCAGGATGACAAACCAGTTCTTATGCATGATTTTAGTGTTGTGTTGGAAATTAAATAATTTTATTTTTGTTTATAAAAATGAGTGGTCTTGGTCCAAAGCCGAGAATCATACCAGTTGCGTGTCCAGTAACAGAGTTGAAAGATTTGGCAGACGTCCAGGATTTTGAGAAGGAGGGGGATGTTGGAGAAATATATGGTTTTGAACTTGATTCAAATGGCATGTACAAGAGGAAAGTAATTGTTGACATGAAAGACGGTGAAAAACAGATTCCTAAACTTGGTCAGCTACGTGATGTTACTGTACCTACTCCACCTGTAAATAATGCGCCTTACAACTTAATACATGTGGGAAATAAGTGGGTGGTTTCACCTGTGCCTGTTCCACCACCCACAATTGACTGGGACATAAAGTTGGAATTTATTAGTCCTTATGTATACACTGATGACGAAGGTGCCTTAGTGTTTAGGAAGGTTGTTAATTCTGGGCCGCTTATTGTAAGTCTTGTTCCAAGCTTTGCCCCAGACAACAATAGCAGAGAAAAACTGAAAGTTGAAAATTATGAGAGACGGCGGTATCTTCTTACAACTAGAAAGGGTAGATCAGATACTTCTGTTGTGTTTATGCCAGCAAGCTTAGTCGTGGCTAGAGAAGCGACAATAGTATTTGAAATTATCATGAAATCAGTAACTACTGCTAAAGAGGCTCAAATTGCACAGGGAATTAAACTTACATGGGACGAAACAGTAACAGAATCATCAAAGGTCTTTATTGCCATTACAAAAAATGGTGATGTTATTAATGTTTCGAGCAGTGTTCCAGCTGTCAAGGTGGTGGTCGACAAAACAACTTTTGTTCGTCTAACTTACATAAACCTTGAACACATTGATCTTGTTGCATTTTATTATGCCAGCAAATTGTATACTTTTGAAGAGTTGCAAAATGTAATTGCTGATTAAATAAAAAAAATATTTGTGAATAAAAAAAATGGTAAACTTCTATCCACAACTACCGACGCTTGATCCGACTGAAACAAATGTGATG
Source organism: Semisulcospira habei (assembly GCA_036245525.1). Lineage (NCBI taxonomy): Eukaryota > Metazoa > Mollusca > Gastropoda > Semisulcospiridae > Semisulcospira > Semisulcospira habei. The sequence goes on from BTPG01000007.1 coordinate 54,140,780, forward strand.
ACTAAAACAACGCTTGCGCCTGATCCACATATGCCAATTGCTTCAGATAAAACATTACAGGCAGATGCATTCAGATTAAATAATATTACAGAAGCTTTGAAATATTTGGAGAGTGAGGAGGCTAAGTACTCACGGTGCAAAAGGAGGTATAAGTCAGTATTTAATTCTGTTCAAAACACTTCTATGGCTATTGGTGCAGTTTCAGCTTCATGTTCTGTAGGGGGCATTGTTTTGTTCGCCACAGGAATTGGGAGTTTGGCTGGAATAGCAATTGAGGGTCTAAGCGTTGCTACATGCCTAGCATGCTTTGGTTTGGAGGCCTTGAACAAGAGGTTTCACACGAAATTAGAAAAACATGAAGCATTGAGTACTTTGGCGGGTGCAAAGCTGAGCAGTATGAAACTTATTATCAGTAAGGCATTGAATGATAATTGTATTAATGACGAGGAATTTAAGCGAGTCCATGATGATTTAAATAACTACAAACAACAAAAGTCTGAAATACAAAATAAGATGCGTAGTCAATCTCCCGTGAATGTTGAAGAACTGAAGGCTAGTTTTTTAGCGGAAGGAAAAAAGATAGGTGTTCAGGAAACCACAGAAAAGCTACACAATCTTTTAAACAAATAAAAATCAGATTTGGTAATCGTTTATTAATGTCATACACTTCACAGAGAGATGTCATGCCACTTACACAGTTTAGGCCTGCACCATCTGCACCACCAGAATATTATTGAGAAAAAAAAAGTTTTCCGGTGCCCTTGTGTCTTGGTAAAAAAGACTTAGTATACGTGACTAGAGCCAAGTTGTTATTAAGTACTTGTAAGTAATTAGGATAAGTAATTAATAAGTTCTTAATGTAAGTAGTTAAATAAGTTCCTATTGTAACTCACTTAAAGGTTAACATTTAAGTGAGTTGTGACTTATTGTTTTACTTGGTATTTTCTTATCCAGCTGTTTTTTCAGTGCCTGTATAGTGTAATAACCACCAGTTGATTTTCTAATTCCTCAGAAACCACATGAGTACATTAAGCCCACTTGTACAAATCCCCCTCTTTTGAAAAGTAATATGTCCCCCTGTTGATCTTTGTCATTACTTAGCGATTTGAAAGGGTATAGCTATAAAGGCCATTGACGGGTGAGAGCCTTTTCAAAATGCGGCTCGTGTCTGAATTGAAAAGGAATGGAATGTGGCCGCTAATAGCGCGGCGTGAGGCAACACAAAAGGCGATCAACCGTGACACCACCTGGCAGCTCATGCTTACGATAAAATTGTACTGACATGAGTGTCTGTAAGTGCGTGTGTGTGTGTGTGTGTGTGTGTGTGTGTGTACGTCTGTTTGATTGTGTGTTTGTGTGTGTGTACATCTGTTTGATTGTGTGTTTGTTTGTTTGTTTGTGTGCGCGTCTGTTTGTAAGTGTGTTTGTGTGTGTGTACGTCTGTGTGTTAGATATTACTTGTTAGTTTCTTATACAACTGTTTTTCCAGCTCCCTGTATAGTGCAGAGTATAGGCCACCGTTTGATTTCTCGGGAACCAGTCATTGAGTAAATATGAAGTCAATTTCGAAACATGCTGTCTTCTTGAGTGTATGACACCTCTCAGCAAATAGCCTTTTCAGAGCTGTAGAGCCGGCTTCACATAGAGTGTTAGGTCTCACAGTGAGTTGAACAGTGGCGCGCTACTGTGTCGGCGCGTGGCGACATTAGACACCACAAAGGTAAACAGGTGAGCTGGCTTGAAAAGAAGCTGATTTAAAACGTGTAAGTTTCACATGAGTGGAGTTTATGTCTGTGTTGTCAAAGCGGGTCTTTCTCTCTCTCTGTGTGCGGTAGCTAATGGGGGTTTTATTCCCATTCAATCTTAAAACCAATTTACATTTGTGGGGGGTCATGATTTTTTCGATGTGCATTTTCTTAAGGTCAAAAATAAATTGTGTGAATATCGACTCAGGTGTGGTACATCGATCTAGCAGCTAAAGGATTTGAAAAGGTTTTGAGCAACGTTGTCAAAACATTGCGACGTGATCATATTTTGTAACTGTTGTGCATATTTTATTCTGACGCGTCGTACCTAGAGTCAGCTGGCGACGGGCTGTGTTTACGTACATAGTAACATTGCGACAGTAGACATATGAGCTAATTAAGAGAGATATAAATACTGAGCGGATTGAAGTATTATTAACACAATGACTGAGTTAACCCCTTAAGTATTATTTTTGATTTTCATAAAAATGTGGCTGTTTAAATAATGATGATTTAGGGGTAACTTCCAATGGTATTTACTCTGTGCGGGAGACATAGATATGGAGGGCCAAAAAAGATATAATCAAGGGGGTTAACTCAGTCATTGTGTTAATGATGCTTTAATCCGCTCAGTATTTATATCTCTATGCCTCTTGCCGTCCTCATTCACATCCATTTGCCTCAGGCATGCAGGTCATGTGGCTGGGAATCTGTGATCGTTTTAGAGACATTACGCCTACGGATATTTGCAGCCATCAGCGTCAAAAGAGTTATAAGAAAGAGCTTACAAACTTACATGTTAACTCAATCTGCTCGTCCACATCACTCTGATCAGAATTATCTGTGCACAGAAAACCATTAATTAATCAGTGCTGAGTACGAAAAACAGTCTGGTTAGTTTGTGTGGGTGATAATGACAAAGTGGTTTACAGACTAACCCTTTTCGTCTTGATACACCCATTGCTTGAAATAAATTTGACTGATAACAAGGGTGGTGCCAGAATAGCTTGGCACCTGAGGCGCCAAGCTATTCTGGCACCACCCTCAAAATAAAACAGTTGATCTATCTCCTAATCTGTAATGTAGCCTTCATAGGACAATAAGCAAATTGTACAAAATAAACCTCACGATGTAATGGGCTAAACATGTCTCAGTACAGGTGCAGGGACAATTTAGTATTTCATGCCTATCAATCAAAACACAAATCGGTTCTCTGTTCAGGCCACAGTTAGCAGTGGGTGAGTACCGTGCTATAATCACTGGATGTATTTATGTCCATGCTAGCAGGACACATAAATTCTCATGATCCCCTGCAGTTGCAAGTGCTCTTGACAATCTGTCACTTACAAATGGCATGGGCTGGCTGAAGGAATGTGTTCTGTCTGAAGCAAAGATTTGTAACAAGCTATACCCGTCTCCAGGACAGAAGACTGTCACTGTCAGCCATGCATCAAAAACCCTTTCCAACCCGATACACTACTGCATGAAATAAATTTGACTACGATAGTTCATGGGTAGTGCCACAATAGCTCAACGCCTCTGGGCACCAAGCTATTCTGCCACCACCCTTGAACTAAAATGGTTGATTTATCTCCTAATCTGAAATGTATCCTTCACAGGACAATATGCAAATTGGAAAACTTTCAGCCTCAGGATACAATACAATACAATACAATACAATACAATACAATACAATACAATACAACTTTATTGTCTGTTCAAGTCAAAGCAGGACAGAAATTGTCCGTTTTGGCTCGTCATAAAACAACAAAACAAGACACTAATATTAATAAACACAATAAGAACATTCCATTAAAATAGTTTAACCCATATCATACTGAGGCTAAAAGCTTCAAATTTGTACACTGCCATATATGCAAGCTACATTACAGTACTTACAGATAAGGATATAGACCAACAGCTTTAGTTCAAGGGTGGTGCCAGAATAGCTTGGCGCCTGAGGCGCCAAGCTATTTTGGCACCACCCTTGAACTAAAATGATTGATCTGTCCCCAAATCTGTAATGTAGCCTTCACAGCACTATAAATCACAAACACATTTTAAAACCAATCTACAATGCAATGGATTAATGGTACATTATACACATGAACCTTTGCACTATCAGGACTAATCCATCTTCTGCCCTAAGGTGACTGTGTTAAAAAAAAAAAAAACACCACAATTCATCCCAAAATTATATTAAAATTAACAAGAAAGGCAACTCGAACTAAAACAGTTGATCCATCTCCTAATCTGTAATGTAGCCTTCATAGGACAATAAGCAAATTGTACAAAATCAACCTCAGGATGTAATGGGCTAAACATGTCTCAGTACAGGTGCAGGGATAATTTAGTATTTCATGCCTATGCATCAAAACACAAATCGGTTCTCTGTTCAGGCCACTGTTAGCAGTGGGTGAGTACCGTGCTATAATCACTGGATGTATTTATGTCCATGCTAGCAGGACACATAAATTCTCATGATCCCCTGCAGTTGCAAGGGCTCTTGACAATCTGTCACTTACAAATGGCATGGGCTGGCTGAAGGAATGTGCTCTGAAGCAAAGATATGTAACTAGCTACATCCCTCTCCAGGACAGAAGACTGTCACCATCAGCCATGCATCAAACCCTTTCCACCCTGATACACTACTGCATGAAATAAATTTGACTACGATAATTCATGGGTAGTGCCAGAATAGCTATTCTGGCACCAAGCTTGAACTTAAATGGTTGATTTATCTCCAAATCTGAAATGCATCCTTCACAGGACAATGCGCAAATTAGAAAACTTTCAGCCTCAGGATATAGTTTAACCCATATCATACTGAGGCTAAAAGCTTCAAATTTGTACGTTGCCATATGCAAGCTACATTGTAGTACTTACAGAAAAGGATATAGACCAATAAGTTTAGTTCAAGGGTAGTGCCAGAATAGCTTGGCGCCTAGAGGCGCCAAGCTATTCTGGCACTACCATTGAACCATTTTAGTCAAACTTATTTCACACACTTGTGTATTTTCCGAATGATAAGGGTTAATGAGTTAAATAATCATTACAGATAAAATGTGAATGTTCTACAGTCTTTACCATCAACATGTCAACTAACTCACACTTGTAAACGATTCGCTCTATAAAGACACTGAACAAGGTACCAGCTGTGGGAGGCAGATCGCTCATGATGCTTTAACCCTTTTCATCCTGATACACTACTGCTTGAAATTAACTTGACTATAATAGTTCAAGGTTGGTGCCAGACTAGCTTGGCGCCTGAGGCGCAAAGCTATTCTGGCACCACCCTTGAACTAAAATGATTGATTGGTCCCCAATCTGTAATGTAGTCTTCACAGCATAATAAACCACAACATATTTTAAAACCAGCTTCAGGATGTAATAGCTTAATGGCACATTATACACTTGAACCTTTGCACTATTAGGACCAATCCATCTTCTGCCCTAAGGTGAATGTGTTAAAAAAACAAAAGAATTCCAAAATTATATTAGATTAAAAATTGGGATGATAATGACAAGTATTTTATGTTGTCAGTTACACATAATCTGTGAAACACACAGCATAAAGAATGTGTCAGTTATGTAGCTACTGGTATTAAAAACTAGCTATAATAAATTGGTTAAATGCACCAAAATCTTAACCTGATAGAGAAGAGAATCCTTGAGAGCTCATTGGTGAGGATGCAGTCAAACTGCTCGTAGTGTTAGCTGTATAATATATGAAACAATAGACATGTTTAATGACAAAAATATTTTCTATATTAGGTATTGCATTACAATAATACAGTAATGAAGTGAAAATTTTAGCACAAATATTCTGTATAGCAAAAACATAAAATAGATGACTTTACAGTACACTATGAAAGTTCAACAAAGGGCACCCCCCTTGAAATACCGTGGTCTATCCATCTCCCACAGCTGGTACAAAGCTGAAAGACAGTTAGACACCTCACATAATGGGAAAGTAAATTTTATGTTTAAACGTGTCCGTCTCTTCACTGCCAAGAAAAGTGAAACATGATCCAAATGCAGGAGACATAGATCCAAAATGAGCCCCCACAGTTGTGGGGGCTCATGAGGATCCATGCCTCATGCTGACACCACTTTGTATCCATGTTCTTTGAACGCCAGGTGTTGAATTAACAAAGATTTTAGAATGACAATCTGCCACCACCGAGTGAACAGCTGACACCATTTTGTAGCCATGTTCCCTGGACTGCTGGAGCTCTTAGCATCAATTTAACCCATTTAACACCAAGGCTGCATTTCCCAAATTTTGGAAGTTTCACCTAACAACTGTGCCAGTTGCAAGAGGTGGAGCAACCATAATAATTCAAGGGCAGCGCTAGATTAGCATAGCACCTGTGGGCACCACCCTTAAATTATCATGGTCGATCCCTCTCCTGCTGTAATGCATCGGGGCTAATGAGTTAATTAAGATTAACGCAATCGCCACCACTGTCAGTGAATGGTTAAAAATTTCACCTCAGACGATAAACACACACAAACAAATACAAAGTACTTACTGTCGTTCATCCCATCACTGTTCGCTGGAAACTTTCTGGATTTCTGCAGACAGTTGAAACAAAGAAATAAAACACATGTACATTCTCCTTTACAACTGAAATACCAACTAAAAGTAAAGCTCTGAAGCTCTGAGGAGTAAATAGAACTGAAACTGCCCTCTAATCATTTTATCACCTTTTTGTGGGACCCTGCAGCAGGAGATGGATTGATCATGATAATTCAAGGGTAGTGCCAGATGAGCTTGCATGCAAGGGTAGTGCCAGATGAGCTTGGCGCCTGAAGGTGCCAAGCTCATCTGGCACTACCCATGAATTATCATGATCAATCCATCTCCTACAACTGGTACATTGTCGTTAGGCAACACCTCCACAATTTGAGAAATGGGACCTTGGAGCTAAAAGGGATATACAGCAGAACGTGTTTTGATCCACCACCATTTTTTTGCAAGAAAAAAGTGGCCTTAAAGGCCCACTACCGCCGTAACTGTTTCAAGATACGCTTTTGTAACAGATGGTTATGAAATGCTACACACAGGTCTAGTTAGGGGTTCATTTAGTCACAGGACAATCCAGTTCAGCACACGTCGTCTTTATATCAAGTAATCTCACAATGACTCCATGTCACAATTTATTTTAATCATTATGCAGTATTTTTGTTTTGGATAGAAGAAGTTTTGTTCTACGTGTTGTGTTTAGATGATGGTATGTTCTTTTTTGATGACGTCAAGAACATGTGATGTAAGATGTTTGTCAAGATGATGGTATGTTCTTTTCTGATGACGTCAAGAACATTGTGACGTAGGATGTTCTGTTTGAAGGGACGGTATGCGTCGCTGTGGATTTTGAAGACAATCAAGTCATGAGAGTTTGCTCTCAGCTAGAGTTTGAGTTTTAAGAGAAGTATCTCAGCTAGAGTTTGAGTTTTGTGAGGAGTATAGTATGCGGGAGATGCCGTATGATAAATCTATCGAAGAATAGATGGTTGAGAGCAGAATGCTCAAGACGGAAGTGTGTAAAACAAAGTATGTAGTTGTAGAACTACGAGTAACCGGATGGCTATAACCGTGACCTTGACAACAGCCAGGATAGGTGCCGACAGGGAGGCCTAAAATAGTCTACAAGTAAACCTTTCACGCATCTTTGGGTAGGTATTTGTTTGTTAAACAATAGATTCGAGAAGTGTGTTAGTTGATTGGCTCTGGATCGGAATTGTATGACATTTGGGCGCGCATCGGCGAGTTTGCGGTATGGTCTGGCGATCAGGCGCGGGGATGGAGTCGGATGGTCTGAAGCGTTTCATTGAGCCAGTTTGATTTTGTAATAATTCGGGTCGAGTTGAGAGGTTAAATTTTTTGTGCCGAAATATGGTGTATTTGTGTGTGTGCATGGCATTTCGAATTGATTGTTATTATGATATTTTATTCGATGTCGAAAATGATCGGGAATCGTCGACAACGTCCGGAAGCCGTTGGCGGTCATCATCGCTACAAGTGTCGTCATTCGGGCGGAAGTAACGATCTAAGCAATGGCGGATTTCTAATAGATATAATTTTTATGTTGAATAGATGCTCTCCAGCTGTGACGTGGGATGAATGTACTTCAGGTGGGAATGTAGTCAACATGGTGTACGAGAGTCAGGTGGGAATGTAGTCAATGTGGTGTACAAGAGAGTCAAGTTGATCCAGGCGGTGTGCAGGAGAACTTAGTTGTGCCACTGAGAGAGACAGTCCGCTCCAGTTCGACCAGTGGCGAGAGTCAACGAGCAGCGACCATATATTCATCTTCATTTTACGGTCTGAGTATTTAGACTGTTTAATATATTTGAAGATCTAAACATCAACTTAGACAGCGTACAGTTGTCAGCGGACAATGAGAAGAAACATTGCAGTGCAACATTTTGGATAAGATGTGATTAGTGTTCTGGACACTGTGCGAATGTTTAAGTGTGTGTGTGTATTATAGGGGTATGTATGAATTGACTGAGTAGTGTGTAGGTTTGTATACGTCTTTGTCTATTGTTTGTCGTGCGAATGAGAAAATCAAATTATTAAAATTGAACTAAATATCCAACAATTCCGTGTGGTATATAATATTTCCTCCCTGGTGTGACACTCCACTCCGTTCTATAAATACAACGCCATCAGTACGAGAAACAGCTGAAAACGATTAGCACGCTAACGGCAGCGCAGAATAAATTAGCACGATTATGCGTGTGCTTTTGCTGCGCGTCCAAACTGCTGTTAAGTTCATTAGGTGTGTCGACAAGGCATAACAATCACAAATGGTGATGAAATGTGTCTTCAGATTTATGGGTAAGGGTACTTTAAGCCTTTTCATCCTGATACACTCCTGCTTGAAATTAATTTGACTATGATAGTTCAAGGGTGGTGCCAGAATAGCTTGGCACCTGAGGAACTAAGCTAGTCTGGCACTACCCTTGAAATAAAACGATTGATTGATTGATTGTACATTGCTTAACGTCCCGACCCTCGCGCTGGGACCATATGGTGTTGAGGCGCATCCCCTGGGTGGTGGATAGGGGGTCCCTCGTGAGAGGGGTGCACCGAATGAAATAAGGTGCCGTGAACCAACATGGTCTAAGGGAAGGTGACCCCGACAGAAAACCCCTGGTCCTCCTAGTAAGGGGGTTGGGCATGGGGGTAGCTTCCCCACCCTGCAAAAAAGGAAATAGCTACAAAAACGCCGACGAAAAGACTAACAGTAATTCCTTTCCTGGAGGAGGAAGGTTCTTCTACCAGAAGACTTATGACGTCCTGTGGTGAAAGCCGGAAGTCTTCGGAGGCCACAGGACCGAGCCGCCTCTCTCTATCCAGGGACACAACCATGGGCACATGGAACGTCAAGACCATGTACCAGAGCGGCAAGGCCGCCCAGACAGCAGCGGAAATGCAAAAGTACAACCTTTCCCTGCTAGGTATCAGTGAAGCCAGATGGACGCAGTCTGGCCAGAAAAGGATGTTAAGTGGGGAGATGATTCTGTATTCAGGTCATGAAGAGGAGAATGCCCCCCATACAGAAGGAGTAGCATTCATGCTGTCACCAGTGGCACAGAGAGCGCTGATGGGCTGGGAACCTCTTGGGCCAAGAATTATCACAGCAGCCTTTAGAACCAAGAAAAAGCCCAAGCTGAACCTCATCCAGTGTTATGCGCCCACCAATGACAGTGACGAGGAAGAGAAACAAGAGTTCTACGACCGACTCCAGAGTGCCGTGGACAAATGTGCGGAGCGAGACATCACCATCGTCATGGGCGATTTTAATGCCAATAGGGGAGGACAACACCGGATACGAAGAGGTGATGGGGAGACAGGGACTAGGCTCAGAGATGAGTGAGAACGGGGAGAGGTTTGTAGACTTTTGTGCTCTAAACAGACTTGTCATTGGAGGCAGCATCTTCCCACACAGAAGAATACACAAAGCAACTTGGGTCTCACCTGACCATACAACAGAGAACCAAATAGACCATATCTGCATTAGCAAGAAATTTAGAAGATCCCTTCAAGATGTTCGAGTGAGGAGGGGAGCAGATGTTGCCTCCGACCACCATCTGCTTACCTTAAGAATGAAGTTAAGCTAAAGAAAAACCACACAGAGACAACAAGAAGACAGTGCTATAATGTAGGCCTCCTGAGAGAAACTGGAGTTAGAGAAGAGTTCAAACTGGTGCTGTCCAACCGGTTTCAACAGCTACAGGAGCTAGTAAATGAAGAGGAGGCGGTCACCACAGAGCAGCAGTGGAAGGCAGTTAGAGAGGCGCTGAACTCAACCTGCAAAGACACTGTAGGGTTCAGGAAACACCATCACAAGGTCTGGCTGTCGGCACAGACCTTGAAGAAGATAGAAGTGAGGAAGCAGAAGAAAGCAGTTGTCAGCAACAGTCGCACGAGAGCAGCCAAAGTAAGGGCACAGGAGGAATACTCGGAAGCCAACCGCGAGGTGAAGAGGAGTATCAGGGCAGACAAGAGGGCCTACACAGACAGCCTGGCAGCAGAGGCAGAAAAGGCAGCAGACAGCGGCAACATGAAACAGCTCTACGACATTACCAGAAGATTGTCGGGTAAGTATGGCCATACAGAAAGACCAGTAAAAGACAAGGAAGGCAAGCCTATTGCAGACAGAGCAGACCAACTCGACAGATGGGCCGAGTATTTTGAAGAGTTACTGAACAGACCTAGCCCACCCGACCCCATCCCCCCCCCCCCCCCCCCCCCCACATCCAGCAGGCAGAGACCGACCTACCCATCAGCTGTAACAGACCCAGCCGGGAAGAGATCAGAAGAGCAGTGGCATTTTTGAAGAATGGCAAAGCAGCAGGGCCAGATGGCATCCCAGCGGAGTCTCTGAAAGCAGACCTAGAGACAACAGTGGAGATGCTGTACCCACTGTTTGGAAAGATCTGGGAAGAGGAGGTGATGCCGGCTGACTGGAAGGAGGGGTACCCAATCAAGCTTCCCAAGAAAGGCGACCTCAGCAAGTGTTCCAACTACAGAGGAACCACCTTGCTGTCAGTACCAGGAAAGGTCTTCAACAGGATCATCCTAGAGAGAATGAAGAGCTCCGTTGACCCCCAGCTGAGAGACCAGCAAGCAGGATTCAGGAAGAACCGATCATGTACAGACCAGATCGCCACTCTCCGCATCATCGTGGAACAGTCTCTGGAGTGGAGCTCCCCGCTGTACGTCAACTTTGTGGATTATGAGAAAGCATTTGACAGCGTGGACCGAGAGACTCTGTGGAAACTCCTACGACACTACGGTGTACCCACAAAGCTCGTCCGCCTGATCAAGAGCAGCTACGATGGCATGACATGTCGCGTGATCCACGAAGGGCAGTTCACCAGGGAGCTCCAGGTCAGAACTGGTGTCAGGCAGGGGTGTCTGCTGTCTCCGTTCCTCTTCCTACTGGCCATAGACTGGGTCATGAAGATGACCACTGAGCACAGACGAAGTGGAATACAGTAGACACTGTGGACACAGCTTGACGACCTCAATTTTGCAGACGACTTGGCATTACTGTCCCACACTCATCAACAAATGCAGGACAAGACCACGAGGCTTGCTGACATCTCGTCACCATTCACAAACAGAAAACAAAGACAATGAGGCTGAACGCAACCAGGGAAGAACCAGTCTTGCTTGCTGGCACCCCGTTGGAGGAGGTGGAGTCCTTCACCTATCTCGGGAGCATCATCGACAAAAAAGGCGGCACTGATGTAGATGTCAGAGCACGAATCGGTAAAGCCAGAGCAGCCTTTCTCCAGTTGAAAAAAGTGTGGAGTTCCAGAGAGCTGTCACAACACACCAAAGTCCGGATTTTCAACTCCAAAATAAAAGCAGTTCTCCTATATGGAGCAGAGACTTGGAGATTGACAAAAACCACAGTCAACAGAGTACAGACCTTCATGAACAGTTGCCTTAGAAGAATTTTGAAAATCCACTGGCCAGAGAAGATCAGCAACATCAGACTCTGGGAGAGAACAGAGCAGATAACAGCAGAGAATGAAATTTGGCGAAGAAGATGGGGATGGATCGGTCACAGTCTGAGAAAGCCAGCTTCCAGTATCACTAGGCAGGCATTGTCATGGAACCCCCAGGGAAAGAGGAGGCCGAGAAACTCCTGGCGTCGAGACCTCCAAGCAGACATCAAGAAACTGGGAACCACCTGGAGTAGAATCGAAGGAGAAGCACAGGACAGGAGTTGCTGGAGGTCTCTCGTCGACGGCCTATACCCGGGTAGGGGTGACAGGCGTAAGTAAGTAAGTTGGCATTACTGTCCCACACTCATCAACAAATGCAGGACAAGACCACGAGGCTTGCTGACATCTCGTCCCAAGTGGGCCTCACCATTCACAAACAGAAAACAAAGACAATGAGGCTGAACACAACCAGGGAAGAACCAGTCTTGCTTGCTGGCACCCCGTTGGAGGAGGTGGAGTCCTTCACCTATCTCGGAAGCATCATAGACAAAAAAGGTGGCACTGATGCAGATGTCAGAGCACGAATTGGTAAAGCCAGAACAGCCTTTCTCCAGTTAAAAAAAGTGTGGAGTTCTAGAGAGCTGTCACAACACACCAAAGTCCGGATTTTCAACTCCAATGTAAAAGCAGTTCTCCTATATGGAGCAGAGACTTGGAGATTGACAAAAACCACAGTCAACAGAGTACAAACCTTCATGAACAGTTGCCTTAGAAGAATTTTGAAAATCCACTGGCCAGAGAAGATCAGCAACGTCAGACTCTGGGACAGAACAGAGCAGATAACAGCAGAGAATGAAATTGGGCGAAGAAGATGGGGATGGATTGGTCACAGTCTGAGAAAGCCAGCTTCCAGTATCACTAGGCAGGCATTGTCATGGAATCCCCAGGGAAAGAGGAAAAGAGGTAGTCCGAGAAACACCTAGCGTCAAGACCTCCAAGCAGACATCAAGAGACTGGGAACCACCTGGAGTAGAATCGAAGGAAAAGCACAGGACAGGTGTTGCTGGAGGTCTCTCGTCGATGGCCTATACCCGGGTAGGGGTGACAGGCGTAAGTAAGTAAGTAAGTAACGTCCCGACAGCAACAAGACTTTCTCAGGACGTGCCTGCACTGCTTGTGAAAAAAAAAAAACCTAAACACAACATTGAATGTATGTCGCCAGCCGGTCCAATACGTTAAATAAACCTACGCCATGGGGCCCAAATAAAGCTAAGACCATTCAGCAACACACATCCAATATCAAGAGCTACAGGCAGCGCAGACAGTAGGGAGAGTTTTAAAAAGGCAAATACAGGTGAATTGACCAAGGGTAGACAGAAACACATGCCCCAGAATAGAGGGAAAAACCCACCCTGTGGGGCTGACCATGGTGACCCTGGGAACTAAAACGTAGTGAACCCCACCCAAGTCCCCCAGGGCAGACCTGGGTGGGGGTTTTAAATAAAATGGTTGACCTATCTCCTAATCTGTTATGTAGCCTTCAAAGGACAAGAAGCAAATTTTTACAAATCAGCGTCAGGATGTAATGGGTTAAAAGATCCCTGGTCTCTCAAAAGAAGTCTTGAAGCACAAAAAGTGTCACTTGTCATTAAAGTACCATTATGCGTAAATTTGAAGATACATTTCAGCACCATTTGTGTTTGTTATACCTTGTCGACACACCTAATGAACTTTAACAGCAGTTGGGACACGCAGCAAAAGCACACGCGTAATCGCACTTATTTATTCTGCCCAGCCCTTAGCGTTTCAATCTATTTTTAACTGTTTCTCATACTGAAATCGTATTTATAGAAGGAGTAGAGTCATTGTCAAATTATTGAATATAAAGATATGTCCTGAACTGGATTAACCCTTTAAACCCTGAGTAAATAAGAAGTCTATATACCGTTCAGTCCTGAATTTATTTGAGAAATTTGTTGAAAATGGGTGTGCACTGTAAAATATTTGTAAATAATACTTTACAACACATATCCCCATAAATGTATATATGCACAGATTTGCCATTGGATGGACTACCGTTTTATGCATTTGACCACACTGTGTCACATGTGTCTTAATGCCTGGTGACAAAAATAGTGACAGGTGACAATAAACTTGAAAAAAAAAAGTATTTCGTGCATGACAGGTTGCTGTTACTTAACATGCATCACTAAATAAGGTGTCTGTTAGTGCAACACATAAGTGTCCGTGCATTTCCAGCATGCCGATACAACGTAAGGCCCCTACCTTGTCACCAGATATCAATGTTTACACCTGCCACTGATAAGGTATATCCACGGTCTAGACAACATGTAATAAGCGGCATCGAACGATGATCAGTGTGTCTGTGTTGTGTCTCGTACACGATCGGATGGAAGTACCAGTGTTGTAAAGGCTATACACGTACTACACGTGACCAATGTGTGTCGTTGGTGTCCACAGAGTTACCAACAGGTGCACCAAGGTGTGGCATCCAAAAAACGGAATATCAATTAGAACCTCCGAATTTAGCATTAGAATCAAGCTGTAAGTCATTGCCGTTGTCAGTGCCTCAAACGGCGATCGCTGACACTGCCAACATGTGGTTATGCTGCCTTGCGGTAGGTAGGCACACATGTCCCTATACATCTGCTTTTGAAACCATGTCTCCAAACACAAAATTGTATCACTCCGAATATCTACACATCCACTCGCCATTCCGACTGTAATTCCCATGCTAGCACTGCAAAACTGGACGTTTCCTAAAGCCTGGTCTTCGCTTGCTGCGGACCGTGACACCTGGCGCTCCACCATTTACAAGGCAGCTGTCTCCTTTGAGGACTCTCGCAGAGCTAGCCTTAAGGACAAGCGGCTCAGGAGAAAAAACAGAGATGCCGCAGCTCAGAACCCTGGCCATACCTTCCCCTGCAGCCACTGCGGTCGAACCTGCCTGTCTCGGATTGGCCTCCGCAGCCACGAACAAGCCTGCAGACGTCGTGGGCAACTCCTATAAAATCTTCGTTCGCGAAGTCAAGCCAAGAGAGAGAGACTGCAAAACTGACCGCATACCACAGACGAACTTACGTGCGTACTGTCAGGCTGTGTACTGAGTGTAAACAGGATGTGTCAGTGTGAAAGGCGAGGTCACCACACGCGCAGCGACGCTCGCGCGTCACCGGGCGCACGATACGAAACACCTGACACCGCTGTAGCGGTTTGCCGGGTTGAACAGTATACGAGGCTGTAAACCACTACAGCGGTTTGCAGGGTTCAAAGGGTTAACCTGTGTCTAAATGAACCACAGCTAGACCTGTGTGTAGCATTTCATAACCGTCTGTTACAGAAGTGTATCTTGAACAGTTACAGCGGTAGTGGGCCTTTAAATACCATCATTTAGGTGAATAGGGCCACAAGTGATGTCCTTTACTGATGAGTGATCTCTCGAAAAGGGCGGTTGCTTAAAAATAGCTGTTGCTGTATACACACAGATCATGCAAGGAAAAAGAACATATTCCTACAAAAATATCAAGTGTCTGTTGAGTTTTTACATGCTCACACATTATTTTCCCTAGTCACCAGTGCAAATGTTCTTTCCTGGAGTAACTCATTTAGCCCCAAGGCTGCATTTATGAAATGTTGGAGATGTCACTTTACAACTATGCATCAGCTCCAAGAGATGGCTCGACCATGATAATAATATATGGGTCGTGCCAGATTAGCTACTAGATGCCAAGTTAATGTGGCACTACCCTTAAATGAATGTCTCAAAGACAAAAGAGGTGGTGACTGACTTTCGTCAAATCAAAGACCCGATACTGCCCCTTGTCATCAATGGGGAAACCGTAGAACAAGTCGACTCGTTTAAATTTCTCGGCTCCATCATCTCGAGCGATCTGGGTTGGGACAATAACACTACGGCCATTGTGAAAAAGTGCCAACAGCATCTCCACTTTCTGAGACAGCTGCGGAAACTCGGTATGTCAAGAGGTATCATGGCACAGTTCTACCGCGCGGTGATAGAGAGCACCTTGTGCTTCTCTATCACTGTCTGGTATGGCAGCACAACCGCAACAGAAAAGAACCAGCTCGAGCACATTGTTAACAGGGGTCGAATTTAACTTTTTTATTTGAGTGCCAACGGGGCACCCTAGAGAAAAACTTTGAGTGCCCCATTCTGATTTTGAGAGCCAAAAATTATAATCATAAAAATAGGTTAAATATAATGGAAAATACCAGAACATGAAAAAAGTAATACAACTTAAAGATTGGGAACATCTTCCATTAGCAGACGACAACTCGCACTTAACTACGCTTAAACAATCGGAGAGCGCATGCGCGATACATGCAGCCCTGAAAGTCTAAAATTTTGCCCACCAGCCTTTGGCTAGTGACTTCCAAGTTTTACTAGCCAAACTGAAAATGTTACTAGCCAAAACTGAAAATTTTAGTGCTGAAAATAGCCCCCCAACTCAACAATATAATGTACCACAAGTGTTTGACGCCCAATGTTAGAGAGTTTCTGCCCAGAGGCATTGAAAACAAATATTTGAACAGACAATCATAACCAAGTTAATGTTTATGTCCTGACTTCAGGCTTTTGATAGTATCAAGTGGAGAAATAACTGACAAAGTCCCCATGTGAACTGTGGTGGGATTTTTTATTTATTTATTTTTTGTAATTAGAGCTGGGCTTCTGTTTGCACAATAGGTTAAAGGGTCTGTAGACCACAGGTATAAATTTTAGAGGGTACACAGACCCCCATCCTAGCATTATAGAGGGTCCACAGATTTATTTAAGAAAAACTGCATCATCTGTATGTTCCTTAAAATAAATTATCCCCACCCGGGTCTGCCCTGAGGGACTTGGGTGGGGTTAACTACTTTTTAGTTCCCAGGGTCACCCTTGTCAGCCCCAGAGGGTGGGTTTTTCCCTATATTCTGGCCGTGGGGCATGTGTTTCTGTCTACCCTTGGTCCATTCACCTGTATTTTTGTCTTTTTAAAATTCTCCCAACTGTCTGCACTGCCTGTAGCTCTTGATATTGGATGTGTGTTGCTAAATGGTTTTAGCTTTATTTAGGCCCCATGGCGTAGGTTTATTTAACGTATTGGACCGGCTGGCGACATTCAATATTCTGTTGTTTTTTTTTCACAAGCAGTGCAGGCACGTCCTGAGAAAGCCTTGTTGCTGTCGGGACGATAAGCAATGTACAATCAATCATTAAAATAAATTATCTCATTTCGCTCTCTCCTCTTTAAATGTGTTGTGACAGTGTGTGTGTGTCCTTTCCATGATACTGATTCTTTAACTGGTGAGCTATCGCGCAAAAGCCTGTCTCCCTCGCTCTCTCACACACAGAAAAACATATATCTATTTATTTATTTGTATGATCGTTTGATAATGTATTGTAACAGAGAATATAGCGTTTTCTGCTGAACGCGGCAGATTGACAACCAAAGTGCGATTTGTCTAAACTCTGTGTGTGTGTGTTTGTGTGTAAACTGATGTACTTAAAAGTTTGTTTCAACCCGTTTAACTACTCAGAAAGACGTGTTTCTCCAATTTTTGCCTAATAACTGTGTACCAGAAGATGGATCGACCACGATTAAAAAAAAACTGACAAACTTATTTCTGCTCAAATTCAGTTCTGGACTTGCTTTTTGAGTTTGCCTCAGTGCTCATGCCATTCGAGTGCCGTCGTGCTTTAGCCATGGAAATACACTCAGCATAGCCATGAACTCTGAAAACTGTGTCGTAGCGGCGGTGCCACACACGGCCCAAGGCTAGTACTGTCGCTTGTCGATGGAGATGGCGGTGTCGAAGTGGAACTTTCTTCTTAGCGATTATCAAGATCAGACGATGCCGGATTGAAGAATCCGAAGCATTCCAGCTCTTCCTTTGCTTTTTCCCCGCCATGTACAACTTCGTTTAAGATCGAAAGCGAAACGCACGATGCCGTATCCCATAATAGTATGTATGGTGACGTCACAGCAAGTAACGCGTTCAACATGTAGCGCGCACTTTGTAATAACATGCTGACACCACACATTAACTAACAGTTTGCCCGCCCTGTTACACTCGCACGGACACAGGCATGGGGTCGATTCTGAACGCAGCCGCGACTGAGCGAGCGGCTAAACGAACCCATTCATAACTAAAAATAGAACGACTGTCACCGACCTCTGTTATGGTACGCACAGTTCGAGTGACGTGTTCGGCTACTGCCGCAAAGTGATTTTTAGAGGCGGCTCGCGGTGGCAGGTCACGCGCCGGCGTACCTGATGTTCGGCTGGCGGTTAGCCGTTGGATTGGAAAACGCACGAGCGCACTCGCATTTGGCGAGTGGGTATTTTTTTTTACTCGCCAAATTTTTTTTTCACGTTCGAAAATACGGATTAAGCCCGCTCTGCATGACGACACACCGGAAGCAATGGCCATAGCAGCCGACGTATTTCGGTGTTGGTGGCTGGTCAACAATGCCAACTACCTTGTCCTTGATATCTGCCCTTCTCTTTTTTTATTTTTGAGAGCCAACCGGGCACGCTAGACGGCAGATTAGCGTGCCCGAGGTAATTTTTTGTAGCATTTGGCTCGGGGCACGCGCTAATTTCGACCCCTGGTTAAGACTGCCTCCAAAATAGCTGGCTGCAACTTTCCATCTGTCGCCTCCATCTTCAAAACACGTATGGAACGAAGGCAGGAAAAATCGTTCGCGATCTGTCACACCCAGCCAATCATCTCTTCGAGCCTCTGCCCTCTGGCCGGCGGTTTCGTGCTTTGAAAGCCAGAACCTCTCGATTCAGATGCAGTTTCTTTCCATAAGCTGTACTCAGTTCATCACCATCCATGGAACAACGTGAATCCATGATTGTGACATAGGACTGATGTGTGTAATATTGTGTTTATCTATCTTAGTGCTGTATACAGGACGACTGAGTGTATGTCATGATGAATGCATGTGTAGTAAGTGAGGATGCATTTTACTGTCGCCATGTCACACAAAAATCCTTGTAACGTTTTACTTGGTGAATAAATGTCTTATGTCTTATTATGAAGCTGCTTTCGGGCGTCTGGGATAAATGGGTTAAAGTTCTCATAGAGGACCTACATGTATTTAACCACTTCACTGACAAAAAAAGTGAATATGTTGCAACTGAATGAAACATAGATCCCCCACCCCCCAACCCCTCCCCAGCAGCGTGGGCTCATGAGGATCTATACCTCCTGCTGACACCACTTGGATCCACCTTCCTTGGAAGGTTCAAGTTCTTTGGTAATCACTTTGGTAATAACAAAGATTTCAGAAACATGAATTGCCACCACCAGCTGGGGTAAATCAAACATACCTCAACAAGGCGCTCTCGTCGTCGGATGCGTATGCGCTGTTTCAGTTCGTTAATCTCATCATCGGATTCTTCTTCATCTGACGCGTTCTCATGGAGGGACAGTCTCCTCAGCGCTGTCTCCCACTTCATTTGCTCAAACACGCTGATCAGCACGTCCGCAATTGCAAAATGGGCATTCTCCTGACAGCGAGAGAGATGGAAAAGAATTTTTTTAATGTATAACAATAACATAAAGCAGAAGATTACCTATCATTAAAGACCAACATTGAGGTGGTTGGCGCCACCAAAATGATGCTCTTTTTAACCCTTTTAGCCCCAAGGTCCCATTTCTCAAATTTGGGAGGTGTTGCCTAATGACCATGTACCAGTTGCAAGAGATGGATTGACCATAATTCAAGGGCAGTGCCATCGCCAAGCTAATCTGGCACTACCCTTGAATTATCATGGTCAATCCATCTCCTGCTGTAGGGACTTGGGGCTAAATGGGTTAAAGACCATCATTTAGGTGCCTGTCGCCAACAAAATGATGTTCTTTAAAGACAGGTGACACTTTTTTCCCCTAAAAAAAAACTTCTATTGAGAGATCACTTCTTCCTGAACAGAAAAGGTGGTTATCAAGACAGGTTTTACTGTATGACATAAAAATTATCTATGTGTTCTGGTCTGTGTGGGTCTTAGGGCGGTAGGGTCTAGGGGCAAGTTGCATGGGCCAGCTTAGTCCAGCACTAGCCACTTAGCAAGGTGCTCTGTGATAGCAGAGCGCCTTGCTTAGTGGCTGGCGCAAGACTACGCTCACTCATGCAACCGACCCCAAAATCATACACCAGAGCATTTTATAACTGCATTAACTCATTACATCATGAGGCTGATCTGAAAAAAATGTGAAAAAAATCTGCTTACTGTCTTATGAAGGCTACGTTACAGGCTAACAGATCAACCGTAATAGTTCAAGGGTGGTGCCAGAACAGCTTGGTGTTGAAGTGCCAAGCTATTCTGTCATCATCCTTGACCTATCATAGTCAACTTTATTTCAAGCAAGGGCGTATCATGATGAAACAGGTTAATTGTCCACGCTGGTTGCGTTCCTTGATTCGCTTCCGAGCCGTAGCAAATTGAGGGAGACAAAGAGTGTACTTGCCGGTAATTCACTAACTGTCGTCACAATCAAAAGACTGTTCTATTGTCCAAAACTGAACAAAACTGAATATCTGTCTCACCCTTTCTAACAAGGCGCAGCAGTGAAAGTCTTGTTCAGACAGGTACGACACCAAACTCTGGCCCTTGGCCGGCGGCTGGAAAAGACTGTCCCCGCGATGTAAGCTTGCTGCACACAGACAAGGCCAAAGACAGATGAGTTAAACCATTTCAACCCTTTTAGCCCCAAGGTCCCATTTCTAAAATTTTGGAGGTGTTGCCTAACGACTATGTACCAGTTTCAAGGGATGGATTGACCATGGTAATTCAAGGCTAATGCCAGATTAGCTTGGCGCCTGAAGGCGCCAAGCTAATGTGGTACTACCCTTGAATTATCATGGTCAATCAATCTCCTGCTGCAGGGACTCGGGGCGAAATGGGTTAACCCTTTGCCTGTCCATAGCGGTTTTAGTCGTGATGATTCCTACAGGAATCATTGGGACTACAACCGCTACTGACACGCAAAGGGTTAAATGCTTGTCAACATCTAGGAGATGTAACCACAGTCAGGGACGCACAGAAACAGAAAGAAAATGGTGTGCACTGCAAGTGCAAACTAAACGAGTACAGCAAAACCAGCATGACCATCGTGATGAGAGATTACCTGTTGATAAAGACCATCATGTAGGTGCCTGCAGTCACCTAAATGACGGTCATTAATGACAGGTGACCAGTTATGCCCTTCATGACTTCCCTTGAGAGACCACCTGTCTTGGTGGATGCTCACAACAGGTTAACCATTTTGGATGTCGATAGCGGTTTTAGCTGCAATGATTCCTGCAGGAATCATCACGACTAAAATCGCTACCGACACCCAAAGGGTTAAACTGTAAACACACTGAACCAAATCTCATTCATTCATTATTTTACCACTTGTTCTCCGATGACTATGTTTTAACAAATCGACCATGACTGCTCAAATGTTGTGTTAGCATAGTGTGGCATCTCTAGGCTGTTCTAGCAGTACCTTTGAACTATCCTGGTATGTATCAATAATGTATAAGACTCAGTTAACCTTATAAACCCTGAGACCCTCTCATATGAGATAATTTGACCATGATAGTTCAAGGGTGGTGCCAGGACAGGTTGGCGCCCAGGTCAGTCTATCACCCGAACAGAAATGTAGCCCTAATGTAGAAATGTAGCGCTAATCTGAAGAAAAAAAATCAACCTCAGGATGTAATGGGTTAACCCATCAGAATGACTTTCAAAATGGAATCATTACAACAACAAAAAACGGACGCTAAGTGGTGACACATGCATCACTGTAATACTAACCAAAAAGTAAACCAAAGCAATTCCCCATTATGTGCGTTCCACACAATTTCCACACTGAGTCATCCAAGTGTCCAAGTAGGAGTCCAGTACATGTGCATCAGGACTTCACATGACTTTTGTTTAAACAACGCCTTGCACACATTTTTCAAATCAAACGGTGTATATAATTCCAATGAATGCTAACTTATCCAATGTACTGTTCATTCAGTGTCTGATGTACGTGAACATGTTAAATTATGTAACATATAATATGAAAGAGTGTCTGTCTTGAGCCCACACCTCACTGAACTGCCTGCTCACAATGGGCATAAGTCACTTATTGACACCTCACGTGTAACATCTTGCGATTATACCAAGACTTCGGCTGAGACAGCTGGGCTGCTTTCGCTGCGAACTTAAACACAGCCTGAGGGACACTGCTTTAACCCAGATCATACGAGGCTAAAAGCTTCAAATTTCTACACTGCCATAATTATGCAAGCTACATTATAGTACCAATATAGACCAATGGCTTTAGTTCATGGGTGGTGCCAGAATAGCTTGGCGCTAGAGGCGTCAAGCTATTCTGGCACTACCCTTGAACTATTTTAGTCAAAATTATTTCACACATGGGTGTATTCCAAATGATAAGGGTTAAAAACTTACCACTAAAATATGCTCTACACGAAAGGAAAAAAAACCTGCCATATTGATGAAGATGCTGGCGTTGCACGCCTTGAAATCAATCACTGATGAAGGCTAATACAATGTACTCATAACTTCCCCTCTAGCTATTTCCTCCTACAGGTCACCCTAACCCATAAAGCCGTGGCATGCTGCGACAGGATGTGGATCAACCATGATAGTTCAAGGGTGATGTCAAAATAGCTTGGCGCCTGTAGGCGCCAAGCTATTCTGACACCACCCTTGAACTATCATGGTCGAACGGTCTCCACAACTGTGATGAAAACCTCAAAGGATATCTAAAACAAGAAAGGCAAAGCCCTTATGGCTCACGTGTATGACTGATCTACATGTGTGACCTTTGTGACAATAAGTAAAGGGATGGCTTCTGCACCAGCAAAATCTATATTTTTCTCAAAATTTAATCAGTTTTCACACATTTGTGATTCTGTCAAACCCCCGTGACCCTTGACCTTTGCAATGAGTCGACTAAATTAGTATACATAGGTCTTATCATCATCAGCTACCTTTTTGTGCCAAATTTGATTGAAAAGTTTGCAAAACTGTTGATAATAACTACAATTCTATCCAAAATTGGCATTTTACACATATTTGCCAACCTCTTGTGACCCTTGACCTTTTCAATGGCTCAACCAATTTAGCATTCATAGATAGGTCTTACCATCAAGTATCTCTGTGCCATATTTGGGTTTGAAGTTGTGAATAGTATTTGAGAAAAAAACATCTTTTGTCAAAATATAGCTATTTTGGATCTATTTTCTGAGCTCTTGTGACCCTTGGCCTTTCCGAGGGGTCATCCAAATTACTATGCATAGATAGGTATTACCATCAGGTATCTCTGTACCAAGTTTGGGTCTGAAGTTGTGAATAGTATTTGATTAAATAAAAATAAATCATCTTTTGTAAAAATATGGCTAGTTTTCACCTATTTCCTGAGCTCTCAGACCCTTGACTTTTCTGAGGGATCAACCACATTAGTATGCTAAAAAAAGGTCTTACCATCATGTATCTTTGTACCAAGTTTGGGTTTGAAGTTGTGAATAGTATTTGAGAAAAAATAAATTAAGTCAAAATATAGCTATTTTTGACCTATTGTCTGATCCCCTGTGACCTTGACCTTGTGAAAGGTCACTCAAATTGGTATTTTTAGAAAGGTCTTGCCACAAAGTATCCTTGGGTCAAGTTTGAAAACTGTGACTTGAAATGAATAGTCTCTGAGAAAATGCCAACGTTAAAGTTTACTGCGGACGACGGCAGACGAACGTCAGACAACAGACGACGGATGGACGTCCACTGGCCCAGAACATACTCACTTTTGCTTCGCATGCGAGTCAAAAAAATTATAATTTCATCCTCAAGATGTAATGAGTTACATCATATGTAGGTCAAACAATGCAGGGACAAACAGTTTGTGGATTCATCCTGCCTGCTTAACCTGCAAGGTGTATATTCTCATGAGCCCCTGCAGCCCATGGGGCTCAAGAGAATACATACAAATGAAATGCCTTTGCTCACAAGGAGTTGCCTGACTGACACTAGCAATATGACGAGGACCATGCTCCAGCAAAATGGTCCCTTTCTTCCTTACAACATGCTGTCTTTCCTCATTTTGAAGGGACTCAACCTTCTGTCTTTGACCTAATTCTGAGTTAGGAATGCTCATAGTTCTATAATCTGGTGGTGATTTTTTTTTTTTAAAGAAAGAACATATACTGTGAATTTATTACCTAGTTCAGGCCTGTTAGGGGAGATGATTCTGTATTCAGGTCATGAAGAGGAGAATGCCCCCCATACAGAAGGAGTAGCACTCATGCTGTCACCAGTGGCACAGAGAGCGCTGATGGGCTGGGAACCTCTTGGACCAAGAATTATAACAGCAGCCTTTAGAACCAAGAAAAAGCTCAAGCTGAACGTCATCCAGTGTTATGCGCCCACCAATGACAGTGACGAGGAAGAGAAACAAGAGTTCTACGACCGACTCCAGAGTGTAGTTGACAAATGTGCGCAGCGAGACATCACCATCGTCATGGGCGATTTTAATGCCAAAATAGGGGAGGACAACACCGGATACGAAGAGGTGATGGGGAGACAGGGACTAGGCTCGGAGATGAGTGAGAACGGGGAGAGGTTTGTAGACTTTTGTGCTCTAAACCGACTTGTCATTGGAGGCAGCATCTTCCCACACAGAAGAATACACAAAGCAACTTGGGTCTCACCTGACCATACAACAGAGAACCAAATAGACCATATCTGCATTAGCAAGAAATTTAGAAGATCCCTTCAAGATGTTCGAGTGAGGAGGGGAGCAGATGTCGCCTCAGACCACCATCTGCTTACCTTAAGAATGAAGCTCAAGCTAAAGAAAAGCCGCACAGAGACAACAAGAAGACAGCGCTATAATGTAGGCCTCCTGAGAGAAACTGGAGTTAGAGAAGAGTTCAAACTGGTGCTGTCCAACTGGTTTCAAGCGCTACAGGAGCTAGTAAATGAAGAGGAGGCGGTCACCACAGAGCAGCAGTGGAAGGCAGTTAGAGAGGCGCTGAACTCAACCTGCAAAGACACTGTAGGGTTCAGGAAACACCACCACAAGGACTGGCTGTCGGCACAGACCTTGAAGAAGATAGAAGCGAGGAAGCAGAAGAAAGCAGCGGTCAACAACAGTCGCACGAGAGCAGCCAAAGTAAGGGCACAGGGGGAATACTGGGAAGCCAACCGCGAGGTGAACAGGAGTATCAGGGCAGACAAGAGGGCCTACACAGACAGCCTGGCAGCAGAGGCAGAAAAGGCAGCAGGCAGCGGCAACATGAAACAGCTCTACGACATTACCAGAAGATTGTCGGGTAAGTATGGCCATACAGAAAGACCAGTAAAAGACAAAGCAGACCAACTCGACAGATGGGCCGAGTATTTTGAAGAGTTACTGAACAGACCTAGCCCACCCGACCCTCCCGACATCCAGCCGGCAGAGACGGACCTACCCATCAGCTGTGACAGACCCAGCCGGGAAGAGATCAGAAGAGCAGTGGCATTTTTGAAGAATGGCAAAGCAGCAGGGCCAGATGGCATCCCAGCAGAGTCTCTGAAAGCAGACCTAGAGACAACAGTGGAGATGCTGTACCCACTGTTTGGAAAGATCTGGGAAGAGGAGGTGATGCCAGATGACTGGAAGGAGGGGTACCTAATTAAGCTTCCCAAGAAAGGCGACCTAAGCAAGTGTTCCAACTACAGAGGAATCACCTTGCTGTCAGTACCAGGAAAGGTCTTCAACAGGATCATCCTTGAGAGAATGAAGAGCTCCATTGACCCCCATCTGAGAGACCAGCAAGCAGGATTCAGGAAGAACCAATCATGTACAGACCAGATCACCACTCTCTGCATCATCGTGGAACAGTCTCTGGAGTGGAGCTCCCCGCTGTACGTCAACTTTGTGGATTATTAGAAAGCATTTGACAGCGTGGACCGAGACACTCTGTGGAAACTCCTACGACACTACAGTGTACCCACAAAGCTCGTCCGCCTGATCAAGAGCAGCTACGATGGCATGACATGTCGCTTGATCCACGAAGGGCAGTTTACCAGGGAGCTCCAGGTCAGAACTGGTGTCAGGCAGGGGTGTCTGCTGTCTCCGTTCCTCTTCCTACTGGCCATAGACTGGGTCATGAAGATGACCACAGAGCACAGACGAAGTGGAATACAGTGGACACTGTGGACACAGCTTGACGACCTCGATTTTGCAGACGACTTGGCATTACTGTCCCACACTCATCAACAAATGCAGGACAAGACTACGAGGCTTGCTGACATCTCGTCCCAAGTGGGCCTCACCATTCACAAACAGAAAACAAAGACAATGAGGCTGAACACAACCAGGGAAGAACCAGTCTTGCTTGCTGGCACCCCGTTGGAGGAGGTGGAGACCTTCACTAATCTCGGGAGCATCATAGACAAAAAAGGCGGCACTGATGCAGATGTCAGAGCACGAATCGGTAAAGCCAGAGCAGCGTTTCTCCAGTTAAAAAAAGTGTGGAGTTTCAGAGAGCTGTCACAACACACCAAAGTCCGGATTTTCAACTCCAATGTAAAAGCAGTTCTCCTATATGGAGCAGAGACTTGGAGATTGACAAAAACCACAGTCAACAGAGTACAAACCTTCATGAACAGTTGCCTTAGAAGAATTTTGAAAATCCACTGGCCAGAGAAGATCAGCAACGTCAGACTCTGGGAGAGAACAGAGCAGATAACAGCAGAGAATGAAATTGGGCGAAGAAGATGGGGATGGATCGGTCACAGCCTGAGAAAGCCAGCTTCCAGTATCACTAGGCAGGCATTTCATGGAACCCCCAGGGAAAGAGGAAAAGAGGTAGGCCGAGAAACTCCTGGCGTCGAGACCTCCAAGCAGACATCAAGAGACTGGGAACCACCCGGAGTAGAATTGAAGGAGAAGCACAGGACAGGAGTTGCTGGAGGTCTCTCGTCGACGGCCTATACCCGGGTAGGGGCGACAGGCATAAGTAAGTAAAGTACTCTGGAGTTTCTCTTCCTCGTCACTGTCATTAGTGGGCGCATAACACTGGATGACGTTCAGCTTGATCGTTTTCCTGGTTCTAAAGGATGCTGTGAGGTTCCCAGCCCATCAGGGCTCTCTGTGCCACTGGTGACTGCATGAATGCTGCACCTTCTGTATGGGGGGCATTCTCCTCTTCATGACCTGAATACAGAATCATCTCCCCACTTAACAGCCTTTTCTGGCCAGACTGCGTCCATCTGGCTTCACTGACACCTAGCAGGGAAAGGTTGTACTTTTGCATTTCCGCTGCTATCTGGGCGGACTTCCCACTGTGGTACATGGTCTTAACATTCTATGTGCCCATGATTGTGTCCCTGGATAGAGAGAGGCAGCTCGGTCCTGTGGCTTCCGAAGACTTCCAGCTTTCATCACATGACGTCATAAATCTTCTGGTAGAAGAACCTTCCTCTTCCAGGAAAGGAATTGCTGTTTGTCTATTCGTCGGCGTTTTTGTAGCTATTTCTTTATTTGCAGCGTGGGGAAGCTACCCCCACGCCCAACCCCCTTACTAGGAGGACCAGGGGTTTTCTGTCGGGGTCTCCTTCCCTTAGACCATGTTGGTTCACGGCACCTTATTTCATTCGGTGCACCCCTCTCGCGAGGGACCCCCTATCCACCACCCAGGGGACGCGCCTCAACGCCATATGGTCCCAGCGCGAGGTGATAGTTCAAGGCGCCAAGCTATTCTGGCACAACTCTTGAACTATCATGCTCTATCTGTTTCCACAAGTGTAACACAGTCTTCAGAGGGCAACTTCAAAATTTGAGGATTTCGGTCGTGCATGGAGCAGAATGTGTTAAACCTCGAACCAACCAACCTATCCCACCACAAAGACCGAAACAAGCCCCAATCACCAGCTACTACAGTCGGTCGAGTTGGGGCATATCATTACCCAACGTTGGGACCCCTGTGGTTATGTAAACATGACATGGTGTGCACCAGTCGTTCCAAAACCGTGTACTTCCTATGTCTGCTATAGCCAACCCCAGCTTTGCGCAGATGATGCAAGAACGGCTAGAAACCTCTGCTCAGTACAGAACGTACTACACTCTACCGAAGGTGTACACTCCGCAGATGATCAAAAAATGCCAGAAAACTTTACATTCCAGTTTGCTGCTGCAAACTGCACAGATCTTGATGCCAGGGGTCAGTTGCATGAGCAAGCTTAGTCCTGCTTAGTTGGTATACCTGTACCTAGGTTAAATGCACCAGCGGCGCCATTGTTGCTATTTTCGCACCAGACCGGTTGCTTGGACCGGTCATGTGCACCAGAACTGCGCACGCAGGTAGGCTTCTGCACTTGTAGTGTGGTCTCGTACATTCACCTCGCTTAGTGGCTGGTAGAGGACTAAGCTCGCTCATGCAACTGGCTCCAGGCATTACTCAGTCTCTTTGGGCTGGTTGCATGAGTGAGCAGAGTACCTTGCTTAGTGGCTGGCGCAAAGCTCTCAGCGGAGCACCTTGCTTTGTGGCGGGTGCAGGACTAAGCTCACCGATGCAACTGGCATAAGAGCAACTGGCATAAGAACGCCAGAAGTCTTGCCACTGCCAACAGGCTCATTTTGAAATAGTTGTCTAATGTCATTGACTATTAGTAATATCTGCAAGCGACGTAGATTTTCATGAGCTCCTGCACATGCAGGGGCTCATGAGAATCTACGTCGCTTGCTTGATCTCTATTCCTTACACAGGCTGACAGAAGATGTCTGGTGTCTTAACCCTTTGCGTGTCGGTAGTGTTTTTTTTTGGCAGGATGATTCCTCGTGACCAAAACCGCTATTAACGCACACATTCCACGTTTTCCCATTGTCAAATAATGAGTTCTAGTTGCAGGAGAGGGATGAAGGGTAGTGCCATATTAGTTTGGCACTGGCAGGTGCCAAGCTAATCTGGCACTACCCTTGAATTATCACTGTCAATACTGTAGTGCTTTGGGGCAACAAGGTATAATAAGTCAGATTAACCTATATCACTACATGGGTACTGCGCCTCCAAATGTACTATTTCTTCTAATCCAGCATTACACAATATACATTGTAACATACCAGCCACTAGGCCTTTTGTTCATGGTAAGGAGCAGAGACCGATTCGTGGGTGGGTGTATCTGTGTGTGTGTGTGTGTAGGGAGAGCTCTGATGGGGAAGGGGGGGGGGGGGGGCCTCCCATTAACACATTCAAGTCACCACCTCAGGTGCAAGTCAAAATCACCCACACTCACACAACAGTTTATAAACAACGCATGGACAATGGCTCGGGACGGGTGAAGCCCATCGCCAAGGCGTCTCATGGCTGGCGCCAACGGCCCCAACCCGACCTGAACCTCCCTAACACAAAGCAAACTAAGGACAGCCCTATCATAGTATCTCTTAATTTAAACACGTAATATAATGTTTTTAAACTTTCTGCTTGGCTGAGACAAGTTACACAAATGAGAAATTCGCAAAAACAAAAAACAAAAAAGACAAATTATACTTTCACAGTTGCTACAAATTTTCCTGTACATGGCAACATGTATTTGGAACAATAACCTTATTCAAGGCACCCTGCATCAACAGCTGCAGAAGTGTCATACAGCATTACTGCCAGCAATGCTATACAGCACTTTTGCAGCTATTCAGTATTGATGCAGGGTACCTTCCATGACCTCACCATTTCACTTTCAACTCAAGCATTTTCTCATTTCCATGTCTCTCTCCCCACCCCTCTTCTCTCGCCCTACCCCCACCCCTCCATCCCCCCAAAAAGGAAAAGAATGGGGGATAGAAGATGAGACTGAGTGAGAATGTTGGACTCTCCAATAAGATTTATTTTAAACTATACTGACTTCCATTAAAAACGCGAAAAGTGTCTGTAAGTGTACCAGCAAACAAAGAGCCACCCTGACAGCAAAACAAGAAAAGTTTATTTGTTGAATACTTCAGATGTTCAGCCTACTGTCTGAGCTACCTTCACACCTAAAATTGGATGAGTTATCGCCCATGGCTACCTTGGGAGTGCACAGGGTTTCATTAGTGGTGAAAATAAGCAAAACTGGACACACTCTGTGAAGCAAGTTTTCTGTGATATGTTTTAACACACAAGTTGTGTGGTTGCTTATAATGTTATTAACTGCCTCAAACGAAATTTGACTCGAAAAATTCATTAGAGAACCAGAACTTCTGGTGCACATCATTTTCTTAATAAATCTTATTTGATTTAATGTGAATTACTTTCAAACCATTTTCTATGCTCCACTGACTGACACAGAGACAAATAACACACCCACATCCATTTGATCAGGTAAATATGGCCGCTAACCTAAAATAAAGAACTTTTAAATTTCATGTTTGTAGGTCATGTTGATTATTTAGGTACCTTTGACAAACGAAAAGTAGGTCAAGACCAAACAGGCCGGATTTTCATGCACACGGACCCTAGTGACACTGCACATTGGTTGGCTTTCAGCTGTGTCCTCTGCAGATGCTCCCCATGTCACTTTCAATATCCTGTGATGGTAGTGTCACTGATGACGTCATAAGTCATCGGTGTGCAATTTTTAAGACTAGTCGTTCTATTTGCACGACATAACACACTCTTCATAACATTTTCTAATAAATGACGTAAAAATAACCTGGATTAAAGCATTTACGAAGAAAAGCGTTATGTTGAAAAATTCACGTTTCTTTTGTTGATCAGTATATTCTAGAATCCAGTCGGTAAAAACAAAGTTGTGTTCATGAAGGGATTTCTGCCTAGTATTAATGCACATTTAGGTTAACTACAGGCCTTAACCCATTTAGCCCTGATTCCCTGCATCAGGATGATAGACCTGAATTCAAGGGTGCCAGATAGCTGTGCTGAAGGCACAGCTATCTGGCTACTGCACGACAGGTTCTTCTCTATTTGAGGGAGATAATTTAGATTGACATGCTTACGTCCACAGCACAAGGCTTTCAGGCGTGCTGCACTGCATGTGAAAAAAAAAGAAACAACTTGATGTATGTCGCCACCGTCAGATACTTAATAACCTACACATGGGCCTAATAAGCTAGACCTTTAGCACACCATCCATATCAGAGCTCAGCATGCAGACAGTAGGGAGTTTTAAAGGCAATACAGTGATGACAAGGTAACAGAACACATGCCCAGATAGAGGAAAACCCCCTGTGGGCTGACCGGTGACCCTGGGAACTAAAAGTACTAACCCACCAGTCCCCAGGCAGACCGGGTGGGAGATAAATTTAGAGGTGTGACAGGGATTAGTTGGTCAAGGGTGAGGATAGCACGGGTAGGAGGATAGGTGAGCTGTTTGGCCTTTACATGAGGAATTGCTGCCGTACGAGAGTCGAAGGACGGCATGTGACGCGCGTGATCCCTCTGCGCGATCGGGTGGTTCAGTCTTGATTCACGAGAACTTACATCGCACTATTTACTGAGCGCATTTTTGCTAAACCATATGATATCTAAACTGGTAGTCTTCTTCTTCTTCTTGTCGTTCACAATGGGTCAGTTGGTCTGCAGTGGAGTTGGCGACGGCCACACTTCTTTTCTTTCATCGTCCAGTAGGGGGCATCTCTGGAGAATATGTTAATATGTTCCGCTGTTTGGTCTTCCTGACCACAGGAGCAGGTTGGTGATGGCGCCAGCTTGAGCTTTCTCAAACTGGTAGTCAGTCGCTTTCCAACAGCAAATGAAACAGCAGTCTCCGAGGGAGGACTTTCAGGCGTGGTTCGCCATTAGCTGAAGCCCTTAAGCAGATGTGCTGTTCTCCTGTAACGGTCCTGCAATATGGCTCTGGTTGCCCTGGGGCCGGTGTCATGGAAAGGAGGATAGAAACTGCGACGACTAAACCCCTGGCTTGTCTTGTTTTTGTTTATCTTCATCCCAGCCGGGGCGTCTTCACGGATGACAGTGAGTACACGCAACAATTCTTTAGTGGCCATTTGCTCGGGGGGTTTGTCTGTGTTTGCTTGTTATTATTATTTGGGTTAGTGACTATTGGTGGGCTAAAAGTAAGAACGTAGAAATAAACGCCATTTATTTTATTTGGTATATCTAGTGTCGGAAGCTAAATTTGGAAGTGAGTCATATGGTGGCGTGTAAATATGCATATTGTTGAGTTTAAATTTATTATTGTTGTGGGAGAGAGGTGAAGGAATATAAAAGAAATTGCGGGAACGGTGATGTGATTACCTTGCTTTGTTTGGTTAGTTATTCATATATACGTGTATTTTTGCACCCTTGTGTTTATTGCAACCAAAAGATCCCAAAACCAAAAGTCTAAAGAACTAAAAGGCTAAGTCCGCCGCCGTGTGGTGCGGAAGGCCTGGGTGGTTCGTTGAGGCTGGCTGTGTCACTCCAACTCGTGGGACTATGACGCCGTACCTGAGCGCTGTTGCGAGTGTCGCGGCACGCCCCGTGTTTAGCCAGGTCGGGTTGTCCCTTCTAGCGTTTATTAACTTAGTAACTTATTTAAGTAAAGTCTTGTCCAGTTGTAAACTTGTAAAGAACGTTGTGAGACTAATTTTATTTCCTCGTGGTGACTATATAAATTGTGAGAAGAACTTTGTCGCAGTGACAGAAATATTGTATATTCTGAAATATTGTATTATTCAAAAGGAGCCATGTGCTATGAAGAACCTTATCGCGGAAGCAAGAGCATTGAGCTGAGCTTGACGTTTGTGCTTCCATCGAGGAGGTCCTGTGACTTGTGAACTATACAAAGTTTCTCAATTTTTATTTGTAAAATAAAGATATTTGTTTATAATATATTTGTTATTTTGTATTATTGTGTATAATGGATATTCGGGTTGGGGAGTTTGGACGTGTGTGTGTGTGTGAATGTGATGTGTGAGTGCGTGGTTAGGATTGAGTGAGGATATTTTTTATTGTTGTTATTTTTATATGTAATAAATGTTGTCGTAATTGTTCCTCTGGTGTTGTGTTAGGATTGGGGCGGTTGTTCTCGAGTGGCAGCGCTCATAGTTCGCGCCCCGGAAGTGGGGGTCGTGACACTACCCTTGAATTATCATGGTCAATCTATCTCCTGCAACTGGTACATAGTCATTAGGCAACACCTCCAAAATTTGAGAAATGGGACCTTGGGGCTAAAAGGGTTAAACATGTAGAGTAAAACAGAGACTAACAAGGTATTTTGATATTTCAGTAATAAACTGTGCATGGAGTGTAATCAGCAAAATAATTGTCCTTGCACAAACTTGTATTGTATTGGCAGTGGATGGAAAATTATGACTGAAAGCAGGGCAGATTTAACACTGAATAATCCAAAAATCCAAGAAACATGGATATGAATAGGGTCAGCATGAAGCATCACGGGGTCTCATGAGGTTCTTGGCTTCTTGCTTTTGGATGGTGTTAACAGTTTTTGTGTAGTAAAGGGGTTAACACTAACAAAGTGAAACCTGAAAACTGTAAACCGAGTCACCAAGTAAATTTACATGCCTACGAATCAGCATTGCAACAAGACAGAAGCATGCTTTGGACGCGTGTAAAAAAAGTCTAATAACCTAGATTTTGGCTCACATCCAAAGCTGGCGAATGAACAGTCTACTGTATCTGACATCAGCCGAAGGACTGTTATTATCCCTCAGCCACCAATACTGAAAACTGCAGACAGGTTACACCTAGTGAAGTTCAAGCTAGTGGGGTTTTATTTGCAACGAATGACTCCCAACAACGAATGAGAGCAAAGACACGGCAGATAACTGCTTTGACCTGTAACATAGACAACACTCCAAACGTCTCCAAGAGCCATAAATCATCATGAGCCCAAAGGGCTCATGATAATCTATGCCTCTTGGAGACATTTGGTGTGTTGTTTATGCTCATGATCCAAACTGATTATCTGCCATGACTTTACTCTCATTTGTTGTTGGGAGTCGTTTGTGGCACACGAAACCCCACTACTGCCGACTTACCTCTTGGTACTTTCAGCGTTGACTTCTCAGCACCAGAGGATGCTCCGGTTTCTGTTGATGCTGTCTGTGCAGGCCCCGACACATCGCCATGGGTATGCAATTCCTGAATCATGCTGACACCTCTCACAGAGGCCGCCCCAACACCCATGTCCGACTGCGAGCGTTTGTGACCGTGTTTTGGGGTGGATGTCTTCACCTCACTGTTGCCTTTATTGTCAGAAGCATGAGAGATGTAGTCGGATGATCGGTTGGCTAATTCCTGTCTACCATGCCATGTACCGAACATCCCACCTTTGTGAACACCACCTGAAGTCTCCTCACCAGGAATGTGAATTTTCTTCTCCACAACTTTAGTCCTGTTTTTGATGTCTGAGTGAAGTTGACTGCTGAATTCTAAACTGTAGCCAGGGTTTTTACCACTCTCAGACACGCACTTCCGAAGAGGTTCTCTTTTTACCCCGCCCTGATCCACTCCAGTACTGACCCCCTGATGCATGGGGCAATTAGTAATGTTTACAGTACCAGTGGCTGCAAGCCCAAGGGGGCTCGCATTCAACTCCTCATCACTGTTGTGGAAGACAGGCGTGTCGACACGATAGCTCGGAGATGTCCCTAGAGCCATCAGAGGGTCGCTCTGCATGTGCTCTTGGAGTCTGTTGATCACAGGTGATGTGGAGGTCAAGGTCACAAGAGAGGCGGTGGAGGACGGGTCAGGGGAGGTAGAGAGGGAGTGGTGAGATGCAAAGGATGGAGTGTTGTCCCTTGACAGTGGTCTGAAGTCTCTCTTTCCAGAATATGCTGTAAGAATAAATACAGACAAAGAAAACACGCTCTGAAAGGATAAGCGCAAAACACAAAACTCATTTCCACTTGTCCTTTTGAAGCATGTTTTTTTTCTTGGATATAGTTTGCTGTCAGCAAAGAAACAAAAAAAGGTGACCCCTTGCAGCAACTGAAACCATACTGCTGACCTTATGGGTTGATTGATTGATTGTACATTGCTTAACGTCCTGACAGCAACAAGGCTTTCTCAGGACGTGCCTGCACTGCTTGTGAAAAAAAAACTAAACAGAATATTGAATGTATGTCGCCAGCCGGTCCAATACGTTAAAAAAAAACCTAAGACACGGGGCCTAAATAAAGCTAAGACCATTAATAGCAACACACATCCAATATCAAGAGCTACAGGCAGTACAGACAGTAGGGAGAGTTTTAAAAAGGAAAATACAGGTGAAAGGACAAAGGGTAGACAGAAACACATGCCCCAGAACAGAGAGGAAAACCCACCCTGTGGGGCTGACCAGGGTGACCCTGGGAACTAAAAAGTAGTTAACCCCACCCAAGTCCCCCAGGGCAGACCCGGGTGGGGGTCTGACCTTATGGGACTGATTTTTCACTTTATGGGCAAAAGGAAAACTTAGCTATTACCTTTTCATCTAAGAGTGAAATGGTGCACACATACGTGGAAAGGTGCAGAGCTAAATGTAATAATAATGGCATTATGGCTGAACTGCTACAGCTGACCCATTCCATGGCTGGAGCATGGTCATTAACCCTTTTACCCCCAAGGTTCCATTCTCAAATTTCGGAGGTGTTGCCTAACGACTATGTACCAGTTGTAGGAGATGGATTGATCATGGTAATTCAAGGATCGTGCCAGGAGCTTTGGCGCCTTTAGCCGCCAAGCTCCTCTGGCACTACCTTTGAATCATAATGATTAATCCATCTCCTGCTGCAGTTTCCTGGGGGGGTAAAGGGGTTAAAGACACCTCCAAAATTGAAAGTTTATAAGTACTCAGAATGAGATACCCCCTTGTGTGAGCAGCCACTAGCACTGCTGACAGACATGGGGGCTGTGCATGAGTATGCATTTTAACCCATTTAGCCGACACACTACACCAGGAGATGGATTGACTATGATAATTCAAGGGTAGTGCCAGATTAGCTGGGTGCCTGATGGCGCCAAGCTAATCTGGCACTACCCTTGAATTATCATGGCTGATCTGTCTCCTGCAACTGGTACAAAATTTGGGAAAAATGAGCCACATTGTGAATACAGCGAAAGTACTGATTACAGTTCTGGTGCTGCATGTGCAAGGGGGTTAATCTTTTGGCTGTCAGTAATGCCTTCTATGCCATACATGGCAACAAAAAGCACTAGCAACAGCCAAAGGGTTCAAGTTGTCACCTGTACTCACTGGTAGGGACAGAGGGCTCCGACAAGCGATGATGTAAAACTGCAATATTAGAAGGCGAGGTAGACATTTCCAATCCTGGACTCAAACGATCCCTATATAAACTGCTTTGCATAGGGCTGCCCGCCTGGTGGGTCATTGCCATCTCCTGTCTGTGTCTTGTCAGCTGCAGACAAAGGAAGACAGTAAAATTTGATTTTAACATTGTGGGACATATCACAAATATGTGATGCTGTATAATGACATTTTTCCTCAGATCCCAAATATACTACGAGGGTGAGTCAAAAAGTAATGCCATTTTTTGTATTTCAGGTGAAGTTTTTGATAAAAATACCTGAAATTTTTCGCAGTGAAAAATGATTATATCATTTACGTTATGAAATATTTTGTTTCTTACTTTTCAGGTTTTTAGACTCGCAAGGAAAATTCAAAATGGCTGCGTCAAAAACAAAGAACACTGACTGAAGTCCTTGTTGCTGAGGGGGACACCGCTGTGAACATTCACAGACGATTACAAAATGTGTTTGAGGACAATACTTTAGATTATAGCAATGTATGCAGGTGGGTCCGTCGTCTGAAAGATGAAAAGGTGGGAACTGTGAGCGTAGTCGATAAACCCCGTTCTGGCTGTCCGTCCTCTTCTGTGAATCCTGCCAGTAAACTTTACCAAATCCTCCATATTCACCAGATTTAGCGCCTTCAGACTATCATCTTTTCGGCCCCATGAAAGAGGGTTTGAGAGGCAAACATTATTCCAGTGACGAGGAAGTGAAAACTGCAGTGAAGAAGTGGCTCAAAGAACAGTCAACAAAATTTTATGAGGCAGGGATACATGCTCTCATTCGAAGGTGGAACACTGCTATTGAGAGACACGGTGACTATGTTGAGAAGTAGGGATGTGATCCACAGAGGACCAGCTTCATTTTGGTGTATGATACATGTTCCTGTGTTGGTAATTATACCTGTCCTAAAGGAAATGGCATTACTTTTTGACTCACCCTCGAATATCTATGTCGCAAATACTTCGCTTGAATAAAATCTTTCATATAACAACAAACAAATTTGTCATGCAATATCCAAAGTTTACTGCGTCAGCCCTGTGGCTGCTGGTGGCGCATTCTGTCGAGGTGATTCCTACTTTTCGATTTGCCCTTGGTAGTCTACATCATAGTGCAGGAGACAGATTAATCATGATAGTTCAAGGGTTGTGCCAGAACAGCTTGGCGCCAGTTGAGCAGTCCCTCTCTCGTCTGTGTTGTGCTGTCTCAGAGTTCAATACAAATCATGTACAAAGGAGGGCATAGCATAAGGATTAACCCATTTACCCTAGACACCCTACAGCATGCGATGGATCGATCATGAAAATTCAAGGGTAATGCCAGATTAGCTTTGCGCTATCAGGCGACAAGTTAATCTGGCACTACCCTTGAATTATCATGGCTGATCCATCTCCTGCCACAGATACACAGTCGTTAGGTGGAATCTACAAAATTTGGGAAATGTGGCTGTGGGGCTAAATGGGTTAAAATGTGAAATCACACACATTGTATTAAATCTGGGGGACATGAGGCCAGAGGGTGGTCACGTTTGTGGATTCAGCTCATTCACACCCGCAAAAATGCACACCTGTTAACTGTGCTTTGTCACAGATCTGTTAGGACATAATGACATACTGCTTCCAATCAAACATGTAGCCCTGCACATGATTATGAGACATTTTCACAAAATTCCCATTATGAAAACTTTGCATATATAGGTCAACGCGTTTTCACACAAAATGCGCGTTACCTAAATAATGATCTTGAACCTCACCAGTTTGGGGTTGATGTCGGACAGTATCACAACCTTATTCCGCTCCACAGCCCGCAAGCACAGCAGCATCGCCTCCACATAATCTCTGTTCCGCAAGAACGCTCCATCTGCAACAAGCACACACAAGACACATTTCTAAAAGTACGTTTACACGGGTTCTTGGAAGACGCCACCAATTAAACCTTTTAGCCCCACGGGTGCATTTCCCAAATTCTGGAAGTGTTACTTAACGACTATGTACCAGTTGCAGGGGGTGGATTGACCATGACAATTCAAGGGTAGTGCCAGATTAGCTTGGCGCCTGATGGCGCCAAGCTAATCTGGGACTACCCTTGAATGATCATGGTCAATCCACCTCCTGCTGTAGGGACTCAGGGCTAAATAG
Source organism: Semisulcospira habei (assembly GCA_036245525.1). Lineage (NCBI taxonomy): Eukaryota > Metazoa > Mollusca > Gastropoda > Semisulcospiridae > Semisulcospira > Semisulcospira habei. The sequence goes on from BTPG01000007.1 coordinate 54,178,894, forward strand.
GTTAAACAAATCTTGGAATCTCTTGACTCATCCTAAATCTGTCAGGCTCCACCAACAGGACAAACAATGTGGTGGTCTCTCTTGCAAACAGTCACTGTGCCCTTGTGGAGAAGCAGAGCAGACCACATCCTCCAGGACTGTGGGAACCACCAGCCGCTGAGGGAGGAGATATGGCCGAAGCCCGCCACTCTACAAGAGAAACTGTACGGGCCTGTGGAGGCACTACAGAAGACCACAGATTTCATTTTGAGAGCCAAACTCCAAGTGTGACGGCGTTCGAGAAGAAGAAGAAGAAGTCACTGTTTAAATCATTCACATGGATCTAGTAATCACAATGTTTCCCAGTAGGGCATCTATAGACTGTGTGTTCCAGCTGTGGGCGATAGATGGGCCATTGCAATTCATGAGCAGTGCCAAATTCTGGCACCTCCCTTGAACTACCATCTCCATCCTCCATTGTGTGGTGTTTTCTCTCCCTGACATTTTCTGTATCGTTCTCTTGCTGAAATTCAGTTGATGATCTTCCAGACAGGTCCTTTCAACAGCAACAATAGCAAATTCAGTTCTTTCACTTTCTTAAACAGTGGAAAATGCTGGACCATGACAATGCAAGGATAGTAAATGAATAGCTTGGCGTCTCAACAAGCACCAAGCTATTCAAGTACTACACTTGAATTGTAACAGTCACACTACCCTTAACCCATACATCATACTGAGGCTAAAATCTTTAAATGTGTACACTGCCATATGCAAGCTATATTGTAGTACTTACAGATAAGGACATAGACCAATGGCTTTAGTTCAAGGGTGGTGCCAGAATAGCTTGGTGCCCAGAGGCGCCAAGCTATTCTGGCACTACCTTTGAACTATTTTAGTCAAACTTATTTCACACACTGGTGTATTCTGAATGGTAAGAGTTAAAACATGCATATAGTGGTGAACACATTATTTTAGCACGTGTGCCACTTCGGAAGTGAAAGAATGTAGAGTAGACAAATCCTGGCTAAAAACAACTGATGTAAAGCAGAACATTTTTTTTTTAGCAACCACCCTTAAGAGAGTTAAGCTGTCACTAAAGATCATAATTCCGATGGATGTAGCCACCTAAATGATGGCCTTTAAAGAGAAGATACTTTTGCACTTCAAGACTTCTCTTGAGAGAGAACCTGTCTTCTATTAAAGACCACTTGCAAAACAGGCAGTTGCTCAAAACAGGTTCTACAGAAAACATAAATGTAACTATGTTAACGTTGTCATCAAACAAATGCAGCAAATGACCGGACACACATTTTCCTTCCTCTGAGACATGTCAGCAGGAAGTAAATCAAATCTTGACACACTACATGACTGCATCTCACTAATGTTAAAGAAAAAATAATACCACAAAACGAACAATTAAAAGAACATCCGGATTCTGATTCAATGAAATGTCACAGTGCACTTCACATATGACCTGGCCCCACTGTTGGACATCATCACTATCAGTATCACTTAACACTTGCGATAATGATAAACTTTGGTCATGTGATAATTATAAAAACCATCTTTGTTTTAACCCGTTCAGTGCCCATTGATGGGAACTGTGTTTCTGCTGTGTCCGTCAATTCAACATCAGCAACCTCTGGCTGTCCTAGGAACATGAATGCAAAGTGGTGTCAGCAAGAGGCATATATCCTCATGAGCCCCCACAACTGCGGGGACTCATGAGGATCTATACCTCGTGCAGGTGGGTGCGTTCAAATTTTCTCAGTACGGATAGGGTTAACCCTCCTGTGCATGCAGACAACAGTACCGTTAACTGTACCAGTGGCTGCATGCACAACAGGGTTAAGGTAACACACTACACGAATCAGTGTGACAAAATGCACTACCAACAGCCGAAGGGTTAAGCTACCAAAATCTAGTTGTCATCAAAAGGTTTAGGTCGTTCATATTGTTTCGAGTCAGTTCATTTTGCTGTATGGCACGCTGTTTACCTCTTTCGATCCACTATGCATTATGTGCAGTGGATCAAGGGAGGTAAGCAGTGCAACATAGGTGTGACAGATGTTACAACTGTTACATAATGATTTTTGGTACCAACACCTCAAGACATATTTTGTGGGCTGTGCCGTTCCAAACAGTTACACATGTACAGTCAAACCCGCTCTTGTGTCCACATTTATTATTATTATTACATGGTATTTATATGGCAGACTGGGTCATGAAGATGACCACAGAGCACAGACGAAGTGGAATACAGTGGACACAGCTTGACGACCTCGATTTTGCAGACGACTTGGCATTACTGTCCCACACTCATCAACAAATGCAGGACAAGACCAAGAGGCTTGCTGACATCTCGTCCCAAGTGGGCCTCACCATTCACAAACAGAAAACAAAGACAATGAGGCTGAACGCAAACAGGGAAGAACCAGTCTTGCTTGCTGGCACCCCGTTGGAGGAGGTGGAGTCCTTCACCTATCTCGGGAGCATCATAGACAAAAAAGGCAGCACTGATGCAGATGTCAGAGCACGAATCGGTAAAGCCAGAGCAGCCTTTCTCCAGTTGAAAAAAGTGTGGAGTTCCAGAGAGCTGTCACAACACACCAAAGTCCGGATTTTCAACTCCAATGTAAAAGCAGTTCTCCTATATGGAGCAGAGACTTAGAGATTGACAAAAACCACAGTCAACAGAGTACAGACCTTCATGAACAGTTGCCTTAGAAGAATTTTGAAAATCCACTGGCCAGAGAAGATCAGCAACGTCAGACTCTGGGAGAGAACAGAGCAGATAACAGCAGAGAATGAAATTGGGCGAAGAAGATGGGGATGGATCAGTCACAGTCTGAGAAAGCCAGCTTCCAGTATCACTAGGCAGGCATTGTCATGGAACCCCCAGGGAAAGAGGAAAAGAGGAAGGCCGAGAAACTCCTGGCGTCGAGACCTCCAAGCAGACATCAAGAGACTGGGAACCACCTGGAGTAGAATCGAAGGAGAAGCACAGGACAGGAGTTGCTGGAGGTCTCTCGTCGACGGCCTATACCCGGGTAGGGGTGACAGGCGTAAGTAAGTAAGTAATTAATTTATATGGCGCATTTCTCATATTTATAATATAACTCAATGCGTAGAATGTAGCCGTGAACTGAACCCAACAAGCACGCTCACGTGAATCACGCGCATTCACTCATACACTGTACGTAAACACAGAACATTCATGTGGTGCTAAGGGCAAGCTCAAGCGAGCTACTGAAGTTGTTTTTGGAAATTGTTTGTATTTGAAATCTTATTAAGTTGGCTGAAACTTATACCAAAGTGGAGGGGGAGGAAGAGCCAGAGAACCCGGAGAAAGAACCCCCGACGGTCCGCCCGAATTAACGGTGACACTTACTAGTCCGACGCCAGAACCTGGAATCGAACCTCGCACCTTTAGCATTGGTGGCAGGCGCCTTAACCAGTGCGCCACGGACCACCCCATGCAGTTATCTGCCCATACCTGCCACCTAAAAAGTATACAAGTATACTTACTCCACATTTGAACTATATAAAGCCACTTATAAAATGGTCACTTGCCTTTATTGTTCACATCTGCCCTGTCCTGTATGTGACCACTATAAGCAGGACGGTGTATATCTTTGTCATATATATGTGAACAAGCCAATGTGACTTTTGTCTCTTTGCAAGCACACAGTCACTACATCAATTGTCTCGACGCAATTCAGAATGTATAAGGAAATTACTCATGCAATTTGTTTTTACATAGATGTATGTACATACCACATGCTAAAAGACACCAGATGATGTAATGCTCTAGCTCAGCAACCTATCTATTTTCTTGCAGGTCAGATGCACAGTATTATAGTTACAGTGACTTAAAAGATGAAACAAGATGAGGATTTCATCCCAAAGTCTAACATATTGTTTGGAGCTCAGAAGCGTTTATCTTTTAGGAACATTCAGTTGTTCATAATTTTAGGCTTATAATGCTGATCCATTTCCCCCCTCTGTAAGCCAACCTCTGATCAACACACACATCGGCACACACAAATAAAGACAGACACGGCGCTTCCTGCAATTAGAACGCTCTGTGGGTTTGTGTAGCGACAGAAATCCATCTCTTTCTTCTCTAACCCACCCTCTGATCCACACATTGGCACACATAAATAAAGACGGACACACGGCGATTCCCACCATTCATAAGATCTGTGGTCTGGCGTAGCATAACTATTCTGAAGACTAAATAATAGCACAAGCAGTTAAATGACGTCACTTCAAGCTTCACATCATGGCATCATTAGTCCCACAATGCCGTGTTCTTAGTGATGACTCGATGTTATAACTCATCATCGCAGTACTAACATTTGACGTATCAGAGGATCAACTTTGCAATTTTCTTGCTGATTTTCATGCCTACAGCTTACACTTTTTTACAGGTCACAATTTAACCTAATCCTACCCCAGGGCCAGGACAAATAGCAGGCTTATGAAACACTGTTTATGAAAAATCATTTGGGTATTAATAAGAAGATAGCTTTTTTCGTAAAAGAAAAATTAGAGTTATGTTAGCTGTTTTACATTACCAGAAGATTGTCAGGCAAGTATGGCCATACAGAAAGACCAGTAAAAGACAAAGAAGGCAAGCCTATTGCAGACAGAGCAGACCAACTTGACAGATGGGCCGAGTATTTTGAAGAGTTACTGAACAGACCCACCACACCTGACCCCCCAGACATCCAGCCAGCAGAGACTGACCTAACCATCAGCTGTAACAGACCCAGCCGGGAAGAGATCAGAAGAGCAGTGGCATTTTTGAAGAACGGCAAAGCAGCAGGGCCAGATGGCATCCCAGCGAAAGCTCTGAAAGCAGACCTAGAAACAACAGTAGAGATGCTGTACCCACTGTTTGGAAAGATCTGGGAAGAGGAGGTGATGCCGGCTGACTGGAAGGAGGGGTACCTAATCAAGCTTCCCAAGAAAGGCGACCTCAGCAAGTGTTCCAACTACAGAGGAATCACCTTGCTGTCAGTACCAGGAAAGGTCTTCAACAGGATCATCCTGGAGAGAATGAAGAGCTCCGTTGACCCCCAGCTGAGAGACCAGCAAGCAGAATTCCGGAAAAACCGATCATGTACAGACCAGATTACCACTCTCCGCATCATCGTGGAGCAGTCTCTGGAGTGGAGCTCTCCGCTGTACGTCAACTTTGTGGATTACGAGAAAGCATTTGACAGCGTGGACCGAGAGACTTTGTGGAAACTCCTACGACACTACGGTGTACCCACAAAGCTCGTCTGCCTGATCAAGAGCAGCTACGATGGCATGACATGTCGCGTGATCCACGAAGGGCAGTTCACCAGGGAGCTCCAGGTCAGAACCAGCGTCAGGCAGGGGTGTTTACTGTCTCCGTTCCTCTTCCTACTGGCCATAGATTGGGTCATGAAGAGGACCACAGAGCAGAGAAGAAGCGGAATACAGTGGACACAGCTTGACGACCTCGATTTTGCAGACGACTTGGCATTACTGTCCCACACTCATCAACAAATGCAGGACAAAACCATGAGGCTTGCTGACATCTCGTCCCAGGTGGGCCTCACCATCCACAAACAGAAAACAAACACAATGAGGCTGAACGCAACCAGGGAAGAACCAGTCTTGCTTGCTGGCACCCCGCTGGAGGAGGTGGAGTCCTTCACCTATCTCGGGAGCACCATCGACAAAGAAGGTGGCACTGATGCAGATATCAGAGCATGAATCGGTAAAGCCAGAGTAGCCTTTCTCCAGCTGAAAAAAGTGTGGAGTTCCAGGGAGCTGTCACAACACACCAAAGTCCGGATTTTCAACTCAAACGTAAAAGCAGTTCTCCTATATGGAGCAGAGACTTGGAGGTTGACAAAAACCACAGTCAACACTGTACAGATCTTCATTAACAGTTGCCTTCGAAGAATCTTGAAAATCCACTGGCCAGAGATCAGCAACATCAGACTCTGGGAGAGAACAGAGCAAATAACAGCAAAGAATGAAATTGGGCGAAGAAGATGGGGATGGATTGGTCACAGTCTGAGAAAGCCAGTTTCCAGCATCACTAGGCAGGCATTGTCATGGAACCCCCAGGGAAAGAGGAAAAGAGGCAGGCCGAGAAACACCTGGCGTCGAGACCTCCAAGCAGACATCAAGAGACTGGGAACCACCTGGAGTAAAATCGAAGGAGAAGCATAGGACAGGAGTCGCTGGAGGTCTCTCGTCGATGGCCTGTACCCTGGGATGGCCTATACCCAGGGAGGGGTGACAGGCGTAAGTAAGTAAGTAAGTAGCTGTTTTACAAATGACCCCGAAAAAGTGGTGCAGAAAATTGTCTGATTTTCACACCTAGGGCATACAGGTCACAACTGACCTAATCGTACCCTACAGCTGGGACAAACTGTAGGCTTATGTAAATACTGTATACGAAAAATCATGCGATTATTAATGAGAAGATTGTTTTTTCGTAAAATAAAGATTCAATTGTTTTAAGATTAACCCATATAATTCATGAAACTAATCCCAAAAACATGAAAAATATATATATATTGAAATATTTAATCATCACGCAAAAATTTCTAGAGGTACAATGCTGGTTTATGAACTCATTCAATAGCTCCCTTTTATCTAGCTACATGCAAAATATCTAGTAAAAATAAGAAAAATTACGGACTCCAGTGTGGATCAACCAGTTTTTGTGAAATGGCCATTTTCTCGCCAATGAGCATCTTAATCAAAACATCGAAAAAAAGGTCTTGAGATAATTCTTTTATGGACAATATCCTAAAATTTCAAGCTTGTTTGTCCTCAAACACAGGCTCTAGTCGCTGTCACATAAACACACACACGGCGCTTTGGTGCCAAAAAGACATTCTCTAGCAAGGTTTGCGTAGCTAGATGTGACATTATTTTTAACTTGTTACTTCTTTGCCAGAATTTCTGCCCCGCACACCAAAAACGTCATGGTCATGCTCCGGAATGCGCTCCTACTAGTCCTACCAGCCCCATTTCAAAGTCTACCGTATTTTCAATATGGTAGACAAAAACTTGCAACCCACATATTTAAACCCATTGCTCTACAGCAGGAGATGGGCTGACCATGATAATTCAAGGGTGTTGCCGGATTAGCTTGACACCTTCAGGTGCCAAGCTAATCTGGCACTGCCCTTGAATTATTATGGTTGATCCATCTCCTGCAAGTGGTATACAGTGGTTATGTAACACCTCCAAAATTTCAAAGACGCAGCTCTGGGGTTAAATGGGTTCATACGACCAAATTACAACCCCACAAAGCTGCTACAGAGTCATTAAGCCTTGGTGTAGTACCAAAGAAGCTGGGATGATCACGATAGTTCCAAGCGGTGCCAAGAACAGTCTGGCGCCTCCAGGCATCACCCTTAAACTATCTGTCCTGGTCTATCTCTTCAGCTAGTATGCAGTCTTTAGAGGACAACAGACGATTTTGTTTATTTCAGTAAGTCAAAAGATGGAAGACTACCAAGTAAAGTAGGCAAAAGCACAGTCTGGGGAGAGAAGCGTGCATTATTGACCAATGATCATAGATCTACTTTGGTCAAAGTAGATCTATGACCACTGGTCGATAATGCTCACTTCTCTCCCCGACAGTGCCTTTTACCTACTTTACTTGGTAGTCTTCCTAAATTATTAGCACTGGCAGTCTCTCTCCTTTTATTTTCATTTTGTTAAGTCAAAAGATGGTACAAAGTTGACACAATGAATAATTAAAAAGAACAGACAAACATGCGATGAAACTGCATGTCTGTCCACCCTTTTAATTCAATGATTGTGTCAAATTCATGCATTCTTTTGACCTACCTCTCATTTACCAATTCCTCTGGTCAAATAGGACATGGTGTTAACCCTTATCATTCAGAATACACCAGTGTGTAAAATAAGTTTGACTAAAAATAGTTCAAGAGTAGTGCCAGAATAGCTTGGCGCTTCCAGGCACCAAGCTATTCTGGCACTACCCTTGAACTAAAGCCATTGGTCTATGTCCTTATCTGTAAGTACTATAATGTAGCGTGCATATGGCAGTGTACAAATTTGAAGCTTTTAGCCTCAGTAAGATATGGGTTAATTCAGCTGGCCATACAATGAAATGAGAAAAATGTTGTCAAACATCACCTTTCAACGATAAAATTATTCTGAAAACATATGCTGCTCAATCCTGGTCCCACAATAGCAAAGAAATGGTTAGTCCACGTGCATCATGAACATAGCATGACAAAAACAGGCTGCTGTGTCAGTACTCCTTGCTATGGCAATTACTAACTGCCACAGCAAGGAGTACTGACTCATCAACCCGTTTTATCAGTCATCAATACATTCCTACTATTAAGGCACGTTTTAATAGACTATCACTAGTATCAATGTCCATGTCTATCACTGTGCATTATCAACATGCTTAACACATTTAGCCACACGGCCACATTTCTCAAATACAGGAAGTGTTACCTAAGGAATATATGTACAAGTTGCAATACATGGATTTATCATGATAATTCAAGGGTAGAACCAGAATGCCAAGCCAATCTGGCACTACCCTTGAATTATCATGACCAGTCAATCCATTCCTGCTGTAGGGCGTAAATGTGTTAATGCTAACAGGCACAATGGTTCATTCAAATGTGTCACAGGTGGAGTGATATGTGAATTATCAGGTGACAGCAAAACTGTATGTCTCTCTCACCTCTGTGTGTGTGTGTGTGTGTGTGTGTGTGTGTGTGTGTGTGTGTGTGTGTGTGTGTGTGTGTGTGTGTGTGTGTGTGTGTGTTTGCAGGTGCGGAAAAAACTCACATTTCCTTTGTTTTACAATGATCAGAATCATGATTATTAGCACTGACATGAAACACAAAAAAGACCAGGAGGTGTGACATGCTGTGCAATAATGATAACTCTTAAACTCCCAGAACTAAATGACTGCCATTCTATAGAATGGAAGTCATTTAGTTCGGGGAGTTTAAGAGTTAAACAAAAACACCACAGGTTTATGTTTCATTCTCTTTAAGGCAACACACTGACAATCAGAAAAGGCAAACATGGTATTATATGTGCACACTTAGCACCTATCCCTGTTTACAAGTGACAAGCATTGGTGTCCTGATAACATGATGCTAAATACATTTAGACTTAACACACTACAAACATTAAGACTCAACCATAGCTTTTGTGGAACCACCCTTAACCCTTTTAACCCCACGGGTGCTTTTCCCAAATTTCGGAAGTGTTACTGAACGACCATGTACCAGTTGCAGGAGGTGTATAGACCATGATAATTCAAGGGTAGTGCCAGATTAGCTTGGCACCTTTGGGTGCCAAGCTAATCTGGCACTACCCTTGAATTATCATGGTCAGTCTCCCGCTGTAGGGTGCTGGGGATAAATGGGTTAAACTACCATGTATTATCTGTCTGCTGACCAGGCACCCAGTCTCGAGGATTTTGACCTTACGGGTTAATTTTAAAACTGCAGACAGGGTCTATTGTGTGGGTGTCAGATTCTGGGGACAACTTTAGACCTTTCTAAAGAGAAATAGGATGGGATGACAAACTTGCATGCATTTTCCCACCTTTGCACAATACGCTCACATAATTATATCATAACAAGATAGAGACTGTGTCCTAAATCAAACTCTGAGAGAGAGAGAGAGAGAGAGAGAGAGAGAGAGAGAGAGAGAGAGAGAGAGAGAGAGAGAGAGAGCATTCATGAATAAGTTTTAACACTGATGTGCTAGTGCTTTGACCCCTTGACTGCTGAAAAAATGTTAACACAATCCAGCTGCAAGAGGCACATATTCTCATGTGCCCCTGCAGTTGCATGGGCTCATGAGGTTCTATGCTGCTTGTTAAAACTGTGTTCCTGGCCTGGCACTGCTGGAATTGGAACTCTTTAGTGTTGAATTAACAAAAATTTCAGAAATGCGGCCTGCTTCAACTGGGATTGAAGGGGACAAATCATCTCAACACCTCAATACTATCTGTCATCTCAACCCCTCAATACTATCTGTCGTGTCAAATTCAACATGGAATGTCATTCAAGTTTTCAACCTGTCAATTCCACAAAGCAGTGAGAATAAGAAATGTGTTTTGACCAGCCGAGTTGTTGTTTCTTAATGAAATGTTTATGGGGTCTTTTACATGAAGTATTGGCGCTGCAAGTTAAAAACCCAGTACAATTTTCTAAGCCAAGAACAGACATTTTGATACACACACAACTTTTTATTAGTATACCAAAGATCTCGGCAATTAAGATTATCATTCGGAATACACCAGTGTGTGAAATAAACTGATAGTTCAAGGGTAGTGCCAGAATAGCTTGGCACCTCTAGGCACCAAGCTATTCTGGTACCACCCTTGAACTAAAGCCATTTAATTGGTCTATATCCTTATCTGTAAGTACTATAATGTCGCTTGCATATGGCAGTGTACAAATTTGAAGCTTTTAGCCTCAGCATGATATGGGTTAACTAGAATGGCACCAAATGTTGTCACTTACCACTTGGCAAACAATTTACCACATTACGAACAATCATATTCACCAAAATAGGACATACCTGAGGTCCACTGTCATGCACTTTGTCTGACACAATCGGGTGACACTGAACAATTAAACTTAACTGCACATGGATGATACTGATAGGTGAGTTCATCTGCCAGCCACACATTAACACAACAGCTGGCAAACAGAGAACAGTAATATACCAATCCTTTTCGCTTTTACAGTCAACTGGTCAATATTTTAGAATGCAATGCTACACGCAAATTTCGCAGTGCATCAATGATCATGACAGCTCAAGAGTTGTGCCAGATTGGCTTGGCGTTTGAGGTGCCAAGCTGATCTGGTACAACCCTTGACCTAACACAGTCAATATAATTTCAATTCTGGAGGTGGTGGTGAAAGTTAAAGAGATGATGATTACTCATGCTTTGTGCAGGCAAATAGTGAAGTGCCACTAAGCAATGCATTGTATCATCACTAGAGTCCATGTTGACCCCATTACAAAGTGAATACAAAGGTCTAGAAATAGATCTGATCAGGCACATGTGTACTCTAGATGACAACCAGTTGAACACAAACTTTAAAACATGTATTACCAGATTATTTTGCAAGATTAGCAGGCCATTTAAATTTAGAGCAATCTGTTCCACACAGGCTCGGACTATTAAAATTTGCCGATACATATACAAGTCATCAATGTTCTTCTGCCTCAACTAAGACTTTTCTAACCTTCTTATCACAATCCATTTGACTGTGAGAAGGCACACATAACAGAGGATTTCCCTTTGCCCAAGTCAGCTGAACCTTATTACATGAATCTTTCTTTCACAACATTCAACTTCAAAAGTCAGCTGTTTTATACAGCATTATTGTAAAACATGCTAAGAACATTTATAAATGAGATACTGCAAATTATTAACCTTTTATTGCCTGGAAAAGGTCGCTTTAAAGTTTAATACATCAACTCATTTTGGGCGAGACTGTTGGATAAAATTATCATTAAAAAAAAAAAAGATATCCCATAAGGTCTACTTCACAGCTTGGGACACAGATGGACCATGATAGTGCAGGGGTGTTGTCAGAATAGCTTGGCGCTTACAGGCACCAAGCTATTCTGACAGCACCCTTGAAATATCATGGTCAATCCACATCCTGTAATAGCATGTAAGGGCTATATTATAGGTTAGTTCAACTGTCCTCCTTACCTCATTGCAAGTGCTCAGTTCTGTGATAACTACTGCAGAAAATGAGCAGTCTTGTGTTTGCTTTAAATAGACTGGTTAAAAGCTGTCCAAATGAAAAACAACACAGCCTGATCCTATGGCTTCCAGGTATCTATAACACTCCCAGGTAGTAGTTTACAACTCAGGTATCACTTTGAGTTTACAATGACAGGCAGTGATATAAGAAGAAAGCTGCCTTTCACTTGCAGTTACCAGTTATTTACACTTGTGTGAAGACACAGAGACCCTTTCAAAACTGAAATTACACAGGTTTAAAGCCACACAGTTCATGCAACAAAGGGTTAATAGTTCACAATGTCCTTTTTAACTTTTAAACTCCCAGAACTAAATGATTTCCATTCTATCGAATGGAAGTCATTTAGTTCTGGGAGTTTAAGAGCTAAATGTTCTTAGTATGACAAAAAGCTAATATAACTTACAAAAGTTGAATGCCATAAATGAAAGACTTTTCTGTTCTTTGTCTCATCTTTATGTAATCTAAGATTTTTTCCCGTTACATAAGAGTTGCAGTAGAAACCTCTGTTACATGTACCTACTCACACAAACTGTGAAAAGAAGAGTACAGATGACATAGTTTAGGCAAGACAATATTTATAACCCACTGAATCCGCACATTTTAGCAATACAAGTTCACCATGGAGCAGATGGCTTCAACTGTAAGGCAAAACCTGAGTAAACAATTTCATTTGCAAGAAAAAATAGTCTTAATTGGCAGGTGCTCTCCAAAGATAAACCTCAATGGACAGAAAATGCCATTTGTCATGAACAGCCATCAATAGGATAGCTACCCGTTATAAGAGATTGTCATTTAGGTGGCTGCAGCCCAACATACATGGCGATCTTTAACTCTTTGCCTACTAAGTATCTGTTCTATATTGTGTGTTCTGTAACTAATTCTGTTAAGAATCATTTCTGGATCCAGTACGCATGCGAACGAACAGCTTGTAACAACATGTTGATGTTCTGTGCTAAAAATAAAATTAGCTAACACACACACTGCAAGTGAAACGCTGGATGGATTTTGCTGCCATAGTGTGCCACAGGAAACTGTCATGAGACAGCTGGGGCCACCAGCCAGCCATAGGCAAAGAGTTAACCTTTTTCATCCTGATACACACATTGCTTAAAATAAATTTGACTGATAGTTCAAGGTTGGTGCCAGAATAGCTTGGCGCCTGAGGTGCCAAGCTATTCTGGCACTACCCTTGAACTAAAACAGTTGATCTATCTCCTAATCTGTAATGTACCCTTCATAGGATAATAGGCACATTTTACAAAATCAGCCTCAGGATGTAATGGGCTCATAACAGGTGATCCCATATAAGGGTGGATGCTCAAAAGAGGCAACAATCTGCCAAATGTGACATAACTGGTCATATTTCATAAGTCTCATAAGATACAGATTTCATCGTAAGTGAGACGCACCTTAGTTCTGGAATGTGTGTGATAAGGGAATGAAACAATGTATAGTAAAGAATAACCTGACAAAAAAAGAAGCACGCTTAGAAAAGACAAGAAAGAAAGAAGCACGCTTAGATTTAGTTAGAAAAGACAGTTAAACACAATTTAACCCATTACATCCTGAGGCTGATTTTTTTAAAAAAAATTGATTATTGTCCTATGAAGGCTACATTACAGATTAGGAGATAGATCAACCATTTTAGTTCATGGGTGGTGCCAGAATAGTTATTCTGGCACCACCCTTGAACTATCATAGTCAAATTAATTTCAAGCAATAGTGAATCAGGATGAAAAGGTTAATAATAATAAACTGTGTTGTAACTGTCTTTTCTAAGCGTGCATCCTTCTTCGTTGGGTTATTCTTTGCATTTTACACGCTTGGCAGTCACCTATTTGGTCTGGACTTAATGCATAGTACGCCTGCCTTACAGTTACAACAAGGTCGACATAACAAAAGTCAAACACAGTAAAAGCTGCTCTAAGCAGCCACCTTTCTGGCAAGATAGTGGTCTTAAAAGACTGGTACTCTCATAAGAGAAGGCTCGCAGGGTAAAAAAAATGTCACTGTCATTAAATAGCATCATTCAGGTGGCCACAGCCATGAAAATGGTGATTTTATGGAGAGGTGATACCTTCAAAGCTCCCATTAAATTGCACATGCGTTCCAGATGTGCTTTTACCCCTTTTCATCCTGATATACTCATTGCTTGAAATGAATTTGCCTGATACTGATAGTTCAAGGGAGGTGGCAGAATAGCTTGGCGCCCCAGGCGCCAAGCTATTCTGGCACCACCCTTGAACTAAGGCAGTTGATCTATCTCCGACTCTGTAATGTAGCCTTCATAGGACAATAAGCAATTTTGACAAAATGAGCCTCAGGATGTAGTGGGTTAAGCAGCAGGGAAGCACTATGGTGATGTCTAGGGGATTCCACCGGACGCAATATAAAATCTGAGTGGTAGGTCCACGTTCCACTCAGAAGACTGAAAAGTGTACATCTTTGGTCATCAAACTAGCATACACAGTGTTTAATTAACTCATTTGAGACGTGCCGCATCCAAACAGGCGGCTTCATGCCGCGTATCTGGGTGCGGCACGTCTCGATGAGCTAAACCTCCATAACAAATCTGTATTTGTAGTTTTCTACTGCCCCAAGCATTTGATGAGGGAACTCTCCTATGAATGAGGGAGAAGATGAGTAGAAAAGTCTCTCATTTTTCTACACACATTCAAACATCCAAGGATACGTTAGTCTTTTTGTGCTGCTTTTATTGTGATATTGTAATAGATATATATGAAGGAAATATTACAAACTATTAATCCTTTATTGCTCAGAGAAGGTTGCCTTAATCCTGCGTGTAAACCATGCAGTCAAATGTGTGCTGGTCTCTGATTTTGGACTTTATGGCTTCAAAGCCTTATGGTCTGAAATCATAAACCAGCACAGTACACATGTATGTACATGTATGGTTACACTCTGAACTTATCCCATATCATACTGATGCTAAAAGCTTCAAATGTGTACAGTGCCATATATGCAAGTTACATTACAGTACTTACAGATAAGGATATAGACCAATGGCTTTAGTTCAAGGGTGGTGCCAGAACAGCTTGGCGCCTAGAGGCACTAAGCTATTCTGGCACTACCCTTGAACCATTTTAGTCAGACTTATTTCACACACTGGTGTCTGTGTGAATCCAATGTCTTTTAGGGTATTCAATGTTTTATTTCAGTTACCTGTTCAGGGGTGTTTTGGCCATATTTATCTATGGTACATAACATGTGTACTGATAAAGGTGTAAGCACCATCTGTCAGAGTCAACCAATGTAAACTCTTTACTCACCCTGATAATGGAATTGAAGATGTTCGGGGTCACCTACTAGGATCTCCAGCTGTGAGGACAGTGAGTGCTCCTGCAGGCTCTCTCGCAGCCAGAGCTGACCTTTGCCCTCCTGACCTCCGGAGCGTGACCCGCGACTCACTTGTTCCATGGTGGATGTGATACCAGGTCGCAGCCACTTGAGGCCACGAACAAACGGCCAGAAGACTCCGTCAGTCGGAGAAAACATCTGTCAAGATTGTATTATGGACAGTTACAAGTGCCTGCTGTCGCAAAGCAAGTACAGTATTTTTCCGTTATAACAACAATAATGTAAGATGAACCTGAAACCGACAACGGCTGTCTTTCTCGAGTTGCTATCATGGCAGCAAATCAAGGGAGATAAAATAAACCTGAAACCATGACCATGGCTTCAATTTTGATAGACCTAATAGCCATAAGGTCTAACAAAATCGCAAAACACAGATTTCAAAACACTAACCTATCCCTTACCCCCACCTACCTTACAGTTAAAAAATAAAAATAGCCACCATAAAAGTTTTAGAGACCAATTTTAACTAAGGGGAGGAAATCACTATCTTAACCAGAGATCCAAAAGTTGTTTCCCATTCATCAAATAAATGTTTACCAACTCTTAACTCGTTTCATTGCAATTTCCTGAAAAATTACCTGTGTGCTTTTGAGTCTGTGGCTGAGAATGGCCTCCATCTGTGAGCTAACCCTCTTGAAGCCACCATAAGTGCTCCACACATTGCTGGCCTGTACTGCTAGCAGTCGCTCTACAGTTGACTTAAGACCTATCAACAGGTCATGACACTCCTCTATGCTGCTCAAACAAAATCATCAAGACTGTGTGAGAAAGTGAAAATTATTAACCCGTTTCATCCTGATTCACTACGGCTTGAAATAAATTTGACTATGATAGTGTTGTATAGTCTTAAGTCTAGTCTTATATCTACATTAACCAATTCTACACAACTGTGATTACTGTACTAAATTAGTGTTTTAAATCTTCAATTAATTAATGTTTATATTTCATAGACTAATATGTGAGTGTGTTGTGTGTATGACTATGAGTACTCTCAGTGGTGGTGATGGTGGCAGATGAGTGTGTGTGTGTGTGCATGCATGTATGTGTGCGAGTATTAATTTGTGATATTGTCTAGCTTTAAATCTGCTTACAGTGTGAGTATGGTATACATTATGTGTGACAGAGTATTGTTTCTTCTTGTTGACTGTGATGCTTGTAATGACACAAACACACTCCTAATCCTATGCTTTATTTTTTAAACAATGGCAATAAACATTATCATATCTTCAAAGGTTGCGCCAGAATAGCTTGGCACCTCAGGCACCAAGCTATTCTGGCACCACCATTAAACTAAAATGGTTGATCTATCTCCTAATCTGTTATGTCACCTTCACAAGACAAAAAGCAATTTTTTTCACATGAAAGGCAAAGCCATTATGGCTCACGTGTATGACCAATCCACACATTGTGACAATAAGTAAAGAAATGGCTTTTGCACCAAGTTTTCTCAAAATTTAATCAGTTTTCACACTTGTCAAACCCCTTGACCTTTGCGATGAGTCGACTAAATTAGTATACATAGGATTAGGAAGGTCTCATCATCAGCTACCTTTGTGCCAAATTTTATTGAAAAGTTTGCAAAAATGTTGATAATAGCTACAATTCTTTAAAAAGAAAATTGGCATTTTATACATATTTGCCAACCTCTAGTGACCCTTGACCTTTTCCAATGGGTCATCCCAATTAGTGTGCATAGATAGGTCTTACCATCAGGTATCTCTGTACCAAGTTTGAAGTTGTGAATAGTAATTGAGAAAAAACATTTCTTGTCAAAATATGGCTATTTCTTACCTATTTACTGAGCTCTTTTTACCCTTGACCTTTCCAAGGGGGTCATCCAAATTAGTATTCATAGATAGGTCTCACCATCAGGTATCTCTGTAGCAGGTTTGGGTTTGAAGTTTTGAATAGTATTTTTTTTTTTTTTTAAAAAACATCTTTTGTCAAACTATGGCTATTTTTTAGTTCTTGTGACCCTTGACCTTTCCGAG
The DNA here is from genome assembly GCA_036245525.1 of Semisulcospira habei. Classification (NCBI taxonomy): domain Eukaryota; kingdom Metazoa; phylum Mollusca; class Gastropoda; family Semisulcospiridae; genus Semisulcospira; species Semisulcospira habei. The sequence continues at coordinate 54,196,040 of BTPG01000007.1, forward strand.
GTATCAAACAAATTAGTATGTATAGAAAGGTCTTACCATCAGGTATCTTTGTGCCAAGTTTGGGTTTGAAGTTAGAAATAGTATTTGAGAAAAAATAAATTATGTCACAATACAGCTATTCTTGATATATTTCCTGATCCCCTGTGACCTTGACCTTTGTGAGGTCACTAAAATTGGTATGTTTAGAAAGGACTTACCACAAAGTATCCTTGGGCCAAGTTTGAAGACTGTAGCTTAAATAGTCTCCGAGTAAATGCAAACGTTAAAGTTTACCACGGTCGATGGCGGAAGGACGACCACTGGCCAAGGACATATTCACTTTTGCTTCGCACGTGAGCCAAAAATCAACCTCAGGGTGTAGTGAGTTACATGATTCAACCCTGACAGACTACAATGAGGAGAGAGATAGACTATTCATAAATCGTTAAACGTCAGTTTTCCGTAACTGTACAAACTAGAAGAATTGCTGTAACAAGGAACACATTTCAATGGATTAGGGTATCAGTATGAGATTATTTCTGGAAAATTAAGAAAATTCTATATCTTTTGTGGCAACATCCTATCATCACTATTAAAAAAAGTATAGGCCTACATCAGATCCTTTCTTCACCATCAACATTAATGTTTGGACAGAAACCACAAGACTTATCTTTCTGCTCCATTACATACACTTTACAAAAGAGGATGAGTCAGTCATGATGCTTCAAGATTAATGCCTGATTTACTTGGTGTTTTTAGGCACCAAGCAAATCAGGCACTACCCTTGAAATATAATGATAAAACCATCTCTTGTCAATTGTGTGATTGCTATGTAGGAATCTACACATCGTCATCATTATAGTGATAGTGGAATAAATAGAATTATCTTCCAAACAGTGTGGTGGCAGCTGACAAAGTCAACATTTTCAAGTTCTGTCTGGCAAACACTGATTGCATCCATAAATATTTAACCCAAGCTGCCTGTTGCGTGGTGGAGTTGTAGTCGTAGTATGATAAACACACCAGACGCACGCACGTAAGGTTCTTTTAAATAAACTTCATTCAGCTGCAATCCGTCACACGTGGCTTAAGGATGTAGGCAATACTGAAGTAACAGTTCCAACAATATTTTAATTCAGTGATGCGATCTCCACACAATGCACTTCCAAATGCATCAACACTGATACAAAGTCTCTTCTGCAAATATCCACACTGCCGACACAAAGTCTCTCTAAAACGTACACCACACTGTTACGCTGTATCTCTCACAATGTACACCCTATACGGGCCATGTACCTATGATAACTGTGTGTCTCTACAACTGACAAATGCAAGACAATGTATGAACGTGCTTTCCTAGCGCCCTCTTTATATACACAATCACTTTCCAGAACACTCCAAGAAAATCATACAACACAACCAATCAAAACAAAACACTCAACTGAAACTCATAAATAAGAATTTTCTGGAATCACTAAAATAGGCTACAAAAACGCGGCTGCTCATTTCAGCTCTAAATCCTAATGTGTAATGAAGTCACATAAAAGTAAGGTAGCCCTATCATGACCTTGCATATCCACTCTAGAAGATTCTCGACCTTTCACAAAACAAAAAAAGGCTGCTCAATTCATGCGCACAGAAAAACAAAATGTTGCGAAATGTCGCGAATTACCGACATCACACATACGAGGTCACTAGACAGTGCAACCTTTCTAGAATGTTCTGGACTAAACTTAGCGTATCATAACGAAGTAAATTCTGCTCTGCGCGACTGAAAGAAAATATTACTTAAAAAGATACGTGAATCATAACCATGATAGCTCAAATAAATATCGGATTGTTTCCTACGATTAACACATGTATGCTCTCACAGGACAACACAACCGCAATCGTAACACTGTCTACAGCAATAGCAGTAGTTAGCAACCTAGATACACACTGCGAAATGTTCTCAGGATCAGTGAGCATGTCTTTGACTTCAAGTAACGAGACATACGTCTCCTAAATGAAGAGTGTGTTAAGATCTCTCTCTCTCCCTGTTGACACCGTCGAGGAACTTGCATCTCAGGCGTTGCACTGGCATCTTGCAAGTGGCAGACTCACTCCTAACACTGTGGTCATGAAGTGGATTGTGGTTGGTTTTTTTTTTTTTTTTTTTTTTTTTTTCACCATTGTCATAATGTGGCTAACAAAAGAAAATTTGTCGGCTAGACTGACACAATAAAGTTTTTGAATTTGAATAAGTTATCAGGCATCAAGCTAAACAAACAGGCTCGCTTTCAATAATCAAGGTTGATCCATTTCCTAATAAATGCTTGGGATGCTGTGAAAATTTTAAATGGCTGAAAATGGTCCACAGGCTAGCTATGCCCCATCAGCCATGGCCAGCAAGAGACATAAATTCTCATAAGCCCAAGCAGATGCAGGGACTCATGAGAACTTATGACTCTTGCCAATTTTGTCCAAACAAATAGCTGAAATTCTGCTTTCTGGGATTTTGAAAAAGCTAAATAAATCTCAAAGTCTAAAGACCATCAGCCATTGTGAATGGTAGGTAGGACCATGATATAAGAGGTCATCTTCCACATTTGGGAAAATCTGCATAGCAGCTAGCATGCGTGGGTGGTATGTACCTATAATCATCTGTAATCATGTTTTAAATACACCTGTAGTGTACTAGGCGTGTGATAACTAGATAACGATAGAACAAAACAGAAGGATGGACACGTGGCCTTCAAATTTTAGAACAACAAGCGTTAAATTGAACATCTGAATCATATGATACGATTTTCCAATTGTAATTTGCAATACATTGCTAGTTTATGGGCGGGTAGGCGTGAACATTGGATGACTCGAAAAGGAAAACAAACAAGACCTCAAACATTGGATTACATTATGGGCACGTTTTCCGCTGTAAATAAACGGTGACAACTAGAGGACACGAAAAAGTATAACGAACGCACACTATCCTATATTATTCAATGGAAAAAGTTGAACAATAGGAAAAGAATAAGATTAAAAACAAGCAATGAAGAAAGTTACCTCTCCATAACACCTTCCCCCTCCTGATCAGCCATGTTGAGTCTTCCCATTTGACCGCGGTTTCGTACAAGCAATTTGTTTAATTGTGAATGATATGCGTTATAAATCGAAGAGAGTATCAATTGATACAAACAATTCAATGCGATTTTTTTCTTTCATTTTTATTTCGATCTGTGTGGGTGTCCTTTATCAATTCAGGACTGTGCGAACGCAACATTGAGCAAACGCTTTGCGGTGAATAGCTGCGTTGGAGTTGCCGACTGAATGAAATGCTGTGTTGAACATTGTACTCTCCCTTGGATCAGCTTGGGAAGGGGACTTTCGTGTTCTATTCTTTTTAAGTCCCTTCTTTTTATAGAAGGGACTTTTTAGGACGGGTCGCGATGGGGCCAATTTAATAGCATGTCCATGATGTCAAAGGCGGGCAGGCTAAACTTCAGTCTAACAATTGAAGTAACAAGATAAAAATTACGTCACTAGCTTACGCCGGGTCAGTAACTGACCCCGCTGCTGAACGTACCATAGACAACTATACCGTATGCCTGTCATTGTCTCTGAACGTACTGACACCAGCGGCGCGAAGGGCCAGCCGTATGTGCGTAGTGTATGTATCATCATGTCAGTAGTATGTATGTATATATGTATGTGTGTGCGTATGTATGTAAACAAGAGAATCTCCGATATTTCTGTACACACAAGCTTGAAACTGACTGACTTGGCGAAATATTTTCTTAACTGCGAGTGGGTGGCTTAAGGGAGGCCGAATAGACGGATCCTCAGTCATGCGCCCTCCAGGCGCATGAGGATATATGCCTCTGGGAGATGGTTCATCTTGGAGATCGCGCGCACGCACGCACACACTGACACATCAGTCGACGCGCTTTGCGGGGCCGTAGCGGCATGCAGGTGAGCTGTGTACTTAGGTATATCATTCACATGTAGCTAGGTAAAGTCAACCTGCTTTTACACAAATTATAGCAAGACTGAAATTGTACCGTGAAGTTCTAGTCTTGTCACCATTTTTGCAAGCCTATGAAGCGAAAGTGAAACTCTTACTCAAGTCACACTTACTTACGCCTGTCACCCCTCCCAGAGTATAGGCCGTCGACGAGAGACCTCCAGCGACTCCTGTCCTGTGGCTTCTCCTTCGATTTTACTCCAGGTGGTTCCCAGTCTCTTGATGTCTGCTTGGAGGTCTCGACGCCAGGTGTTTCTCGGCCTGCCTCTTTAGTCCTCTTTCCCTGGGGGTTCCATGACAATGCCTGCCTAGTGATACTGGAAACTGGCTTTCTCAGACTGTGACCAATCCACCCCATCTCAGTTCTTCGTCCAATTTCATTCTCTGCTGTTATCTGCTCTGTTCTCTCCCAGAGTCTGACGTTGCTGATCTTCTCTGGCCAGTGGATTTTGAAGATTCTTCTAAGGCAACTGTTTATGAAGATCTGTACTCTGTTGACTGTGGTTTTTGTCAACCTCCAAGTCTCTGCTCCATATAGGAGAACTGCTTTTACGTTGGAGTTGAAAATCCGGACTTTGGTGTGTTGTGACAGCTCTCTGGAACTCCACACTTTTTTTCAGCTGGAGAAAGGATGCTCTGGCTTTACCGATTCGTGCTCTGACATCTGCATCAGTGTCACCTTTTTTGTCGATGATGCTCCCGAGATAGGTGAAGGACTCCACCTCCTCCGACGGGTTGCCAGCTCAAGCAAGACTGGTTCTTCCCTGGTTGCGTTCAGCCTCATTGTCTTTGTTTTCTGTTTGTGGATGGTGAGGCCCACTTGGGACGAGATGTCAGCAAGCCTCGTGGTCTTGTCCTGCATTTGTTGATGAGTGTGGGACAGTAAAGCCAAGTCGTCTGTAAAATCGAGGTCGTCAAGCTGTGTCCACAGTGTCCACTGTATTCCTGTGAAAGGCTTCTCCTCTGTCCTTTCAAAATAATACACCAAACTTCTTTTCAGTTTTCTTTATTCTAGTTTACAGTCCTTCTCTGCCGGCCGCCAGCTCGCAACTAACTCATTCTTCCACCTTCTCACCCTCTACACCCTTCCTTTCTATCTTGATTAAAACTACCCGACCCTTGATCTATGACATCTGAGAGTGGACAGTAAACAGACCCCTGCCCCCGCCTTAACTAATTGCTAAGCCTTCACCACATCCCGGCTGCATCTCTGCACTACGGTAAACATTCTCACGCTGCAACAGTCACACCCTAATTACTGGTTCCACCGGACCCTGAATATCTCTACATCTTGACACCCCCCACCATGATTAAAGCACGTCAGAGGTTTAAATCATAATCAACAAAAGTGTAGAGATATATCACAATGCACATATCAGTGCCTAAATAGAGTCCGATGTTTCGATAAGCTTACTGCAAATTGCCTTTTGATTCAGGCGTCTGACGGGCGCGACAGACCGTCCGCGTTAGCGTTTTTGGACCCGGCTCGGTGCTGGAACTGGATCTGATACTGCTGCAGCATCAAACTCCAGCGCAGCAGACGGTTGTTCTTGTCTTTCAACCGGTCTAACCACTTTAGGGGCTGATGATCCGTTTGGACGGTGAACTTTCGACCGTACAGGTAGGGGTGCAGTAGGTCCACAGCCCATACGATCGACAAACACTCCTTCTCCACGGTGGAGTAACGTGTCTCGGCGCCGCAAAGTTTCCGACTGAGGAACATTACCGGGTGTTCCTCCCCATCGTCCCCGATTTGCGACAAAACGGCACCCAGACCTCTTTCTGAAGCATCGGTCTGGACCAGAAACGGTTTCGAAAAGTCGGGGTTCTGCAGCACTGGTGCGGCGGATATGCGGTCTTTCAATGTCTGAAAAGCTAACTCACACTCGGGAGACCACTGTACTTTGTTTGAGCAATGTTTCTTCGTCAGGTCGCTTAGAGCTGCCGAAATTTCCGCGAAGGAGGGCAGAAACCTACGGTAATACCCAAACATTCCGAGAATGGCGCGAACATCGGTCTTGGTTTGCGGCCTAGGGAACTCCTGGATCGCTTTGATCTTTTTCTCTTGCGGCTTGAGGGTGCCCCCTCCAATGACGAATCCGAGGTAGGGCAGTTCAGAACGACCGATCTCACATTTCGAGGGCTTTGCAGTAAGACCTGCAGACCTCACACGCAAAAGCACATCGTTCAAATCCTCGATGTGGTGTTCCCACGATGGGCTAAAGATAACGACATCATCCATATAAATTATGCCCTCGCGTGCTTACAGCCTGCTAACACTACGGACATCAACCTCGTGAACGTTGCTGGACTGTTCACCATTCCAAAAGGCATTACTTCGAACTGAAAGTGTCCGAATGGGGTGACGAATGCGGATTTCAGTTTTGCCTCTTCAGTAAGAGGTATCTGCCAGAATCCTGAGGTAAGGTCTATGGTGGAAATCACCTTGGCATTTCCAACACTCTCTAGTACCTCATCAATACGGGGCATGGGAAAAGGGTCAAACTCTGTCACCTGGTTCAGCGCCCTATAATCCGCACAGAAACGAAGGGTGCCATCGGCTTTCTTCACGACAACGATGGGTGCGGCGTAAGGGCTGATTGACGGTCTCACGATGCCCATGTCTAACATGCGGTTCAAATCCTCCTCAATACTAGCTCTGGCTGACTGAGCTATTCTGTACGGCCTTCTGTGCACTGGCGGGGAGTTCCCCGTCTTCACGTCGTGCTTTATGAGGGACGTTGTGCCCGGTACGTCAGACAATACGTCCGTAAAATCGTACAACAGCTGCCTTATCTCCTGCTTCTGTGAGTCTGATAAGTCGTCCCCTATTTGCACGTCCCCTTGTAATTCGGGGTAGGACCTATCGTCAAAACTCGAATGTACTGGTTCTGACGACGTGTCTATAACAAGGCACGCTTTGGCCCGTTCCTGCCACTCATCCGTCAGCTCAACCCCCTTCCGTCGATCCCTGTTCTGTGATCCAGGCACTGACACATCAGAAGCGATAAACAGCACCCTCTCCGGTGCCTTTTCCATCACTACACCTGAGTGATCTCCCTTCTCACCGACCGCCTCCCCATTTCCCATGGCAACATCCGCTAGTGATTCGTATCTGTGGTCTTCCTCTGTGACTGCCTCAAACGTGTGCAAATCATACCTCTGAGTTTCCTCCAAGAGACTGGTAGTGTCCAGACTTCCAATTTCCACTTTTTCCCTCAGGCTTTGCTCTTCAAGGTCTAAAGTGTCTAAAAGCGAGGTCTGAACACCCTCCGCTAGGCTACTATCCTCTGCCTGCATGCTTTTCAGACTTTCTGACCCCATCTCGTGTGAAGGGACTAACGGAGAGATTCCTGTTTCCTTATCAGCGGCCTTAGGATTATCACTGCCCTCGCTAGAGCCTAAGCCCTCATCCTCCATCAGGGATGTGGATTTTATCCCTGATTCCTGCATTCTTTTATGTGATTTGGTTTCCTCCCTCATGCGATCTTTTCGTCCTTGGCAAGTTTCAGCCCGAGCCACTACCCAAACCGCCAAATCGTTCCCTAACAAGACCTCATCTGGGCAGCTGTCTACAACGCCCACAATCACTGGACCGTTAACATAACTACAACGCAGGTCTACGGATGCCAGCGGGATTTTGGAAGTCCGCCCATCTCCCCACTGTACTTCTATGGACTCTCCAATGAAAGCTGAGTTGGGAACCAACTCTCCTCTCACTAACGTCCTTTGGCACCCCGTGTCCCTCACAATAGTCACGGAGTGACCATTGACTGTCCCTTGCTCTGTGTACGGGTTGTTGTTTCATAGGTTTTCTTCCGGAGCTATTTTTGCCCGTCTCGACCCCTTTAAATCCCCCCTAGGAGTTGGACACTTAGCGGCAATGTGTCCCTTCTTGCGACACCGGAAACACACCACATCTTTGGAACTAGCCCTGTCCTGCTCACCAAGCTCTGATGGTGGAGGGGGTGAATTAATACCCTCTCTTCTACGGGGCTTATGGACCGATAAATACTGATCGGCCAGAGAAATCAGCTGGCTCAAAGAGGACGGGTCCTCCATGCGAAGCCAGTCTTTTAAGTGGCCTGGTGAACTTTCCAGCAACTGTTCCAGAAGGATGAGATCGCGGAGTTCGGTATCGCGCACCTTGACGTCACTAGCCTCGATCCACCGGTCTAAGTGATTTCCAAGGCGGACCGCATACTCACGGAAAGATTCGTCCGCTTCTCGTCGGCTGTATCTGAACCGCTCGCGGTATGTTTCTGCCCTCAGCTCGTACCTGCAGAGAATGGCCTTCTTTAACATCTGATAGTCTTCACAGTCATCTTCGCCCATTCTGCTGTAGGCTTCCTGGGCTTTCCTGACAGACACGGGGCTAGGCGCGTCGCCCACTCCATCTCCGGTATTCGGTATGATCGCGCCACTTTCTCGAAAGTCCGTAGGAAGACATCAATGTCGTCTCCCTCTCTATACCTTAAGTGTTTTAGCCCCCCATAATCCGGCTGTGCTGTGATTTCGGACACCGAGCTCCTTTCTGATCCTACGCTACCTGCTACTCTCTGCCTCTGGCGGGCTCTTTCTTCCCGCTCGAACTCTAGCCTTTCTTCTGCGGCTTTAAGCTCAATCTCCGCTAACCTAGTTTGATGTTCTAATCGGAGCTGTTGTTGCCTCATGACAAGCTCCGCGGCGTCCCACTCCGTCCCCGCATTTGACATGCCCACCAGGACGTTAGCCGCCTGAGCTGACCGAGGAGTAGCGAACCTGCCCTGGCTAGATTCCCCTCCTCTGACATGCTTTATGGTGGTTAAGGATTCTAGAGTATGCTATCGAAACAGACAAAGTTATAAAACAAGCCTAACTTATACTGGAATTATGACTTGATGTACATGCAACCGCTAATTCTAACGATATCTTATGATACGCTACTAAACGGTGGAACCAGAAAGCATGCAAGGTACTCACTACTCGGCGACCGGCTCACACACGCGTCACAAACCAAACGTGTCCACTGTAAGTCTCTCTGTGTCAGTCACTTTAACGTTATATGACAGTCTGTTCATAACATCGTTCCCGACAGCCTCCGGAACGCCCAGTGAAGAAGAAGAAGACAACTGGAGAAGTTCCCGATAGCGTCTATTACACCGTGACCACGGCGAAACTAGCACGACAGGTTATTCTGTCTACATAAAACCACGATAGCGTCTTTCACACCATGAACACGGCGACACCACCACGACAGGTTATTCGGTCCACTTCACGATAGCGTCTATACCCCCACGGCGACACTACCACGACAGGCTCTCCTGTCTGCTGAACATGATAGCGTCTTACACCCTTACGGCGACACTACCACGACAGGCTCTCCTGTCTGCTGAACACGATAGCGTCTTACACCACCACGGCGACACTACCACGACCGGCTCTCCTGTCAGCTGAACACGATAGCGTCTTACACCACCACGGCGACACTACCACGACAGGCTCTCCTGTCTGCTGAACACGATAGCGTCTTACACCACCACGGCGACACTACCACGACAGGCTCTCCTGTCAGCTGAACACGATAGCGTCTTACACCCCCAAGGCAACACTACCACGACAGGCTCTCCTGTCTGCTGAACACGATAGCGTCTTACACCACCACGGCGACACTACCACGACAGGCTCTCCTGTCAGCTGAACACGATAGCGTCTTACACCACCACGGCGACACTACCACGACAGGCTCTCCTGTCTGCTGAACACGATAGCGTCTTACACCACCACGACGACACTACCACGACAGGCTCTCCTGTCTGCTGAACACGATAGCGTCTTACACCACCACGGCGACACTACCACGACAGGCTCTCCTGTCAGCTGAACACGATAGCGTCTATACCACCACGGCGACACTACCACGACAGGCTCCCCTGTCCGCTGAACACGGTGTGCACACGGTACCTTTGGCAACACCGGTCTTACTGTGTCCTTTACGCAACGCTTGTTGCGGAGTTAGCTAGCTGGCCGGCTACACAGTTTGTCCAAGAGGTGTTGGGTTCGAAATAATATACTTGGTAGAAGTATTCTCTTCTTGTATAATCCCGTTCGCTGCCACCACTGTGAAAGGCTTCTCCTCTCTCCTTTCAAAATAATACACCAAACTTCTTTTCAGTTTTCTTTATTCTAGTTTACAGTCCTTCTCTGCCGGCCGCCAGCTCTCAACTAACTCATTCTTCCACTTTCTCACCCTCTACACCCTTCCTTTCTATCTTGATTAAAACTACCCGACCCTTGATCTATGACATCTGACAGTGGACAGTAAACAGACCCCTGCCCCCGCCTTAACTAATTGCTAAGCCTTCACCACATCCCGGCTGCATCTCTGCACTACGGTAAACATTCTCACGCTGCAACAGTCACACCCTAATTACTGGTTCCACCGGACCCTGAATATCTCTACATCTTGACAATTCCGCTTCTTCTCTGCTCTGTGGTCCTCTTCATGACCCATTCTATGGCCAGTAGGAAAAGGAACGGAGACAGCAAACACCCCTGCCTGACGCCGGTTCTGACCTGGAGCTCCCTGGTGAACTGCCCTTCAGTGGATCACGCGACATGTCATGCCATCGTAGCTGCTCTTGATCAGGCACACGAGTTTTGTGGGTACACCGTAGTGTCGTAGGAGTTTCCACAAAGTCTCTCGGTCCACACTGTCAAATGCTTTCTCGTAATCCACAAAGTTGACGTACAGCGGGGAGCTCCACTCCAGAGACTGCTCCACGATGATGCGGAGAGTGGCAATCTGGTCTGTACATGATCGTTTTTTTCCGGAATTCTGCTTGCTGGTCTCTCAGCTAGGGGTCGACGGAGCTCTTCATTCTCTCCAGGATGATCCTGTTGAAGACCTTTCCTGTTACTGACAGCAACGTGATTCCTCTTTAGTTGAAACACTTGCTGAGGTCGCCTTTCTTGGGAAGCTTGATTAGGTACCCCTCCTTCCAGTCAGCCAGCATCACCTCCTTTTCCCAGGTCTTTCCAAACAGTGGGTACAGCATCTCTACTGTTGTTTCTAGGTCTGCTTTCAGAGCCTCCGCTGGGATACCATCTAGCCCTGCTGCTTTGCCGTTGTTCAAAAATGCCACTGCTCTTCTGATCTCTTCCCGGCTGGGTCTGTCACAGCTGATGGGTAGGTCAGTCTCTGCTGGCTGGATGTCTGGGGGGTCGGGTGGGCTGGGTCTGTTCAGTAACTCTTCAAAATACTCGGCCCATCTGTCGAGTTGGTCTGTTCTGTCTGCAATAGGCTTGCCGTCTTTGTCTTTTGCTGGTCTTTCTGTATGGCCATACTTGCCAGACAATCTTCTGGTAATGTCGTAGAGCGGTTTCATGTTGCCGCTGCCTGCTGCCTTTTCTGCCTCTGCTGCTAGGCCGTCTGTGTAGGCTCTCTTGTCTGCTCTGATACTTCTCTTCACCTCGCGGTTGGCTTCCGAGTATTCCTCATGTGCCCTTGCTTTGGCTGCTCTAGTGCGACTGTTATTGACAACTGCTTTCTTCTGCTTCCTCACTTCTATCTTCTTCAAGGTCTGTGCCGAGAGCCAGTCCTTGTGATGGTGTTTTTTGAACCCCACAGTGTCTTTGCAGGTTGAGTTCAGTGCCTCTCTAACTGCCTTCCACTGCTGCTCTGTGGTGACCGCCTCCTCCTCATTTACTAGCTCTGTAGCGCTTGAAACCGGTTGGATAGCACCAGTTTGAACTCTTCTCTCACCCCAGTCTCTCTCAGGAGGCCTACATTATAGCGCTGTCTTCGTGTCGTCCCTGTGCTGCTTTTCTTTAACTTTAGCTTTATTCTTAAGATAAGCAGATGATGGTCTGAGGCGACATCTGCTCCCCTCCTCACTCGAACATCTTGAAGGGATCTTCTAAATTTCTTACTAATGCAGATATGGTCTATTTGCCGGGTTCTCTGTAGTATGGTCAGGTGAGACCCACGTTGCTTTGTGTATTCTTCTGTGTGGGAAGATGCTGCCTCCAATGACAAGTCTGTTTAGAGCACAAAAGTCTACGAACCTTTCCCCGTTCTCACTCATCTCCCCTAGTCCCTGTCTCTCCATTACCTCTTTATATCCGGTGTTGTCCTCCCCTATTTTAGCATTAAAATCGCCCATGATGATGGTGATGTCTCGCTCCGCACATTTGTCCACAGCACTCTGGAGTCGGTCGTAGAACTCTTGTTTCTCTTCCTCGTCACTGTCATTAGTGGGCGCATAACACTGGACGACGTTCAGCTTGATCTTTTTCCTGATTCTAAAGGCTGCTGTGATAATTCTTGGCCCAAGAGGTTCCCAGCCCATCAGCGCTCTCTGTGCCACTGTTGACAGCATGAATGCTACACCTAATGTATGGGGGGCATTCTCCTCTTCATGACCTGAATACAGAATCATCTCCCCACTTAACAGCCTTTTCTGGCCAGACTGCGTCCATCTGGCTTCACTGATACCTGGCAGGGAAAGGTTGTACTTTTACATTTCCGCTGCTATCTCGGCGGACTTTCCGCTCTGGTACATGGCCTTTTCATTCCATGTGCCCATGATTGTGTCCCTGGATAGAGAGAGGCGGCTCGGTCCTGTTGCTTCCGAAGATTTCCGGCTTTCACCACACGACGTCATAAATCTTCTGGTAGAAGAACCTTTCTCCTCTAGGAAAGGAATTGCTGTTTGTCTATTCGTCGGCGTTTTTGTAGCTATTTTTTTATTTGCAGGGTGGGGAAGCTACCCCCACGCCCAGGACCTAGGAGGACCAGGGGTTTTCTGTCGGGGTCTCCTTACCTTAGACCATGTTGGTTCACGGCACCTTATTTCATTTGGTGCACCCCTCTCGCGAGGGACCCCCTATCTACCAACCAGGGGACGCGCCTCAACGCCATATGGTCCCAACGCGAGAAAAGTGAAACTCATATCACGTAAAATATAAAATCATACGTAAAAACTAAAACTTATGTCCTGCATGACAAATAACGTTTGACAAATCAATGACGCGTATGTCCGGGCCTGCGCCCCTTATAGAACTCACTGACGCATTGGCAGATCTGCGAGACTTGTTCAATAGGACTAATTCAACATAAGAATCAGGTCAAAGACAAAAGGTAGAGACCACTGACAGCCGCGATGACAGCTCTCATATAGAGGGACTTCAGTTGTGGGTTATGATTCATCCCATCTTGTTTCAGGATCAGGATCAGGAATTTATTTAACGTCTTTTCACTCATTGGTGATTGTTCCTTCCCACCCCAGTCCCCCTTTCAGTCCCCTACTGCCCCACCCGGGTCTGCCTTGGGGGACTTGGGTCTTCCTACTGTCTGCGTAGCCTGTAGTCCTTGATAACTGGTTAGTTCGGGGTTTATCGTCCACGGCACCGAAGTGATCATAACTCGGACGGCCCTGACGGGCGGTCAGTCAAGTTATGGGGGGCAGGGAAATTATTGCCTATGCATGGAACACGAACAACTCAGACGCACTGCAACTGTGCCACTTTGATTTACCAGGACCTTTCAACGGACATGCTATGACAAGCTCGTCTCCCCCCCCCCCCTCCCCCCCCCCTTCCCTGGACTGCAAGTCCATCTACCGGGGCCGGGACGGAGACTTGACTGAACCCACGACTGACCCGGCGATTCCCTTCGCCGGCTCTCTTGCTCCGACCGACGCTTAAACACCTGAGCGAGTGCTACTGATTTTTTTTTTTTAAATTAGGGTACGATCAGCTGATGAATTAGCCTGAGCAGACCGAGCCGCATGACTGAATGACTGACCTGCGCCCCGAGCATATGTCAGGTTTATTTCAGTGAGATTATGAGACCGGCTGGCGACATACTGTATTCAATAGTCTGTTCATAGGGCGTCCTGGGCAGTGGTTAGGCCTGCACCATGCCAAGGTGCTGTTCGATACGGTTCCGCTTGGACTTTCTCCTGGTAATGTCACGTAATTCGGCGACCGTCGGGTTCTTTCCGGTACTCCGTTCTTCCACCCCCCCCCCCCACCTCCACACTTGGTACCGTCTCAGCCACTTTACAAATTCAATACAGCGATCAAAATCCTGTACTCAGCTGACGGCCTCGTTGTCTGTACTGTTTGCTAAATGCGTAAATCCTGTCGTTCGTGAGGTGTGTTGGTTTCAGCGCGGCGCTTGAGTCGATTTCCCAAATTGAGAAAAGCGCCTATAATACGTATTATTATTATTTAGTGTTGTTTGTTGTGTTTTGTTTTGTTTGTCTTTTTACACAACACGCAAGCGCACGTCTTGAGAAAGTTTTGAGTTACTGTCGGACGCCATTTGTGAAAGCAAGCACGTAGAGACCGGCAATCGGCAACCTTTCAGTCCGCCCTCTCCGGCCAATAAAGTCGCCACGCCCAACGCGGCGCTCAGCGTCAACCGGCCGTCTTTAAGTTGGTTTACTATTTGGTTTTGCCGTTCTGAGTCACCGCTCCGGCCCGCGGTATTCACTATTTTGCTGATTTTATTAGCTGCTTGGACTGAAATTATTGCAATTCATGTTCAAAAATGTTCAGTGTAAGTCAGCTGTCGGCGGCCAGGCGGAACGGCTCCGAGTACTAGTACGACTGACTTGAAGGCTGAGTCGGTAGTAAGCGGCCGGTCGCTAGGCCGGGCGGCGGGGCCGTGCCGACACTGACCGCTGAGTGACTTGAGTCAACTTTGTCTTAACGGCCGAGTCTGTACAGTGTGTTTCCCTCGCCAGTACTGATGAGTATAACAGGTGTACACTAAGTGCATCGATGGGCAAACCAGAACACTGAACACAAACTGAACAGCGAAATTTGCAATTTATTTCACAGGCCGCCGTTGAGATAACACTATAAAGCTTTGACTGACATGTCACCACAGGATACGTATCGGACCATATGATAGTTCAAGGGCGGTATCAGAGTAGCTTGGCGCCTGTATGCGCTGGCCAACGCCGGGATATTCTGACATCACTGGCCTTGAACTGTCGTGGTCGGTTGATGTCTCCAGACCTGTGACGTACGGACCACTAGACTTGAATATGTACACCTGAAAATGAATAATAATTCATCCTCAGGATGAAATGAGTTATTAATAGGGTGTGGCAATCTCGGAACTGAAATCTAGTCAGAGTGATGCATCATGAACGTGGCATCACATCAGTGGCGGGGCTGACATGAACTCATAGTTATTCCGGCAAGTTACTTGCTCGATCAACCATTTAGCCGGATGACAGTCTTCTAGTGCTCATGACGATTATTGGGATAATTGATCTAATTATACTATTATTAGGAATTATTTGCCATTACGATTCATCGGATGAGCAATGCGGTAATTTAGATGTTTGGAAAAGGACACTCGGCGCGGAATCTGACTTTATGACTACTGAGTTTTACTCATTCTTGGGGGGGTGGGGGGTGGGGGGGGGAGGAGGCGGGGGGTGGGGGGGGGGGGGTGGTTGGACCGAGGAATGGGGTAGTTGGAGGGTGGTGCAGCCTAAATTCCTGCCCGGCGTTGTAGTCTCGCAGCTAACTGAAACAAGCCAAATGTTTTGTCGTTGACTGACCTTTAAACTACTTGTTATCGCGGCCGAGACAGTGAACACGACTGCGATAGGAATAGATCCTCGCGAGCCCCACTAGTTAAAAGGTCAATGCCTCAAGAAGCATATGATGCAACTTGTTGCCTCACCCACACCTCCAACACCTCCTTTAACATCACTCGAGAAACGGGTGTCTCACGTTATTCTGGTGCTGCCTACAACTAGCACACGTGTGTGTATGTGTGTGTGTGTCAGTATATGTGTGTATGTGTGATGATATTTTCAATTCCTCAGTAAAATAGTTACAGTCATTGATGGTTAGTGTTCAATAGTTTACTTTTGAAGTTTTAACTTCACTCTTTTAGTTTTTAGTTGAAATCTTAGAATCTATGATCTATGATCACTTTTAAATATGTATGCCGTGGGGCGCAAGCGTGAGTATATGTGCGTGTGTGTGTGTGTGTGTGTGTGTGTGTGTGTGTGCGCGCGCGCGCGCGCGCGTGTGTGTGTGTGTGTGTGTGTGTGTGTGTGTGTGTGTGTGTGTGTGTGTGTGTGTGTGTAAATGCGTGATTGTAATGCATCACTTGAGTAACAAGCATCATGCATTACCCTTGTGCTGCCTTACATCTGACCGAATGCATGTGTGTGTGCGCGTGTGTGTCATAACGCATCACTCGAGTAACGGGTGTCTTACGTTATTCTTGTACTGCGTTACAACTAGCGAACGTGTGTGTATGTGCGTGTGTCAGTATGCGTGTGTATGGCCGTCTCTGTGTGTGTGTACTATGTGATATTTTCAATTCCTCAATAGTTGTTTTTAGTTGAAATCTTAGAGTTAATATTCTTTCATATAATCTATGATGACTTTTAAGTTTATTTAAATCTAATGTATGCGCACGCGTGAGTATGTGTGCGTGCGTGATTGTAACACTGGAGTAACAGGCCCATGCATTACCCTTGTGCTGCCTCACATCTGACTGAATGATGTGTGTGTGTGTGTGTGTGTGTGTGTGCGCGCGCGTGCTCGAAATACTTCTGTTTATTATTATTAATAATAATAAACGGAAGTATTTATTAAGCTGTTCAGGCACTAACCATGATTGGTCTGTCGTGGACCACACATGCGGGGCCGGGGAGATTTCTTGTATCGTGAAGCAGGCATGTTTGTTGGAGTCCAAATTTCAGTGTACATGCATTCACTATAGTATTTGGGCTGCCTGAAAACTGACAATTCACTTGCATGAGTGACAAACTTCAGTCCTGGAGACTGAGTGATGCAGCTTTTTTAACATTCCCAAAAAACGGAATTCAGCTGTCTGGTTCAGACAGAACAGTCCTTCAGCCTGCCGGCTATATTCACAATTTGGAATAGAATTTCATCAGCACCTCTAGCAGCAGGGTCTCATGAGACTTTATGTCTTGCTGGTTAGAGCTCAGCAAAAAATACACAAACATTTATAGGCAACTACTGTCGCCTGTGCTTTTGGATGGTAGCTGGAGTTGCTGCTAGAGACGAAGATCGTTTGATCCTTTCTGCAATTTAAAACACACAGCTGAACCACTTGAGTGTGGGACCATACACAATTTTTCATGGTAAGTCAATGGCGGTCTGCTTCACGTGCCGCTAAACTTTATGACTAAAACAGCTGCTGATGTATCACGGCGTATCAAGAAACATAGTCTTGAAGTTTGGGTGCTTTGTGTGCATATTTTTTTGTAATACATGTGTAAACTGTATGCACTTATATTTGTATTTTTTAGCGGGCAGGTATGTGCTGGTCCAGATTGTGGACCCTATGGTTGAGAGCCATACCTGGCATTTGCCAGATTGAAAACATATTTGTTTCAATCTGGCCTTTGAAATGGATTGATAAACCCTGAATTTTCCCATCTGCATGTATATATCTGATTAGGTTGTTGAAATGTTTTATGTTTATTATGTTAGTATTGTGTGAATGTGCATTAGTACTTATGAATGTATTTGTATGCTGTCGGTACCTTACTGCGAGTTAATTTCAGTTAGTTAGATTATCTAGATGTAAAGCGCTCTGAGCCTTTCTTTGTGGGGATATTGCGCTATAGAAGAGTTATATATTATTATTATTATCTCTTCTTTTTATATTATTTTATTTGTCTTGTTACCTTTTATGCTGTTATATGTATTTAAAATATTATTAAGGACAGACAGGTAAAAAGGTCTGAGTGCCTGCTGTCTTCATCCTTAGAAAATAAAGTTTCAATTCAATTCCGCAGTTCAATTCATTTCTCAATGTCCCCTCCGTGTTCTTCGTCGGAAATGTAGTTTACCCAATGTACACCGGGGTGTTCTTTCGGCATGAAATTTACAAATTTAATGAAGACTGACAACTTGCGACCACCGGCGGTAGCGAAGTCAAGGGGTTAAGCTGAACTGTTTAAACTGTGTGTCGATTTCTGATTGACTGAGGACCTTAAGGCTCTTGACCGCGCATAGGCCTATGTGCAAATTTAAAACATAATGAACCCCCCCCCCCCCCCCCCACACACACACATTTCAACATTGCTGGTACAATACGTTGGTCTGCGTGTTGCCATCAGAGAAAGCCCAGAAAAAGGGACAGGGAGATTCACGGCAACGAACTGAATTTACTAGTAAAATTCTTTCACGTAAGTACAGTACGAAATAGTAATGAGAAGCAAAATGGACATGGATGATATGGTGAGGGGTGTGGGAGGGAGGTGTACATGTACCATCATAGTCAGTAACAGATTCACGACGATGAGTGAATCACTGATAAACGAAGAACAAGATGAGGATTTGATCCCTAAAGTCTACCATATTGTTTGGAGCTCGGATGCGTTTATCTTTTAGGAACATTCAGAGTTGTTCATATTTTTAGGTTTATTATGCCGATCCATTTTCCCTCCTCTCTATGCCAACCTCTGATCACCACTACACACGTCGGCGCACACAAATAAATACGGGCACACGGCGCTTCAGTAGTACCAAAGACAATACATTATAATGTATTGTCTTTGGTAGTACGCTCTGCCGGGCTCGTCTAGCGACAGGAACTACTGATCCATCTCCTTCTACTCTAACCGGCCCACCCTCTGATCCACACACACTGGCACACAGAATCAAAGACGGACACACGGCGATTCCCGCCATTCGTAAGCTCTGTGGTCTGGCGTAGCACAGCTATTCTGAAGAAAAATAATAGCACGAGCAGCGAAATGACGTCACTGCAAGCTTCACATCTTGGCATCATTAGGCCCACGACGCCGTGTTCATAGTGACGACTCGATGTTATACGTCATCATCGCAGTACTAACATTTGACGTATCAAAGGATCAACTTTGCAATTTTCTTGCTGATTTTCATGGCCTAGAGCTTACAGGTCACAACTGATTTGACCTAATCAGTCCTACCCCAGGGCCGGGACAAATAGCAGGCTTATGCAAACACTGTATGAAAAATCATGCGGGTATTAATGAGAAAATATTTTTTTTCGTAAAAGAAAAATTAAAGTTATGTTAGCTGTTTTACAAACGACTCCGAAAAAGTGGTGCAGAATACTGTTTGATTTTCACACCTAGGGCACACAGGTCACAATTGACCTAATCGTACCCGACAGCCGAGACAAACTGTAGGCTTATGTAAATACTGTATACGAAAAATCATGCGATTATTAATGAGAAAATTTTGTTTTCTTTAAAAAAAAGATTCAATTGTTTTAAAGATTAACCCATGTAATTCGTGAAATTAATCCTATAAACGTGAAAATATATATATTTTTTAAAAATATGTAATTATCACTCAAAACGTTCTAGAGGTACAATGCTGGTTAACGAACTCATTCAATTTGTCCCTTTTATCTAGCTATACGCAAAATGTCTAGTAAAAATAAGAAAAATTACGGACTCCAGTGTGGATCAACCCGTTTTTGTGAAACGACCATTTTCTCTTTTCTCGCCAATGAGCATCTTATCAAAAAGTTTTAAAAACAGGTCTCGAGATAATTCTTTTAGGGCAGACAATATCCTAAAATGTTAAGCTTGTCTGTCCGGCTCAAACGCGGGCTCTAGTCGCTGTCACATACACACACACACACCGACACACACACACACACGACACACACACACACACACACACACACACACACACACACACACACACACACACACACACACGCACACACACACGCACACACACACACACACACACACACACACACACACACACACACACACACACACACACACACACACACACACACACACGCGCCGTTTGGCGCCAAAAGACGTTCTCTAGCAAGGTTTTCGTAGCTAGACGTCACGTCATTTATATCTTGTTACTTCAATGCCAGAACTTCGCCGCACGCCAAAAACGTCATGTGCATGTTCCGGAATGCGCTCCGACCAGCCCCATTTCAAAGAAAGTCTACCGTATTTTTTAAATACGGTAGTCAAAAACCGGTCCGCTAATTTTTAATACTGGCACCAATACTTTGTTTTAAAACCCCAAAAGCCAACTTCTCATACTTATTCAAACTTTTCTTTTACGATTCCGCGAACTATTAGCGCCCTATTTGTGACGGTGAAGCTAGCACATGCGCAGCCACACCCTTTCACAACAGCGCATGTCTGTGACGTAACAGTCGTCTACTTCTCTTTCAAACGTGGCTAGAAAGCTGGACATATTCAAGGGTGACGTGTCCAGGCCAAGAGCATTTCCCAAAACAAAGCAAAAACAGGAAGATTTCACATTTCGAAGTTATATTCAAATCATTGGTAAGAGTTTGATGCTAAAGTAAGACTTGCCTTGGCGTCATCAAAAGGTAACACGATCTTAGATATCATATATATGAATCATAAACTCTATTACTATTATATAGTAATAGACTTATGATCTGATTCATTCAGTGAATCGTTCTTCTTAGATAAGCGGACCCATTAAAACTTAGCACTGAGTGAAGCGGATAGCTCTTAGATAGTGCGGCTTACTTTTCATTTTGCTCTATTATATATTGTTTCAGCAGCCGAAGCATTTGAAACCAAATTCGTGCAAACTGTATCGCTTTATTTAGAAATTTTGATTCTTTCTTACAGATCTGTTTCAACACGTCCTGAGGAGCCAGCAAAGATACAACGATGAACACCATGGTAGTTTATCTGCCTCCATCTATTTCAAAAGATTGCAGTAGCGGAGGATAATATTTTTCATTGCCGGGGTGCCTGACGTTATTTCTAACCTCAAAAGTCACACAACGGCCAGAGCTGGTTAGGTAGATGGCCCTGGCTCAGATTTACCATCAAGAAGTTGTGACACTCCAAATCCAAAATTAAATTCCATATTTAAAGGTACAGACATATGATACATCAAATTCAAAACAAGACGCCATATCCTGTGGTATTTTTGTGTTTGTAATACCTTTATTTGTTATTTCTCTGCACAAACAGCATTGTGTACATAACCATTTACACAGTTACAAAAGTTTACTACACATATTTCCACAGCAATAATGCCAAAAGCACCCTGACAAGATTGTTCAATAATCTTATCAGCTAGAGCAGGGCCGGACCCAGGGGGGGGGGGGGGGTTACCTGGGTTCCGGAACCCCCCGTCCCAACTTAAAAAAAAAAAAAAAAAAAAAAAAAAAAAAAAAAAAAAAGAACAGTGAATTTTTTTTATGCAAAGGGAGTTCCAAAGTTTTATTATTTTTTTTTTATTGTTTTTAAAACATTGCAGTTTTTAGTCACTTTTGATCCAAGGCACAAAGAGTTATTTATAGACAATTCAACGGAAATCCATTTCAAGGGATCCGTTTAAACGTCCAAAACGTTTTCCCGTTGAAACAACCAAGTAACCCAACCCCTAACCCTAAATTAGTAAATGCAGCCATATTTTCTTGTTCTGGCCACAAGCCTCTTCCAGCGCCTTCACCTTGATACAGCCCTAATCCCCCAAAAACGACTTTTTAGAAAGATTAATTAAGACGCTAAGTTGATAATTATGATAATTCGTTGTAACGAACATCCGTTGAAACGACCATCGTTGAATCGTCCAAAAACATCGTTGAAATGGATTTCCGTTGAATCGACCAGGTACCCAAAAGAGTTGCTTTCCTTCAGTGCATGTCTTTCCGAGAAAGATCAGTGAAAAGACGTCTGACGTCATTAAGGTTTGTGGGGGGAAGTTTAAATCTAGATCTATTTTCTTTGGTAACACTTCACTTTTGCTGTCTCCTCGAAAATGCCGAAACTGAAAAAAACAGATGCTGATGGCAGTAGGCGACTGTCATGCTGGTTTTCATCAAGCTCCATTTCAGAAGGTGGGTACATTTTTAAATCCAATTTTGTCTCATAAAAGAAATGTATTCAGTAGAACTAGGTAAAATTCACCCATTCCGAATTCGATTCAAATGAGCACGTGGCGATGGAGCCGGTACTTCCTTCCTGTGAGTGTAGCCTATGCTGTAGGAGCTGATACTAGCTGCATATAATGAATATCATAGATATAAAACAGCCCCACTTATTAAAATACCAAAACAGGTAACAATTAAAGTAATGCATAGCCTAAAATTTATTTCACAAAGTATTATGATATATAACTTTAAAAATGTCAATTTAAAGAATAAAGATATCGGCATCAATGATCAATATTGCTTTTATATTTATAAAAAAAAATCTTTGGACGGCAAAATATCGTTTTCAATAACAAAACCAAGGGCTAAGTTATAAGGTATCGTTTTCACTAGTGCAGCTTACTAGCTATGTATTGTGACGTAAATCTCTTCGGAGAGCAGAACAGAACCGTCTTGATGGCTGACTATGGAAACCATAGCCTATCTGACACCACTTTGACAGCGTCGCCATCAATTGTGACGGCAACATAGCCTTTCCGGGTGCGAAACCGTCATGACGACTTCGGTTTTTGGAACGACAAGAAGCCATCATGACGGCATCCCAACCACTGCCTTTTTCACATAATAAAATGGAAAATAAAAATGTGCTGAAATTTTGCCAACTGCTGAAAATCAGCAAATTTGTTAACAGTTCCTATGCCTGTGAACAGCGTGCTACAAAATAAGATTATTCACCCTTAGGCCTTTTGTTGATGAAATTTAAAATAAGCTAAAAACTAATCAGAAAACCACTGTTTTTTTATATTAAATTATTATTATAAAATTGTAGTAGACGTGTTAACACCTGCAATGCATAATCATATATAAGATGTTGAAAAGACGGTTCTATTTTATTTTACATTTTTGTTGTTGCTTTTAGGATAATTTCATGTTTTAATTTTTATGTTATGTCTTTGTTTTTGTTTTTTTGTTTTTTTTCTTTTTGTTTGTTGTTGTTGAGTAAATTGTAAAGCGCTTAGAGCTGTTTACAGGTAAGCGCTATATAAGAAAACCTTTAATAATAATAATAATAAAAGTTGTTTTTCTAAACGGCAGATGATGCAGTTCCTCGAAAGAGACTAAAATCAACCCAAAGTGAGACCACTGGCAGTGGAGTTCGAAACAGTGACATGGGAACAAGTAAAAGCAGTGTTGGTGAGTAATTTACTGCCCCGCCCCCCCCCCCCCCCCCCCCCCCCCCCCGCCCCTCTCAAAAAAAAAATTAAATTAAATACAACCTGAAATTGATACGTGATTGAGTGTTTCAATTTAATAATTAATATTAAACAAAATGACTGGTGTGTTCCATTGGCTATCATTAGCCTAAGAAGACTCTACGAGTCATAAGGTAGCAAAGATTTTGTCCATCATTTGGGGGGAGGGGTCTAAAAAGAAAAGCTGTTATTTCAGATCATAAATATATATCTAAGCTTGACTGACGTGTGTAAACGAAGACATATATATGCTTTAAATGTAATTATCTTGTTGCAAGTCTCTCTCTCTCTCTCTCTCTCTGATCTCTCTCTCTCTCTCTCTCTCTCTCTCAGTATGTGTGACTCTGTGTGTGTGTGTGTGTGTGTGTGTGTGTGTGTGTGTGTGCGCGTGCGTGCATGCTGTGTGTGTGTGTATGTGTGTGTGTGTCGGCGTGAGAGAGAGAGAGAGAGAGGGGGGGGGGGGGGGGGGGGGGGGAGATAGCACCTGCATACATATTTGCCCTTGCTGTATGAACTTTAATGTACTTAATGATTCTTTGTTTATTGCTTCACTTTGTATTTTTACTCATTTTATATTTTTGTGCGTACGCGTATGCGGGTAGGAATGTCTGGAGTGCGTGTCCAAGAGCGTGTGTTTGTTTTTGTGCGTATGTGCCTGAGTGCGTGCGTGTGTAAGTGTGTGTGTGTGTGTGTGTGTGTGAGTGTTCGTGCGTGTGTGCATGCGTACTGAATTGCGGTGTACATGAGTGTGTGTGTGTGCGTGCGTGCATGCGCGAGTTGTGATGTGCATGCGTGCGTACCTGAGTGCGTGTGTGGGTATGTGTGTGTGTATGTGCGTGGTGCGTGCGTGCGTGCGTAAGCGAATGCAGCAGTGCATGCAGCAGTGTGTGGTATGTGTATGTTTACATGTCTATGTCACTTATGTAGTAGATGTAGCAACGGCAAGTTTGAAAACTGGTCCTGTTACCAATAACTTCTACCGTTGGAAAATAAAGGTTCATTGTTCATTGTTCATTGTTCTCTCTCTCTCTCTCTCTCTCTCTCTCTCTCTCTCTCTCTCTCTCTCTCTCTCTCTCTCTCTCTCTCTCTCTCTCTCTCTCTCTCTCTCTCACAGGTACACACACAATCGTTTTAGTATTTCAGACTTCTCATAGACCCAACTTTTATTTGTATTTCAGACTCCTCCTCAAGCATTGATCAGCCTGCCGGGGGCCTGCTTTCTGAATCCTCTGCCATGCCAATGACCAACCAGCCTGATGTGAGCCTGCTTTCTGACTCCTCTTCAGATTTCTCCTCTCAGATCACCAGCAACAAAAATATCGATTTTGGTGAAGTTTTCAAGAAACACACGCGAGTCGTTTCACTGTCAAGCCGTGACAAGGAGCATCTTCT
This sequence comes from Semisulcospira habei, assembly GCA_036245525.1. Taxonomy (NCBI): domain Eukaryota; kingdom Metazoa; phylum Mollusca; class Gastropoda; family Semisulcospiridae; genus Semisulcospira; species Semisulcospira habei. The sequence goes on from BTPG01000007.1 coordinate 54,220,551, forward strand.
AAGGCAACACTGGAGACCATCACCTGGTTTTCAGTTTCCAACACAGTGATAAACAACAAGAACCGAAAATTTCAGCATGAGTGGTTGCAAAAGTACTCCTGGCTTGTGTATTCTCCTTTCGAGGATGGGGCTTACTGCAAGTATTGCCTATTATTTGCAAAGTCTACTGAAAACCTGGGCAAGTTTGTGAAGACGCCATGCAAGAACTGGAATAAAGCCTGTGATCAGATCAAAAAGCACTCGTTATTACAATACCACAAAGATGCAATGGCAAATGGAGAGCAGTTTTTGACAATCATGGATAAACCAGAGCAGAGCATCGCCAGTGAAATCAATCAGAAAAATGCAGAAAACATCGCTGCAAATCGACAAGTTCTGACAAGCCTCTTCAGGATTGTTGAAGTGTGTGGAAGACAAGGGTTAGCTCTGAGGGGCAACTGTGATGATGGCATTCTTCAGAGTGAGAACAGAAGCAATTTCAATGCCCTTTTGAATCTGTGCATCAATGCAGGAGATGAAACTCTCCGGAAACATCTAGATACATGCGATAAGAAGGCCACATACATTTCAAAAAGTACACAAAACAGACTGATAGAGGTTCTTGGTGATCAGATCCGCAACAAGATTCTTGCAGAAATTATTGCAGCAAAACAGTTTACCGTGCTTGCTGACGAAGTCACAGACAGCTCAAACTGGGAACAACTTTCAATTATATTGAGATTCGTCGATGGAAGTCTGAAAGTTCGTGAAGAGTTCCTGGCTTTTGTCCAGTGCAGAGATACCACAGGTGAAACACTTTACAACAAGATTGTTGAGTGTCTGGGCTTGTGGGGGCTTGATTTCAACAATGTTAGAGGACAAGGTTATGACGGGGCCGCAAACATGGCAGGAAAGTTTAAAGGAGTGCAGGCACGTTTTCAAGCAAGGAACAACAAAGCACTGTACTTTCACTGTGCTTCCCATAGCTTGAGTCTCTGCATTGTAAAAGCATGCGGCTTGCCTGCAGTGAAGAACATGATGGGAGCACTGAGGGAACTGTCACTGTTTTTCTCAAACTCTCCAAAGAGACAACGAAAACTTGAAGATACCATCGAAGCATCTCAGCCTGACACGACAAAGACAAAGCTTGTTGATCTGTGCAGAACAAGATGGGTAGAAAAACATGAAGCACTGGAGGTTTACACATCTCTCTTCCTGGTTGTTCACGACTGTTTGGGACAAATGTGTGAAGACAGTGACAATTGGGACAGTGAGACATTGACCAAGGCAACTGGCTTTCTCCACACCTTGAGCAGCAGTGTTTTCCTCGTTGCATTCGTTGTCGTCCGCAATTGTTTGCGTTACTTAAAACCCTTGACAGTGAAGCTCCAGAAAAGAACAAAAGATGTTGTCGATGCCTACAGGGAAATAAAAGAGGTCAGTAACTGCATGTCTTCTATTAGAAGAGATGTCGACACAGCGTTCGTTGCCTGGTTTGGTGAAGTCAGCAAAATGGCAAATGCTTTGACAACTGATGTTGTTGTTCCTCGTCAAGCATCCCGCCAGACTCTCCGTGACAACCAACCTGCGGCCACTCCAGAAGAATATTTCAAGATTAGCATTGCCATTCCTTTCTTGGAACACCTGTCAACCGAATTGGACTCGAGGTTCAAAAATGCTGACCTAGCAGTTGATGGTCTCTGTCTGGTGCCAAGCACTTTAATAGACAACCAGGATGGTTTCATGCAGGTTCCAGAAGGGGTGAAGACACTGGCAATGTTGTGGGAGTCTGACCTACCAGACAACGCTACCCTTGATGCAGAATACCAACGGTGGGTTTGCAAATGGCGAAGTGCTGCTGAGAATGCGACAGCTATCATCCCATCCACGGCATCAGAAGCACTGAAACACTGTGACAGGGATTTTTATCCCAACCTGTTCATCATGCTAAAGAACCTTTGCACCCTGCCTGTCACTACTGCCGAGTGTGAGCGTTCAAACAGTCAGTTGCGCAACCTGAAAAACTACCTGCGCTCTACAATGGGGCAACAGAGACTCAATGCACTTGCTTTACTGAAAGTGCACAGGGATGTTGATATTGACTTCAAAGAGGCAGTGAACTGTTTTGCCAGAAGATACAATTCACAAATGGTACTAATGCCGAGGAACCTAGTGCAGCAAGACTGAACTGAAGTGAAAGCAGGGCCCTGATGTTCATAAACTACAAGGTAAAGCTTTATACCGTTAACGATCAACGAAAAGTAGTGAATAATAATAGTATACAAAACATCTCTGTTGATAAATAAATGTTTGTGTGTGTGTGTGTGTGTGTGTGGGTGTGGGTGTGGGTGTTTTTTTTAAGGGAGGGGCAGGTGATAATTTTTGTACCCCAGAGTTTGTCAGTTCGATTGTTCAAAAAGCTCAAAGTCCCCAGACCATCACAAATGGCTTTTTCAAGGCTCAGATTGCACCAGATTGCACCATTTTGCATCCTTGAAAAAAAAAAATTCCGGGGGGGCATGCCCCCGGACCCCCCTAGAAGGCTCGGCGCTTCGCGCCTTCGCTTTATACTGAATCTGTAACCCCCCCATCGACTTTTCCCAGGTCCGGCCCTGTAGAGTGAAAGCAAAGTTTTCAGACCCCAAAGAAACAGAACATTCTTAGGAAGAAGAAAGTGTATACAACTTGATAACTTGGACAACATTTTTCAATTTTCAAAGAAAATGATCTCTTTAGTCTAATACTCGGAGCCCGAGGAAGAAAAAAAAAACACAAAAAAACACCGTTACCTAAACAGAACAAATCAGTGGTTGTGCTAAAGAAAAACAAACAAGCCTGGCTTTCAATGTAAGTAGTATGACAAATAGTTAGGCAATGATAGACACATTGTTTTGTTATTACATGGTATTTATATGGCGCCTCGCGCTGGGACCATATGGCGTTGAGGCGCGTCCCCTGGGTGGTGGATAGGGGGTCCCTCGTGAGAGGGGTGCACCGAATGAAATAAGGTGCCGTGAACCAACATGGTCTAAGGGAAGGTGACCCCGACAGAAAACCCCTGGTCCTCCTAGTAAGGGGGTTGGGCGTGGGGGTAGCTTCCCCACCCTGCAAAAAAGGAAATAGCTACAAAAACGCCGACGAAAAGACTAACAGTAATTCCTTTCCTGGAGGAGGAAGGTTCTTCTACCAGAAGACTTATGACGTCCTGTGGTGAAAGCCGGAAGTCTTCGGAAGCCACAGGACCGAGCCGCCTCTCTCTATCCAGGGATACAACCATGGGCACATGGAACGTCAAGACCATGTACCAGAGCGGCAAGGCCGCCCAGATAGCAGCGGAAATGCAAAAGTACAACCTTTCCCTGCTAGGTATCAGTGAAGCCAGATGGACGCAGTCTGGCCAGAAAAGGCTGTTAAGTGGGGAGATGATTCTGTATTCAGGTCATGAAGAGGAGAATGCCCCCCATACAGAAGGTGTAGCATTCATGCTGTCACCAGTGGCACAGAGAGCGCTGATGGGCTGGGAACCTCTTGGGCCAAGAATTATCACAGCAGCCTTTAGAACCAAGAAAAAGCTCAAGCTGAACGTCATCCAGTGTTATGCGCCCACTAATGACAGTGACGAGGAAGAGAAACAAGAGTTCTACGACCGACTCCAGAGTGCCTTGGACAAATGTGCGGAGCGAGACATCACCATCGTCATGGGGGATTTTAATGCCAAAATAGGGGAGGACAACACCGGATACGAAGAGGTGATGGGGAGACAGGGACTAGGCTCGGAGATGAGTGAGAACGGGGAGAGGTTTGTAGACTTTTGTGCTCTAAACCGACGTCATTGGAGGCAGCATCTTCCCACACATTAGAATACACAAAGCAACTTGGGTCTCACCTGACCATACAACAGAGAACCAAATAGACCATATCTGCATTAGCAAGAAATTTAGAAGATCCCTTCAAGATGTTCGAGTGAGGAGGGGAGCAGATGTCGCCTCCGACCACCATCTGCTTACCTTATGAATGAAGCTCAAGCTAAAGAAAAGCCGCACAGAGACAACAAGAAGACAGCGCTATAATGTAGGCCTCCTGAGAGAAACTGGAGTTAGAGAAGAGTTCAAACTGGTGCTGTCCAACCGGTTTCAAGCGCTACAGGAGCTAGTAAATGAAGAGGAGGCGGTCGCCACAGAGCAGCAGTGGAAGGCAGTTAGAGAGGCGCTGAACTCAACCTGCAAAGACACTGTAGGGTTCAGGAAACACCATCACAAGGACTGGCTGTCGGCACAGACCTTGAAGAAGATAGAAGTGAGGAAGAAGAAGAAAGCAGCTGTCAACAACAGTCGCACGAGAGCAGCCAAAGTAAGGGCACAGGGGGAATACTCGGAAGCCAACCGCGAGGTGAAGAGTAGTATCAGGGCAGACAAGAGGGCCTACACAGACAGCCTGGCAGCAGAGGCAGAAAAGGCAGCAGGCAGCGGCAACATGAAACAGCTCTACGACATTACCAGAAGATTGTCAGGCAAGTATGGCCATACAGAAAGACCAGTAAAAGACAAAGAAGGCAAGCCTATTGCAGACAGAGCAGACCAACTCGAGAGATGGGCCAAGTATTTTGAAGAGTTACTGAACAGACCTAGCCCACCCGACCCCCCAGACATCCAGCCGGCAGAGACCGACCTACCCATCAGCTGTGACAGACCCAGCCGGGAAGAGATCAGAAGAGCAGTGGCATTCTTGAAGAACGGCAAAGCAGCAGGCCCAGATGGCATCCCAGCGGAGTCTCTGAAAGCAGACCTAGAGACAACAGTGGAGATGCTGTACCCACTGTTTGGAAAGATCTGGGAAGAGGAGGTGATGCCGGCTGACTGGAAGGAGGGGTACCTAATCAAGCTTCCCAAGAAAGGCGACCTCAGCAAGTGTTCCAACTACAGAGGAATCACCTTGCTGTCAGTACCAGGAAAGGTCTTCAACAGGATCATCCTGGAGAGAATGAAGAGCTCCGTTGACCCCCAGCTGAGAGACCAGCAAGCAGGATTCAGGAAGAACCGATCATGTACAGACCAGATCGCCACTCTCCGCATCATCGTGGAACAGTCTCTGGAGTGGAGCTCCCCGCTGTACGTCAACTTTGTGGATTATGAGAAAGCATTTGACAGTGTGGACCGAGAGACTCTGTGGAAACTCCTACGACACTACGGTGTACCCACAAAGCTCGTCCGCCTGATCAAGAGCAGCTACGATGGCATGACATGTCGCGTGATCCACGAAGGGCAGTTCACCAGGGAGCTCCAGGTCAGAACCGGTGTCAGGCAGGGGTGTCTGCTGTCTCCGTTCCTCTTCCTACTGGCCAGAGACTGGGTCATGAAGATGACCACAGAGCACAGACGAAGTGGAATACAGTAGACACTGTGGACACAGCTTGACGACCTCGATTTTGCAGACGACTTGGCATTACTGTCCCACACTCATCAACAAATACAGGACAAGACCACGAGGCTTGCTGACATCTCGTCCCAAGTGGACCTCACCATTCACAAACAGAAAACAAAGACAATGAGGCTAAACGCAACCAGGGAAGAACCAGTCTTGCTTGCTGGCACCCCGTTGGAGGAGGTGGAGTCCTTCACCTATCTCGGGAGCATCATAGACAAAAAAGGCGGCACTGATGCAGATGTCAGAGCACGAACCGGTAAAGCCAGAGCAGCCTTTCTCCAGTTGAAAAAAGTGTGGAGCTCCAGAGAGCTGTCACAACACACCAAAGTCCGGATTTTCAACTCCAGTGTAAAAGCAGTTCTCCTATATGGTGCAGAGACTTGGAGATTGACAAAAACCACAGTCAACAGAGTACAGACCTTCATGAACAGTTGCCTTAGAAGAATTTTGAAAATCCACTGGCCAGAGAAGATCAGCAATGTCAGACTCTGGAAGAGAACAGAGCAGATAACAGCAGAGAATGAAATTGGGCGAAGAAGATGGGGATGGATCGGTCACAGTCTGAGAAAGCCAGCTTCCAGTATCACTAGGCAGGCATTGTCATGGAACCCCCAGGGAAAGAGGAAAAGAGGTAGGCCGAGAAACTCCTGGCGTCGAGACCTCCAAGCAGACATCAAGAGACTGGGAACCACCTGGAGTAAAATCGAAGGAGAAGCACAGGACAGGAGTTGCTGGAGGTCTCTCGTCGACGGCCTATACCCGGGTAGGGGTGACAGGCGTAAGTAAGTAAGTAAGTAATTTATATGGCGCATTTCTCATATTAATAATATAACTCAATGCGCAGAATGTAGCCGCGAACTATAAATAAGATACTTTTTTATGACATGAAAATGGCTATAAATGCATTCTAATTGGTACAGGTATTTGTGGTATTCAAAGATGCACATAGCCGTGGTAAGAACTGCCACAAAACAGGCATACCTCCTAATACACTGGTCAGAAATGCTGAATGAGGTCCTAAAGTACATAACTTCACACCGTGACATTGCAAGGAAAACACTTAAAATGGCATCGAAATTAAAGAAAAACAAAACAAAATCATACCAGCACAACAGCTACTCTGTATTAAGGCACCACTTGTTATTGATTTCAAGGGCGGGGTGGGGGGGGGGGGGGGCATACGTAAAAATGGTGGACAACTGGATGAGTACATAATTTTACAACAAAAATTGACTAAGTTTTTTTTTTTTTTTTTTTTTTTTTTTTTTATAAAAACAGTTTTCCATGGTTAAACGAACATGCTTTTTTTCCCATCAACTGTATTAGTATGTATGACCTTGTGTGGAACTCCTGACTATTGCAGTACTGTGAAAACATGTCATCTTTTCCATAACAAAAATATTCATATCACGATGATGTGTACATAAACTTAAAACACTGAATACATTGCTTGTAGTAAAGTTATGTACATCTCTCATTATTATTTATTTCTGAAAAATGACTCAAAACGACTTGAGGTCTGTCAGGTATTATGTAATTTCAATTCTGAAATCCTAGAAATGCGGTACGGCTACATTCATGATAATCTTGGACAAACTTCAACCAAATGATGAAAATGCTTAAAGAATGGGAAGATTGGATGTTGTGATGTTGCTTACAACCTCGTTTGAAACCAAAATCAGCAGGGGTGCAGCAGGTGCTTGCAGAAATTCAACTATTGTGTGTACAATATCAATTGCTTTAATTCTAACCTTATTGATACAATAAAATACAACTTTATTGTCTGTTCGAGTCAAAACACGACAGAAATTTGCCTTTTGGCTCGTCATAAAACAACAAAACGAGACACTAATAAACACTATAAGAACATTCTATTACAATTATCATTGCAGCAGTCTATCACAGGCAATCTATCACAAGATGGGGGGTAATGTTATGTAGATCACACATTATACATATCACGTCGTTATACGGATGGATAACCAGCTTGCATCACAAGCATAGACAGCACTGCACTCCAAACATCTCCAAGAGGCACAAGAGGATCTGTGCCTCTTGCAGATGCTTGGAGTGTTGTCTGTGAATATTGTGCACACTGGTTATTGGCTGTGGTTCTTTCTTGGGAGCCGTTCATTTCAAACATGTTGGTTTAGAATTCAGTGAAGTAACCGGTGTTTTTGTATACAGTTGTTTACCGCGATAGATAACTAAAGGAATGTGAGGTGTGTATGTCTAAGCCGCTATGAAGATAGTACGTGGTTGGTTAAGCATAGTCTTTTCCAGTGTATAGAGTAGTGTATAGCAAGAGTGTTAGGCTATAGTCTGTTTCAAGATAGTGACAGACATGGGGGTGTTACGGAAGTAGACAGTTTATGAAGCACGTGTGTGTGTGTATGAACATGCGAGTTATTTGTATCAGCCAGGTTACGTGACGTTTCTCATTGATCCAATATGTTGTGTGTTTAGCAAGCGTTACGTTTGGATCCTTGTTGTTGTGTTTAGAGTGCTTGTAAAGAGTGGAACGACGGACGCCGAGACGTCAGTCACAGGTGGGACCTAACGTGAGGTCATCCCTCCAGCTCTTCGCTCAGAGTGAGTCTGATCGGGACCAAGATACCCGGATCACAGCGAGAACTGCGCTACGGTGCGAGTACAAGGACGTCCGTGTTACAGACAGGACGACAGTAAAGGGCATACAACGGACTTGCACGCCTAGACGTGAGAAGGACCAACGTAACCAGGCAATAACATCAAACAGGTTGGAGACAGTGTGAAACTAAAGCCTAGCCTGGCCGAGATAGTGTGTGATGTGTATGTGATGTGGATGCTGGGTGTGGGGAAAGGAGTGATGTATATAGCTTGATAGTTGTGAGCGTTTTTTTCGTATATTTATCTTGTATAAAAGTCACTTTAGAAAGGGAGCCCGTGTGTTGAGTTTTACCGTATGAATGCGCCCGTCTGAGTCAGTGGCGGTGTATGCGTCTGTTGCGTGAGAGTCTGTACGTGTGACTGTGGGCAAGTCTGCGTGCGTTACAGATAAACAACAAACGTTCAAGGGTAATGCAAAACACACTCACCATGACTTTTGGGCGGCCTACATTTGAACTAGTATTTTTGATCCATGCCCTCTGTTTTTAGCTTTTCACATCATGTTTTTCAGTGGCTCATCATGCACTGTGATAGCAAGAAGTGAGTCTGTGAGTATTGGGCCGTTTGTACGTTGGCATTTTCCCAGAGACCATTCAAGACACAAACTTAAAACATGTCCCAATGATACTTTGTGGCAAAACCTTTCATGCAAGAAGGCCTTTGGTATTTTCTTGTGACCGTACATGTGTACACATGTTTCTGACCATTTCCCCCTTGTGCCTGCAGCTACCGGTACTGTGAAGAGTACCGGCAACTGCATGCACAAGGTGGATAAGATTAACTCATTCAAGACGTGCTGCCTTCGGATACGTGGCTTAAAGCTGCATATCCGGAGGCGGCACGTCTCGAATGAGTTAACCCTTTTAGTTCCTATGCACTACAGCAGAGCATAAACTGACCATATAATTTGTTTCTTCAAAAACATTACCGATGACATGACTTTATGGAAGTGTCTACTACTTACTCAATTCTAGCCTAAGAACCAGTTGTGTTGTCACACAACCCGGGAGGCACTCGGGGAACCCCGAGGGGGGCCGAGAGTTGTCTCCCGTTACTGCCCATCCGGTTCCGAGTCACGGTGTGACTAATCAGTCAGTCTACTTAGGCTCACGCTGTTCAGACGTGTTGCTCTAGCCTACGGACTTTGGGAATTTTCGACCGGTTCGCCGGTCTTCCGGACTTTGGCTTCTTCACTTGGCTTCTACTTCGTCGGCCCTGCCTGTGCCACTGCGTGGCTCTGTCGTCCGCTCATCGTTGGCTGCTGCCCTCTTCGGCCTTTGAGTGCCTGGGCTGCACGGTGAGCTTCGCCGGGACTTAGCCCGGTTGTGCCATGGGTGTTTTGGACATTTCTCCCCCCGTTCCCGCTCCGGCGGAAAGGTAAGGTAGCTCGGTTCGCCCTGGGCCGGTTCCCGGGCTGGGCACTGGTTTGAGCAGGCACGAAGACAGTCTTCATCTTCCCTGTAGCTTGCGCGCCAAATTCTCAACCCTTAGCTTGGCGGGGCCCCTCGCGCCCGCGCCCACTCACCTTTCGGTTGATTGGTGTGGCATTATTGGCGCTTACCTACTCACTTGTACCTCGTGTGATTTGGAGAATACTTTGTTATGCTCCATGGCTTGATTAGCTTGGCGGGGGCTCTTGCGCCCGCGCCGTGACGTCATTACGTTGGTGGATGTGGTTGGGTCAGATCAGACGCTTACGTCATTCCTGAATCTGTCATGAAATGCTTGTTTTTTGTTGTGCATGATGCGTCGTATGCTCGCCTTAGCTTGGCGCGCCCTGTCGCCATTACGTGGTAATGTTACTGTGCCAGACTCTTGCTTCATGCCTATTCTTGTCATCACATGCTTGAGTTGTTGTACATCATGCGTCATATGCTCATCTTGGCTTGGCGGGGCCACACGTGCCCACGCCCTGTCGCCATTATGTTGATAATGTTACTGTACCTGACGCTTGTTTCATGCCTGTACCTGTCATGACATGCTTGAGTTTTGTTGTACATGATGTGTCGTATGCTCACCTTAGCGTGGCGGGCACTATGTCCTCCAGACCAAGGGTGACTGCCACGCGTATGAAATGCAGGGAGGTACCCAGCGGAGGAAGGAACACGCTGGGAAGACGGGTACAGCACATTTCTTGATGTTTGGGGAGTTGACCTTGGCAAGATGGACAAACAGATAGGTTAGCCGCGACTTCTCTTCTTCGCAGACGGTAGGTTGCACAGGTAGGGTGTTTACCTTAGCTTCGCCGGGCCCCGCATGCCCGCACCCACTAGCTTACGGGGATGGATTGCAGGCCCAGGCTCTGGCTGACAGGCTTGTACATCGCTGCTTGTGCCTCTTGTGTTGCGAAGGCTAGCCTTACCAGGGCGGGGTCCCACAGGCCCTCGCCCGCGTGCCTTCTGGTGTGTTGTGTGTTGCAGTGACCTGTTGCTGTCCCGTACGCGAGGCAGAGGGTTCCAGTGACCGTCACTTACCAGAGGTCTGTCTCCCCTGCACCGGATGCGCCCCCGACCACGCTTGCGGCACCTACTGCACCTGACCTGAGCTGCGCTGTTAGCAGTTATGGAGTGTACAGACGCGAGCGACCGGCACCTGTGTGTGATCCGAATCCAGTTGAGGCGCCATTTCCCGGGCCCTGCGTACTAACCGCACGAGAGCGCAAACACCGCTCGAGACCGGGACGACCCTTGGAGAGGACGCCACGCCGGACGCAGGACCCTAGTGCGCGGAGCGGGTATTGATCGATGCGGCCGCTTCCAGGAGGGAGCGTGCCCGGACAAGCCTTCTGACAGGCAGAGAACCCGTCTCACTGAGTCCGGTTCGGAGAGACGCGCCTCGCGCTGTCCCATGTCCACTGCCGATCCCCGTTCGTCTCCAAGGAAGCCCGCTGGCCCCTACGGGGAGTCACCTCGCCGGCAGAGAGCCCGCCTCTTTGAGTCCGGCTCGGAGAGGCATTTAGGCACGCATCCGAAACCTTCGCGCAGGACGGAACCCTCGCGCCGCTCAGGATCTGCGCGGAAGCCCGCCCAGGCGGCCGACGACTTAGCGCAGGAGTCTCGCGCTTGGAGCAGGACTGCCGTTTCCGCGATCGCTTCCTGGAGGGAGCCCCACAAGGACAACGCTGCTCGTCGGCAAAGCACTGAGCCCGGCTGCTAGTTGTTGCAGGGGCCTGTTGATGACCTGCAAGCAAGGTGGAGGTTCCAGTGGCCGTCCGAAACCACAAGGTCTGTCCCCCCTGCGCCGGATGTGCCGCCGACCACGCTTGCGACGTCTGCTCCACCTGGCCCGAGCTGCGCTGGTCACAGCTATGAAGTTTCTACAGACGCGAGTGGCCGACGCCTGTGTGTGCTTCGAGACCAGTCGAGACGCCATCCACCGTGCCCTGCGCACCGACCGCTTGAGACCGCGACGACCTTGGAGAGGACGCCACGCCGGACGCAGGACCCTAGTGCGCGGAGCGGGTTTTGATCGAAGCGGCCGCTTCCAGGTCGGAGCGTGCCCGGACAAAGCCTTCTGACAGGCAGAGAACTCGCCTCACTGAGTCTTGGTTCGGAGAGACGCGCCTCGCGCCGTCCCATGTCCACTGCCGATCCCCGCTCGTCTCCATGGAAGCCCGCTGGCCCCTACTTGGAGTCACCTCGCCAGCAGAGAGCCTGCCTCACTGAGTCCGGCTCGGAGAGACATTATGCACGCGTCCGAGGACATCTGGCAGTACGGAACCCTCACGCAAGCCGACCTCTTCGTCGCATATGGACCCCTTGCTTGCCCTGAACGAAGTGCCCTGCGCATCGCCACCACGCTTCCCGCGGTGGACTGCCCGCCGTCCCCCCCCCCCCCCCCACTCACGAGAAGGATCTTCGCTGGTGGACGCTGGAAGACAGCTAGGAGTTCCTGTCCCGGCCGCGGCTTCCGGCCTTTGTGACCTGCGCTACGCTTCTCAGCGCTCCTCCTGTCGGGTTCCCGGGACTCCGTATGCTTCGCCGTCCATAGATGTCCGCCCGGTTTCGGCTTGCCGTCGTCAGGACTGGTTCTCGGGACTCTCCCAGGCGTGCCTCTGCCCCCTGCCTGCTGTGGACCCGCCCCGGCTCTGCGGTTGGAATAGGTGACCTCGCTTGTCCGTAACTCCCTAGCCTGTGTGGGATTCTGGAGCTCCTGACCCAAGCCTTCGTCCGTCGCTTCGAGGACTCCTGGCTCCCCTACTTGACGACCTGCCGCGGATTGCCCCCAAGTGATGAAGACTCTCCCGCGCCTTGCTTCCCTGGGCGGCCCTGCTCTTCGGTGCGTTCGAGCAGACTGGAGGTTACTCTAGGACCTTGGGCTTCGCAAGACACTTTCTCTTCGCTCCCGCCGCCGCTAGGCCATGGTTCTCGCCGTGTGGTCTTCGGCTCCGCCTTCAGCTTTGGACTACGCGTCCAGCCTGGACTTCCGACCCTTTTCTCCAGGTCCCCGTGCGCTCGGCCTCCAGGGAGTATCTCCGGTGCACCGGCGGCGGAGTAGTTACCAGTTCGGGCGCTGCCGTTCTTCTCGTCATCTGCCCTTGGGTCCTCACCGCTTCGTGGACGCAGTGGTACCTAGGCGCAGCTCCCGTCTCCCTGGCGTCTACCTACCTCGACGACCTCCTCCTGCGCACCTTAAACGCGACCAGACTTCGGACAGGGATGCCCTGATTCGGCTGTGCTTTCGGTTGGGGTGACTGGTCACCACAGGTAAGACCTCACCCCCTCTCGTCGCTTCGTCCAACTCGGCTTGGAGTTCGCCTTCGACCTCAACAGTGTGCATTGCTGGGGCCACAGACCCTAGGTTGGCCGGCTAGCCGGCCAGGTAGCCCAGCAGGCGCAGCCTTCGCCAGAGTCTGGCTTCAGCTCCTTGGTTGAACAATGCGGCGGCGGATCAACTCCCCCTCGGTCGTCTATACGCCCGGCCACTACAGCTGCACCTCCGGCTTCTCTGGCATCCCTCCTCAGGCGGTCTGTCCACCATAGTGCCCGTGTCCCCGTTGATTCGCCCCCACCTCCTGCGTTGGACGGACACGTCGTGGCTTGCTTCGGGAGTCCCCTTGACCGCTCCACCTCCTCTACTCTCCCAGTGTCGATGCAAGTCTTGCTGGGTGGGGAGCCTACCTGCTACCGCGGTTCCTCACGACGTCTGGCCCCTGGCCGCCGGAATACGCTGGCAAGCACATCCACGGTTTGGAGCTGCAAGCCGTCTGGCAAGCCCGCATCGCGTGGGAGGAACAACTCGGTCACCAGGAACTGCTCGTCCTCTCCGACAACGCGACAGTGGTGGCGTACATCCAGTAACACGGCGGGACGCGCTCACCCGACCTATGCATGCTCCTCTACCGTCTGTTGCGCTGGTGCGAGAACCGCAACATTTCCCTCCGTGCTCGACACTTCCCCGGCCGACAATATGTCTTGGCCGACTCACTCTCCCGACGCGGCCAGTTGCTACACACGGAGTGGGCCTTACGCCAGGACGCCTTCGGATGATCTGCGCGCGATGGGAGACTCCTTGGTCGACCTGTTCGCCACGAGGTGGAATCACCAGCTTCCCCCTACTTGTCTCCCCGGTCCCAGACCCTCTGGCCTGGGCAGTCTTCGCACTAATCCATTTCGTGGCACCGACTCATCGCGTACGCGTACCCCCCCCCCCCCCCCCCGACAGTCCTCGTCCCCATTTCCTCCTCAAGCTTCGGGGATGCATTGCGGGCGTCCTACTGGTTGTCCCATTCTCTTGGAACCGGTCCTGGACCACCGACCTTCTCAGCCTCCCCACGGACCCCCCACTGCTGCTTCCCACACCCCGCACGGTGCTCAAGCAACCGCGACAATCGCTGTTCCACCCGTGCCCGGAGCGCCTACTCCTTCACGCTTGGAGATTGTGCGGCAGGCCCTCGCCGCTAGAGGCTTCTCGAGTGCAGCAGTGGAAGCTATCGCTACAGCTCGCAAACCCTCGACATGACGCGTCTACGAGGGAAGATGGCGAGTACTGTACTCGGGGGCGGCGTCCGTCGCCGCACCCCCACCGATATAACTAACCCCCAGCTCGCGGACTTCTTCCTCTGGCTCTTCGGAGACCAAGGATGGCCTGTTGCGGACATGACTCTTCCGACATGCTTACTGGTGGCTCTCGCCACGGTGGCCCGAGTTATGCTCCTTATGCACTTTGAAGAAACAAATTCATTTTTCTCTAAAAGGTATTTTTTTCGAAAAATACTTACCGATGACATGACTCGGACGACCCTCCCACCTGCCCCGCTCGCCGCTGGTGAGCTAAGTATCCTGACTGATTAGTCACACCGTGACTCGGAACCGGATGGGCAGTAACGGGAGACAACTCTTGGCCCCCCTCGGGGTTCCCCGAGTGCCTCCCGGGTTGTGTGACAACACAACGGGCTCTTAGGCTAGAATTGAGTAAGTAGTAGACACTTCCATAAAGTCATGTCATCGGTAAGTATTTTTCGAAAAAATACCTTTTAGAGAAAAATGATTTTTTCCCGCCTTCCTCACTCCACCACTTTCACTCTCCAGCGCGTCCAGCACAATGCTGCCCACCTCGTCCTCCGAAAGAAGAAATCCGACCACATCACTCCCCTGCTTAAAGTTCTTCACTGGCTCCCCATCCCTTAACGCATCCATTACAAGATTCTGTCTCTCTGCTACAAATCCTTTAACAACTACGCTCCTGCCTATCTCTCCAACTTGCTTCACCAATACACTCCTTCCCGCTCCCTGAAAACTGGTCCTGTTACCAATAACTTCTACCGTTGGAAAATAAAGGTTCATTGTTCATTGTTCATTGTTCCCTCTGCTCTGCCTCAGACCTTCTCCACCTCCACATCCCCCCGCATCAAACTCAGCACTTTCAGACCCCGCTCCTTCTCCGTCTACGGTGCACCCACCTGGAACACTCTCCCACTCTCTCTCCGTCAGAAACACTCTCTCTCCTCCTTCCAGTCCGCCCCCCCCCCCCCCACCCGGGTCTGCCCTGGGGGACTTGGGTGGGGTTAAGTGGTGTTTAGACGAGGGAGGAGTGATAAACATATTTTAAACGGAGGGAAAGAGGACTGAATGCGGTGTCCGGTAGGGGAAGTACTAGACTGAGTAGGTGGGGGAATTTCCCGACTGTGGAATGCTATGATAGATGGAGATTGAGAGAGAGAGATGGAGAGTGGGAAAGTCTGTAGGGGGTGAGTGCGTAGGCGAGTATGAGAGGCGTGAAAGTGTGTGGGAGGTGAATGCGTGGGCGGTTACAGGAGTGATAAGGGAACGGTACCGACCAAATACGCCAGTCAGCAGCGCAGCAGGCAGGGGACAGCTAGAATTTGAAATGGCTCCCAAATCGGCGAGAAAGAAGGCTTTACTAGAAAATAGTGAGATGGATCATATTTTCCGTGACTGGGGCCTTGACGAAGAGGTGCAGAGTGCCATGATCAGGGAAAAAAGTCATCTCTAGGCAAGCACTACTGCTAATGTCTGATGAAGACATTGACGCTGAAACGTGGGGACAGAGCAGTGCTCCGTGCAGCGGTGGCCAAATTCCAGGTGGACAATGGCGGTGGCCCACTGTGCGGCGGACTGGGAGGAGTAGCGTCAGTCCTTGCAGGACGCCCTATACTCTACACACCGAGAGGGGCGATGATGTCAGAACAGGGGCGCACTGAAGGGAAGGAGAGATTGAGGTCGGGGAAAGGGGAGGGAGGGGGGGGGGGAGGCATGAGAGTGACTGGAGTTTAACTGCTTTTTAGTTCCCAGGGTCACCCTGGTCAGGGTGGGTTTTCCCTTCTATTCTGGGGCATGTGTTTCTGTCTACCCTTGGTCCATTCACCTGTATTTTTCTGTTTAAACTCTCCCTACTGTCTGCGCTGCCTGTAGCTCTTGATATTGGATGTGTGTTGCTAAATGGTCTTAGCTTTATTTAGGCCCCATATCGTAGGTTTATTTAACGTATTGGACCGGCTGGCGACATACATTTAATATTCTGTTTAGTTTTTTTTTTGTTTTTGTTTTTTTTTCACAGGCAGTGCAGGCACGTCCTGAGAAAGTCTTGTTGCTGTCGGGACGTTAAGCAATGTACAATCAATCAATCCTTCCAGTCCGCCCTCAAAACTCACCTGTTTCAAGATTTCTAGCACTATAACGCTATAACGCTCCCCACCCTAAGCTGACTGTCGTAATGTATTTGTGGTACGTGAGTCATTGTCAGAAGCATGCGCATGCGAGTTGTGAGTGCGCGCTTAGAGTTATAATTATTATTAGATAAGCGCATTGTAACCGGACTGACTGGGTGTAGGCGACTTCAATAGTTTATCAGATAGACACAAACTGCCCATCTAATACAGTACTCAAGTGCCTACAGAGTTTAAGTCCGCATCCCTTTTGTGGGGTCTAGGGAAGGGCTGGAGATTGCTGTGGAGAGTAAACTATAAGTCTACTCTAGTCTCGCATGCGCACAAAATCCGTGTTTATTTGCCTCGCGTTGTGTTCAAAAAGTCAAAGTTACCTGCGCAATGGACTGACCACAGTATCCAGAAAAACCTATTTTGACTGGACTTGGTATTTGTTATCGTCCCTACTGAGCTGCTAACGTGCGCTCGCACGATCAGTCACACCGTCATACATGCACGGACGTACACACAAACAAACTTCTCGCACTTACACACGCACAGTCTCAGTCTTGCTCTCACTCTAGCTGAGCACCATAAGATAGAAATAAGGTTCCAAGATTTATTTATACCAGAAAAGCATTCATGATGAAACAAACATGATCAAAATTAATCAAACCAATACAAGTCCTTAATAACCTTAAACACCCATAGGCATAATACCTATACCTTCGATTACGACACCTAGCTCCTAGACCTAGCACTTATAACATTGAATACCGTCCTAGCGAAACTAGCTGCTAGGCCTAACACCTATACGCACTTGCCGATAAAACCTACGCGCTGTCCTAACGCATCCTAAACCCTAGTTGGGTGAACTAGAACTAAACCGAAACGCTATAAGATAGGGCCAGGGTGGTTCGAGATAATCATTATTCACAACCGTCTCGTGGGGTAGGGCCGGGGTGGTTCCAGATGATCATTATTCACAACCGTCTCGTGGGGTAGGGCCGGGGTGGCTCGAGGTGATCATTATTCACAACCGTCTCGTGGGGTAGGGCCGGGGTGGCTCGAGGTGATCATTATTCACAACTGCCTCGTGGGGTAGGGCCTGGGTGGTTCGAGATGATCATTATTCACAACTGTCTCGTGGGGTAGGGCCGGGGTGGCTCGAGGTGATCATTACTGATTCACAACCGCCTCGTGGGGTAGGGCCGGGGTGGCTCGAGGTGATCATTATTCACAACTGCCTCGTGGGGTAGGGCCGGGGTGGTTCGAGATGATCATTATTCACAACTGTCTCGTGGGGTAGGGCCGGGGTGGCTCGAGGTGATCATTACTGATTCACAACCGCCTCGTGGGGTAGGGCCGGGGTGGCTCGAGGTGATCATTATTCACAACCGCCTCGTGGGGTAGGGCCGGGAAGTGTGAAAGATCATTATTCACAAGCGCTCACGGGGGGAGAGGGACTGGAGTGTGAGAGATCATTATTCACAACCGCTCACGGGGGGAGAGGGACTGGAGTGTGAGAGATCATTATTCACAACCGCTCACAGGGGGAAAGGGAGGGTGATCATTATGCACAACCACCACCGAGACTGGTTGGTTGGTTAGTTCGGGTTTAACGTCCACAGCACCGAGGTGATCATGGACGGCCCTGACGGGCGGGTTATGGGGGACAGGGAAATCTATTGCCTATGGAGTACGCCCTGAACACTGATCAACTCAGGCGCACTCCAACTGTGCCACTTTGATTTACCAGGACCTTTCAACGGACATGCTATTGAATTCTGGCAAATCCGTTTTTTCCCCTGGATTGTGAGTCCAGATACCGGGGCCGGAACTGACGGGATTCGAACCCACGACCCGGCGATTCCCTTCGCTCTCCTGCTCCGACGTTTAACCGACTGAGCTATTTCGGACTCTACCACCGAGACTGAGAATCGGCCGCTTTATATTCACCTCTTTTCTACCAAACGGTAATATTCTCAAATGGGTCGGTTAACAGGTTGCTCGGCTGTGTAGCATTTCCGGTTTGGCCTTTCAGAGACGTGTTTACGTGTGCGCGTTGGAAATTTTTTTGCGAAGTTTTCGTGTATATGCATAGATATTTTGTGTAGCCATGTAGTTATTTAAGTGTTCTGTTTTCAAGTGTATCTCAAGCTAATAACACTATTTCTACACTTTGTTTGGTCTCTACTTTTGGGTGGCAAAATATTCTCATGTTATTTATGAAATGTTTGAGACAACAAAACTTGTATTGCTGCACCATACATGTATACATTAATATAATAATACTAAAAACAATGAAAGAATTGCGAGTAATGCATTCTAAGGATAATTCATGACACAAACACAAAAAATTGACAATCTGCCAACAAACTCTTTAATTTTATCAGCATGACAATAAATATGAATTACTGGGTACATTACTACAAGTTTCACTATTGTACCGACAAAACAGAACAAAATAAGTTTCACTATTGTACTGACAGAACATAAACACCACCACATTTACACAAAAGTTGAAGACCACACACGCCCATGATACAAAAACCGTATAAAAATATCAGGGCGTGAGTGAGACAACAACCTGCTGGCATCAGTAGCGTAGGCCTTAGAGTCGGTAGTCCTAATCCCTACCAAAAATATGGGGATATAACTTCAACGGAGATTTTGATACGTGCAACAAAACGCTGCGCAAAATAACTATCTCCGCCACGGTTTGGTCCGCTGACGATGAGGAGTACCGGCAATTTAAAGCAAAACTTCCTCGAAACACACATGAACTAGACATAAAAATTCAGACTGACTTGTGTCGCTCGAGTGTGTACGGCCGGCCGATAAAAAACAGGCCATTTCATCGGATAGTGTGCGATGTGATACACTTTTTTACAAACAAAAAGGTTTCAAACACGAACAATAACGGCGAATGAAAGGTTTGTGGTCAAAACATGGCATTTGCAACAAGTCATACAGCTTTTTTTCGTTGTTGTGGCAACCTTTTACTGCGCAATGTCGGCCGCTAGATCGGGAACTTGTGTAGGGTTTTGTATTCACAGCTTCCATGTTTGCAAGCCAAACCGGAAGTCGTCCCCAGTAGGTCGAAGGTCATGTTCAAAATGGCCGCACCCATCATTTCTAATTAAAAAGACGTGAATAGGCTCCCAGCCTCTGAAACCGGAAACTACGTCACCGAGCTTCGCGCGTAGACCGCTACACACCAACTAGCTAAGTCAGCAAAAATTCTCGTACACAGCGCGCCAAGCATTCACTATTAAACCACTGAACTCTGACTCGCTGGTAGTAACTAGCGATAGCGTTAGCAGAGGGCTCTTCTGCTACACTATTATAAATACCGTAATTATTAGTATTTATATTATTAATTTAAGGGTAGTGCCAGATAGATTGGAGCCAGATGGTGCCAGGCTAACTTTTGGCACTACCTGCCTTAAATTATCACAGGCGATTCATCTCAACTCCTGCAACTGGTACGTAATGGTTAGGTACGCCTTCAAAATTTGGGAAATGCTGAGCCAGTCTTGGGGTTAAATTTGTTAAACAAAAGATATTCTTTTTCTTTGCGCAGGCACAGTTAACTCACAGTCGGAGAACGGACAGTGTGACTGGATCAGGACGGATCATGAAGCCGCTTGTATATCATCGGCAGGTGCACGAAGACAATATAACACCTCCAGACAGACCTTTTGTTTGTAGACACTGTCAGGCTGCGTTTGATGACCTCCGTGGTCTTAGGATTCACTGTTCAAAAGCACATAGAAGATACGATATTGACCCAAGTTATGCGACAGTTCAACAGAAATCTTTGGAGGTGGACAGAAGTAATGCTATTCGCATTGCTGGTGGGTTAACAAGAACTGTTGGGGATAGGAATTTTGGAATGAACACAGGTGACAGACCCTTTGTGTGTAAACGGTGTGATGCTCGTTTCACTCAGTCTGGCAGCTTGAAAAGACACATAAAGATTCATACAGGCGACAGGCCCTTTGTGTGTAAACACTGTGATGCTCGTTTCACTACGTCTGGCGACTTGGAAAAACACATGAGGAGTCATACAGGCGACAGGCCCTTTGTGTGTAAACAGTGTGATGCTCGTTTCACTCAGTCTGGCAACTTACTTGAAAAGACACATGAGGACTCATACAGGCGACAGGCCCTTTGTGTGTAAACAGTGTGATGCTCGTTTCATTACGTCTGGCGACTTGAAAAAACACATGAGGAGTCATACAGGCGACAGGCTCTTTGTGTGTAAACAGTGTGATGCTCGTTTCAGTGAGTCTGGCAACTTGAAAACACACATGAGGACTCATACAGGTGACAGGCCCTTTGTGTGTAAACAGTGTAATGCTCATTTCACCACGTCTGGCAGATTGAAAACACACATGAGGATTCATACAGGCGACAGGCCCTTTGTGTGTACACAGTGTGATGCTTGTTTCACTACGTCTGGCGACTTGAAGAAACACATGAGGACTCATACAGGCGACAGGCCCTTTGTGTGTAAACAGTGTGATGCTCGTTTCAGTGAGCCTGGCCACTTGAAAACACATATGCCCTTTGTGTGTAAACAGTGTGATGCTCGTTTCACTACACCTGGCGGCTTGAAAAAACACATGGCACATATTCACAAAACAAGTGACAAATTGTAGATCTGCCAGAAATTCAATCCCAATTCAAGTCCAGAATAAATTGCATCACTCATTTCTAAACAAAGGATTGCGTCAGATATCGTGAAGTAATCAAGACTCGCTTGCACGAACAACACACAGTACGTCCTAATCAAATGATATGATGTAGTGGCTCATGCAAGAAAACAAAAACTGGAGCATACAAATTTGTGTGCTGGTCCGCGATTTTGGACTTCACATCTTTGAGCCGTAAGATGCAAATTTACAGACCAGCACACGTATTGCATGCACATCATGCATAGTACACTCAGGCACAAATTAGAACATGCACACACACACAAACGCGCGCGCACACAGACACACCGTCACACTTAAACGTGGAATATGCTTGCAGTGCTCCATGAGCACTTTATTACACTCGTGTGAGTCAGTTGCATATATTCTAGTAGCATCAGACCCTTTGCCTACAACTAAATCTTTTGGAACATTTTGAATGAAAGAGAAAACTCTGATTGTTGCCCTATGAATGCAAAATATAATAATACAGCGCCTTTCTATAGCGTCCTTCCCCACTTAACGCAGGCTCGGAACACTTTACAAATGATTATATACACCAAGCTCCTATATAGCGTCCCAGTAGCCCTTTTGTTGACAGACAACATTTTAATAGGGACGGCACGCGCCGCCTCCCATCTGGTTTCACTAAATGCCGGGCAGGGGTGGGGGTGGGAGGGGGGGCGGTGGGGGTGGGTGGGTCTACGACCTGTCCGGCCAACACTGACCTGTAAATTGATACACCCAGAGCAGTGTCAAATGTCCGTGACCCAGATGTTTAGCATGCCGAAACAAGGCCTCGCTAGAATCTGGTGCCAGACTGCCTCTTACCCCAACATACAGAAACTGTCAACGCCTCGGCCGCTTTAACAGCTCGCCGCTGCCGCTTTATCGCTCCCTGGTCGTGCCGGCGTGTTTATGTGTACTGTAAACAAATTCCCAACCCTTTCCCGAGGTCTCTGTACAGTCAATTTTTACTCTGAGGCCTTCCTTTGTAAAAATTCTCAGCTTTTCAAGTCGGTAAAGCGATCGCTGATTCCATTGCTAACGACGCGGTCCGACATCTTGGTTTTACTCTCTTCGGTTGTTTTTCTTTTTTTATGTGATACTGTGGAAATTGATAATCTATTGCCATATTGCCAGGAAACTTGTAGCAATGTTTCGAAGTGTTTAAAATCAAATGTTTTATTTAGAATGCTTTAAATGGTCAGCTATTGATAAATTACTTTTGTTTGAGTGTATTGTGTTGACCTCACGTGCTACGAGCGTTAGATTTGATGCTGCACAATCAAATTATGCGTTTGTTTGGCCATTCATTTGAAACCTAAAGCCAGGCACTAGGCTTCTAACGTACACAAAAGCGCCCGCATTCGTTTGCGAAAATTCGCCGGCCGCCTCGGGGTTACACGTTAGACAAACCCTACTCTGATGCGGGAACTGAGGAGCACTATAGTATAAATCACGAGAGAGGTTTACCACCGAAGGTTTTCAAAACTTGCACAGACTCATTACAATCTATGTATTTTCACCAAGCTGGTATTGCAGGCCAGTATGCTTGCTGAAACTGAAACCGTGCAGGAGACAGGCCAATATACCGCTTCTAGTCCTAGCATATATGTACATTTGCCCCTGCATTTACAAAGGCTACTGAGAACCTGCTGCCGCAAACGAACTGCGCAGTTCTTCTCAGAGCGGACAAAGTCAGGTTTTAGCATAAGACTGAACACATGCTCAAACTTATAACGCCCGGGGAAAGAGCTGATACGCGCAAGCATGGATGCCGTGTTCACAGGTCACAGTGTGACTAGAATAAAGAGTGGTCCGCATGTGTTGTACACGTTTCTAGGTTGCCCATATTATTATCCCTGCTACCTCACCTATGGGATAAATCAATAAAGCAGCTAATTTAATTTATTGTTCGAAAGACTTTATGTACAGGAAATTCACCTATGGTGCAACTTGCAGCCACTCAATCACACTCGTAGATCATGATCATAATATTTTATTTTCCTAGTAATATTTTCCTAGTAAGGCCATACAGCCAGAGACCATGAGGGAATTTTTTACTTCTGTGGTCTTACTTAATGACATTATGGTTTGTGAGATCTTGCGGTATATTTCTAATAAAGAAAACCGACTCAAAACGCAGAAACTAAAAATTTTTCTTATTAGGACAAATTTCACCACTATATGTTATGACTTGGATATGAAAAGACATCTTACTCCTACAGTTTCCGTCCGATTTGCCTGTTTTGATGATCGTTTAAATCAGTCAGTCACGTGAAAGATGCTCACCAATTTTCAAGTCCATCACATGAAAAATAAAAAAAATTTCAGTGTACAAAATTTAAAAAAATCCAAAAATCACTAAAAAAATTATAATAAATTAACCAAGTGTTTCTCACTTACGCTTGTTTCAAACCATGGTTTGTGAGGAGACTTCGTATATATCTGAATAAGAAAATCGACGGAAAACGCTGAAACTCAAAAATTTCCTTCATAGCATCCAAATTTTCACTATATATTATGACTTGCAGAGGGAAATGCATTTAAGTTGTACAGTTTCCATGCGATCTGGCTGTTTTCAACATCATTTTAAACAGCTGATGAAACTGCATCCGATGGACATACTTAAAACATTGTTAACCCTATATTTGATAGAAACCCTAAGGGTTTAAGTGTATATGGAAATATGACTGATATGACCAAATGTCACTAAAAAAATTAAAATAAAAAAACTAATCTTAAAAAAGATGCGCTATTGAGACATTATGGTTGTGAGATCTTGCGGTATATTTCTAATAAAGAAAACCGACTCAAAACGCAGAAACTGAAAATTTTTCTTATTAGGACAAATTTCACCACTATATGTTATGACTTGGATATGAAAAGACACCTTACTCCTACAGTTTCCGTCCGATTTGCCTGTTTTGATGATCGTTTAAATCAGTCAGTCACGTGAAAGATGCTCACCAATTTTCAAGTCCATCACATGAAAAATAAAAAAAATTTCAGTGTACAAAATTAAAAAAAATCCAAAAATCACTAAAAAAATTATAATAAATTAACCAAGTGTTTCTCACTTACGCTTGTTTCAAACCATGGTTTGTCAGGAGATTTCGTATATATCTGAATAAGAAAATCGACGGAAAACGCTGAAACTCAAAAATTTTCTTCATAGCATGAAAATTTTCACTATATATTATGACTTGCAGAGGGAAATGCATTTAACTTGTACAGTTTCCATGCGATCTGGCTGTTGTCAATATCAGTTTAAGCAGCTGATGAAACTGCATCCGATGGACATACTTAAAACATTGTTAACTCTATATTTGATAGAAACCCTAGGGGTGTAAGTGTATATAGAAATATGACTCATACACCAAATGTCACTAAAAAAATTAAAATAAAAAAAACTAATCTTAAAAAAGATGCGGTATTTAGACCACATGGTTTGTGAGATCTTGCGGTATATTTCTAATAAAGAAAACCGACTCAAAACGCAGAAACTAAAAAATTTCCTTCTTAGGACAAATTTCACCACTATATGTTATGACTTGGGTATGAAAACACATCTTACTTCTACAGTTTCTGTCCGATTTTCCTGTTTTGATGATCGTTTAAGTCAGTCAGTCACGTGAAAGATGCTCACCAATTTTCAAGTCCATCACATGAAAAATACAAAAATTTCAGTGTACAAAAGTTGAAAAACTCCAAAAATCACTAAAAAAATTATAATAAATTAACCAACCGTTTAAAACTTGCGCTTGTTTCACACCATGGTTTGTGAGGAGATTTCGTATATATCTGAATAAGAAAATCGACGGAAAACGCTGAAACTGAAAAATTTTCTTTATAGCATGAAAATTTTCACTATATATTATGACTTGCAGAGGGAAATACATTTAACTTGTACAGTTTCCATGCGATCTGGCTGTTGTCAATATCAGTTTAAGCAGCTGATGAAACTGCATCCGATGGACATACTTAAAACATTGTTAACTCTATATTTGATAGAAACCCTAGGGGTGTAAGTGTATATAGAAATATGACTCATACACCAAATGTCACTAAAAAAATTAAAATAAAAAAAACTAATCTTAAAAAAGATGCGGTATTTAGACCACATGGTTTGTGAGATCTTGCGGTATATTTCTAATAAAGAAAACCGACTCAAAACGCAGAAACTAAAAAATTTCCTTCTTAGGACAAATTTCACCACTATATGTTATGACTTGGGTATGAAAACACATCTTACTTCTACAGTTTCTGTCCGATTTTCCTGTTTTGATGATCGTTTAAGTCAGTCAGTCACGTGAAAGATGCTCACCAATTTTCAAGTCCATCACATGAAAAATACAAAAATTTCAGTGTACAAAAGTTGAAAAACTCCAAAAATCACTAAAAAAATTATAATAAATTAACCAACCGTTTAAAACTTGCGCTTGTTTCACACCATGGTTTGTGAGGAGATTTCGTATATATCTGAATAAGAAAATCGACGGAAAACGCTGAAACTGAAAAATTTTCTTCATAGCATGAAAATTTTCACTATATATTATGACTTGCAGAGGGAAATGCATTTAACTTGTACAGTTTCCATGCGATCTGGCTGTTGTCAATATCAGTTTAAGCAGCTGATGAAACTGCATCCGATGGACATACTTAAAACATTGTTAACCCTATATTTGATAGAAACCCTAAGGTTCAAAGTTTGGTTAGGGTTACCATTATGGTTAGGGTTAGATTCTAGCTATAAGCCTAACGTGGTATACTTACGCCTGTCACCCCTACCCGGGTATAGGCCGTCGACGAGAGACCTCCAGCAACTCCTGTCCTGTGCTTCTCCTTCGATTCTACTCCAGGTGGTTCCCAGTCTCTTGATGTCTGCTTGGAGGTCTCGACGCCAGGAGTTTCTCGGCCTACCTCTTTTCCTCTTTCCCTGGGGGTTCCATGACAATGCCTGCCTAGTGATACTGGAAGCTGGCTTTCTCAGACTGTGACCGATCCATCCCCATCTTCTTCGCCCAATTTCATTCTTTGCTGTTATCTGCTCTGTTCTCTCCCAGAGTCTGACGTTGCTGATCTTCTCTGGCCAGTGGATTTTCAAAATTCTTCTAAGGCAACTGTTCATGAAGGTCTGTACTCTGTTGACTGTGGTTTTTGTCAATCTCCATGTCTCTGCTCCATATAGGAGAACTGCTTTTACATTGGAGTTGAAAATTCGGACTTTGGTGTGTTGTGACAGCTCTCTGGAACTCCACACTTTTTTCAACTGGAGAAAGGCTGCTCTGGCTTTACCGATTCGTGCTCGGACATCTGCATCAGTGCCGCCTTTTTTGTCTATGATGCTCCCGAGATAGGTGAAGGACTCCACCTCCTCCAACGGGGTGCCAGCAAGCAAGACTGGTTCTTCCCTGGTTGCGTTCAGCCTCATTGTCTTTGTTTTCTGTTTGTGAATGGTGAGGCCCACTTGGGACGAGATGTCAGCAAGCCTCGTGGTCTTGTCCTGCATTTGTTGATGAGTGTGGGACAGTAATGCCAAGTCATCTGCAAAATCGAGGTCGTCAAGCTGTGTCCATAGTGTCCACTGTATTCCACTTCGTCTGTGCTCTGTGGTCATCTTCATGACCCAGTCTATGGCCAGTAGGAAGAGGAACGGAGACAGCAGACACCCCTGCCTGACACCAGTTCTGACCTGGAGCTCTCTGGTGAACTGCCCTTCGTGGATTACGCGACATGTCATGCCATCATAGCTGCTCTTGATCAGGCGGACGAGCTTTGTGGGTACACCGTAGTGTCGTAGGAGTTTCCACAGAGTCTCTCGGTCCACGCTGTCAAATGCCTTCTCATAATCCACAAAGTTGACGTACAGCGGGGAGCTCCACTCCAGAGACTGTTCCACGATGATGCGGAGAGTGGCGATCTGGTCTGTACATGATCGGTTCTTCCTGAATCCTGCTTGCTGGTCTCTCAGCTGGGGGTCAACGGAGCTCTTCATTCTCTCTAGGATGATCCTGTTGAAGACCTTTCCTGGTACTGACAGCAAGGTGATTCCTCTGTAGTTGGAACACTTGCTGAGGTCGCCTTTCTTGGGAAGCTTGATTAGGTACCCCTCCTTCCAGTCAGCCGGCATCACCTCCTCTTTCCAGATCTTTCCAAACAGTGGGTACAGCATCTCAACTGTTGTCTCTAGGTCTGCTTTCAGAGACTCCGCTGGGATGCCATCTGGCCCTGCTGCTTTGCCATTCTTCAAAAATGCCACTGCTTTTCTGATCTCTTCCCGGCTGGGTCTGTCACAGCTGATGGGTAGGTCGGTCTCTACCGGCTGGATGTCGGGGGGGTCGGGTGGGCTAGGTCTGTTCAGTAACTCTTCAAAATACTCGGCCCATCTGTCGAGTTGGTCTGCTCTGTCTGCAATAGGCTTGCCTTCTTTGTCTTTTACTGGTCTTTCTGTATGGCCATACTTACCCGACAATCTTCTGGCAATGTCGTAGAGCTGTTTCATGTTGCCGCTGCCTGCTGCCTTTTCTGCCTCTGCTGCCAGGCTGTCTGTGTAGGCCCTCTTGTCTGCCCTGATACTCCTCTTCACCTCGCGGTTGGCTTCCGAGTATTCCCCCTGTGCCCTTACTTTGGCTGCTCTCGTGCGACTGTTGTTGACCGCTGCTTTCTTCTGCTTCCTCGCTTCTATCTTCTTCAAGGTCTGTGCGGACAGCCAGTCCTTGTGGTGGTGTTTCCTGAACCCTACAGTGTCTTTGCAGGTTGAGTTCAGCGCCTCTCTAACTGCCTTCCACTGCTGCTCTGTGGTGACCGCCTCCTCTTCATTTACTAGCTCCTGTAGCGCTTGAAACCGGTTGGACAGCACCAGTTTGAACTCTTCTCTAACTCCAGTTTCTCTCAGGAGGCCTACATTATAGCGCGGTCTTCTTGTTGTCTCTGTGCGGCTTTTCTTTAGCTTGAGCTTCATTCTTAAGGTAAGCAGATGGTGGTCGGAGGCGACATCTGCTCCCCTCCTCACTCGAACATCTTGAAGGGATCTTCTAAATTTCTTGCTAATGCAGATATGGTCTATTTGGTTCTCTGTTGTATGGTCAGGTGAGACCCAAGTTGCTTTGTGTATTCTTCTGTGTGGGAAGATGCTGCCTCCAATGACAAGTCGGTTTAGAGCACAAAAGTCTACAAACCTCTCCCCGTTCTCACTCATCTCCGAGCCTAGTCCTTGTCTCCCCATCACCTCTTCGTATCCGGTGTTGTCCTCCCCTATTTTGGCATTAAAATCGCCCATGACGATGGTGATGTCTCGCTCCGCACATTTGTCCACGGCACTCTGGAGTCGGTCGTAGAACTCTTGTTTCTCTTCCTCGTCACTGTCATTGGTGGGCGCATAACACTGGATGACGTTCAGCTTGAGCTTTTTCTTGGTTCTAAAGGCTGCTGTTATAATTCTTGGCCCAAGAGGTTCCCAGCCCATCAGCGCTCTCTGTGCCACTGGTGACAGCATGAGTGCTACTCCTTCTGTATGGGGGGCATTCTCCTCTTCATGACCTGAATACAGAATCATTTCCCCACTTAACAGCCTTTTCTGGCCAGACTGCGTCCATCTGGCTTCACTGATGCCTAGCAGGGAAAGGTTGTACTTTTGCATTTCCGCTGCTATCTGGGCGGCCTTGCCGCTCTGGTACATGGTCTTGACGTTCCATGTGCCCATGGTTGTATCCCTGGATAGAGAGAGGCGGCTCGGTCCTGTGGCTTCCGAAGACTTCCGGCTTTCACCACAGGACGTCATAAGTCTTCTAGTAGAAGAACCTTCCTCCTCCAGGAAAGGAATTACTGTTAGTCTTTTCGTCGGCGTTTTTGTAGCTATTTCCTTTTTTGCAGGGTGGGGAAGCTGCCCCCACGCCCAACCCCCTTACTAGGAGGACCAGGGGTTTTCTGTCGGGGTCACCTTCCCTTAGACCATGTTGGTTCACGGCACCTTATTTCATTCGGTGCACCCCTCTCACGAGGGACCCCCTATCCACCACCCAGGGGACGCGCCTCAACGCCGTATGGTCCCAGCGCGAGGTAACGTGGTATGTAAGGCACATTTTTGATCATTTTTTTTTTTATGGTGCCATTTGATAGCCCATGTGGTACTGAGTCCAGCAATGCAAATACAACTTTTGTATTCCAATTTAAACATGTGTTATCGCCCTTGAAAAAAATCGCGGGAAAAGCACATTATCGGCTCTGGTGTCCGTATTTTATGTTCAATCTCTCCCATTTTCATACCCATACTGCGGCTGTACTATTTTTATCGATATCTTTAAAAAGCAGGTGTAAATACTTTATATATTTTTTTAAATATTTTTTTTTCCAAAAGAAATTCAGATCACCTTTTTAATTTAATAATTTTCCTCCCATTCACAACACCTAGACTTAGCTTGCATCAAAACGTTCCGGTCATGCAACTGCATCCGATGAACATACATAAAACATTGTAAACACTAGATTTAACAGAAACCCTAATGACCAAGTTTACCGCGTCAGTATCAGCAAGACCAACTCTAAAAGCTATCTACCTCAGTATTTTTCTCGCACAGTTTTCACCCAAACTCTGAACACATTTATGACACTATTCTCATAAAGTACTTTGAAAGACCCTGCAAGTTGTGTTGCTCAGTTTTTATTTGAAAAAAAAAAAAAGTTCCACGTCTAGTGCCAAACCCTGTCAGTCCAGTTTATTATGTTCAGTGTACTCCAGCTTCTTGGCATTTCCGCAGTACCATACTCTGGGGTTCATTTTTTGTTTGTTTGTTTGTTTGGTTTCTTTTTGTTGCTAAAGCCAGAATCAACCTGAACACACCCACAGACACAATATCATTGCACAACCACTATCATTCAGCCACATTACTCTTAGACTAGTGGCATTTATGTGACTCACTTCACACTACAACACACAATTACTTTACCGGATAACTGAACCACCTAAAATGACGGCACAGTTTTAGGACCATATCAGTATCCCTTCCCAACCTTATATTGTTCCTGCAGAATCATGCAAAAACACTTTCAAGTCCCAAGGAAAAACGTTTGCATTTATATCATATGTTTACATATATCAACAGAAATAGTACAGCCGCAGCATGGGTATAAAAATGGGAGCGATTGAACATGAAATACGGAAAATGCACCACCGAAAAGCCTGGCTAATTTTTTATAAGCATGTGGCACCGAGAAAAACAAACAAACAAACAAACCCAACAACAAACAAGCACTGACACGAACAAACAATATTATTCATCTATTTATTTACACAGGTCAGTCATTAATTTGTTCACACGAGTCATATATAAAAATCTGATTTCGGAGACACATGCAATCCGTGTGTAACTGAAGTATGATATAAATAAATAAAATTTAAAAGGAAACAGTGATAACAATTTACGTTCTGGGCAGTTGAGACAGTGCAAGGACCGGTGTTTTTAAAATAATTTTTGCCTTGTTTAGAAATTTGTAGTAGGGTTGAATGTTGGAATTTGCTGGAAATTTCTGGTTAGCTGAGAGGAGACATGTTTGATGCTTTGATTCATACCATCCTGAGCTTATCCAGTGGACAATTGTGGGTCTATGTTGAGTTGCCGCTGACTTAGTGATTTGAGGGGCACGCTGATTTCAGCTGTGCTTGGGTGTGGGGTTGGTAAGGAATCAGGTTCATAACCAAGAAATGAGACTGTCAATGTGCTGTTTTTGTTGTTGTTGTTGTTGTTGTTGTTTTGTGCATAGGGTCGAATCACGACCCTTTCCCGCGAAAAAAAATTCTAAAAATAGATTTCCGAGCGCAAATGCCTACTTCCGGTGACATGGCACTGACCGTCGAAAATGCCGACGAAGCACTGCAGCTGGGGAAAATGCAACATGTACCCTCATATTGAGTTTCGAGCTAAAATATTATGCTGTAAAGTGTTCTCATAATTCATCTTTTTAGATAATATAATTTTTGTATGCAGTGAAAAATGAATAATAAATAGCTGGTAAATTTATTTCAGATTTGTCTTAGTGGTTGCTTTTTGTTTTCTGACTATGCTTACATGTACTGGAAAACACTGATTTTCAGCGTCAACAAGTATTACTCGATTGCAACACAGATAAAATAACACACAAGACATGGACAAAGATGTCAACACTGAAAAGTAGAACACTATTAAAAGAATTTATTAAATTGGTGCAAAATAAATACCTTATGTTACAGACAAAATGGGAAATCAGTCATTCGTGGGAAATGCCTAAGGCAGTAATGAGCATTTTTTTTTTTAACTGAATGACAAAATACCACTCTTTTTGTAAATAATTGCACTTAGAAATTATTTAGACGGAAAGATCTGTAAGTTGTTCAATTAAATTCTCTGAATCGAAATACATCACTCATTCCGTAAATAATTGAAAATTGTCCTAAACCGGGCATAGCTGAATTTGTCTACAGGCATTTCCTGAGAATGACTGATTTCTTGTTCTGACTGCACACACATGCACAGCGGCACACACACACACACACACACACACACACACACACACACACACACACACACACACACACACACACACACACGCACACACACACACATACAGGGGTGGCCAAATCTTTTTTTTTTCTGAGGTCATCTGGCGGACTAGCTCAAGAAAAAAAATGAATTAGTCCGCAAGAATCTTAACAGAGTCCGCTTACTAATCCCCAAAAATCAGAATGCTTGTACAATGTTAGTAAAAAAATGAAGGAAAAAAACATTTAATGAAATAACACATTTAATATTGTAATTGTATTTTTTTTCTATAAGTTTTCTTAAAATAAAAAAGTTTATATTTCTCACCAAAAAATTACTTAACACAGCGTTAGATAGGCCTACCTTCTAACTGCATATGGTAAAAAGCATCAGAAAAGTATCGCTGTAAATTAAATGAACATTTATTATTTATCCACCATTGCTTAAAATCTTTTGCAAAAAGTAATCGTTTAAAAAAAAGAAAATTCGCTTCATCTGTTGTTTTCTTCTTCTTCTTTTCTTAAGGATCGCTTTCTAAAACAATACAGTGAGCCATCACAAAAATCAAAACAAGTTAAGAGTCCTGTCGTCTGCTAGCAGAAAGTCGTGAAAGTTATCACATGGTCACATGACTATAAATAAAATGGTGATAATTTCGAGAAGTAGACGACGCTTGTGTTCGTCATGCCTTACAAATCGGCGAAAAAAAATTAATAGATGACTGGTCATATAATAGATGACTGGTCATAATTTGAGGGAGTCCGTTAGGCAGTACCAAATCTAGAATGTGAGATAATCCGCCGCAATTCGAGATCACATAAAATATATAACAGTATTGATATTATATGACTAAGATATATTACACTATTATCATGTCTTGTCTGTTCAAAAAGTCTAAGATCGACAGCTACCACCCAAAACACAAATTAAATTCTTTTACAACATAGTTGGACACCGAGTGTTGTCACCGGAAGTAGTTAAAACGAAGATTTTTACCGATCATTTACGAAGATGACGTCGCATGAAGCAGACGCCTTAATTTCGTGATTCGTCCCTATGGCAAATGTGCAGCTGGTGGGCGGTAGTGTTTTTAGGGGATCCTTGAAATAGTAAGGGATGCCTGGGACTGACTATAGATAAGAGACTGGACAGTACGGAAACGGCACTGTATTCCGTGGCCAAAAGGGCTGAACATAAAAATGTAGAATGCATTGAATGTGTGTGTGTGTGTGTGTGTGTGTGTGTGTGTGTGTGTGTGTGTGTGTGTGTGTGTGTGTGTGTGTGTGTGTGTGTGTGCGTGCATGCGTGTGTGAAAATTACGGCTTGGTTACACACACACACACACACGCACACGCACACGCACACGCACACACACACACACACACACACACACACTCAGTCCAATGGAACAAAGAGGGGATAGACTGTGCCACAATTAAAATCACCTATCCTTCTATTCCATGCTTTGGGCTTTTAGTCCCTTTCACTCTGTTAGTATAAACATCCGATGCGGATCGGTTTCCAGCAATGAGGGCCACATGTGGGGCCGTGTGGCTATCACTACTGGACACTGACCGCGTCCACATTCATAGGAACATCTGGGGTGGATTACGTTTGGCATACAGGACAGGATCTCACGAGCCCCTGTGACTGGTAGGGGCTAATGTGAATCTATTTCTTCTCAGGCAAAGGGAGGGGGGGGGGGGTGGGCAGGATGGGAAACTGTACAGAACTGCAGCGTGTGTGTTGGTGGGTTATATGAGTCTTCGCGGACTCCAAAATCTTCAGTGATTAAATTCTCCCTGCACATTCCATTTAGTTCTGTTCCCTAGTTAGAGTGTACCAGAGACGACTTTGCTAATTTCCACGTCAGTGCCCTCCGAAACTAAGCTGCATCAGCCCAAAATACACTCAAAACAAAAACTATTTCATTAATTGCTGTCCATTTTTAAATGAAATTTTATCACTTTTTGTTTATTTTGCAAAATCACATTTTGAATGAAATAGGCGATAGATAAAAAACCCACAAGAAACGTTATAAAAAGAAAAGCATTTGACGAGAGTTAAAAACAAAGATGGCCGACTGCGTCGTTAGCAATGGAGCCAGTAGTCGGCATTACTGACGTGAAAAGGCTGAGTTTTAAATTTTGGGAGACGAATGTCTCAGAGTCAGTAGTTACCAGACTTTGCAGCCGTGAACTAAAGATCTGGGTCAGTGCATTTGCCCTGCTCTGGTTGTGTTTCAGTACAGAGTGTTGACCTACGGCCGCCCAACCCCCAACCCACCCCTCTCCGGCCCCGCATTCAGTGAAACCAGATGGGAGGCGGCGCGTGCCGTCCCTATTAAGAAATTTCTGTCAACAAAAGGGCTACTGGGACGCTTGTGATGAAATTGCATCACTCATTTCTAAACAAAGGATTGCGTCAGATATCGTGAAGTAATCAAGACTCGCTTGCACGAACAACACACAGTACGTCCTAATCAAATGATATGATGTAGTGGCTCATGCAAGAAAACAAAAACTGGAGCATACAAATTTGTGTGCTGGTCCGCGATTTTGGACTTCACATCTTTGAGCCGTAAGATGCAAATTTACAGACCAGCACACGTATTGCATGCACATCATGCATAGTACACTCAGGCACAAATTAGAACATGCACACACACACAAACGCGCGCGCCGGCACACAGACTGACACCGTCACACTTAAACGTGGAATATGCTTGCAGTGCTCCATGAGCACTTTATTACACTCGTGTGAGTCAGTTGCATATATTCTAGTAGCATCAGACCCTTTGCCTACAACTAAATCTTTTGGAACATTTTGAATGAAAGAGAAAACTCTGATTGTTGCCCTATGAATGCAAAATATAATAATACAGCGCCTTTCTATAGCGTCCTTCCCCACTTAACGCAGGCTCGGAACACTTTACAAATGATTATATACACACAATAAACGATAAATCACAACAACAGTTCAGGCATACTAACCAGTCTTTCACACAACAAACACATTCTGTTTACAGTAACACCATCCAAAATCACAGGATGGGATGCAAAGGAAATTAACACTAATATACCAAATTAGAAAGATATGTTTTCAGATGCCAAGTCCATTTTTTTAAAAGACAGATTTTCATTGTAATACAATTTTAAAAAATCTTGCTTTTCACAAAACTGTCGCTGGGGGGGGGGGGGGGGGGGGGGAGGGGGGGGGGGATGGTGATGAAGCGACATTCCAACCTCTGAAACATCGAAACTTGAAAAGGGAGGGGGAGAATCTAAACAAACAACAAAAAAAAAATCTCTAAACATTGGGGGGGGGGGGGGGCGGAGGGGAGGGGGGGGGGGGGTGATGGTGATGAAGCGACATTCCAACCTCTGAAACATCGAAACTTGAAAAGGGAGGGGGAGAATCTAAACAAACAAAAAAAAAAAAATCTCTAAACATTGGGGGGGGGGGGGGGGGGCGGAGAGGGGGGGGGGCGGAGAGGGGGGGGGGGGTGATGGTGATGAAGCGACATTCCAACCTCTGAAACATCGAAACTTGAAAAGGGAGGGGGAGAATCTAAACAAACAAAAAAAAAAATCTCTAAACATTGGGGGGGGGGGGGGGGGCGGAGAGGGGGGGGGGGTGATGGTGATGAAGCGACATTCCAACCTCTGAAACATCGAAACTTGAAAAGGGAGGGGGAGAATCTAAACAAACAAAAAAAATCTCTAAACATTGGGGAGGGGGGAGAGGGGGGGTGGGAGAGGGGGGGGGGAGAGGAGGGGGGGGGGGGGAGAGGAGGGGGGGAGAGGGGGGGGGGTGATGGTGATGAAGCGACATTCCAACCTCTGAAACATCGAAACTTGAAAAGGGAGGGGGAGAATCTAAACAAACAAAAAAAATCTCTAAACATTGGGGAGGGGGGAGAGGGGGGGGGGGGTGATGGTGATGAAGCGACATTCCAACCTCTGAAACATCGAAACTTGAAAAGGGAGGGGGAGAATCTAAACAAACAAAAAAAATCTCTAAACATTGAGGGGGGTGGGAGAGGGGGGGGGGGAGAGGAGGGGGGAGAGGGGGGGTGATGGTGATGAAGCGACATTCCAACCTCTGAAACATCGAAACTTGAAAAGGGAGGGGGAGAATCTAAACAAACAAAAAAAATCTCTAAACATTGGGTGGGGGGGCACAGAGGATACTCTACTTTTAAGGGGCCAGGGACACACCAGTTTCTGTGCCATTGGTATGATTACACATGGATACTCTTTCAAATGGACTATGTCCATGTTTAGCATAGTTTCTGTTCCTTGTTTTTCATTGTTTTAGTCTGTTTGCATGTTGAATTTTGATTCTCTGGGTTTCAGTTAGTGTTGAGATCATGGTAATTGTGGTATATTTCTGTTTCTATTTCATCATACTAATCTTCAATTATTAGATTTTACCTATTTATTCAAGTTTGTGCTGGCATTCATGAGAATGGTTTCAAATGGATGTTATAAAATTCCCGGTTTTATTAATTTTTTTTATGTAAACCTTATCGTTTATATTGTTCCTGCTTGTTTAGTTTGCTGGAATCGAAGGAACATGCTGGCGTGTTGTTCAGAAATTTTATTCATTTGAAAAAAAATTGTATTATTCATATCGACCAGAAGTAAAGTTTATTTTTATTTTCATTTTATTTTATTTTCAAAATCTTTCAGGAGCACTTGCCAGGATACGACATTACAAACATGAAATCACAATGGGCTTGCTCATGAGTATCTGTGCCTCTTGCTGACACCAATTTGTATCCACATTCCCTGGATGGCTGGGGCTCAGCAGCATTGACTTAACTCATTCGAGACGTGCCGCCTCCGGATACGCGGATTATGCCGCGTATCCGGAGGCGGCACGTCTCGAATGAGTTAACAAAGATTTCAGAAACACAATCTGCGTCTACTCAGACAGAGGAGGTGTTGATGCACGTGATCAGATTTTGAATTTGAACACTGCGGGTGTGTCCGCAACAACACTTTTTGACTCACGCTCGCAGCAAAAGAGATCTATGTTCTGGCCAGTGGTCTTGCGTCCGTCCGTCTGTTCGGTGTCCGCCGCCGTCCGTGGTAAACTTTAAACGTTGGCATTTTCCCGGAGACTAATCGAGCCACAGTCGTCAAACTTGGCCCAAGGATACTTTGTAGCAAATCCTTTCTAAACATACTAATTTCATTGACCTCTCTTAAAGGTCAAGGTCACAGGGGATTAAGAAATAGGTAAAAAAATAACCACATTTTGACAAAATTTGCTTTTTCTCACTACTATTCACAACTTCAAACCCAATATGGCACACAGATACATAATGGTAAATCTTTCTATGCTTACTAATTTGGATGACTCCTTGGAAAGGTCAAGGATCACAAGAGATCAGGAAATAGGTAAGAAATAGCCATATTTTGGTTTTTTAAAAAAATGGGGGTTTTTTTTTGGTTTTTTTTTTTTAGATACTGTTCATAACTTCAGACCCAAACTTACCTGATGATAAGACCTTCAAATGCATGCGAATGTATATGAAAGGTCCAGGGTCTCGAGATCGGGAAATAGGTCACAAAGGTCACAAATACTTATTTCTTGACCCCCCCCCTTCAAATAATATAAAAAATAAATAAATAAATAAAAAATATAAAATAAATAAAATAAAAAAATTATAACTTCAATTTAAGTTTAAACCCAAACTTAGTGCAGAGATACCTGATGCTAAGACCTTCGTATGCATGCTAATTTGGATGACCCCTTGGACATGTCATGGGTAGAATTTTAGCTTTTATTAGTACTTTTGCAAAATTTTTCAACCAAATTTGGCAGAAAGGTAGCTGATAAAACCTTTCTGTGCATGCAAGATTGACAAAAGTGTGAAAATTGCATTATTTTGAGAAAACGTGGATTTCGCAAGTGCAAAAGCCAACCGTGAATTCACGCTACAACTGGATCATTCATGCACGTGAGCCTTAAGGACTTTGCCATACTTATTTATTTCAAATCCTAGATTTCTTCACATTTAGTCCTTTGATGTACTTTTATTAAGTTTCGTTTCAAACACCCCAAAAAGGGACTTTGTTATAGCATTTAAATGTATTTGGGGGCGGGGGGGGGGGGGAGTCCGGAACCCCTGGACCCCCCCCCCCCTTCTTTCAGAGATCCGCCTCTGCGCAGTGTTCCTCAAGTGATCGCAGTTTGCTCATTTCTTCTTGGTTACACGTAATCTTTTGTATGTTGTTTTCTCAATAATGTTTGTTGGTTATGATAGTTTGCGTGAGGGTTGTTTTTTTTCCGTTTCAGGTGCAATGATTTTGCTGTTCTTCTTACTTGCAGTAAATAAACGTTATCTGTAGCCAGATCTGTTCGAGGAGTTTTTTGGTTTTGTTTTTGGCGTAGGTGTATGTGTGAAGATGGGCCTATCAGTTACCCGGCAACAGTACATATCGCATCACTGCCTCGCAAATCTGTGATACACCTTACGTAAAATTGCCTTCAGTAGGTTGAAAAGAAAAGGGGAGACTGCCAGTGCTAATATTTTAGGAAGGTTACAAAGTAAAGTAGGTTATAGCACTGTGAGGGGAGAGAAATGTGCATGATCGAGCAGTGATCATAGATCTACTGTGGCCAAAGCACACACAAAAAAAAAAAAAATAGGAAAGAAAGTGACTGAAAGCAATGCATATGGAAGCCCCCCCCCCCCCCCCCCCGAAGGGGGGCGTATCACATATCCACTGTTCCAGCCACTCAGTGCATGGAAATTTAAATCTAGGTCCCCCAAGGGGGGTCCAGATATTTAGCCGGTGTGGACAGCTGTTTCGGTCTTGGCGACCTCTTCAGCACACCATCGGCAATACTGGAGGAGGCAGGAAATTCTGCCTTCCTGCAATGACAACCACATTTTACTGTGGTGTCTGCAGGGGCATACATTCCATGCCACCACCTAGAGTTAAATTTCCATGCACCCTAAAAGAGAACCACACCGGCTAAATATCTGGACCCCCCTTGGGGGACCTAGATTTAAATTTCCATGCACTGAGTGGCTGGAACAGTGGATATATGATACGCCCCCCTTCGGGGGGGCTTCCATATGCATTGCTTTCGGTCACTTTCTTAGCGCCCCCTCTCTTTCCTTTTTTTTTTTTTTTTTTGTGCTTTGGCCACAGTAGATCTATGATCACTGGTCGATCATGCACATTTCTCTCCCCTGACAGTGCTATAACCTACTTTACTTTGTAACCTTCAGTAGGTTGAGTTTTGAGTCCGTGCCAAAATCCGCCAATATATGAAAAACGGTTCTCATTGTTGTTTTAAACTAACTTTCCTGCCTATAAGCAACGTGACTAGGCATGTAAC
Source organism: Semisulcospira habei (assembly GCA_036245525.1). Classification (NCBI taxonomy): domain Eukaryota; kingdom Metazoa; phylum Mollusca; class Gastropoda; family Semisulcospiridae; genus Semisulcospira; species Semisulcospira habei. The sequence goes on from BTPG01000007.1 coordinate 54,259,292, forward strand.
CCTGGACACTGCTGTGCACATCGAGCAAACGCATAGTAGCAAAGGAGAATGTGAGTGGAAATGCCTATCCATGATTATACGACATTCGGACATTATAATTATGCAAAAATGGTCGGTCCTTTCGTGAAGCGGCAATGTCAGACCTAAGTTTACGGGCCCCTTCTCAGAAAGCAAATGTCCTCGAGCCGATGCCGGTCGGCCGCAGTGGGCCCGCGCACGACTGTACGCGGGCCGTCCCAATGCGGCCGACGTCAGTCGGCACGACGTTCCGCGTTTAGTGCTTAGTGGTGTCTCGCCTCCCCACGAACCTACTCGCACAGCCCGGCCCCCAAACCACACTTTCACTGGCCCCACCCGGCGCTATTTTGACCATGCGCCATAATCGTCCTGCCATCGCCCAGACGTGGTCAGCGGGGTCGGTTACCGGATGAGTGAGTGACCAAAGGGTCACTGATGTCTAAATTAGTGACCCGTAGCGTCCCTCATCTGCGGGGTTCTGAGGTCAAAGGGCAAAACTGCTGTCGCTCAGTAGAAGCTATGCGACGCTTTTGAATTCAAACCAGTTTTCGACTGCAAGAGACATAGATCATCATGAGCCCCTGCGGCTGCAGGGGCTCATGAGGACCTATGCCTTTTGCTTGCCGATAAAATATCAGTACAGAAGTTGAAAAAATGTATTAAAAAAAACCACAAGCACCATCAGCGTAAAGACAGACCGAAGACTTGAAATCACAAGCCTAGGCTGACCCACATTTATTCAAATGAGATTTGTACTTAGTAGTTAGTAGTTACAAGTTTAATCATTTGTGTGTGACCATGGTGCTAGCACACGAACTCACTTTACGTCTGTGGTCCTCAACGGATGGTGTCATGAGGCATTTAGCCAGCCAGACACTGCTGGACAGTCGCGCTCATCTCAGTGCTGCTACGCAGACACCGAAGAGACGACACACTAATTTGACTTGAACGGCTGTGTGAAAGTCAAGTCTGTAACTGGTCTCCAGTACTGACATTTTTATTCGATGTGAACGGTTCAGGTTTACATTTGCACTGTAGCTACTCTGAACAACGAAACATGATATGCAGAGTGTAGAGAATGTACACTACTCTGAACAAATTGTAAAAGCCTCGTCACCCAAAAATGTATTTATAAATTTATTTATTTATTATTTGAGACAAAATGTTAATGCATCGGTCGGTTTTACCTGATTTCTCGTTTAACCAATTAACTGTCAAGAATACAGAGCATGATCAAACTGCAAGAGGCATAGCCGATCTTTATGAGCTCCCGCAATGGCGGTGGCTCATGATAGTATATCTCTTGCTGACGCCACTTTGTATCCGCGTTCTGAGACGTATGGAGCCATTTGACGGGGGGGGGGGGGGGGGGGGGGGAAATTATAAAAAAATGAAAGAGTTAACATATTGAGAAATGTTTTTAGAATACTGAAAACGTTTCTCAATATGTTAACTCCTTGGCTTTTTTTTTTTTTTTTTTTTTAACAAATTGTGAAATGTCCTCCGCACCGCAACCCTCCCCCCTCCTCCCCCTTCCCCTTTAACTCATTCTACCCCAACACCAAAATCCTTAAATTTTGCCCCTGTCCTCTCAAGACTGCATTGCAGTGCAGGACACAGATCGACCATGATAGTTCAAGGGTGATGCCAGAATAGCTTGGCGCCCGTAGGCGCCAAGCTATCCTGGCATCACCCTTGAACTATCATGGTGGATCCTTATCCTGCTGTGGTGTGTCTGGGGTAGAATGAGTTAAGGACCTCCTCCCACTCTCACCCCTACCCCTGAACCGGCTAACCACTCTAACCGACCCTACAAGCAAAAGGCCACACGCCGCAACTCTCCAATTATTTATGTGACAAAATAAAATTTTGGTGGAAAGCATGCTTGCTTTGAACGCCGACTGTAAAATTTACGATGCAACCGCTCCCCTGTTGTTTGCCATACCCCTTATCTCCCTTGAATAGTTGTTCAGTCCCCTGGCTAATTCCTTCCATCTGCAAGACTGAGGCACAGATTCTCATAAGCCCCTGTTGTCGCAGGGACTCATGAGAATCTGTGGCCTCTTGCCGCCCAGTTTACTTGTATCTGTTTAGTTCAGAGGAAGCCGCTGGGAATCAAACGTGAGACTGTTTTTATCTGGATGGTAAAGATCGCTGAAATGATCAGTTTGACCTGTAACCTCACGCGCCGTAAGTCGCGCGCGCTGGCGCTGTGACGTCGTGTGCGCGAGCAGTTGGACAAACGCGCGAGCGGCGTGGGAGGTGGGCGCGGAGCTAAAAATATGCTCTCGCGCACGCGCTGTGCTGAAAGTTAATTGAGTTAACTGGGTCATTATAGATGACACTTGTGGTAAATGCGGGTGGCAGTTAAAGTGACCTTCCCAGGCACAGTCAATGCACACAGTAAACTTCGGTACAACGAATCGCTCACATTTTCTTGTAGTATAGTTTTGCCGTAATACGCGAAGTCCTGTAATTTACGTACACAAGAGCGTTGTAGTCGAGACCCGCAATTAAAACAAGTGTTGTTATACCCGACTTTTGTTATATCCCATCTTGTCATAAGCGACGCAGACTGTAATCCATAATATCTCATTTACTCTTCTACCCCAACACCGAAAATTCGCAAATTTTGCCGTTGTCCTCTTAAGACTGCTTTGCGTTGCAGAACACAGATCGACCATGATAGTTCAAGGGTGATGCCAGAATAGCTTGGCGCCCATAGGCGCCAAGCTATTCTGGCATCACCCTTGAACTATCATGGTCGATCCTTATCTTGCTGTGGTGTGTCTGGGGTAGAATGAGTTAAACATGTTCCAAGTATGTCACAGTCCGGCCCTCAATAATACTGGACCAAAGAACTAACATAACATGATGATAACTGACTTTTCCTGAGGACTGATGAACTATCGGTTTGTTTAGATATCCTTAGCGGACTACATCGCAGTTCTGGAGACACATCGTTTTTTTTATTTTTATTTATTTATTTATTTATTTATTTAGTTCCACAGACGCTGAAGGCAACATTCAATGTGTCTGTTGCAGGGGTTGTAACATATCCATGAAAGGATTTCGGGCCAACGTCGGCCAACGCACAACGACTGTGCGTGGGCGGCTAACAGCGGCGCACGTCGGCCTCAGTAGCGGACCTTGGCTCATTGGCATGGAACTGAAATTCTAAGTATGACAAATTCGTTTTCAGTCTGATGCCCGACTGATGCCAATTATTAAGGGGATCGTATCTCTCTCTCTCTGCTGGCAAGAGCGGGATAACTCCTCATGAGCCCCCCCCTCCCCCTCCCCCCGAGGGGGGGGGGGGGGGCTCATGAGAATATATCCTATTGAAGGAGAGATTATTGTACTATGCGTCTTTTCCGCCGAATGGTATCGTCAGTAGCAGACAAGGGTTAAGGCAGTTTATTATCCCTTAAAAAAATCAAGTCCATATAAAGTACCATTACGCATAAATCTGAAGATATATTTCAGCGCCAGTTGTGTTTGTTATGCCTTGTTGACACCCCTGGCTGTAACAGCAGTTCGGACACGCAGCAAAAGCGGCACACGTACAATCACACTTATTTATTCTGCGCAGCCGTTAGTGTGTCAATCTATTTTTAGCTGTTTCTCGTACTGAAAGCGTTGTATTTATAGAACGGAGTGGAGTCATTGTCATGTTACTTGATATAAAGACGACGTGTGCTGAACTGGATTCTCCTGTGTCTAAATGAACCGAAACTAGACCTGTGTGCAGCGTTTCGTAACCATCTGTTACAGAAGAGTATCTTTGAACAGTTACGGGGGTAGTGGGCCTTTAATTCTCATCATGTCAAATTGTTCATATCAGTTTCATAAGTTGAACTACTGCTATACACACTGACATACAGAATCCGAGGGAGTGGGAGTTTGACTGACCTTTATTGCTCAAGGATTGTGCCTGATAACACAGCGGCATGGCATATTTCCGGGGGACCCGGTCGACCCACTCACGGGGCAGCTTATACTGAAATGGAAACTGACAGACGAGTGAAATCTGTGTAAAATGAGCGTCACATCTGATCAACTGCAAATTGTTAAATGTGTGACATTTTAACCTGCGATCATCTGCTCGATTAACCCTTTGAGCCCCAAGGTCCCATTTCTCACATTTTGGAGGTGTTTCCTAACGACTATGTACCAGTTGCAGGAGATGGATTGACCATGATAATTCAAGGGAAGTGCCCGATGAAGGCGCCAAGCTAATCGGGCACTACCCTAGAATTATCGGTCAGGCCATCTCCTGCTGTAGGGATCCGGGGCTAAAAGGGTTAAAGCGGCTCACGGGTGGGCAGATAACAAGCGTCTAATATAAATGATCAAATTGAAACTCTTATCTGCACGTTCGTTTGTTTTGTTCTTAACTGTTAACTCATTCCGGCCAGACGTGCCGCATCCGGATAAATGGCATTAAGCTGCGTATCCTAGTGCGTATGCTAATGCAGCACGTCTCGAATGTGTTAACATTGCAAGCACATAAATGCACCCTTTGTTTAATACAAAATAAAAAGGAAGCAGACGATGACGAAACGATACCAACCAACCAGCCAGCCAGCCAGCCAGCCAGCCAAACAACCAGCCAGCCAACCAACCAGCCAACCAACCAACCAACCAACCTACCGACGGACGGACGGACGGACGGACGGACGAACAAACTAACTAAGAAATAAATATTAGCCCTTTGGGTGTCGGTAGCGGTTTTAATCGAGGTGATTCCCGCAGTAATCATCGCGACTAAAACTGCTACCGACACCGTAGAGGGAAACTTACCATTTTTTAAAAACATAACAGTAAGCAAAAGGTCTTCAGTCCGGTAACGACCTTAGCCGGCCCGTGCACAACCTGCAAGCTGTTCACTACGATAGTCTCTACACAATACTAGTACAATTTAGTTGGACAATAACAACAATTTTCCTGCGGCGTGTCATTTCCCAGCTTTCCCACCGAGCAAAAGGTGCTCGGGTCGGCGTCGGCCGCCGCTGGCCCGTGCACACTCGTGCGCGTACTAGCGGCCGCCGATGTCAACCCGAGAACCGTTTGCTGCTTGGTGGGGGTTTCATTTTACCTCAAGCTGTAAGCCCGTGGCATCAAAACACCGCCGCAGCGATTAACACTAGCAAACAATTGACTCAATATCCAGTACAGCAAGTACCCCGCAGTTTTGCAATGTAAACCGCGCGTTTCACGTGTATGGCGGTACATTGTAACACGCACAGAGTAGATGGTTTGTTGTGATAAGATTAAGAGATATTCTGCGTTTTTCTGCCACCGTCAGTTTTCCGCTCCATTTAATTTATGATGGTTGTTCCATTACAAATATCACAGTTCACTGGCCGGGATGAATGAAAGCTACTCCGAGTCATTAACCCTTATCATTCGGAATACACCAGTGTGAATAAGCGGTGTGACTAAAATAGTTCAATGGTAATGCCAGAATAGCTTGGCGCCACTAGGCGCCAGGCTATTCTGGCACCACCCTTAAACAAAAACCATTGGTTTATATCCTTATCTGAAAGTACTATAATGTAGCTTGTATATGGTAGTGTACAAATTGGAAGCTTTTAGCCTCAGTATGATATGGGTTAAAGCACAAGTTTATTGTTAGAGCCGGACAGATGCGTGCTGGGTACTGACTTAGGCGACATGCGGCCTACACAAATAATAATGAAATAGTTACTTTAATCTCTCTTGGCTTGACTTCGCGAACGAAGATTTTATAGGAGTTGCCCACGACGTCTGCAGGCTTGTTCGTGGCTGCGGAGGCCAATCCGAGACAGGCAGGTTCGACCGCAGTGGCTGCAGGGGAAGGTATGGCCGGGGTTCTGAGCTGCGGCATCTCTGTTTTTTCTCCTGAGCCGCTTGTCCTTAAGGCTAGCTCTGTGAGAGTCCTCAAAGGAGACAGCTGCCTTGTAAATGGTGGAGCGCCAGGTGTCACGGTCCGCAGCAAGCGAAGACCACTGGTGGTGGTCGATTTGGCAGGCACTAAGTGACTTCTTGAGACAGTCTTTGTATCTCTTCTTTGGTGCCCCTCTGTCACGGTGTCCAGTAGCAAGCTCGCCGAACAGGGTGATCTTTGGTAGGCGATGATCCTCCATCCTGGAGACATGCCCCGCCCAGCGGATCTGTGTCCGCAACAGCAAAGCCTCGATGCTCACAGTTTCAGCCTGTTCAAGGACCTCGACGTTGGTGACATAGTCACTCCAGTGAATGCCCAGGATGGTACGCAGGCAGCGCTGGTGGAAGCGTTCGAGGAGTCGTAGTTGGCTGCGGTAGAGGGCCCAGGACTCGGAACCATACAGCAGGGTGGTGAGGACCACAGCTCTGTACACGCTGATCTTGGTGCCTGTTTTCAGCTGTTGATTGTGCCACACCCGCTTGAAAAGTCGCCCGAAAGCGCTGTTCGCTTTTGCCAGCCTGCTGTCAAGCTCCTTGTCCAGCTTGGCGTCCGACGTGATAATGCAGCCAAGGTAAGTAAACTGGTGCACTGACTTTAGTTCAGACTCGCCAATGGTGATGTGAGGAGGGCGATACACTGTCTTGGGTGCCGGCTGATGGAGGACCTCTGTCTTTTTCAGACTGACCTCGAGTCCAAAGAGCTGGGCAGCATCTGCGAAGCAAGACGTGATGCGCTGCAGGGCTCTCTCTGTGTGTGCAACGAGGGCAGCATCATCAGCAAAAAGCAGCTCACGAATCAGTTGGTCTAGGGTTTTCGTGTGGGCCTGCAGTCGTCTGAGGTTGAACAGGCTGCCATCGAGACGATACCTGATGTACACTGCATCGTCATCATCAAGGTCCACTGTGGCCTGCTTCAACATCATGCTAAAAAAGATGGTGAAGAGGGTCGGTGCCAGCACGCAGCCCTGCTTTACGCCGTTGAGAATAGGGAATGGTTCTGAGAGGTCATTGTTGAGTCTGACCTGGCCTTGCTGGTCCTCGTGTAGCTGGACAATCATGTTGAGGAACTTTGGGGGACAGCCAAGTCGCTCCAGGATCTGCCACATGCCTATACTATGCAACCTATACTGGTCTATATGTTTCATACTCAAAACGAAACGAAACGAAACGAAACAAAACTCAATTTGAAGGAACTAACATGGAAAAGAGCTGCACTGCACTAAACTAAACTAAACTAAACTAAACTAAACTAAACTAAACTAAACTAAACTAAACTAAACTAAACTAAACTAAACTAAACTAAAACCAAAGGAAGCGAAACAAGAAACAACAACAACAACAAAAGCTAAACGAAATGAAACGGACTCGACTCGACTTAAGTCAACTCAACTAAACTGTTAAGGCTACATAAGCTAAGCTATAAACTAAACTAATTAAAGACAGGCGCGAGACTGAGACAGATCAGCAAATGTTATACGGCAAAAGCCGGGTTTTGTGTGTGTGGTTATTTTTTTTTTTAGAGAAAACTGAGGTTTTTTATTGTATGACGGTAAAAATTTCGCTGTTCTCAAAAAGTGGACATGCCGCTAGCTTCAGCCACACAGCGGCAAAATGAGGGAGGAACACAGAGGGGGAACAATTTGTGAGCAGATGACAGCAGCAGTAATTACCCACAATAGCGGGCTGAATCACTCGGACGGACGGTTTGCCCTGGTATGATAACGCTCGTATGATAACAAAATTAAATGCGCACTTAGGATCAATTAAATGCATTAGCCACTTGCTCCAGCAAAGCCGGACTGCGCGAGTTCAGTGGTTCGTTCGTGTCGTTTCACAGTCGCGGAATAAGCCACGCGACATTATGCACATAATTTAACTCATTGGAGACGTGCCGTACACGGATACGCGGCGAATAGCCGCGTATCCGTGTACAACACGTCTCCAATGAGTTAACCGGTGACGCCGGATCAACCATAAAAGTTCAAGGGTAGTGCCAACCTAACTCGGCGCCTCTCCTCGGCAAGCCATTCTGGGACCACCCTTGACCCCAGTAGCAAGACGTCTGCGGGCCAATGACGGCCGCAGTGGGCTCGAAGACCTTTGCTTACTGGGGATATCATCGTCGATTTATGCCCATGCCACTGGTACACAGTCTTTAACCCATATTATACTGAGGCTAAAAGCTTCAAATTTGTACACTGCCATATGAAGGCTACATCATAATACTTACAGATAAGGATATAGACCAATGGCTTTAGTTCAAGGGTAGTGCCAGAATAGCTTGGCGCCTCTAGGCGCCAAGCTATTCTGGCACCACCCTTGAACTATTTTAGTCACACTTATTTCACACACTGGTGTATTCCGAATGATAAGGGTTAAAGGACTTAAAGTAGTAATCTGGCTTGTGACAGGTCGAACTTATTTCGAGTCCAACAAGGTCAAAATGTGGAATGACGTGATTCTATGCATCATCTGTTCGAACCATATCTTGGCGGCCAGAAATTTTAAACCAACTTTCACTCCTCTCCGAGTTACTGCGTGGGAAAGGCTTAGATAATAAATAAATAAATAAATAAACAAATAAATAAATATTGAACAAAAACAAAAGACAATTTTACTTAAGTTTCACACCAGATCTTTTTTTAACGGCAATTAATATACTGATGGTCCTATCCGTTTAATATTGGCGTTAAAAATGGGCCTATCAGTTTTCAAGAAAAACATTGCATTAAAACCACCTCCATGCAGTCGTCTGGTGTCACCACAACAGCTGTTAGATTCCAGCCAGTATGAAGACCCACATCACTAACAACCTAACCCTTTTCATCCTGATACACCCATTGCTTGAAATACATGTTTGACTATGATAATTCAAGGGTGGTGCCAGAATAGCTTGACGCCTGAGGCGTCCAGCTATTCTGGCACCACTCTTGAACTGAAACGGTTGATCTGTCTCCTAATCTGTAATGTGGCATTAAGCAATTAACCCTTATCATTCGGAATACACCAGTGAGTGAAATAAGTGTGACTAAAATAGTTCAAGGGTAGTTCCAGAATAGCTTGGCGCCTCTAGGCGCCAAGCTATTGTGACACCACCCTTGAACTAAAGCCATTGGTCTATATCCTTATCTGTAAGTACTATAATGTAGCTTGCATATGGCAGTGTATACATTTGAAGCTTTTAGCCTCATTATATGTTTTTTTTTTTAATCAGCCTTAGGATGAAATGGGTTAAGAGGGTAGGGAGGAAAAAAAAAGGGGGGGGGGGGCAGAATCAGGATTTGTTGGGGGGGGGGGGGGAGGGGAGGGGGGAAGTTGGGCGGGGGTGGAGGGTGGGGTGGGGGTAAGTGGGCAAATCAGGAGGGGGAGAGAGGGAGGGGGAGTGGCCAGGACAGTTGTTCTGATTAGCGTCGCGTCGTCATCACAGTGAAGAACGCCGACCCCTGAAAGCACAGGCAAAAAAAAAAAAAAAAAAACACCGCACATCTGCAGCAGACACAGATCCTCATGGGTCCCCGCAAGTCGCGGGGGCTCATGAGAATCTGCGTCTCTTGCTGGCTCGGGTTACCTCTGATGCTGTGATGATTACTCAGAGTGGATCCATACATTAGGCCTGATTACCCACGGCGATCATGCTGAGTGTTGGACTAGCGACAGTTTTGTCACGTGGAAGGGCGGGTATGGTGGACTCGGGCGCACACGTAAAACTGAGATGGTCGCGCCTGCGGACAAGCAAGAGACATACCCTACCATGCAGGGACTCATGAGGATCTGTGTCTGTTTCAGTTTTTTTTGTTTTTTTTTTACAGCTGGATCTGATACTCTGAGTGGAAGCATTACTACAAGACCTGTTAACTTGGTATGCCGCAAGCATGCAAATCGTCACATCTCTCCAGCAAGAATCATAGGTCCTCATGAGCCCCTGCAATTGCAGGGGCGCATGAGGATCTATGTCTCTTGCAGTTGGAAACGAAACATCGACAGGACCTAATCGGTATGCTTCATGCAGATGAAATTGACCTGGTCGCTGGAAACACGGATATAAATGAGCCTCAGACTTTACTTTGTGAACCATAGATCCTCGTGAGCCCCTGGGACACGTAGATGAAGGATCAGTGCATCCTGCAGACGAAAAGCAGAATCAGCCGTTGAAAAGAAACTGTCATATTTACCAGCAAGAGGCACAGATCCTCATGGGCCTCTGCAGGTTGTTCACAGACAGCTATGGAGGATAAAGGATTATGAGCATCTGCGTACCAGTAGGCTGTGATTTTAGACCTTACGACCAAACGTCGTAATGGCCAAAATCACAGACCATCACACATCTCAGTTGCTGGCAGATTAAGTCCAACTTGAAGTGGCTCACTGTTGATGTCAGCGAGTCTGAAAATTGAAGGGGGTGGGGGGGTGGGGGCTGTGCTTTAGAGAGAGAGAGAGAGAGCATCTCTGCGTGTGCATGTGTTGGAGGTGGGGGTTGGGGGTGAGGGAGGAGGGATCACAGATAGTACAGCCACTGCTGATATAAAAATCACATCAGACGAGATGGCAACAGTTGCAAGCGAGTGCCGGGTTTGTGCGTTTTCATGCCGTAGAGTCTGTTTTGTCTTTTGTCATTGGTGCGTGGACGCAATTTTCAGTGCAGCACTTTCGCGGCTCCCACTGTTTCAAAAGCTAATATCAAAATACAATTTTACATTCAGTGTTGATGTCAAATCTGCAATTGCGTTGGCTTCGGTTTTTAATTGCCTGCGCATGCAAACAGCGCTATCAAGTGTAATCGTGGTTTTATTTGTTCGGTCGAATGGACGCCAATTTATATAGTCTCGCAACAGATGTTTACGTATTTTTAGTTCCAATTCTGTGCTGGTCTGTGATTTTGGACCTTACGGCTTTCAACCGTAAGGTCCAAAATCACAGACCAGCACACATAAATTGATGATGCGCGCGCTGACTATGATACGCGCGCTGACTATGATACGCGAAACTGATTTCAACAGATATATGTTAAGTGGTGTTGAAATAAATGTATCGTCAGTTTCGGAGTAAGCAGCATATTATTTAGAGCAGAGGCACTGAAAACTGACTTGACGTGAAACTGGCATTGCCTGTTCGGACGTACTTTGAAATTCCTAAAAGGTCCTGTCTTGACGAGATCAAGGTGTGAAAGTGACCTTTTAAAAATACTGCAATTTTTTTTAAAAAAGTGCAATGAAAACAGTCAAACGAAGAAGATTTACCAGTGCAGCTACAGTCAAAAGCACAATTTTGTCAACAAAAACAAGAAATTTCAAAGCAATTGCGAGGGGAAAAAAAAAAAAAAAAAAAAAAAAAAAACCCAAACAAACTACACAAGCGAAAAGCAACCCAAAAAAAAAAAACAAACATTTCCAAGTGTGAACGAAATTGAAACTGTGTGACTTCTTTAGTTTAACTAATGATAAGAGTTATGGTAGTGTAAATGGACAAAATACCAGTAAATAACACTGCTGAGATTCCAATTTGTTACAGCTGTGAACGGGACCCACTGCAGTGAAACGAATCGGTCGGCTGATGTGTGGACAGGAAGGACTACAGCGCTGTTGATGAAAAAGGTAGGCAATTCATTTGATATCTCAGTGTTGAATTGAGAATTCTGCCCATCTGCAAAAGAAAGTAAGTCTTTTTATGTGAAAAGTGAGATTTTCGTTGTAATACGATGAAAACCTTGCTTTTCACAAAAATGGACAGTTTGCCTTCGTTGAGCATGCCTGTCCTCAGTCGACTATTTGCCGCTTCAGGTCAGACAGATCGACCATATATTTTTGACACACAGAGCGCTAAGTTTGAAATTCTTAAATCTGATATTTATCCTTTGAAGAATACTCATCACTTTGGGAGGCTGATCGACTATGATAGTTCAAGGGTGGTGCCAGAATAGCTTGGCGCCTATGAGGCGCCAAGCTATTTTGGCACCACCCTTGAACTACCACATTCGACCGGTCACAAGTTGTAGCATATTATGACTGAATCAGTGGACGAATAACAAAAAAAACAAACACATGTTATCACATTACGTTTGGACCTTTGCAACAAAAATGTGTTTGTTTAGTGAGGGCGGGGGGGGGGGGGGGAGGGAAGAAACTTTGAAACTTGAAACTAGTATAAGGAGAGAGAGAGAGAGAGAGAGAGAGAGAGAGAGAGAGAGAGAGAGAGAGAGAGAGAGAGAGAGAGAGAGAGAGAGAGAGAGAGAGAGAGAGAGAGAGAGAGAGAGAGAGAGAGAAGAGAATTTGTCCTTTGTTTCCGGGCGTGGATAAAACTGTAAATTTATGACTCGTTCATTTCATGACATCTGTCCCAGCAAATTGTTTCCCATTACATTTTCCTATAAATAACTCTACAGGAGGAACATTACAAGTCAATGACATTATTTTATGGACAGTTTCAATTACTATATGATTATCACTTCACCATTGTTTTTGTGGCCGTGGAAAGAGAAATGAGAAAATGATATTAGCTACCCGATATAAGCTATTAACTAATCGAGAAGCAAACGGTCCTGCGGCCGACGTCAGCCATGTTCGGTATTTACCTGAAAATCAACTTACTATTTCATTAACCCTTTTCGTCCTGATACACTATTGCAAGAAATAAAATTGACTGTGAAAGATCAAGGGTGTCGCCAGAATAGCTTGGCGCCTCAGGCGCCAAGCTATTCTGGCACCACCCTTGAACCAAAATGGTTGATCTTTCTCCCAATCTGTAATGTAGCCTTTATAGGACAATATATATATATTTTTTTAATCAGGCTTAGGATGTAAAGGGTTTTATCAATACAACAGTATGGGAACTGTCACAGACAGTTTCGAAAATATAATGTAAAGTTTGACAAAGAAAGGTAATGAGGGATATTAGCTACCCTGTAGAGCAAAATGTCCTAGGGCCTACGTCGGCCTCATTCGGCCTGTGCACAGTCGTGCACAGGCCAGTTAAGGTCGAGATCGGCCCGAGGACCTATTGCTAAATGTGTAAGGATGGGGGAGAGAAGCGCTTGTTTCAACTCAGAATTTATAACCGATGTTATTAACACATGTAGATTTTTTGGTTTTTTTTTTCTTCACTTTTACTGTTGTTGCTAATAATGTAATGATTAATCACCACTCTGTTTAATTAACTGACTAATTATTGAACTAATCAATTTATATGTTTAGTTTTTAGGTTAAAATGGAGTTTGGCAGCAGGACAGATCTTACACTGCAGGCGAATAACAGATTGGACCGTACACAAGTCAGAGACGCTAAACGACCCAGAAACAGGTAAAAGCAAGTGTGTGTGTAGGGGTGTGGGGTGTGTGTGCATTTATGCGTGTGTGTGTGTGTGTGTGTGGGGGGGGGGGGGAATTAATTTTCAGCTTCGTCGACCTATCTTTATTTTCCTCATCTGCGATTTCCTCATAAAAATAAATTAGTATAATGAAGGAAATTTCAAACATCATACTGGTAGACCATCGGATTTATACTAGACTTCTTTTGCCAGTGGAGTGGAAATAAATTTGTTTTTGTGAAATGTATGCAATATGGAAACCGCTACTCATATGAAATGTGTTTTCCTTCCTCTACAGAACCACATTCAACCCGTACCAGCTAGAGGAACTTGAAAAAGCATTCCGTCGAGCGCCGTACCCTGACGTGATCACGAGGGAAGAACTCGCTCAGCGACTGGCTCTTCATGAGTCACGTGTTCAGGTAAATATGAACATTATTGCACGTTATTAACCCGCAAACAGTTATTAGAACGATTCAAATTGAAAACACTAGCACATTTAGCCTTGACACATAGCAACAGCATAAAGAACAACGTAGATAGTTGTAGTTAGTGAAAGTGTAAGTGCAAGGCCCTGGTGGTGCCAGAAAAGATTGGCGCCTGTAGGCGCCAACCTTTTCTGGCGCCACCCTTTAACTGCCATGGTCGATCTGTCCCCTGAAGTGTAATGTAGTAAAATTAATCAAAGGACAACTCTAAACCCGCGCAGGACTCCGAAATTTAAATAACCACCCATCTGCAAGAGGCAGCTATCTTCATGAGCCCCCGTAGTTGCGGGGGCTCAAGAGAACCAATGCCTTTTGCTGATATCACTTTGCATCCATGTTCCTGGGAAACCTAGGGCTATGTGGTGCTGAATTAACAAAGATTGTACAAACATAATCTGCCTCAGCCGGCACTCACAGGGTTAAATCAGAAAATATCAAGCGTACGTAGCACGGCAGTATTAACTAATTCGAGACGTGCCGCCTCCGGGTACGCGGCGTATGCCGCGTATCCGGAGACGGCACGTCTCGAATTAGTTAAAGCGCAAGGACTGTTTCCCAAGCGGTGTTCAAGTTTTGTCAAGTAAACTGCAATCTTGTCAAGTTGTGTTCAAATTTCCGTCAGCAGATCTCCGTTTTTTTTAATATTCCTGTTAAATCTGCTTCAGTGAACACGGACAAAATACATGTCAGTCTCGAAGTTACATGGATGCTTTCTTTTCACCACATAATAATAATATAATATCATCCCTACTCCACCCTGTTCCGAATTAGTCATCACTATTATCATAATCACTCTAAATAGCCCCGTTCAAGAATCAGCATGCAAGACATAATAGCATAATTCTCTTTCGACATCGTTGTCTGTCCCGATCTTTTGTCTCTCTTTGCATATCTTGTCAACGTAGATAAAGAAATCTCGTTTACGACTGAACACCACACAAGAGTCCATCTAGCCCACGTCTGCCGCGAAAGAGCACTGTTGGCATGAAATGCATGCGCAGACTAAAAGACAATGCAAGCCGCTAATGTTTATTAATCGCAGATAAATTGTCTGCCATCATTCACTTTTGGCATGCCATGCCGACTGTGGGGAGTTATTTTCAACGTACTGAGCGTGCCGCCGTTTTCAGCATTCGACAGGCATTACATTTTTGTAAGAGGCATAGATTCTTATGAGCCCCTGCTTCGCAGGGGCTCATGAGAATCTATGGCTCTTGCTCCCCAGATGAAGTAAGGTCTGTGGGGTAAGGGTCTGTACTGTGGACAGCTAAATGTCGCATCTACAAGTGTCCGACTGATGCGGCCCTGTAATACGACAATTAGAATACTTGTCCTATGATATCATCAGAGTAAACGCATTTCTGCTGGAAGAGAGGTGTATTTTGATAGCTTTGACCGTATAGTTTCATTGATTAACCGGTTTACAGTTGAGAATCGTTTGCACGGCATCAAGAACATTTTAGCACTGAATGAAATGGTTTGAACAATGGCTGAAATTCGAAAGTTCGAGGATGGTGTCTGGATATCTTGGAAGTTTTGTAGCACGTCTGGTCTCTGGTCATCCATCCATCCGTCTCTTCATTTATTATTTCGTCCGTCCATACGTCCGTTCCTCGGCAACGTTCACTCACTCACTCACTCACTCACTGACTGTTCATTTATTCTTTCGTCCGTCCATATGTCCGTCCGTCTGTCCGTCCACTCACTCACTCACTCACTCACTCACTCACTCACTCATTCATTCATTCATTCATTCATTCATTCATTCATTCATATTCATTCCCTCGTTCCTTTTCTCGTTCTTTCATCCATCCAGCCAGCCATCTAGCCGTTCATTTGTGTGACCTTTGCCGCAGTCAAAATGGATTGTAACCAATTTGCGCCTGTTCCGACTAGGATGCGTCGGAAAGAATAGCGGCACACACCCCACAGATGATGCGCGTGACCTTTACATTCAACTGTCTGCTGGTCTGTGATTTTGGACTTTACGGCCGTAGGCCATAAGGTCCAAAATCACAGACCAGCACAATGGCATTTGGACAGCTAGGAACAAGAGGCCACGCAGACCCAAAAATAACGCTAACTCGTACAGTGTTTTTGCTGGACGGCTGTCACATATTCAAACCCTTTATTAAGACTGTCGGAAGATCAGCTGACGGTTACTTAAGCTTAATGCGATCTGCTCCATGGCGGGCTTTGATTACTAATATTAGCCGATACAACGGCCGGGGTTATCAATGTCATCTTGCCTCCACTAAGACTTTTCTGCCCTTCTTTTCACAATCCATGTGATTAGGTAGGTTGCAAGTTCCGTCACTGTTAGTAACGGAAGACTCTCAGTCCTGCGTACAGAAGAAAAGACTGAAGAGCAGAAAAGTCTTTCATTTAACGACGTTCATACCTTCATGATTTGAGTTAGCGCTTTTGTCCAGCATTATAGTAAGACGTGCTAAGAACATTTATGAAGGAGTTATGCGAATTGTTAACCCTCTACGGTCTGGAGTAGGTCGTTTTAAATATAATGAAAAGTAAGGAAGATAGCTGTTTTCGTTTGTTTGTTTGTTTGTTTGATTTTTTATCAGAACGAACTGCATTACGCCATTTAGTCCCGAGTCCCAACAGCAGGAGATGGACTGACCATGATAATTCAAGGGTAGTGCCAGATTAGCTTGGCGCCTTCAGGCGCCAAGCTAATCTGGCACTACCCTTGAATTATCATGGTCAATCCATCTCCTGCAACTGGTACATAGTCATTAGGCAACACCTCCAAAATTTCAAAAATAGGACCTTGGGGCCAAAAGGGTTAATTGAAACATACATCAAATTTCTTATATGCTTTATCTTGCAGGTCTGGTTTCAAAACAGGAGAGCGAAATGGCGTAAAGGTCTGGCACCCAAAGTGGACCTTCCCACAGTTCCAGAGGGTGAGTGGTATCAGTTCGTGTGCTGCTCTGTGACTTTGAACGGTACGGCTCCAAGGATCGTTGACCAGCACACGCTTATCACAATAATATCATCTAATATGTACCCACTCGATAAAGTTTATCCTTCGTTGACACATGTATTGAGATATTGTATAACAAGCAAATTAATATTCATGAACTTGCCCGATATACTTTCCTTCCCAAAATCCCTTGCGCGCCAAGAAGACTCGATCTTGATTAAACTTGCATTTTCAAAACGGAAACGCGAAATATGCTCACACCGCAACATTAACGAGCTCCTTATGTGTAGCAGCAATGAAATACTTTTTATTGTGTATGAACGCTCAAAATTTATATCTATACTGACATACACACAAACGTACAAAAGACGTCAGGAAGCGTGTGAGTCCCTGGACTGACAAGTGAAATTGACGAAATGTCAGCTGGCGATATCGACTACCTGAGAAAAGAACTAAATAAACAAACCTGCTGGCATTTTTCGAAATTATTCGTGACCTAGTTACAAGTAGAATTTACTGAGTAACACGCACGGTTATATAATGCACTGATGTCTTCATAGTCAGACGAAATCTATGCGCTGAGTCGACAGCGAAATGCAGTCGTCTGCTATTCATGCGTTTTGTCTGAACAACGCAGTCAGCCGCAATATGAATGACGCCAGGCACAGTTTTGTTTTGGACTGGGTATAAAAATTATATTGAGCAACATTTTGCTTGATATAGTGCCGATAACTGACAGATGTGATTACTTGACCCAAATCAAATGTCCTCGTCTTGCGACTCTGACATTTTGATTCGGGTCTCGTAATCACATTTGCCTGTTATCGGCACTATGTCAAGCAATATGCTGCTCCATATAATATAAGAAACAGCAATATGTGCTGGTCTGTGATTTTGGACCTACGGCCTATCTATTTATATCCCGTAGTCTTGCCGACCGTTAGGGCACCACTGATGACTTGGCAACCAGCTCCCTCCATTCCTCTCTGTTCTCTGCCATTCTCAGCGTATCGCCCAGCTTCAGTCCTGTCCACTCTGAGATATTGTCCTCCCATCTTTTCCTCTGTCTTCCTCTCCTTTGTCCTCCTTGCACAGTGCCTTGCAGGATTGTTTTGGCAAGCCCTGCTGAACGCGTGACATGCCCATACCACTTCATTTGCGTTTTCTCACGATGGCTAATAAGTCTTCATAGGGCCCGATGGCTTGCCTGATTCTGCTTCCCACTTCCTCGTTTGTGATGTGATCTCTGTATGAGATGCCAAGCAGCCTTCGAAAACATCTCATTTCAGTGGCTTGTATCCTCCTTTCAAGGTCTGCTGTGAGGGTCCATGACTCGCAGGCATACAAGAACACTGAGATGACTAAGGAGCGCACCAGTCTGATCTTGGAGCAGAGTGTGATGTTTCTGTCCTTCCATATGGTCTTCAATCTTGTCAGTGCTGTTGTTGTCTGCGCAATCCTGGACAGTATTTCTGGTTTTGATCCCTCATCTGTCACAATGGCTCCTAAGTATTTGAATTTCTTAACTTTTTCCAGTTTTTGGCCTCCAACCATGATTTCAGTGCCAATGCCACTGGGTTTATTGGTCATCAGTGACCAATAAACCTACGGCCTAGGGCGAATCAAGACCAGCACACACATGTAGCATTTCATTTACACTGGAACTTGTAGTAATAATAATAATAATTAGTCATTCGGAAATCATTCTGTAAAAACTGCATGTGTTTCGACGAAAACGGTGACGAGAAAAAGTGAACACGATCCAACTGCAAGAGAAATAGGTCCTCATGAGCCCCCGCGACTGCGGGGCTCATGAGAATCTATGCTTCTTGCAGAGACTAATGTGCATCCACGTTTCTTGGTACGGCTGTGGTTTTTGGTCGTTGAATGAACAAAGATTCCATACACAAAATGTGTCCAGTAGCAGAGAAGCGGTTAAAACCCGGACAAACATACGATATCGCATGTTTGTCCGGGCTTTTAACCCGTTCAGTGCCAGCTGGCGCAGACTGTGTTTCTGCAATCTTCGTTAATTCAACACCTAAAGACCCTAGATGTCCCAGGAATATGGAGTCAAAATGGGGTCAGCAAGAGGCATAGATCGTCACGAGTCCCCGCAACTGCGGGGGCTCATGAGGATCTATACCTCTTGCAGTTGGGTGGTGCTCAAATTTTCTTTTCATTGAACGGGTTCATCCACTGTTTGCGTCAAAGGACGCGCAGTTTTTTTGGCTTACTTCTTGATTAACCCATTCAGCCCTGACGCACTGCAGCAGGAGATGGGTCGACCATGATAATTCAAGGGTAGTGCCAGATTAACTTGGCGCCTGTCGGCGCCAAGCTAATCTGCCACTGCCCTTGAATTATCATGGTGGATTCATCTCCTGCAACTGGTGCATAGTCATGAGATGACGCCGCCAACATTTGGGAAATACGGCCGTCGGGCTGAATGAGTTAACGGAAATCGTATACTGACGGTAAGTTAAACGTGTATTTGCGTGTTTGCAGTGCCCCAAGAGAAGAGATGTAACACGGGGCTTCTGAGAACAGGGTCCACAGCCCAGGCTCTCCAGATCATGTCGGCCATGAGAAGTTCTTTAGCTGATTTGGACTCACATCGCATGCGAACAGGTATCTGCTGACCCTTCGTGCCACCGAATGTTTTGTGTGTGTCTTGTACTGTACTGTGCTTCTCTACAATTCACCGTGCGCGTTTCACGTCAGGTGCGCGTTGGGCTCAGTTTGTGACGCTTTGAGGCGATTCGTAGGATTGCATACTGACCGTTATGATGATGATGATGATGGTCATCATCATCATGGTCATCATCATTATAATGGTAATATGATAATTTTTTTATTTTTAGTTGATTTTATTATTATTTTATCATCATCATCAGTCGTCGTCGTCGTCGTCATCATCATCATCAACCTTCCAGGAGAGGTTGTCTTAAATAAGAATCAGGGCTCAGTTGCATGAGTGAGCTTAGCGCTGCACAATGCACTAAGCAAGGTATTCCGCTATAACAACCGAGCCAGCTTTAGTACATTGCATGCGATCGAAGTGCAGGATCAAGCGGCCAATGCAAGGACAAAGCGTGTGATCTGCTTGCAATGTAAATGTTTCATGCCGCGTATCCTAATGCGGCACGTGTCGAATGAGTTACAGTGGACGATGTCCCTCTGTCGGAGGAAACC
Organism: Semisulcospira habei; assembly: GCA_036245525.1. Classification (NCBI taxonomy): domain Eukaryota; kingdom Metazoa; phylum Mollusca; class Gastropoda; family Semisulcospiridae; genus Semisulcospira; species Semisulcospira habei. The sequence goes on from BTPG01000007.1 coordinate 54,279,164, forward strand.
GAAGGCGCAATGCCGTCTATCAGGAAGAGGCGACATAGATTCACATTCGCCAAAACGGCTGCAGGCGCTCATGTGAATCTGTGTCTTTTGCAAATGGCTTGCTGTGCATAAATACATCGTCTCATTTCTTTGGCGTGAAATTGTATGATTAAGGAACTTTTAATTCTTATTCGGCGCTTTCTGTTCTTGTTTGGCAAATTATGGCTAAAGTTACTCCGTATTAGAATTATTATTTTAGAATGCAGTACACAAAATAGTGTGCCAATCTGTAATTTTGGACCTTACGGCCTCCTGAGGCCGTTCTCCGCCCTCCTCGTCTCGGCCTCAAGCCGTAAGGTCCAACATCACATACCAGCTGAGGCTGTAAGGTCCAAAATCACAGACCAGCTCATTTTTTAGGCCTTGAGGTTGAAAGTCACTGACCACCACGCACATGAATTTTTTCCTCTTCTCTTTTCAGTCGTGGACAGTCGCAACCGTTTGGCGTCGCCCTACGCGTCCCCGTTCAACTTCCCCTCGTCCCTTCCCAGCAACATTCCCAACCTTCGGGACGGCCCCGCCTCGTCCAATCATGACCCCCAGGTCATGGCCTCTCCCAACCCCACCCTCCGCCTCCCTCTCCCGTCCTCCTGGTCCCCCTTGTCCACGGGCTGCCTCTGGTACCCCCCGGGCTTTTTCAATCCTGGGGTGGGGTTTCCAGGGTGGGGTAACCCCGGTCTGAACGCGGAGGGATCGGCTGAATCCCCCGCGAGACTCAAGCCGCTTGCCAGCGGCTTGAGTCTTCCGGTGGACTCAACCGCTCCCTCTGCATTCAAGGCGTACGAGAGTTCTCCGCCCTCCTCGTCTCGTTCTCTGTTCGACCTCGCGAGATACGAGGCCAAGTTGGCGGAGCTGAAAGCTTACGAGCTAGGACTCTCGCATGAACACAAATTCCTGAACGCCAAAAATTATGACGTCATCAAAGCCTACGATGACGTCATCAACCCTTGCGACAGCGTGAAAGCCTACGATGATGTCAACGACGGCAAAATGTCTTCCGACGAGTCCAGAACAGGATCGGATTCAAAATCACCTGCCGATGACGCAAGTTTCACCGTCCACGACCTTGAACTTGCAGATTTTGGAAACCTAAGGATGAGATCGGGTGACGTCGCAGGAACCCAGGAGGACCATTCAGAAGCCGCCTTCGTTAGTGAGAGAGATGACGAGGCGGATGAAGTCATCAATGTCTGTGACATCGGCACGACGTACCGATAGGCTCTTTATCAAATGCAAATTAATTTAATTGAAATGAACTGATTAGAGCTGATTTGAAATGAATTAAGCAAATTAAATTCAGCTGAAATGATCTGAATTGAACTGAACTGAACAAAACTGAATTGATTTGAACAGTAATTAACTGGACTGAATAGGACAAGACAGGAAAGGGCTGAACTAAACTGAACTGAACTGAACTGGATAAACTTATTTAAAAAAAATAAAATGATATAAATTTAGTGCTGAATCACCTGATTACAATTAATTAACCCTTATCATTGGGAATACACCAGTGTGTGAAATACGTTTGACTAAAATAGTTCAAGGGTAGTGCCAGAATAGCTTGGCACCACCCTTGAACTAAAGCCATTGGTCTATATCCTTACATGTAAGTATTATAATGCAGCTTGCTTATGGCAGTGTACAAATATGAAGCTTTTAGCCTCAGTATGATATGGGTTAAAGTACATACAGCCCTTTTTATATTAACTCTTTCACTGCCGAGAAAAAGCGAATACGATCCAATTTCAAGAGACATAGATCCTCATGGGCCCCCGCAGTTGCTGGGGCCCATGAGGATCATGTCTGTTTCTGAGAGCAATATGTATCCATGTCCCTTGTGTGGCTGTGGCTTTTGGTCATTGCAAGAACAACAATTTCAGAAACAAAATATGCGACCAGTGGCAGGGCAGGGAAATGACCATTGCGACAGATGGACAGACCTCAGAGAAGGCACAGGTTACCATTGAATTCTCGTGGTTGACCAGTCTGCTGTGGCTTGTACTGACGTAGCTGGTGGTTGTACGAGGTATCATCAGAAAGTAATGATAGTTTGGCAGCCATTTGTAAACTACTTAAGTCACATAAATAAAATTAGTATCAGAACAAATTGCAGCCTGTGCTCTTTATTTGTGCACAATATGGAGCTGGTATCTTGAGCCGCGCCGATGTGTGACGTCATTAAAAAAGTAATGTAAACAGTTGTGCTTGAAAATAGTGGACTCTCCAAGATAATAAATTTATTTCTAGATTTTAAAAAGAGTGAAAATTTGAGACAGTCGTGTCGAAATCCAAACAAATTTGAAAGTTGTTTGATATAGTACTTGTGTATTGTTTGGAAACAATGACTGCAAATGGATTGCGCAATTTAACTGTGAAAGAGAGGACTTTGAAGACAGGTACTGGTCTGACTGTCAAATTTCAGCTGGGAACGAGCAAACTTTGCACTTTATTTACGTATTGATAGGAAAATACAAGTACATTTTATTTTGAGAAATATCTTAAACTTCCGGTCTGTCTCTTGGAAAAGCTCAAAGGATAGTGTGCAATGACCTTGACCTCCCAAACTATCAGCAATAAGGATACCCTATTTCTTGACAGAGGCACAGATGCAACAGAAAGTTGATCGCTTAGACTAACCGTTCAAAGCGTGTAGCATAAATGGCCTCTAACGACCGCGTGATGTATCACTGAAGACGATGCTTGCTTGTTCTGTAACCATCACGAGATAACGGTCCAGTTATAAGTGGTTAGCCTCTGATGTGAGAAGGCTACTCAGATTTTCAGAATTTACAGCAAGATTTTCTCTATTTTTTAAAACTTAGAGGTACAATTTATCGGTCATATTTTACCAGTGGAACGTGCAGTCAGTGCAAAATATCCTGTAAGAATTCTTTTTTCCCAAAAGTGTTGAAGTCTGTTCATGAGTAGCGGCCAACTCTCAGTGCCCAGAACATCTTGTTTTTTTTCTTGAAAATGGCCGTGACCACAAAGCCAAGGTCACTGTGTCCTGCACAGAGGAGCAGAACATAAGTGTTCTTCCTCAACCATCATACAGTCTTTGCCAGGTCCAATGCGACTTTTGGTTCTTCAAACTGAAAAAGAGGCTGGCAGGACGGAGCTTTCCCACATCCAGGACCTAGCAAAAGCCGTAAATTCACAAGTCCGACCCTGACCTTCATCAGAATACAACATTGCCTTTGAATCCTGCCTGAAGTAGCTGGATTTTGCATAAACGGTGGAGGTGTTATGGCGCAACTATCATTACTTTTTAAAAAATCATACCTCGTAAAATGTGATGCTATTTTTAAAAAAAAAATATCTCTCTACGTTTACCCCTTTACTGAAAACAATCCAAGTGCAAGGGGTATGTAATCCTTACGAGCACACGGCACAGTAGCAGGGGCTCACGAGACTATGTATGCCCCTTGCTGACATCTCTTTGTATCCACGTTTTCAAAGAGGGGAGCTGGCGGTAGAGCGTTCGATTCTCGTTCAAACTGTTGCGGGTTTTACTCCAGCTGAAAGCATTCAAGGGATCCAGCATCAATAGCTGCGGAAGTGTCGTATAGCGCTGCCGGCGGCAGCGCTATACGACACTTCCTCAGCTATTGATGCGGGACCCCTTGAATGAGTTAAGACGTGTTTTTGCCTTAAAAGGAAATGTTTATAGGCCTCATGTTTACACATGGGGTATTTTTCCTTTGATTGAAATACCACTCGGCCTGATTTATTATTTGTCCCGCCCTCCCCCCAAAAACAAAAACAAACGCTATGCACAGAATATTTTAAAGTTTATTTATATATTTTAAAAACTTGTTGACAAAATACTTGGTTTACATGCTTGATAATGTGAAGGTATTTTTTTTTCCTTAAAATAAAATATCTAAAATATAAAGATGAAATTATTAATTCAGCGTTTGTGCGTGTGTATGTTTGTGTGTGTGTGTGTGTGTGCGTGTGAATTTTATTGAACATATGTTCACATCTTTGTGATTTTAGACACATCATGCTATGTGTGTGTGTGTGTGTGTGTGTGTGCGTACACCAAATGACTGAACTGGGTTACTTTCTTTACCATCCTTATGCAATCTGGGTCGGTGTAAAATTTTGGGTGGCCAGATCAGAAACCCATTTTTTCTGAGGGTTGTTTCTGTATTATCTTTCATTCAAAATTCAGAAAAAAATATCAAAATACGATGTGCCCATTTTAACAGATTTACTTCATCGTTGTGTTTCAGGGATGCCCTGGGCCTGTGTGTGGACACGGAAGCGGCCGGAGTGTTTTCAGATCAATTTGATTGGTCCAACACCGATGAACGGAGTTCCTTCCCTTGCTTAAACGTCTTTCGTCTCCAACGGACGCACCGGTCATTCTCTCGCATTTGCAGAGGTATTTTATGCAATATTTCTTAGTTAAGAGCACGCCCAAATGTACTTGTTCAGTGCAGTTATTTAACTGAGAGATGCCTCCAATCCCCGTACCCGTTTGGCCCAGAAAAATAAGGCGTCTGCTTTCAAACGTGTCTTCGGCCGCACCGGCCGGGCCTGACGGTTGAGTCTTGTAGTAAATGATAATAGAACCCCACGATTTTAACAAAAGCTTTCTTCTTCAATGAAAGGAATTCGTTCAATAACCCCATTACGAGGTCAATCTGCCACGCGATTTTGTTTCTTCTTTCTTTTCTTTTTTTCTGACGTGTTAACTTGCCACATGCATGCACAGTAACTATCAGTTGACTTTTTTTTTTTTTAAAAACAAAAATGGCGCCAGATTTCAATCCTCGTTCGCAAAACTGCCTCGCGATTCGAAGAACGAACGTCCACAAACAGGTCTCGTTTAGGAATGTGCAACTGAAGTATCGCTTTTTACTGTATTGCCAGTTTTTAGTTCTCAGGGTCACCCTGGTCAGCCCCACAGGGTGGGTTTTTCTCTCAATTCTGGGGCATGCATGTGTTTCTGTCTACCCTTTGTCCATTCACCTGTATAAATTTGCCTTTTTAAAACTCTCCCTACTGTCTGCACTGCCTGTAGCTCTTGATATTGGATGTGTGTTGCTAAATGGTCTTAGCTTTATGTCTTGGCCCCATGTGTTAGGTTTATTTAACTCATTCTACCCCAGACACACCACGGCAGGATAAGGATCCACCATGATAGTTCAAGGGTGATGCCAGAATAGCTTGGCGCCTACGGGCGCCAAGCTATTCTGGCATCTCCCTTGAACTATCATGGTCGATCTGTGCCCTGCACTGCAATGCAGTCTTGAGAGGACAGGGGCAAAATTTAAGGATTTTGGTGTTGGGGTAGAATGAGTTAACGTATTTGACCGGCAGGCGACATACATGGCAATGTTCTGTTTAGGTGGGTTTTTTTTCACAAGCAGTGCAGGCACGTCCTGAGAAAGCCTAGTGGCTGTCGGGACGTTAAGCAATGTACAATCAATCTGATTCAAAATGTCAGTTGGTTTACATGGTTGTATTGGACATGTTCTCAGCAACACCATTTTGGTCACACCGGCTCAGGACTTTCTGGCACACACCCAGCGCCGGATGGCAGCAGGATGTCCAAACCCATCAGGATCTATGCTGCAGAATCATGGCCCCCCCCAGCCTCTGCCACAGAGGGTGCGTCTGGTAGGAGGGTGCATGGACGGCAGCGGAATGCCCCCAATTACAAACTGGTAAGTAAAGTGATTCTATGATCATCTTCATTTTATTGGCTGGCGTGCGTGCGAAGCAAAAGTGAGTTTATGTTCTGGGCCACTGGTCGTCCGTCCGTCGTCCATGGTAAACTTTAACTCATTCTACCCCAACACCAAAATCCTTAAATTTTGCCCCTGTCCTCTCAAGACCGCATTGCAGCGCAGGACACAGATCGACCATGATAGTTCAAGGGTGGTGCCAGAATAGCTTGGCGCCCGTAGGCGCCAAGCTGTTCTGGCATCACCTTTGAACTATCATGGTCGATCCTTATCCCAGGGTGGGATTCTTCCGCGTTTCCGCGGATTTCCGTGGAAATTCTTTCACAATTCCGCTGAAGCATATTTATTTTCCGCGTCTAATAACAACAAAAAAGACGAGAGAAAAAAAAAAAAAATCTTCTTAAATGGCAAAAAAATCTCAAATGGGTTGGATTTGTATGCAGTTTGGTTCACTATCGCCCGACACTTCCGGTAGCTTTAGGTCGCAGTGGAAAATGGCGGTGAAAAAGGATATTGTCCAAGACAGAGTGCCGTTTAGTGTGCATCTGAACATAAACTGGTACGCACATTCCATTTTTATACTGCAGATCAGGAGTGTCATAACAAAGTCCATTTTCGGGTGTGTTTGGTCTCGCTCCCCGTGTCGGTTTTTGGATACTTTGGCGAACGGTGGACACGCGTGCCTATCCCCCCCCCCCCCTCCCCCTGTCGTTTGATTTTTCGGCCGCTGAAAATGAAGGACATGAAACCACCCCCCCACCCCCCCCCCCCCCCCACCCACCCACCCACCCACCCACCCCCCACCAATGTCGTTTGATTTTCCGCGTTTTCTTTCTTACTAGAATCCCACCCCTGTTATCCTGCTGTGGTGTGTCTGGGGGTAGAATGAGTTAACGGTGGCATTTTCTCGGAGACTATTCAAGCCACATTCTTCAAGCTTGGCCCAAGGATACTTTGTGGCAAGACCTTTTTAAACATGCCAATTTGAGTGACCTCTCTCAAAGGGTCACGCAGGGTTGACAAATGTGTGAAAACTGCTTGCATTTTCAGAAAACGTGGATTTTGACTGCTGCAGAAGCCAGCCCTCGTCACCGAGGTCACACATATGTAAATCGGTCATACACGGGATTACTCTTTTTATTCTTGTGCAAGGCCCCTTTAAACCAAAATTGGGCTGTTTCTGTTTCTAAGGCAGCTTTGGTTTTAATCTTTCTTTCTTTCTTTCTCCAGTTGGCAAATGGCGCCTGGGATGGACCCGAGACTGAGAGCAGTGCCAGCGCATCGCAATACGAGGGCAGTGATGACGAGGAGTTTGTTCCTGGCTCGAGCTCACCGGATTCAGAGGGTGTGTCAGCATCAATTGCTGGGATCTCGGACATAGACAGTATTGTATCGACTATGTTAGATTTCATCAAAGTGGCAGGTTTGGGGTGGCCAGGTGTTGGTGACGCTAGTACCAGCAAGGTGCAGTGTGCGTTAGGGGGTGGCAATGAGAATGTGGATAGGCAGGAGGAACATGATGCTGGAAAGAGTGGGGAAAGAGCACTTACAGAAGAAACGGGTGTGCACGTGTCGCAGAGAGGGAAAGGAAAGTACAAATGGGACAAGAAACATGCATGCAAATTGTGTGGCAAGCTTGTCTTGAAAATGAGCACGCACTTACAAGATGTCCATGCAGATGAGGCTGACGTTGCTAAAATTTTGTCGATGAAAAAAGGGACCAAGCAGAGACGTCGAGCATGGATCAGACTACAAGATGAGGGTGATTACATGCATAACGTTGCTGTTCTTGAAAACAAATCCGGATGTTTGATTCCTAAGTATCGCACCAAAACTAGTAAGGCAGACGACCTTCTCGCCTGTAGCCATTGCAAAGGGCTCTATCAAAAAAAGCTGATCTCTGTACACTCAAAACGTTGCTGTCAGAAGCCAGGAGGGTTTCAGATCACTCGGCGAGGGGACGCCGCTCGCCGTGGTCGGCTCATGCTTCCAATACCCTTAGACGTTGAATTTTCCTTCTACCACAAGGTCTTGGCTACCCAGAGAGATGATGAGATAAGCCGTCTCATCAGAACTGACCCCTTGCTTCTTGAGTATGGAAAGAGATTATTTGACCGCAGGGACATTGAAGAACACACGGCTGGACAAATCAGCTCCAGGATGCGGGAGTTAGGGAGACTGTTGAAGATTATCAGAGTGAGGTCAGAAATGAAAATCGCAAGTTTAAATGCTGTGATCAATTCAGCTAGCTTTGATCATGTTGTCCTGGCTGTAAAAGAGCTAGCAGATTTTGATGAGGACACACATCAGTTCAAAAAAGGCAATCTCGCAATGCGCATAGGCCATGCTTTGAAAAAGTGTTCACAGATCAAACAGTCACAGGCATCCAAACAGCTTGGACAGGGTTCAGACGACAGGTGGCGACAGGAGCTCTCTGAGGCGCAGCGGTTTGACTCCGTCTTCGACGGGGACTGGTATGATTGTGTGTCCGCTACAGCAGCCCAGTCGGTCGGGAAAATGACCATGAACAAACCCAAGCTGATCCCATCATGTGAAGATGTGAGGAAGGTCCAACAGCTTCTTGAGACAAGGATGGTTTCGGAAGATTATCCGACAGTGGTTAAAGCAACTCTTTGTGCTGTATCACTTTTCAACCGAAAACGAGGGGGAGAAGTTCAGAGAATGAAGGTGTCAGACTTCCAGAATGCTAAGATTGGATCGATCACCAATCAAGATATCTTGAAAGGTCTCACAGAGGTTGAGAAGAAAATGGTGAATCATTTTCAGCGAGTGGAAATCAGAGGCAAGTTTAATAGGAGTGTTCCCGTTTTGCTGACGAAGAAGATGATGACAACTGTGGACAGAATCCTTCAAATGAGGCAATCGGTGCCAGCTCTCGCTGATTCCCAGTACATCTTTGCCACACCTTCTGGTCAGAGGCCTTACAGAGGCCATGATGTTCTGAAGGCCCATGCCCTAGAAGCAGGGGTGTCATACCCAGCCATGTTCACATTTACTCAGTTGCGGAAACAGGTTGCAACTTTGGCTCAGTCAATGGCCATCTCGGAGTTAGACCAGGATCAGCTGGCAGATTTCCTTGGCCATGATATTCGGATACATCGCCATATCTACCGCCAACCTCAAGACGTCCTTCAAAAGGCAAAAGTGGCAAAGATTCTTCTGTCAGTTAACAATGGGATGACAGATTTTGAGAGTTGCATTAGAGCTGAGCTGGGCGATGATGAAGAGATTGACTTTGACAATGAAGACGCATCAGAAACTGGCAGAGAGGTCTCGGGGGGAACAGCACCTGTGAATGAAGCAAGTAGCAAGTCAGCAACACAGGAATCGATGAGCATGGCGGAGAAAAGACGTCCAGAGCCTGATGACAATCTAGATAGTTTTGATGATGACAGTACTGCGTCGGCTCCTGTTCGAAGGAAAGCTAGATTTACAAGAAAACCATGGGGGGAAGCTGAAGAGAAAGCTGTTCAAACTCGTTTCAAGACACACCTCGTCATGAACAAACTTCCTGGAAAGGCCGAGATACAGTATGCAATGGCGCTGGAACCTGCACTTAGACATAGGCGCTGGACAAACATTAAGGATTACGTCCGCAACAGACTGAAAAAGTTACAAAAGAAATGAATTGAGCCGCCACTCGCAGCATTTTCGATTTCATACAGATTTATTACATCAGTGTTATTATTGGGGTGGTTTCAGCATGTATAGCCTGCTTTTTTCTTTTTTTTTTTTTTTTTTTTTTTTTTTTTTTTTTTTTTAATCTGATGGACGCCTGGATCATTTGTGACCCTCTCTCTCACAAAATCAGTCTTAAGAACTCGCATTTTGCATGTTTTGACATATATGCATTTATGAAAACTACAGTGTTTGCTGATTACTGTGATATATGACTGTATGCTGTAGTGCAAAAATTGTAAAAGCTGTTCTTAAGTGTTTAAAGTTGTTAAAGCCTCCGGCGGCCATTTTGAGAAAACAGCCTGTGAAGTTTCTGTGTGCAGCATAATTGGGGCCAAGGGCAGACTTTTAAAATCATTTTTTACCTATTTAATGGCATTTTTCATGATAAAGATTTTAACCATACGATACTTTGGTGTATGTAGAATACATTTCTCCCAAAAAGTGAAAATGCCCCAGATTGACCCCCCCACCACATATTATTGCGTGTAGTGCTGATTGGCTCGCTGCGAGTTAAGACTGGTTTCGTGAGAAAGGGTCACATTTTGTATACTGTATAACCTTTGGATTTGCAAAACGAAACAGCCGGCTGGGGACAAAAGACAATATAATAAGATAAGAAAACCATTGACAATGTAAAAATTGATTACAAGAGTGTTATTGGGGGGGGGGGGGGGGGATCATTTTGTAATATACTGCATGCCATTTTAAAAACTCTGCAAATGAAAGAATCAGAGCATGGAATTTTCCTCTTTTTGGCGGATTTCCGCTTAAATGAAGCTGCCATTCCGCCGAATTTCCGCCGAAAACAAAATCGTAAAGTCACTATTCCAATACCGTGTTTCGTGATCTTTATGTGGCGGATATCCCCAAATCGCGTATTGAAAATTGAGCGAGGCGTTAGCTTTAGCTCGCACAGGTCACTTCCGGTCTTCAGTGGAGTCGTAGTCTGGTCAAAATACGGCGAAGAGAAAATACTTAAACGCGGAGACAGAATAGACGTCAGACGATTCTGGAGCCAAGAATATTTGGAGATGGACTTGGCTCGAGAAAAGCGTAAACGACGAGCTCCGCGCTCAGTGTGCCGGGCCTGTGGGCAGGCGTATTGCCGCGAACTGCGCAGAGTTGATATTAACTACGCGGCCGCGTAGCACTTGATGCTCACGTGTCTACAGCGAAACACAAGAAAGCTAAAAGCAGTGCCATTGGAAATATTACTCATGATGGTGAATAAATTTATTACAATGTATTTTTTTCCCAGTAAAGTTTGATGAAATTATGTTGAAAAATCTATATAACCTTTCTCCAGCTCAGTGACCATGGTACATAGTATTAAATAAGAGATAAAAGGAATCCATACTTACAGCTGATTAAGCAGAGATTATTAAAGAAAGTATATATATTATATAATTAAACTCAAATTTAAAAAAAAATGGAAAGACATTCAGATGTATTTTGAATAAGCATTTGGATATAAATATTCTGTTGAATACTTTGTTTTAGTATAACTTTTAAACCTTTGACACAAAAAATGAAAAGTGCACCCCAAAAATAAGAAAAAAAAAGCAAGATTTTTAGGTGGTTAAACTGCTCAGTTTCTCTCTAAAATGCACCAGATTGCACAAATTTTAATGTAAATTTTCAAAAATTTTTCCGGGGGGGAGGGGGGGGGGGGCGCATGCCCCCGGACCCCCCTAGTGAAAAGGGGTTTTCCTCTTTTTTTTAGTACGAGTAATTCCATGCTCTGAAGAATGGTTGGTTGTACTGCCATACCATTTTGCAAATGAAAGAATGGCTGGTTGTTTGTTGGAGACGAAAGACGTTAAATAAAGGCTGAAGTTTCAAGTGATTTCTTATGTTGTCAGTTAGTTAATTAATGTCGGTGTTCTGTTCTGTCATTTTAACTCGTTCTACCCCAAGATCGGAATCCCCAAATGTTGACGTCGTCTTGAGAAGACTGCGTTGCAGTGCAGGACACGGATCCACCATGATGGTTCAAGGGTGATGCCAGAATAGCTTGGCGCCCATAGGCACCAAGCTATTCTGGCATCACCCTTGAACTATCATGGTGGATCTTTATTTTGCTGTGGTGTGTCTGGGGTAGAATAAGTTAAGCCCAAATGTTGAAGTCGTCTTCAGAAGACTGCGTTGCAGTGCAGGACACAGATCCACCACGATAGTTCAAGGGTGATGCTAGAATAGCTTGGTGCCCATAGGTGCCAAGCTATTCTGGCATCACCCTTGAACTATCGTGGTGGATCTTAAATTTTGCTGGGGTAGAATAAGTTAAGTGTTCGTTTCTTCGTCTGGGTCTTTTTCTATCTTTGATATTTTTCCACACTTTTTGACCCGCATCATAGTCATACTGAGGCTAAATAGCTTCAAATCTGTTCACTGCCATAATTCTATGCAAGCTACATTACAGTACTTACAGATGAGGACATAGACCAATGGCTTTAGTTCAAGGGTGGTGCCACAATAGCTTGGCGCCTAGAGGCACCAAGCTATTCTGGCACTAACCCTTGGACTATTTCAGTTACACTAGTTGCACACACTGGTGTATTCCGAATGATAAGGGTTAATATTCAAAATGCTCTGTTGCTGTTTGTCTGAAACTCCAGAGTACCCCAAAACGCACAAAAAAGGTCCTTTAATTTCCAGAATACATTATGTTGATTCTCACATCAATGCCATGATAAACTGTTTTGCTTCAAAAGGACAAAACGCAGCAATGTTTAAACGATTTCCTCTGTAAAAATCATAATCGAAAGGTTTCGGGCCAGTGTTTATTGAATTTTGCACCATACTATGTAAAGAATGTTAAAGCACACATACACATTTAAGTTGGGAAAAAAAAATTAATGTGAAAAAGAAGTATTCCATGAACTTGACCTTATTACAGACGCCTACTGTTGTGAAGACACCCATTTTGACTGTAATGCCAGTTTCATTTGTGTGAGAGAGACACCCACCCACTTTATTGGCAGAAACCCATTTTTTCGGCATCTAGTGGCTCTGTTTCTAGAAAATGTCTATTTTATTTTAAGTTATAGAGCTTAGTTATAATGTGAGTTCTAAACATTCGCATCAATTCCAGAGCCTTAGAATAAATAGAAATATGGGAACCCATTTTCACATGAAATGCTAGGTAACCCACTCTGATGGTTGCGTCTCCCTGTGTGTGTGTGTGTGTGTGTGTGTGTGTGTGTGTGTTTGAGTGCTGTGCCAGTTGTATGATCACTGAAATGGTAGACATGCATGCTAGGGGAGACGATGTATATGATAGCAGGGTAAAAATATGAATTACCTCCCTTTACCCACTGAGTTTTAGAATCGGCAGGCAGTTAACACATTCGAGACTCGCATGCGGATACGTGAACCTTGAATGAGTTAATTCCAGTGTTTGCCTCAATCTCAAGAAGTGAATGAAACGGAACCCTCCTTGCTAGAGGCATGGCCGATTCTCACGAAACCCTGCATCTGCAGGGGTTCATGTGACTGAGAGCCGTCTATTCCTCTTGCTGAAGAAATTTTAAAGGGTCCGACTGGGATGAATTTTGACATGTGTGTGTATGGGTGAGGCCAGTTGCATGAGCGAGCATAGCCCTGCCCCAGCCACTAAGCAAGGTGCTCCGCTATAGCGGAGCACCTCGCTTAGTGGCTGGCGCAGGACTAAGCTCACTCACGCCGCTGGTCCCTTGGTATGCGAGTTTAGACCGGGCCTTAAACCCCTTCACTGCCGAGAAGAAGTGATCGCGATGCAACTGCAAGAGGCATAGACCCTCATGAGCCCCCGAAACTGCGGGGGCTCATGAGTATTTATGCCTCTTGCTGAAAACAATTTGCATCCATGTTCTTGGGATAGTTGTGACTATATGTAAGAATGCTATATAAGATCCGAATTTACAGACCAACACACACTGATTTGCGGTACTTTAGAACACTAACACACAAAATTCCACAGGCAGTCAGTAGAGAACGACGCTTTTATTATGTGTTCATTATTATTATTTATTATTATGTGTTCCAATGTACAGTAGTTATTTCTTAATAGTCACTGTAAGAAAAAAGTGTACTTTCAACACCTGAGTTAAAAACAAAAGATTTACAGAAAGTTTGTTAAAAGTTAAATTTCACAAAGCACAGTGGCGCGCACGCACGTACACATATACCGCGCACACGCACACACAAACACACACACGCACACACACAAACACACGCACGCACGCACACACGCACGCACACACACGCACGCACACACACATACATACACACACACACGCACACACGCACACACACACACGCACGCACGCACGCACGCACACATACAAAGTTCTTCATCAAAGATTCACTATTTCGGTATTCGCCAAGGAATACTGAAATCAAAAGCATGGGTGTCAGTAAACTTGTCTCCCCGGTCAAACACGGCATCAGGATATTTTTCATAACCGAACGCGTCGAAATCCTCTTCGAAAATGTCCACGTGCCTCTGAATATCACGCAAGGAAACTGTCCTAAACGCTTCAATCAAAGCTTGCTGTTTTTGTCTCTTCAATTCTGTTTTGTTGGTTGATTTCACGTGCGCGGCCACAGCAGCTTGTGTAAAAGCGCTGTCGGACATTTTGGCCAGGTCTTGTGCGGCCCCGAAAGGATAGTCTATTTGGCTGCTTATGAGTCCCCTGATTTGAAGTTTTCTCCAAATTCTCTGCCCCATTTCTTGAGACGAAACGCACTTCAGAATGTTATCTTTCCATCCAAAAGGACTTTCCACTGAATCGTGTATAGCGTCTAGCTTTGTTTCACGTGACAAACTGACGTTAGTTTGGAAAGTGACGTTCAGCAATGACGTCATATAGTCAAGATCCGATGTAAACGTTTCCATGTGACCTATGACGTCATAGTTATCCTGACAAAGGTCACATTGGGCGACCAAGGGAATCACGTGATTGTCCAACAAATATAACTGGTCGTTGATGTAACGAATAAACTGGCTGAAGGTCACGCGGTGTCCGCAATGCGCATGATTCAGAGACACTTTATCCAACTCCATAGCAGGCTTGCCCCATTTTTTCCAGTAGATCGGGTTCGGGGCTAGAAGTTTGTCAACATAAGCTGAGAACACCCTAGAAAATGGGTCCCGTACAAACACAGCCTTCAAATATGACAAATCCTGCAAAGTTCCGGAATCGGAAGCACCTTTAGGTTGACCTTTAGGTGCTTCCGGTACAGGGACTTTGAAGAATTTGTCACCAGTCAAAAAGCTAAATCCAGATTTTTGTCTGAAGTTATAGCAGCGAGTTTTGTCAGCATCCTTCAAAGGTATGGTGAAAGGCGATTCTAACACTTTTGTCTCCCCTCTGTCTAGAACTGTGTGGAAGCGGTTCCAAAACGTGGACCCGACTTTGGCCACGGGACAAAAGATAAAGCGTCTCCGTGAAGACTCCATGTAACAGTTCTTGTATTTGTACTGTCGGGAAATGTTTCTGTTTCTGGACATGATGTCGAACTTTTTTCTCTGTTTGCAAAAATCGTCTTTGAGGGCGATCCTTACTGCCATCTCGGATTTGTATTTGCCGCCTCGTGGCTGTTTCAGTACAGGCGCGGATATGGTGTTCTTTTGCTCTGTGTCGCTAAGTCTGCAACAGAACAAAACTAATTCTCATATACCGCATTGACCCCAAGTACAAACAGCCAACACACAAACGAAACGACCAAGCTACCAATCAAGAAGACCATCCAACTAAACAAAGGCATCGGCTAGCAAACCATCCAAACAAGCCAGGCATCGAGCCAGCCAACCAACCAGGCAGCCAGCCTACCAGCCAACGTGCCAACCAACCAAAGAACCAACCAACCAAACTCATGCAAGGAAGGATATAGACACTGTTTTCTGATTCTACCATTGTACTTTAGCAAAAACAACAACAATAACAACAAAAAGAACAACAACAAAAAAAAAAGTACCGCGCAGAATCTGCTGTAGGGCTGTCTCGAGTTTCAAACCCATTCCTTAGTCTCCCTCAGAGTAGAATCTGTTGTAGGGTTGTCTCGAGCTTTCGACCTCATCCTAGAGTCTTCCGTTCTGTTGGAGGGTTGTATAGAGTTTCGACCCATACCTTAGTTTTGACTATTCCTTAGTTCCCCCACCCCCACCCCCACCCCTCCAGAGTACAATCTGTTGTAGAGTTGTCTCGAGCTTTCAACCTCCTGTCGGAGTTTTCCTTTCCTTATTGAGTATCGACCCATTCCTTAGTTTCGACCCATTCCTTAGTCCCCCTCAGAGTAGAATAAAATGTAGGGCCGTCTCGAGCTTTCGACATCACCCCGGAATCTTCCTTTCTGTTGGAGGGCTATATCGAGTTTCGACCTATTCCTTAGTTTCGACCCATTCCGTAGTCTCTCTCAGAGTAGAATACAATGTAGGGTTGTCTCGAGCTTTCGTTCTCACCCCGGAGACTTCCATACAGTA